>JARFJB010001357.1:3005000-3691226 GCA_036346205.1 Vesta saturnalis
AGTATACAAGGTGTCAATAACATATTATACTACTTTCAAATGGTTGTGATTGGTTTATTATCAATTTTAGTTGCAGAATCCCTCATTGAGCTAGAATTGGAACAATATGCAAAATACTCGCTCAATAATTAAAATAAAACGAGATTCTCGTAAGCTTTTCAATCTTTAGCAGATTTCCATCTCGTTAACTAGTCTAAAGCTGATTTTGAACTGTGTGGGTCATTGTTATCCAAGTCACAAAACATTCTAATTGATGATGCTCCTTATAACAAAGATTCAAAGTTCTTTATCACAACTAGTATGCCTAGAATAACCAGTGGTTTACTTACCATCGCTCACAACAATAACATTTTTTTGCTGATGAGCCTTAGCGCAGGTATGATATAACTGCATATGTCCAGATTTACGGTTTTGTTGATTTACAGCTTAACGAATCTTTTTGGTGATCGCCAAGGTGCTGTTTAGACATGAAAATGAAATTGTTTTGGTACGTACCACAACTACAGCAACAGCGAGAGCATACCTAGTTATTTTACAAAATGGTGATTGGAGTTATCTAAATGAGAGTATACGTAAATACACCAGGAACTTTGGAAGCTCTTAAATAATGCGGAAATATCGATTTCAATTTTGTAAATCGTAATGGAAAATCTGGTGAAAAGAGAGTAATAGTGATGATTACTTAGGGGGCACGATTTTTAATATTAGTGTAATAACACTCCTATAAATATGTATATATATATATATATATATATATATATATATATATATATATATATATATATATATATAAAAGATTTACAAAACATATTTACCTTAGCTAGTTTCACAATAATTACAGTTATCTACTAATCACTAACAATTTATTTCCATCCTGTTATAAAATATTACAGTTAAAAAAAAGATAACGTGTAAAACTGTAAATAACCAAAAAAAAACTATAATTCAAATATTTGATCGAAAACTTTATTAATGTTTTTAAAGTAAGCTTCAGTTACAGTGAAATAATGGTGCATGATTAATGAAGTGCTTAAAATAAAAGCAACTTCTTGTAAATTTAACGAAACAATAACATGAAAACTGAAGTGAAGCAATAATCATTATATGAAAAATTCATTTCCATGGTTTTGTAACAGTAAATGGCTGGTTGTAGTTTACTCCTGCACGCTGCATACGCGCATATAATTAATAGGTTTCGCTCTTTATGCTGCAATGTGAGCCTTCAAAGCAACCTGCGACAGACTCATACATAACAAAGACTTGACTCTTGACAAACTTGTTCCAATAATAACTGTCAATAGTATAATGGACTTATGCATAATAAAAGTGTCGTTAAACGTACAAATTGCACACTACCGATTTATGTCGTTATTTTAATTTTTTTCTCATATATAAACATATAAGAAGAAACTGAAACTTGATAACAAACATGCACAATGCTAATTTAAGCCATATTTATTATTCACAATTCAACAATAGGTACGTTTTTTATATTCCTAATGGTATTCAGTCAATCTACGATTACATACAAAGTCATTATAAATTTCATGAGTGGGTGGTATACAGTTGGTAATCGTACAATTTTCTCGATATAATAAATTACAAAATCTTGTAGCGTTGATAAGCGCGTCCTTAACTGTATATCAAACAATTTAAGACGTTTTTCCTTGTACATTAGAAGTAAAATAGGTTAATGAAAGGTAAAGATAATTCGTTGTATCAATAGGTATGAAAATGCCAAGATCCTTATCGAGTCAGCACGCAAAAAGTAATTGGTGTTTTAATTTTTACGGACGGATGACAATTTGACACGAAGAATTGCAGAGCAAGTGCTTGTCCTCCCACGGTTTTATCTAACAGTACTAGCTTTGTTTTCGTTGGATACGACAGTGCATAGATATCAATCTATTAAATATCTACTATATGTTTCCTGTACACGAAGCAATCCCGCTGTTTGTATAATAAACGATTTGATAAGTTTGTACAATATGCTCCAGACGCAAACTATTTCAAAACAAATATTAAATATTTCATACCCTTAGGAATACTGAATAAAAAAAAATCAAAAACATGTTTTACCTTTCATTTCTTAAGAAATTATAGCATACACTTTGGTATTTACATCAACAAGTTTGACGGTGTCATCATTTATATGTACATTAGTTTTCATTTCTGTAATTAATTCTTTATTGCCCTCTCAGAATTAGTTCGATGTAACAACATACATTATGTGAAAAAAAAAATCACTACGGACACATATCCAAACAAGAATTTAAGTAAAATGATTAAATATATGTTAATGAAATAATAGCCTTCATGTATAACTCTGTAGATTAAGATCATATTGGACGTTTTCAAAACGTTATTGAATATTCTTGCAATTAGTATCGAGGCTGTGTGTAACCTGGCGATTGACTAATTGATTTTAATTTTAAATGCCAACTAGTGAATATGCTCAATGGCATTTTACTCTCACCCTGTTTAACTAAAGATCTGTCATTGAAAAAGAATCTACAGCGTATCAGTGCCCAATTACATTTTAAAAATTACGTTTTACTAATACTATTATTATTATAACACTAGGTCACGTTTTGTAGATTGTAATTTAATAAGCAGGCTTTAATCTTTCGTTGCATGATACGTGAGTAATACTGCTTAACATTTATTTCGCAAAAGCTATTTACTATTTAATTAAAAGTATAACAAATAAAAACTTCATAACAAAATTAACTTTAAATCAATTCTTCACTACTTGACAATGATCAATCACCCCATTTTGGATTAAAATCAAGTGGTATATTAAAGTTATCGCCGTTCGATTTGTAAACTTTCCATATCTTTCAATTCATCTACGTAAACTTAATTTTTCATGGAGTTAGAAAAGAAGAAGTTATGAAATAAATCGTAAACTTCCACCTGTGGTCTCCCGACTTCAAATCCGAGCATTATTAAAATTTAAATATGTTGCTTTTCTGATAAATGAGACATTTTTGGTTGTATTAAGTATTTTAACCCACTTCTAGCTTAATGCTGTAACCAAATTAACGTTCTTTATTTGATGTTTAGAAAAATAGCAGAATCATTTAATTGATCTAATAAATAAACCAGCTATCATGGTTAGCTAGATTAATATATAGAAATAAACTTCTGATAGAGATTTTGCCGATTTTTGAATTTCATCAAATACGCTTCATTCAAAAGTGATTGTTTATTTTTCATTCAAAAATGTTTGGTAATAGATGCTTAGCTACGAATGGTCCTGTTCGCTGGCCTCCTCGGTATCCGTACATAACCCCTTTAGGCTTTTTAAAAAATGAATTGTATAAAAGACGTTATACAAATATCGAACTCCAACAAACGATTATTCATATTATTAACAGTATTGATGCTAGAACTATTTTGAAGGCCACAAGACGCGTTTATAAGCACGTAGAACAATGTATGGAACAAAGAGGAGATCTTTTCCCGCATTTAATTTAAGACCTGCTAATTATTCATTATTTAGAGCGTGTTTAAATTCATAAAATAAAGGGTTACTTTCGAATCATAGCCTACATGATAAAATTAAAAAATCGCCAAAATCTCCCTTAATTTTTACTGTAAGGTAGAAATGCATATGACCACTTTTGCTCAGAATTTAATTCTCTATCGACTGGGAATATTGTATACAAGGTGTTCCATTAGAAAAAAAGTATGTTTTCGTCGATTTTTCGATAATACGACTTTCAATTGTTTTTCTTTTTCTACCATCGTAATCAGTGTAAAAAAAACACACTACTTTGCTAATTTAACCGACGTAGCTCCATTAACAAGAAAGTTAGCAATAGTGCAGACTTAACTTTGAAAACCCTGTATATATATATATATATATATATATATATATATATATATATATAAGATACTACATACATTCTGGACACTCTGCAGATAAAAATAGTGATGTAAAACTTAATTGTATTCTAGATAATAAATTTCACTCGTATGCATAGAGCAAACGTAATTGCCTTAAATCTTTCTAATGGTATAAAATTTTGCATATCATAAACAAATACATTATTTCTATGTTACACTGACAGTTGTAAGAAACTGACTAAGCAATAAAACTCAAACCGGTATAAAGCTGGAAATTGATTTTGTTCCCCTAGATGAAAGCACAATACTAACATAAATTACAGTAATCACTTTTTAAGGCTCTTGAAAATTGCATAAACTTTTCTATTGTTTGAGAATCGCAAATTTCATGCTGCGGATTCTCGTTTAATATAACGTACCTCCTTTACTTGTAACAAATTGCCGTTTAAAAAAATACTTGTAGATTGATTTCTATAAGGCAATAAAAAAAGTTTTTATTGAACACGTATTTTTTTCTTGTAATTTTATACTTGTGTATATTGAGTACGTGTCAACATATGTAACAAGTGTAGAGAAAATCGTTTATTGAAACCAATCCAATACTCTACAAATAAATGTATTTAGTATTCAGTTACAGATAGACTAAGAAAGATACTTGTACAAGACTATATAAATTAAGTCATAAACAGCAATATTTAAGTATATATAATCATCTGTAGATACTTATTCATGCGTTTCCAGATCACTCAATAAACTATTTTATTACTTATTCAAACAATAGACTTTGTCATAAAGTGGTGTGCCATACAACTCTATTATACGTGCACTGAGATACGAAAAACCTACATTTAGTTTTAAGAATTGCTAACGAATACCTTACCATTAATTAAAACGAGGAATGAAAATTTGTCATCCTAGATCAATATGAGTTGTGATTTTAAAAAATCATTGTAGGAGGTCAAAACATGGAAGGAGGTACAGATACATTTATATCATTTTATAGCATATTTAATACTGATGAGTGACGTTTATGGTGTGTTAGATTAATATATTATAAAATCTTTCCACCAATGTATTCAAACAATACCATTTTTTACCATGTAGAAAATAAAAATCCTGTTTTTATGCATAGTTTGTAATTAAAAAGTGATATATACTAACAAGGTGCTTTCTATTATTATTGGTTACCTAAAACAGCCGTTGTTTATAGATCTAACAAGAAGTAAAGTTTAGAAACTAAAAGAGGTGAATTAAAAAGGCTTTTTTAAGTGGAATGTTGCAGGAACCGAAGTTGTCCATAAAACAGCGGGAGCAATTTTAATGGCGTGTTTGTTACAGAATACACAGTCAAACAAAGTATTTAAAATGGAACTAATTTTAATCTGTATAAAAACTTTAACGTATAAAATATATATAACCAAGACGTACATATTGCAATTTATATTCTCATTACTGTTATACAAACACAGATCGTAATAACAATTATAATATTATTAAAAACCGTGAAGCCTTATACAGCAGCAAAATCAAATATGAATGCATAAATTCCAATTGAAACATTATTCTTGCTGTAATTACCTAGTCATTCTTATTATTCAATGAAATATATTTATATTATGATAATATTGTATTGGTTGGATTACTTTTTAGAAGTGACTAATTAAATACTGCACACATACTTACATAACTTCGCGCTCATGTGCGGTTGCTGTTGCTCTACAATTATACCAAGACTAAATTATGATTACAAAATAATTTTAAAACGCTACTAAAGACCTTATAGTTCTAGAATTAATACAAATGTATTATAAAGTAAATTATAATTACTTTAATTAAGTGCAATTTTATAGCCTAATATGAAAATATGAGCGTGTGGACCAATTACTTGATAAGAACCGAAAATTGCCTTATTTTTAAAAATGTAATCCATAAATGTTGTTATCAAAATGATGTTTTAGCTTATACAACCAGATTATTCAATATTATCGAATCGTGGCTTCACGCGACACATTGGAGTGGTGAACCAGTTAACCTGGTATGCATTTGAATTTGAATTTCTCATCCAAATGGACAGAGACACAAGAAAACACGATTTTCAAATGGCGTTGTAGAAAAATAGTTATTTATACAACTAAAGAAGAAAGTAGTGTTTTTCAATTCAAGCTCGTGTGTCAATTAAACGAAAGTGGAAAAATACTTTTTTCTCGAGTTTTACATATATTTTTTGTTCTGACACTACAATCAAAATTGAAAAATTTTCGTAATGCAATAATGGAGTTCACTACATAACTTGTGTATGTAGTAAGTAATGTAGACTTGATTATGTTATTCATTTTTTAAGTTAGTTCCTGCTTAATTACTGCTTTGGTGGTTTTTTAGTATAAAAATGTTAAATTAATCACAGATAAGTACTTATCTGTGTTAAGATTTAGGAAGTAGAAAGTAACTAAAAAGAACTAGTTAGTCATTTTTGCAGGTTAGGTGTGTAGACACACAGAATCGGGCAATGGCAGGACCGTTGAAAAACCTAAACGGCGTGGAATAAAGGAGTTGCTAGGGGCTGATGTAGGTTCACTAAGCTCCTGGTGGGTCCACGACCATCGTCAATTAATGCATGACGTATTTCAGGAGTATTTGTAGCGATTAGGTTATTGTTAAAACGATCACTGAAGCAATAAAGTCTGCCATTGAGAATAGGTGCACCATAAACTTACATTTGAGAATGCTAAAAACAACACTATAGTACCTTCTAGATGATCTACCATCAAAATAGAAGCAGCCGGTGTCAACAAGATGGTGCTCCTGCTCACTGTCACATTATTAGTTGTCCATTTAAATGATCGTTTTAATAGTAACGAATCCCTACAAATATACTCGTTGGTTCGTCAGCATGAGACGCAAATTTAACGAGAATTAAAGACTAGGACGTTTCAGGGCTTATTTTCAAATTTAAATTTTTATACATTATATTATCAAACTGATTTTATTGTATTCATCTAAAAAACTTTGCTTAATAGCTAACTCAATAGATGTTAGTTTTTAAACAAGCAGAAACTTTTGTAAAGAACACATTTTCTTCGTACTAGTTTTGGAATCGCACACCTATTCCGACATGGAGCCAGGGACACTATACGTTTGTTTATTGATAAAACCTAGACTTAGGTGAAACGTCCACATCAGATTCTGGAAATCATTCTTTTAAAACATGCAGAATTACAGACAAATTAAGTTTATTTCCAAAATAATTTGAATTAAATTATATGAAAGTACAATAACTCAAAATATAAAAACAGGATTGCATTCAGTAAATAATCCCTACTGTTCCATGTAACCCTGATCAAAGTACACATATCCCAGTTTACAACGATTGCTACGGTATCTAACCATAAACTACGGAATTTTATCTGTACAGGAGTGTGTATTGCCTGCAATGTATTGTAGGTAGCGGACCGCGAAAATTTTATTATTTTAGTATTGTAATAAACATTTGTCAAATGGCCATTGTTACCACGATAGAAAAGATAATTAGTGGATTTTTTAATACCTTGATAATACGTCGTAATTTACTAATGTTTTCAAAATATTTTTATTTATATATTTTTATCTAAGGAATGTAGGATTGTTTGTAACTAATATGTATGTAAACACATGTCAGGGGGTGAGTGGCAGGTGCACGCTTAAAAATGCTTTACTGAAGGGGCGTAACAAATCATTGGAATTTTTCTTATGCGCACTCTTGATGTAAAAATGTCATGGATCTAATGATTAATTGTGCCGAGACGGGCCACGATGAAAATATATCTTTGTTACTGGGAAACTCGGGACCCGTAAATATAAGGTTGTTACAGACGAATGCATATTTTTAAAATTAAGATGTCGTGCAATAATTACTATGAAACTATTGCAACATAAGTTAGTGTTTCTTGTTTTTTTTATTACTTTTGAAAGACGGGGGTGATTTTTCGGGAGTTAGTTATGTTTGGATCGGGGAGAAGTTAGTGACAGCGAGCTTTTCAATCGAGCCAGATCGATTTTTGAGTTAATTAAATCCCTTCATTGTAAACAGTTTGTCTTTAAAATAATTCGTGCGTGTACATTTTTCTTTTGAATTCGCCAACACTAAGTTGTCTTTTGTTTCGAGGCTAAACCGCGTCTATTAACGATTTGTGCCTGCGATCAATTAAGGGAATATTTATTCTAGTGTAAGTTTTATATAACTGAAAGCTCGCATCAAATAGTTTTAACAATCTAGATAACATATTAAATACCAAACATTGTCTTGCAAAGGTATCTTATTCGTACGCGGACTCATTAAGCCGAAATCTGCTAAAATAAAAGGAGAGTACAGGGCACTCTCCCTTTGGTATTTGTGCGAATTAGCATTGGTGATTGTTGTTTATATTTATAATGGGGTAAAGGTGGCTGGTGAATGGGTATAGGATGCCGCAGGTTATTAAATGTAAAAGGCAAGTGCCTGTTGGTACACACTCCCAAGCCAGACCATTAAACACCTCGAATTTTATATTTATTGTTTTTATATGTTGTATAGGTGAATGTGTAATGTAACCGGTATGTTGCTAACGCACTCAAACATATATCGGTCACGATGTTAGTGATCTATTTATAACGTACCCTTGCAATACTTTGTTTTAATGAGTTTTTATTTCAGTTCGTTGAAGTTATTTGCCAGCGAGCTGATTTCTCTTTTGTATGTGCTTTATTACAATGTGACTCATGTATTTTGGGCTTTAGTTGTCACTAAACAATTGGGTAATTTTTAAATTCCTGGTCTGTTTTCTTTTGATCCTCTCATTTACCTTATTACCTGTGCAATTTTACTGTTGTTGTATTTTATATGTACCGTGATTTGATTTATTATTTTATGTGCTTATTTACTTAAAGACCGGCGTGATTGGTTTTTAAAAAGCTGCTTTTTATTCATTTTCTCTTAATGTTATAATTTTGTACGCACTTTAACCTGATTTAATGGTGTTTTGTTATATATTTAACCCTTTCATTGTTTTTTTGTGTTATTTGATTTATGAATGTACTTGCGCAATTGCTTATTTATGTATAAAGTGGGTTTTATTGGTGGTTCTTTCCCATAATAGTAGATTAACCGGCTGAACCACCGGTGCGCCAAGCTCGTCGATTTTAATTTGAGTAGTTTCATTTTTTTTCTTACCCGCATGATGCAACACGTACCTCATCCAGACTATCTCATTTAGATAGCATAACGTACCTAACACTAGACGGCCACTTCGTTTGATCAGGTTTGAGGTTTGCGAGTAATTAAATTTCAGACCTGTAAATAAATGCTAATGTTTTAATTATTGCCCGGAAAGTCAAAGTAAGGCAGGCAATTAATTTGAGTAATAGCGACATTATTGTGAGTCAAGTCAAGATAAATCACTTAGCGATTGTTTGTTCTTGAATTTTCATTATTGCAAATAAGTTCAAATCTCTTTTCAAAACAGGGTACCTGGGGGATGCTACAGTATTGATTGATTTGTTATAAATGCATGGATCGTAAGGTTTTTAAAGGATATCGGCGCAGGATCATAAATCTTAGTAACACTATACAAGAAAAACTTTTCCAAAATTACAGTGGAGTAAATTTAATTTATGAATTTATAGTAAACTTGTATGTTGAGCCACATTAAGCTAACCAGCTTCATTGAGTTTGTAAGACATTTCATGTCTGTCAAGTTACTTTCACCAGGTATAGACTGTATGTCATTTTCAAAAAAACATCGATCGCCGGCATTGTTCTTACGATGAGTAGGCCGCACAGCCGAGAGTAGTGGTTGCGCGGCTACCACCAGTGGATGACAGAACACCACAGTTTGCCGTTGTCGTCGATGCGACATTACGAGATACCGTCGCTGCTTGACCTACTGTTTAACCGACCGAGCAGCAACGCACCACCTGCCGCCGCCGAAGCACAATGAAGGAAGCGGCTAAAAGAAACTAAGCCAGTACTGCCAACAAATGTCTCCCAGCTAGCTGAGGCTCAGCTGGCGTCTCCATCAACTTCGACGTTTATTTCCGCCGCCTCTGCAGCCGACATCGTCATCATCAAAGAGAGGAACCCTACTTTGGTTTTATATTAGGTTTTTTCGGAATTCTAGATATGGAGAACACTCTACCTGTCATTCGCAAGGTGGCAGGCTAGAACTACGGCTGACCTATGAGGAGTGATCAATAAGCATGGTCAGGAGGTATTTGCCCTTTTTGGGTAAAAATACAAAGGTCCGACGCGAAGACTGGTGCCCAGGATAAGTACTTATTTATTCTTTCATGTTCTGTTAATACCGACAATCATTATTGTCCACAACACTGGTACTTGTTTCTTTTCATTTCAGACACGCGGGGCGTCAGTGTCAATTATACCAACCGAACGTGAGTACCTACTAACGTAACCACACGATACCAACATCACGCACCACAACATCACGCCAACCATCAACTCCACGCGCTCAAGAGGACGATGATTCCTGAGCATCACGCCATCTGTGTGTATATATATATATATATATATATATATATATATATATATATATATATGTACTCTCCATATTTTTTTTTGGATGCCCACAAACGTAACAACACGATGTCGATAAGCATACCGCAACACCACACCAAACTCTACGCGCTCAAGAGGGCGAAGGCTCCAGAACAGCGCACCACCCAACACTATACTATATATTATACCTACTTAATTATGCGTTGTATATATTGTTTAAATTCACATATTCTGATAAACTCAGTTGAAATTGAAAATGTGACAAAATAAGAGTGTCGGACAAGGGATTTTTGTTTTTATATATAACAAATGTCGCTTAAGGATTGAGAATGCTTTTGGTATACCAGTAGTGTGTAAGTTGAACACGCGGGTAGAGCTAGATTATTAATTTGAATTTGAACCATTGGTAACAAACAATTTCTTAGCCAAAGTGCAAACTTATAACAGACCTATTTGGGTTACAATTAAATTATCGGTTGCAGAGTTTGCGATTATATCAAGTTTCTTATTCACTAAATACTTAGCCACATTTTTTTGTTCGGGTTTAAGGAAATAATAAACAAAACCTAGAATCTCTCCTATGGGTAGTGAAAGAACCAAATCAATGACAAACACGTATTTTTTTCTGTTAGTCAGATCAGAACTAATTAATAGTCTGTTAGATAGCTGAAATCCAAAGTGAAAAAGTATGGATGACAGAAGTTGGTGTTTAATTGTGTCGAACGACTTGGTAAAGTCTAACATCACCAAGACAGTTAAATCGCCTGCATCAGTGCCTTTAATTATGTTATGGGTTATGCAGAGAATAGATTTTATTCGTCGAAAATTAACGGTATCGCTGTTATTCACAAACATTTTATAATCCATTGTTATTTTTTGTATAATCTGGTTTGGTCTTACTTTAACTTTGATGTTTACAACTTGGAGTTTTGTATTTTATTTCCTGCTTTCTGACTGTGATATGCGCCTTAAATCAAACACTTATAGGCCATTTTGCTATATATCGAAAAACACCCTTCTCCTCAAACTTCACACTAGCTCGGTGGATGGACCTTGTGATGTACCACATACCACAACTGGTGCAGATTTATATATTTTAATTTATAAATTAGAACGCGAGTTTAATTCAAACCATCGAGTAAATGTAGGCGACTCTTGTATATTTTGATAGTAGAAATAAGATGTGCTTAGAGATTTAAAAAATAATTGACGGGGTTGTTGATTTTTATGTTTATAATGAAAATGATTATGATGTTATTTTCTAAATGAAAATGCAAGTTAATTATAATATCGTTATTAATTTGAAGACAGAATGTTCTTTTATATATTGAACTAAATAAGAATTGAATTTAAATATGAATTGCTTAAAATCAACCTTGGGGAGATAGCAGCTGTTTATCGTTGAAATACCGTGTGCGTGCCTAGTTTGATACATTACCTTTTGGTTCATTAATTGTAAATGAAGACCTTTAACATGTTGTGATGCTTTACTTATAATACAGTTAGCTAACTGTATAACAGGGCGATCACCATTTTTGAGGTACAGGCCTGTATTAAATGTAATAATATTCGCACATTGATTTTTTAAGGTGAGAGTAGGGTTATAACAATTTAGATCTTTTAATAACCATAGAATACAAGTACGCATTGATTTATGTATTTATAATTAATACTTGTATTTTACTTATGTTGTTATTCTTGTTGCAATATGCGCAAAGGTTTTTCTTTGGTAGTTCTTTTCCTTATTCGCAATAAAGACAGCACAGCTACATTGCACTTGCTTATACATTTATATACGTGTTTTAGTGTGTTACCTTTATTTTATTCTCCCCTAAATACCTGCAACACATATATCCCATAACAACTATTTCACACAATGTGAAATACCTCCTTCCTATAAAACTATAAGTTTTCTGAAATATGAAGAGGAAACATTTCACTAGTAACGTTCATAATTAAAATTGATATAATTCATACTAATATTCATATTTCAAGTATTTAACACTTTTCTACTGAGAAGGATAGCTGTAATTTCTATTGAAATGTTTAAAGCTTGTAAAATGTTCTTATAAACACAAGACTTGTGTCCAAAAAAGCATTTTAATTAAGCTAGTCGTTTGATCTAATGCATCGACGAGGTCGTTAATCCCTTGAATGAGATACAAAAATATCGATGTATAAATAAATAACAAAAAGAGAACAATTAGCAATTAGTGTAGGTCTCAATATTTTGAGTCCCAAAAGTGTTATTTAGATCATGCTGTGTACTGCTCCGGCTCATTGGACGTAAAAGCGTCTCTTAAAAGTATGTACAGTGAGAAAGGCAAACTTTTGCTTGTCATGAGAAATTTTCAAATCAGAAAAATTCGAGATCTAAAGTCGATAAGTGAAGTAGGCTGTTGTTGCACAGTGAAAATTGGTCGATAAATGATCTACGTATTAATACCAGGTTATTTATTGTAACACAAAACTAGACAGCATTCTGATGAAGCCTTACCTGAAGGTATTCTTAACAGAAATGTGATCAATAACTAGACTAAAAAAAGGCGGCAGCTTATATCTTCGAGATGCTCGGGAAACTGATCCATCAGGAACTGGAAAACTGCATAAATGCAATGAATACACTAACATTCTGCCATAGAAGATACATGGGCAATAATATCAATCGTGTTAAGTTAACTACAAATCCGTAGATACAAAAATGTATTGAAAAAGTAAAACAGTATTTAAATATCAATAAAACCATACAAGGAGAAAAATCTTAACGACACCACCATATTTTTTACGGCAATAAATTTGTGCAAGCAGATGGAACACTATGCAACTAAACATTTGGTTATTACAAAAAGTATGAAGGATAATGGCTACATTAAACGTATTGGCGCAACCTTCCTGAATCCAAATGAAGTGACTGACGTGTTCGTCAAACTCAGAAGATGGACCTTTCAACACAAGACTTGTTGATAGCTAAATATCCCCAAATTCCAAATTTCCATCCCACAACTGGGCGGCATTAGAGTATTAATTAATCGTTGATTCGAAGTTTAATTTAGCTTGCCCGTCACCCTATCCACATATAACGTATTTCAAAAATGTTTGAAGAATTTTTTAACAAATAAGTATGTAAAAATTAATTCGTTCCGCGATTCAACATTTAAACCTTCTTCGCCCGATCCGTCGTGTTTATCAGTTTATCATGCATACGTTTATGGTTGTTAAAAGCAAACACGACTAGTAAATGATAATTTACCGTTCTAGACAACGGTAGGTAAAAAATATTTACGATCTTCCAACCTACAAAGAGAAATTAAAACAAATGAGAAAAAGTCAATAATAATTTTTTTACGATAATCAAGCAACCTCTTTTTTAATAGGTTTATAATGAAAATAGGCAACATTGTAAAAACAAAAACAGTAATGTATGTCAGGTAAAATTTTAAAACTTCATGTCAGATGGAGATTAATAGTCAATTAAATGCTAGCTTAAAAAATATTCCAAAGCCGCCCACTTCTATAACTATATCGATAATACAGCTTTAGCATTTCCAGTTTTAATTAATTTTTTTTTATTTTATTTTTTTTTATTTTATTTCATTTCGCTTTATATTAAGAAACTTTATAACGAAAAGTTGTGTGAAAATAAATTTTCTTTAAAAAATATGTCTACACATCTTATAAACTTAAACGATATTCAGATATTGAAAAAATTAAACCTTAAACTCTATCTTAGAAAAGTGTTTGCTGCTAAATTGCGAGCCGTATCAAAAAAGAAAAACTGTCCCTAATAAACCTCCTTTCCTGCACCCAAATTTCTCTCAAAATCTAATCACCTCCAGGAAAAATGAAAACAAGACTGTCGTGGATATTAATATTCATCCAAACACATCCACTCACACAGACATCACGGCCGACACTTTGTCAAACGTTCTAAAATGAGGTGTAAGTCGATTTAGCGTTAGGTTGGTAATATGTTCCGTGTGTGCATTTATTCCTATAGAAACCATGGCTAACTCCGCCTGCAGTATCGTTGGTTGGATTGGGTAGCCCTTCGATGCTGTTGCCAGTCCCAAGCCCGAGTAAAGGAGGAGGACCGTCTGTGAACCAGGCCAGCAACCTACTCGCAGATAGAACATAAATATATGCTCAAAGAAACAAGATTGTGCTTCGGAATAGGACGGATTCAATGATGACAACGAACGCAACGAACAGGACAACAAAAACATACAAATAGGAAAACATACTTAGAATAAGCACATGGAACATTAAATCTCTAAATAGGGGAGAACAGGAAATAACTAAAGAACTTACGGATGGGAAAATAGATATTTGTGCAATATAAGAAACAAGGAAAAAAGGTACAGGGCAAGCACTATTTTACAACTACATAATGGTTTATAATGGTGTATCGGAAGATTTGTAAACCAAATAGCAGACTTTAAATACAAGTCAGAGAGAATTACCTGCGTAAGAATAAGGATAGGAAGTAAGCACTTAAATATAATTGGAGTATATGCTCCCGAGGATAATAGGGATGTTAACACCAGAGAAATCTTCTACTAAAACCTCCAGGATACAATAAACGAATATATTATTATTTTAGGAGATTTAAATGCACGGGTTGGAAACGACATCATCTCTGGCATAAAACAAAGATTCAACGAGGACGTCAGGAACGAAAACGGAGAAGTATTAACAGACTTCTGTAGCACAAACGAAATATGTATAAACAACACATTTTTCCAACATAAAGAACAATACAAATACGTTAACATCAGCACAGATAGGCACCGATCACAAGTTAATAATGAGTAAAATCAGAATAAAAACACGTTGAGATAGGAGAAAAAGAAGAAATAGATTACGTCACAAAAACAAAAATTGAAAGTCTACCAAATGATTCAACAAAATACTTATACCAACAAAGACTAACGGGAAAAATCGAAAAGAACCAAATACTGGAGAGTGACGGAATAGAAGCTGGATGAAAATAAAATCTAACATTTTAAACGCAGCTAAAGAGGCTCTAGGCGAAAGAAAAATAAAAACAAGAATTTGCAAACACGGCAAACACCATAGTTCTCCGAGGAAGTGAAGAAAAAATGCAAAGAGAAGAGAAAAGCTTCCTTGAAATACATGGCCAATAAAACGCAGCAAGCATACGACAAATATAAAAGAATAAGAAAGAGCAAAAACGAACATTGCGAACGTGTTTCAACAAACAACTCAGAAATTAGAATGAACGATGAAATTACAATAAGCACGAAGGAAGTAGAGGAAGCGTTAAGAAAGCTGAGAAACAGGAAAGCTGCAGGGGATGATGGAATAGCGAATGAGCGATTAAAGCACTGTGGAACAGCAACGACGAAACAACTGACAACACTAATTAACAAAAAAATACCTGAAGAGTGGAAGACAAGTATACTGATTATTGCTGTTCAAGAAAGGCGACAAAATATGGAGAACTATCCACAACTAAAATCATATGTCAACAAATAAAGAAAACGATAACTTTGAAAGATAAATAACAAGGATTCCATAGGGGAAGATTGATGCACAGATGTTACATTCGTCATAAGGCAGATAACGCAAAAATCACTTTAATATAGCAGACTAGCCTTTTTATGTTTGGTCGACCTGAAGATCGCTTCCGACAGAGTCAAACTAGAGGACGTACTGCACTTTCTGTGTAATAGAGAAATTCACAAAGACAGTATCAAAACAATCGATAACATATATAAAGACAACAAAATGAAAGCTAGAATAAATGGCAAACTTACGGAACCTATAGACATGGGCAATGGAATTGAGACAAGGATATTCCTTAAGCCCCTTACTATTTAACTTAATAATGGATGAGACGATTAAGAAAGTAAACGAAGAAAGAGGATAAAGAATGGGGAACGAACAAGTCAAGATACTATGTTACGCAGATGACACAGTGTTAATAGCCCAAAATGAAGATGATCTACAAAGATTAGTCCACAAATGCAACACAACAGCAAAGAGATTTAACATGATACCATGATAAAAGAACCCATTAGATGTAAATTGGAAATCGAGGGTGTAAATACAGAGCAAGTCATGGAAATAAATTACCTGGGCATCAAATTATCCAGCTACGGAGATGTGGAAATAGAGGTCAAAGATCAAGTACAAAGAGTCAACGAAGTAGCGGGGTGTCTCAATAATACAATATGGAGAAATAAACATATCAACACAGAAACAAAGTCAAGAATATATAAAGCGACCATAAGACCGATAATGACATACGCGTGAGATACAAGACCAGACACAACTAAAACACAAAAGCTATTAGAAACAACTGAGAAGAATAACAGCAAACACACTAAGAGATCGAATGAGAAACACCGATAGCACAGTTGGTTAGTGCGATACTCCAGCAAAGTACAGGTCGTAGGTTCAAATCCTACTCGACATTTTGATTTATGTATTTAATAAAATTAATAATAATTTTTAATAATACTATTCAATCCAAAACCGTTAATTTGTTGGCTATGGAGTATATTATCTACCCATAACAAGAAATTAAATTATTTGTTTCTTACCAGGTAATAGGTGCATGTTTAATTGTGGAATATGGTTATTACCTGAAACAAAAATAAAAATTATTAATATGTTGAAAACAGAAATTGTTTAAAAGAGGCTTTTATTTAACTTAGTATTAAAAAAGCAAATTTAAAAGCTGAAACATTCCCAGTTAGCTGTTAGAAAAATTATTTTTGGTGTTAGTTCAAATACTGTTTCGTTATTTTTATAATAATGTGCATTACTGGTTTCACGATCCTAAACCAGAATAGAACCATTAAATAATTAGTATTTTAAAAAGGTAGGTATTAACAGTAGTTTTACATTTAAACAGTTTAACCCTTGTCGCACCTTATGCGACACCGATCGACGGCATGTATACCTTCTCCTAGACGACTGTCGATTTGGGTGCGACGCATATAATTTTTAGAGTAGGTATACAGACTGCTGTCGCAGTTTTTCCGTTCATTGCGTACTTACCATTCAGGTGGCTGACGCTTATGGTCGACGCTGTCGATTATATGCGACCAGTTGCGTGTCGAGTCCAGTGTTTGCGTTTTCGCTGCTCTCGCGCCAGTATGCGTTAAAATATCGTCGGAGAACGCGGCTGGTCCGTCGGCAATTTCACAAAAAGCGAAAAAACCAAGAATTGACGAAAGCTACTGGGGATCAACTGATTTTGAAGTATGTAATTTTGTAAATGCTATGGACAGTGATTCTATGACTTAAGTGAACATGAGCCCTATTTGTCTAGTGGAAGTGAGTATTTTCTTCAAAAGCGAGGTATGGGAAAGCCAAGGTGATCTGGAAGAAGAAAACCAATTTGAGACCAATAAGGAAGAGAATCTAGACGACGATTCAGAGAATATTGAAATAGTTTGGGGTCAAGAACCTTTTCAGCCTACGAAGCACGTGTTTGACAATAGCAGTAGTGGTGTAAGGAGTGAAAATCTGTTAAACGAGACCCTGGAGGTAAACTATTTCTTGTATTTATTTACTGACGAGCTTGCCACTATTATTGTAGCCGAAACTAATCGGTTTGCACGAGAAAAAGAAGCAAAGGTTGGAAAGGTATTGATGTTTCTGAGCTTTTATGTTTTTATATTTTATAACTTTGCTAATGCCCCATGTGAAAAAATCGAACATAAATGATTATTGGACGAAAGCTAATTAAATTTTTACAGTTTTGATGAAAAAATAAGTCGCGATAGATACCTTGAACATGATAACATCACAATTTCAATTTCAGTTACACCCGTTTGAAAATCTCGTTATTGACGAGAGTATGCTTTTATTTAAAGGCCGCCTGAGCTCTCCAAAAAATTAATAGGGTAACCCAATAATTTCAGAAGAAGTCTTTATGCGTCCGCCATTGACTACAATGGACAAATGGGCGCTATTGATCGTTCGGATATGATGATAAGCAGAGTAGACTGTACCAGAGAACCGTGAAATGGTACAAGAAGCTATTTTTTCATGCACTGGATTTATCTCGACTGCACATGCGTTGTATTGCACCCAAAACGACAAAAAGGTTCAATTTCCATTTCGTCTGGAAGTTATTTGCCAAATCATGAAGAGGTTATTACGTGGCGTTAAAATACCTCATTACAACCTAATGCATTTTGTTTTATTTCCAGATACCCAGTAGCAAACCCAAGGCCTGTTCGGGCTACTGTTGGCATTGCCAGACTGATAAACAGCATTACCCGGAAGAAATTTCCCGTAAAGATTGAAAATTGCAAATAAGACGGTGTATAGTTTGTGCACAAACTAAAAAGAATGAGAAAAAGCGTAAGGAGAGAAGATTCATTGTAGAGAGTGTGATTGATAGGGAACTCTGTATACCGTGTTTCAGAATTTATCATCAAGAAAAAAACTTTTAGTTATAAAAATTGTCTCAATCCAATGTGTTATCTAATATTTTTGTTTTTTTATAACTCTATTACTTAGAATAAGTGTTTGCTTTTGGTAACTTTTACTATAAAAAAAACATTACCTATAACATTGAACTACAAGGAAACGCAACCTCGAAGTAGTGTCGCACATAGTCGACAGCCATCTGTGCGCCAAGCTCTAAATCTCCGTCCGTACGGAACAAATTCTGGGGTAAGCCTGCCGTACAGAAAGGGTTAAGAGAGGTGTATATCTTAAATGTAGATTTTTGTTTATTATTATCATAAATTCAAATTCAAAGTCCGGAATACTGGATAAATAATACTCACTGCACAAGGAGTATTTATGAATTGTAAAGTTAGAAATAACTACATTTAAGAGGGTCATTATCAATCACTGACAAAAATGAGAATTGGCACTAAATTTGGCTAGTGTCAATTGGAGTCTACATTTATTTGTCGTTCTCATACCATGAATTTCACGTTATTCATTATAAATAATTGCTATAGTAAATTTATGTATAATATAGACATAAACCTAAAAGGTAGGAGCGTACCTATAGATATTTTTCATTGCGCGGAATTAGTAGTTATGCACGTATATGCAGTAGAAGTAATAACACAGTCATAAAATCAGTATCATAGTGACAATTCCAGGTAATAAACTTATAGAATTATTTCAACGTATTTCACACAAACCAAAATGAAGAAAATATAAGATAAAGAAAATTGAATATATTATCTATCTAGATAGAAATTTTCAGGTTGTTTTAAATCTAAGTTATAACCACATAAAACAAATTTAATAAACTAATTTATATCGAATTCCTTTAGGATTAACAACAACAAAAAAAAACTATAAATGCACTCAAGTTCAAGATAAAAACAACACAATTGGTTCTACATTAAACCGCACCTTTCTTGTGTAAAAACAACAGATATCTCGTAGTTGATTTTCTGAAGCATCAAACAAGTCTACAAGCATTACTTTGCAAGTCACGGCACCTACTATTTTTACAAACTTAATTATAACAGTCATTAATCGAATATGAGAGAGTCCTACAGGCAGTAATTACTACCCAAACAACTACTACTTTAATTGCTAAGTAAAGCTTGATAAAGAAAAGTTAGAGAATTATTGTGTTTTCCATATAGTATGTGTAAAACTGTAAAATAGAATTTAAATCCAAATCCAGTTTTGCTTCTATCCTTAATAGTTCATGATGTTTTATGTAATATCAATTTATGTTGTTGAGCTTGAGAGCACTTATGTTTTACAGCATTTTTTTATTGTACATTCCTTCTTTATTTTTCCGAATTGCTGATTTTATTTGGCACGGTATATTATTTTATAACTTGCTTTTTACTGTAATATTTCTAATTAAAATTTTCTGCAAAGCGTTCATTGCAAAATATTCCTAATACTAAAAAATATACCTAATTATCTTCATAAGCATGTAATAGAAAATTTACAATCAAATCAACAGTTTCGATAAATCAATCATTAAATAATAAATTTGTAATAAAAATTTTATGGATACCGTTTATGTTTGCATTAAGAATTTAAATAACTTTTAATGATAAGTTTCTTAATGTACAATAGGATATAAACGAAAATCTTTAACCATATAGAAAATATTCATATAAGTATAATGCTAACAAATCAATATTTTAGTTTTCAATTTGAAAGGGTGTACGTTAAGCTGTAAATAAATTAATAAGTATGCCCTAAGATAGACAACTAATCGTCGCAGAAAACGCCTTAGTTAGGCAAACTTAGGCGCACTAGTTTATTTAAAAAAAAACGTTAATCTTGAACGCTTTTTCACTTTTTCCACTTTGCGATAAGCGTATAGCGAGCAAAGGATTTTTCTAGATCATGTTGGAAATTGTACATTTGACCCAAAAATAATTATTCACTTTACATCTTAATGTTCGCCATCTGTTATTAATAATTATTGGACTACCCACTATCTTAAATTCTCTGAAACTTTAAATTACTTACATTATTTTACAGGACGTGCGTTTTGAGACATTTCTTACTCGATCTTTATGGCTGATCTGGTTGTAATAAAACCATAAACCAATTCAACACCTTATTTTATTAATTAAACGTAAACCTTATTTAATAACTATAAATTGAAAATATCGTATGAATTTTAAATTTGGAAGAATATCTATCGCTTAGTGAAAGGGTTGCCTAACCGCGAAATTATTAAGCTGCCTAGATACTAAAGTGTTAGGTATTGATTGATAACATAAGACGGTGTAGAGCTCAGAGGCCAAGTAAAGTTCAAAGAAAAGGTTAGTTGTCAATCACAAAAAAGCGTCAACACCGTTTTTACGTGCAACAGTAATGAGTGTTTACGCGCCTATCACCGATGGATTCGCCGTCGTTGCTCGACCTACCATTTCACCACCGCGCAGAAGAGGAGGCGCACCGTCAGAAGGCATCGCCCCGCTATCTGAGACCCAGCTAGTGGTTTCGTCGACATTCACTGCCACCGCCGCCTCCGCCACCGACACCGGTGAAGAAAGACGCGAAGAGGATTCCAGTCCCGGTTCAGCCACGCCGCACGCGGCTTCAATTGGAAGAAGCACACCGGCGGATTGTTCCTAGACATCGCAAAAGCGTTCGACAAAGTGTGGCACCACGGACTCCTACATAAAATACTGGAGCAAGGAATATTGCTCCAAATGACCCAACTCATCCGCTCCTTCCTATCCAGAAGATGCTTCAGGACGAAGCTGCAGCATTGCAGGTCCTTCCCCCGAAGGATTACCGCAGGAGTACCCCAAGGCTCACCCCTTCCCCTGCATTATTTAATCTATATGTTTCAGATCTCCCGAAGACCAAAGGAACCATCCTCGCAACATACGCGGACGACACCGCGGTCCTAGCCCAATCCAGCAGCCCCGGATTAGTCGACAGACATCTGCAGAGGGCGTCGGATGACCTCGAAGAATGGTATAAGAAATGGCGCATTACCATTAACCCGGAGAAAAGCACGGCGATCCTATTCACGAAAAGAATAGCGAAACCAACCCGCAACATTACCATGTTCGGACAAGACATCCCGTGGAAGAATTCCATAAAATACCTAGGGCTGATAATGGACAGAACACTTCGATGGAAACTCCACGTAGACGACCGAAGATGCAAGGGACACGGGATGATAAAGAAACTCTACCCGTTAATAGGTAGAAACAGCGTGCTGTCAACCGACAATAAGCTGCTAATCTACAAAACGGTAGTCCGGCCGATGATGCTATACGCCTCAGAAGTTTGGGCTTACGCCGCTACGAGAATAATAAAACAACTACAGGTGGTACAAAATAAATACCTAAGAATTGCAGTAAACGCACCATGGTTCGTAAGAAACGACCAAATACACGAAGACCTGAAGATACCCAGCTTAATGGAGTTCGCAAAAAACGCCGCAAACAACCTAGCTACACTAGCGGCACATCCCAACCCAGCAATAAAAGGAATATGGGACTACGACATCCAAGATAAATTGAAGCACAAGAGGCCGAAAATCATCTTGAGAAACAAACAATAAACAAAAGGTAGTATGTTTAATGCATTTGTATTTATTACAGGTACAGCGAATATACATTACCGCCAGGAAATAACCAATTCTACGACGGCATAAAGGGTTAGAACCCGAAATAGCCGTAACTAAATAACGATGACCGATGACCGAGTCCCGGTTCAGCAAGCCACAATGATTTCGTCAAGCAGAAGAAGAGGCCGAAGAAGCCACCGGCTATTCGCCCGCCAACGTCGTCCCCGACAGGCAACACGTTCCATCCATTGGAGGGTTCACGGATATCCCAGCCGTAATCGACCAGACCACGCAGACTGCAGCAGACACCCGGGAGAAAGTGCCGCCGGTATTGCTTCGTCAGAAGGAGAACTGGGTCGATTTGTCCCGAGAAGTCGACCGACAACGTAATATTAACGTTCTCTCTTGTTTGAGGATGAAGCAGCCAGGAGGATCATCCCCCTTCGCTGGTACACCTGCCGACAGAAGAGGACAACAGGAAAATCCGGGAAGTGCAGTACGTGGCCCGCCTCCGAGTAACCGTAGAGGGCGTTACTGCAGGGCGACGTCACGCTGTGTTAAATGCGCCGGAGATCACTAAACTAGTCAATGCACGAAATCCCGAACCGACCTGGCCAAGTGCGTTAGCTGTGTCGGGGACCACGTCGCTAGCTACAGGGGACGCCTGAAGTTCCCTCGACCTCCACAAGGGAAGATCCACAGTGACAGAAGCGGCCACCGCGGTATGCAGCGCCTTCTTCAAGCCGGATCGACGTCAGTTACGCCAGAGCGATGGCAGATGAGAAGGCGGAAGTATCGAAAGCAGCCCCCACCTCTGTTGATACCCCGCCCGCACCACCAGCGTCGGGCTCGACGCCACATTGGGCCTTCTCGGAGGTCTTAATATGGAAAAGGCCCTACCTGTCATCCGCAATGTGACAGCGGCGCTCGCTCAGGTGAGACCCGTGGGGAATGATCCTCACGCACGGTCAAGAGATAGTTGTCCTTTTCGGGTAATCATGCAAAGGTCCGACACAAAGATTGGTGCCCAAGATTAAGTACATAGTATCAATTCACATATGTTCTGTTTGACCATACAATTTCTCCAACAGCGCTTCACGCTTTGGAATACTCACAAGACAACCATACTGCAGCAACCCAGTTACTACAGTACGACCTATTGTGTGTCTACGTAATACTTGTTTCTTTCGTTTATAGATCCAATTGCGTATCAAGAGGTACACCATCGCAGCACCCTACAACACGACACATCCATCCAACTACCCACAACGTTCATCATCCATAGCTACAACAACACCATGCACAACAATTGTGTCAACACAGAATATCTACAACCAACAACAATCCACATCTAAGTGCTGAAGGAGGAGGAGATCCTCAAACTTCACACTACACCTTTATATCAATATACGATTACCAATCAATCAATCAATCATCAAAATGTCTATCAAGTGTCGCAAAACAAAAAAATAGAGTAATTGCTACGCCCATAGGTTTACGACAACGAATTGGAAGTTCAAAATAAAGAGATTTTTGGAAGAGGATTTTAGTAAATTTGTCAAAGTGGACCCGCCAAGGCTCAAATAAATTTCCATTGAGAATCGTGGTCCGATAATTAATTCTAGATTAATTTTCGTGTTATCAAAAGACGTAAAATTATCGTGTCAGTGAAATTTTTTTATACTCCTACATTAATTGCTTTACCTAATTTAGACAATCTGTTTTATTATCTGTGTTAAATAAATATTGTAGGATGCTGATGTCTTAATCTTGAATCATAATTACACAAAGATATTGCACATATTTATCAGTACTACATATTCTACTTCATTTTTATATCAATACACCCATTAGTACTTCGTTTAAAATTGTGCTTTAGAAAATAAATAGCCAATAATACACAGAACAGAACTGTTACTAAAATTACCGAAAAAGAAACAAGATGAGGCTTAAATAACAAATTTAACGAATTAGTTTTTAATATAATCGGTGTGAATCTGGTTATCCAAAAGACATGTGCCCTAGAGTCCGCTCTCTAACAATGGCTAATGGGGCAAAACTGACATGATGGTAAAGAAATTAAACATTTCTTTAAAACAGAAAATAAATAAATTGTGGTACTAGCACTTTTTAAATTTACTGGAAAGATTTGGGAATATAACAGCGTCCCGTAATTTAATAGTCATACTTTTGGTTGCACATTCTTTGGGTTAAATTTCATTTTTAAAAATATGTCTGCCAACTCTTCTATCCTTCAATATACATTGTAGTTTACTTTAATTGAAAAGCCCTCTGAGTAGTGTAAATATGGAAAAGTAAAGTCGCAGCTGTCTATTTGAGCTCTTTATGAATTAATTCATCTTTAATTTGAGTTTTCGGAGACTAAGCGCTTGATGTGCCGCAAAAGGTTATAGTTGTTAAGTATGATGCCCAATGGCCAAAGAACTGGAACTTCTATTGTTATTCAGTGGTTGACGAAGTTACTATTTAGAACCGATATCCCGTTTTTACCATATGAAGCGGTATGCCGTCCTTCGATGTTCACTTGGTATGCCTGGCCCGAATAAAACAACATCTTCCTGTAATCCTGGCAATTAATATTGCACTGAAACTAGTAAATAACATTTATTGGATTACGAATGGCAAAATAAGATGGTTACTAATGGTACCACACTAAATGATCTCCATAAAGCGATGATGTATATGATTGCCGTGCTTTCGTAATGATTTTCAAGTGCCCATAAACATTTGAAGTATTTGTTATTCTGTCTCTACTAAATATTGTCACCAATTATAAGAATAATTTTTCTTCGCCAAGAATGTTTTGAAAAAGTGCGTCTTTCTGTTTCATGTCGGTGCACATAATGATACAATATTTTTCGATGAGGCTGCTTCCGAAGACATTTTTCATCTGCAGTTCTTGAATTTCTGTCACAGTACCCAAGAACATAATGAATATCTGCACATTATTGAATTTAATATGTACCAAATGTTAAACTTGTAAAATTAGTAACTATAAATATAATTTCATTAAAAACTGTATTTTTTTAATTATCGATTTTTTCACGATAACAATACTTACGCGCTTCGTGTATGTAAAAATTAATAAATGTCCAGTTAATATTTTAAAATTTAAATGCTCTAATATAACCTTCGAAAATTGCTCTATAAATGGAATTTTTCTATAAGGACTGTAATGAATGTGAAAAAGAGTGATTTACTCTAGAAACTCATTACAACACTTTTTTGGATCAGTGTATCAAGAGACTTTCTATACCAAGGAATTATAGTTTGTAATCAAGGTCACTACAGTATCGCATTATTTTTACGATAGGTTCTTGTAAGAAAAAATAATACACGTAGTCAATCTGTGCTTTTAAAGTTTGTCAAGTTTCACGCAGTATATTATGCCTTTTAAAGTCTGAAAGTTTATTTTAGGTTTAATATACTTTGTGTCACAGTAACCTTCACTTCTCGGTTTTTGAGATTCTAGGGTCTGAACTATTAAAAGACAAAGAAGTGTCGTAAAAGTAAGAGAGGTGGTAAGATTCTTTCAGCCGAACATTTTTGTGCGCCTACTGTATCTCCTGCGTAACCGAACTGGTAGTGTAGTGGTGACAGGATCTGCTTGGCATTAGGGAGGTAATGGGTTCGATTCCCGTTACCGTCTACCTTGTATGAGGTTTTTTCAGGGGGTTTTCCTCATGCACATGTAGCGGCATGGTCACTGCGTATATACACACCATGTGCGGCTACTTAGGCGAATGCTGTGGTAGTATTTTCCCCCTCAGAACCCTAACTCCGTTCCTTCCCATCCTATCCTGACCACACCTATCCTTAATCCCACCATGCATGTATAATGTATGTATGTATGCTAGGAATCCATGACTGTGGCTGAAGGAGCTCGGGCAGCCCGCCCTCCCCCTTGGGGAGGGGGGAATAAAATACGATGCCTTTTCCTTTTTTTTTGCTCCTGCGTAAATATAAACGATTTTCGCCATATCCCATTTTTCACAGCTGGTGGTTCACGGCTAGTAAGAACTTCTTTCACGCCATTTAGAGCAATGCGGAGAAATCCCGGCCAGTGGGGTAATACCGGCCTCGTACTAGTATCTTCTTATAGATCTCGTAGTAAATTTTGTGCGCGTTGTTGACTGCCTAATGTGTTTGAAATGGGCCATACTTCTGTCATTATACGGTGCAGTGGAAACACGTTATATATCGAAATCTAATTATGCAAGTGTTTTTATACGAAAATGACAATTTTAATGGTATGTATAATTGTTTAGTTTAAATTATCTATATTTTCCAGAGTTGTGTTCTAAAAGATTCCTTTTTATATCCTAGTATGTATTTTGGCCTTAATCTTAATCGTAAATTTACAAATGACTGATGAATGAATGATTTTTTCTTTATTATAGATGCCACATGCGTACGTTAGAAAGACGCAGAGATCTTTTTGGACAACGGAACAGTTGGACGCCGTCACCAATGGTTTATTAGATAGGTAAACTGCTATAAAATTTAATACTCCCAGAACAACTATCCATGAAATAAGAAAAAATTAGTCTTTTGACCTTCAGTGGGGCGGAAACCAGTTTTTTCGACCGTAGATGAAACAGAACTTGCAGATCAAGTTATAAAGTTAGTCAATATTTGGTGTAACATCAACTGAATTTAAAGGATGCGCTTTCATTTATGCAAAAATAAACAACATAACGTCCTTGACCACGGAAAAAGAAGAGGCCGGTAATGATTGGGCAGCAGGCTTCAACTGTAGAAATAATGGCATTATCGTCCTAACTATTCTACCGAACACCTCCCATCGGCTCCAGCCACTGGATGTATCATTTTTTTTTATTCATTTAAAGCGGCTTATAATATTGAGTGTGACAAATTCTTGATCAATCGTCCAGGGGAGAGAGTAACTCCAAACAAACTAGGCGAATTGTTCAACAAAGCTTTCAGTAGGGTACACCTGAAAAAGTTATCAAAGGTTTTAGCAAAACCGACATCTTCCCCTTACACCTAGGTATTTTTACCGAAGAAAATTTCGCAGAAAACCTACTGCACTGCAGCACGACCTCCAGCACGACTGAAGAGAATAAAAGGGAAGAAGGAAACAGGAAGAACGAGAGGACTGCCGGAAAGGCCACCAACCCACTCGAACTGAAAAATGTTTCCTTTACAAAAATTATTCAATACACCCTTAACCCCTTAACACAAACGATAAAAAACTAAAAGAAAGTCTACAAAGCAGCATTCTATTATATTCACTTTTCCACGCCATTCAAACATATTTTAGAAGGAAAAGAAAAAATAGGAACACTAACAAGCTGAAGACGGTTGAGAAAGCCAAAAGAAAAGTGTTTGAAGCACATAAATGTCCAAAGGATGGAAAATGAACCATTTAAAGGAGATGACATGAATAAAGAGGTAGCTAGAGATATTCGTATTATATGTGAAGAATTTGGTGAAAATGGCTAAATGTGGTTAAGATGCGTAACATGTGGCCTATGGGCGCATAAGGCTTGTACAAACTCAACAAAAATGTAACTTTTGTTTGTAAGTCTTAACCGGGATTTCTCAAGGCTGGCCTGGTTTTACTCCACTCGTATTGCGCTCGTTTTCAAGTCAAAAATTCTATTTTTCTACTCTATTCTATGATTTTATAGACAAACATGCTTAGGTGACCGGCATTCCCTCTCTTTTCCCTATTTAACGAACTTTAATGTGTCCGACATTAGAGATAAGAGATAACAGTATTAAAAAACAAGTAGTATCACAAATACAATTGGCAAACTACTTAGCAATGATTAACATTCTTGGTACTCTAATTCTGGTGAAACAAGGCATAATGTAGCCATCCTAATTGCAATAATTAGCTAATAAAATATGTATAAGGTGTACCTGACCTGAAATAATATTCACTACAACAATTTTAATAATATTTGACAATAACATTAATGGATATTTTCTTTATTCATGATATTAATCTAGCAATAATTAATATTTGCAGAGAAGAATTTATAGTTGATTGACTGGTAACTTTTTAAAATACAAATCATTAAAGCTCAGTACAGTTCCTATATTTAACTGCCAATAATGTTTAGTCATCACGTTTACATTCATTACATTTTAATCTAAAGAATACAGCAATAAAATATCTAAGAATGTATTTATTTAATTGGATTTTAAATATAATTTTTAATATCATCCACTTAATGACTTGTATTAAGAAGAAGCGGGAGGTGATAAACAACAATCTAAAAGAATTTCACAGCCGTAACTTTTTTTTAAGCTAGCAAAAAAACTTCATCAGAGGTGTCACATGCTTATCACTATTATAAAATGTTGCAGAAAAGTCATATATAATATTCTTAAGTTAAAAAAATGAATGGTAATAATTATGATCAGTTGACAGAAACATGAATGTATAGACATGTCAATCATTTGAATTAAGATTTGAAATTATTTTCGAATTGATCTGTAATAAGCGTTTGGGTTTTAATGAAGGTATAGTCTATACGTTAAAATATGGACAAATAGTTACTTTGTTGATAGTCAAAAAGGCATCATTTTTCTGCAAGTAGAATGGTGAGTGAGCTTTCATGAATCAATGAATGTATAGAACGCAAGAGTAATCATTGCAAACAATAAGATCTAAAGAAATATGTTTTTGTTGATCTAGTATTTAAAACATTTTCATATTATAAATAAAATAATTTGGATAAAAAAGTTAGCAATTTTGAAAGTTAGGTTATTATTCCAAAGTTGGGATACAATCCAGTAACATCGATAATTTAGCCATAAGCTAATTTTAAATTTTTACAAAAAAGAACAGTCTGTCCGCGTCGTTATTACAATGTCGCGCAGATTGTATGAAGACTTCGATGACCTGGTCTGGCACGACCATAGAGACATCGGAGGGATACCGAGCACCGACGAACCGATATGGTACGGTTACCAGCCAAGCAGCCTACCAGCACCAACACGACAGCAGCAGCAGAAGAGGAGAAGAGCCAAAAAGACGCGGCCGCCAAACGTCACCCCCTTAGTGAAGGCTCCACTAACGGCCCGTCGACGTATGTCGCCAACCCCGCACCAATCCAGCGAGAAGACCCCAGCCAGGGAGAAGGAACCAAAGAAGACACCGAAGGCTTTCCCACCTACACCGCTGCCCACCGACGGGTTCCAGGCCCTAGAAGAATTCACGGGCAGCCTTGCAGCCATGGAGTACACAACGTCACGAAAGGAGACCAGGGAGAAAGTACTGCCGGCAATCCATCATCAGAAGGTGAACTAGTCCGACAAAGGATCGCCTTCACGAGAGGGCGCGAGGGAATCCGGATCCATATTACCTCACTCCAGGACAGAGACAGGCTGGTGAGCTATATGGGTACTCCACACCACACCTATCAGCCGATTGGCTAAGGTAGTGATACGTGACGTATCCGTAGAACTATCCGAGGTCGACGTTAGCTCAGAGCTAAAAGTACAAAACATTAAAGTACTTTCTGTTTTCAGAATGAAGCATCGATGACGCTCGATCCCCTCGTGATCGTAGAGTTGCCGACCGAGGAAAAGAACAAGAAGATCCGGGAGGTGGAGTACATCGCCCGCCTCCGCGTGACTGTAGAAGATTTGCGGCGGAAATCCGATATCGGACACTGTCACCGAAATCTGGGTTTCCGTCACTGCAGAGCGGTAGCACGCTGTGTAAAGTGCGCTAGAGATCACCACTCCAGTGAATGCACGAAACCCCGCACAAACCGGGCTAAGTGCGTTAATTACGGTGGGAACCACCCCGCTAGTTGCAGGGGCTGCCCAAAGTTCAACCCGGACCGGCGACGCCAGGCAAAGTTGAGAAGGCCTTAGGGTTCGACTTCATATTGACCCTTCGAGGAGATATCAATTTGGAAATGGCCCTACCTGTCATCCACAAGGTGGCAGCGGCGCTCGCTCAGGAAAAAACTGCGATGGACCTGTGGGGAGTGATCTTCACGCACGGTTTAGAAGTAGTTGCCCTTTTCACACAAAGATCCAGAGTAAAGAATCGTGCCCTAGGTTAAGTATACAGTATCGACACTTTATTTAAATTTCTGTTCTGTTAACACCAACAATATATTCACATATCTAACACATGTTTCAATTTATTTCAAATACGCAGGGCATCAGCAGCATCAACCACAACCGAAAGATATCAAGACAGTCCATGCAACATCTCCACCAGCAGCATCACCACAACGCTTCTTTTTTTTTGGACAACCACAAATCTCAACTAAACGATGTCAACAGACATAGCACACAACCACGCAGCACCAATAGTACTCAATACATTATTACTTATTTTATTGTAATATAATATTTTTGTCATACGTATTGTATATATCTATATATTGTTAAATGTATCCTAAAATTTTCATAAACTTTGTTGAACTGGAACTTGATCATTATTACAAATGTTATATTTTCGTTTGATATTAATTTTACGTTGATACTTACTTTAGTCTGAACCCTTTAGGGCAACTATATTTTATTTTAGTGAAAATAGTTTTTGACGATTATTATATTTTTTTGTTGGGCTCAAGAGTAACACGTTTTCAAAAAAAATATTTATATCGTGTGAACCAAGTGAATAACCATCTCCTTCCTTTAATACAATGAAAATTAACATTTTTGAACCAATAATACGGAAGAATGTATAAGTTTGGGCACAAAGTATTCATAATAAAAAAGTAATTTTGTTATTTGGAAATAGTAAAATTATCAAGACATTGATATAACTGTTGAATAATCGTACCATATTTCCTCTGAAGAGCACATTCTTAGTATTTTAATGAATGATATGAATCAACCAAACAATAATTCTAGAATAACCCTAAAAAAGTCATACTAACGTGTACTAATCTGCAATAACAATTTTTAGACTTTGAAGAGGAATTACGTCTACCAATATTTCTAAAGAATCGACCATTTTTGCATGCGAACTCTTCCCGAGTATAGATTTATGTATAGTAACCTAATTTTTAAAATGCCCAAACAAGACTCAGACACGATACAGTTTGACCCCCGTGAAACTATACAGAACTCAAAATCTACACCAAAGGACAGCATCTTCATCTAAAGAAAACCGACCAACATTGCTAAACATTGACGAAATGGACATAAATGCAATATCAAAGAGGCGAAACCTACCAGACTCTCCGAAATTATCAGCAGAAGAAGAACGTTTTGATCTAGACTTTATTGGCCCTAGAGAAAGAACACAAACTAGAAAAAAAGGATGGCCTAAGGGAAAACCCCGAAAGCTATCAAACTAGTGATATACTCTAATTATTATATTTACCTTCTATATTAGTCTTAATTTTATTTTCATTTATTTATTCTAATTTATCTTCTTGTCCATGTTTTTATTCTAGTATTATTTATTTATTTTTTATTAAAAACCGTAATTAAAATTCGGCCCTAAAAATGAAAATATACTGCAACGGGACTGCAATGAACAGAAACCACTGTAAAGTAAAAAGGTGTCCCGACAATTCATCGCGCGACCATTCATTGCGCAACATTTCATTGTTGCGACAATTTATCGTTACGACAATTCCTCGCGCGACATTTTATCGGCAACATTTGATATTGATGTTTTATTGGGTAATAACCTAATTCGTTGGTGCAAACGTGTATCTTTATTAAAATTAATTTACAATTTATTTCTTTATTTACATTGAATATTACTCCCGTAATTATTTTTAGCAAAACTCTATCAGACATGAAAATTAACCTGATTGACTAATAAAATTAATGACACTAAATCACCATAGTCTAATTGATTTTATTTTTAATTCTAGACAATCAATTAAAAAATTAATCTGGCTTTCTAAAAGGGAATATGAATTTTTATATATAGGTAATACTTATAAATGCGATGATTTCTCAACAAATTCTACCTTTTTGATAAATTTCAACAATTACTGATAAAAAATTAGCGATGTCTTATTAAATTTGGTTATTTTTACTGAATACTGCATATTTTAGTGTATATTTGTATACATTTTTAGTGCATATTGCATGCATATATTGTATCTTTTTAAGTGCATATTTTCCAGTCTTATAGTCAATATGAAATATGGCGCGATGAAATGTCGCGCGATAAATTGTCCTAGCGATGAATTGTCTCGCGATGAACTGTCGGCGAAGAATTGTCGCGCGATGAATTTTCGCGCGATGAATTGACATGGATTCAAGTAAAAATGCTTATAACAGAACACAAATCATTTTGCGTATCTAAGAAACGCATCTAAAAAAACAACAATTTCATCTTAGGGGTTCTAAGGACTATAACAAGAATTATCTAGACAATGATAGGGCTAGTGGAGGGGTTGTAATATTCATACAAAATAATATCCCACATAAGAAAATTAACATCTATACAAGACTACAGGCAGTTACAATAGCTATGATGTACTACGTAAGAGTCACCATTTGTAACATATATCGTCCGTCATTCTGTTGTAATGGCAATGACATAGAAGCAATCTTAGAACAATCGCCGACACTATATTTTGTGATTTCAATGGGCACTCAACATGATGGTGATCTACACACGCTGATTTATGCTGACGTATAATAGATCTATTAGAGGACAATAGTCTCACCCTGTTAAACACAAATAAAGTTACCTCAACACAAAGAGCAACATCTTCACTTAGCGTCTGATCTCTATAGTAGCGACCACTATGCGATTGATATTACCCGTAAGACTTCACATTACTTTTTCAAATTACTTTTCTACAAATAAAGCAACAAAATGAAACCGTGATAAATTTTACAATAAATGAATTACATAAAGTTTACTAAACACAAAAGGCGTAGAACCCGGATCAGACGAAATTGTTTTGACCACGGTGAAGGAGCTGCTTGAAATTAAAAAAGAAAAATTATTAAACATATATAACGAAAAAGGTAGTTACCCCGCCCACTCGCAACACTCGGTAATTATACCTGTGCACAAACCAAACACAGATATCACACAAACTACACATTACAGACCTATCGCTTTGACGTCTTGCTTAAGTAAACTGTTTGAAAAAGTGATTAACAACAGGTGTACCTGGTGAAGCAAACAAACTAATATCGAAACATCAGGTGGGTTTTTGGAAACATTACTCTACCATAGACAAATTAGTATATTTAGAACACTTTATATTAGAAAGTTTTTTGAAAAGAAGCCATACTTTTGCCATTAGCTTCGATGTAAACAAAACCTACGAGCACTCATTCTTTTCAGATGGGAAGTGAAATTATAGGTCCCGTGGCAATACGATCGTTGACACGTTAAAGATCGCTTACTAAATGTGGAATTTCTTCAGTAGAACAAAATTCTACAGACGGATAGTACTAATAATCATTAGTAGTTGGTGGGCATAGAGATTATTGACATTTTCGTTTGTGTCTAGATCTCCGCTTATAAATACAAAGAAATAACAATACTAACTATAATAATAATAACAATAACAACAACAATAATAATAATGATAACAACAATAATAATAATAATAATAATAATAATAACAATGCTAACAATAATAATACACTGGCCGCATATCGTTTGTCTTGGTCCCTTTTGGTTGTCTTGGTCCTTGTTTATTGTTGTTTGTTCCCATGTGAGTCTGGGGGAAGAATTGGTTCACTGCCGTCCTGGAGATTGTAAGAGGCGATAAATGGACGCACGCGTTTACCGCGCGTGGCGTACCGTAAGGGGGAAAGGATGATACTGGCTAATAAGGGTGAGAATTGTCCACCCAACACATTGCTTTGGCCTCTGCTTTACTGTAGGCGGGAGGTGTCCTGTTAGCCACAGGACGGCTTCTCGTATCTTTTATTTCTTATACTTCCTTCAAGCTTTTTCTATTCTAGTACCTCTTTTTTTCTTTCTTGTATGTCCTTCTGTGGAGTCGACGTTGGTGAGTTGTTGCAAGGCAAGAAAATTCTCATTTCCTATGTTTCCTATGTATTTTTGGCGATACACTGGCTTTGATCTGGCTCTGTCGTCCCATTTGACTCATGGGAGGGTGAAGAGCATAAGGAATGAATTTTATTGTATTGTATGGAGTCTTTAAAAATCACTAAAATCCCACCCTCTCAAGTGGGCGCGCCGATGGAAGCGTGTAAAAAAGGTCCACGAAAATTAACAGCAGGTAAAGAGACGGAGGTTGTACCCCAGTTCTTACTTTTTTAATTAAATGGTAGTGATTTTGGAATAACAAATCATTTTCTAATTTCGCGTTCTATTTATGGATTAATCGGAGAGGTAAGCAGATGTAGGCAAGTAAAAGATGGACTCCTCATAAAGACAAGAAGTAATAAATAATCTAAAAGGTTATTAGAAGTTAAAAGTTTTTGTGATTCGGATGTGAAAGTTGTACCACATGGTGCTTTAAACTACAGTAAGGGTGTAGTATATTGTAGAGATCTGTTAAATTGTACTTGCGATGAGATAAGAGTGGGAATGAAACAGCATGGTTTTATATATGTAAACCGCACATCTGCGAAAAGGGATGGCCAAAGTGCGGAAACTGCATGTGATATATTAACATTTAATTCGCCCAATCTTCCAAAGAAAGTTATCGCTGCTATCTATAGTTTAGAGGTTCGCCCATACGTACATGCACCAATGAGGTACTTAAATTGTTTGAAATTTGGACATATTGCAATAAGGTGCTATAACACCCAAAAATGTATATGTGGTAAAGATGTACACGGAGATGATGCACAATATCTTACACCATCTCCAAATCAAAAGAATGCCCAATTTATAAAAATGAAGCTGCATTTCAGAGGACTAAAGTTGTAGAAAAATTTACACACCCAGAAGCAAAACTAAAAGTAATAAGTCAGACTCCTAGTAATTGCGCACTTCAATGAACGTACATACTTGTTGAAATAACATGAGATCTTGTACAATATTCTTCGGGTTTGATAATGATGTGCCAAGGGTACTTTATTTTCGCAATCACCATAGTAGGTGAGTATCTTGTCATCCTTATAGAATCCAAGTAGTGTAAGGTTATCTGTAATTTTAAGTAAATCTTTTTTACTAGGTTTTGCTTTCCACGTATTAAGCTCTAGTAATTTTATTTGCAACGACTTCAACTTGTTGGTACAGCCCCAAAATCGGATTGTGTACTTTATTACGGATTCTACTAAAGTTTTATATATAATACTTAATGTCTTTGCAGTTGTAAACCAGTTTAGTAATTGGAAACAACCAGATATTTTTTTAGTTCTACTGTATAGAGAGTATAGATATGTTTACTGTGTTTTAGGTGTGAGTCGATTATTAATCCCAAATACTTTGTTTCAGGTATTTGTTTTAACGGTATGCGTATATATTTGGATGGTTCGATTAGGCATTCGCAACAGAATATTATAATTGTTAGTGGATTGGTTTTTGCCATATGCGATGTTAAGAAAACCATGGTTATAGTTTTTTTCTGAATTCGGATAAAGGTTTCTTCCATGCATCCATTTGCATAAATTGTTTAAGTGCGGTTGTACTATTTCTTGACACCTTTCAACATTAGTATACGAGTTCAACAGAACTTCGTCATCAACATATATGTAGAATTCGCCTTGAAAAACAGATTCAAATATTTTATTAATATATGTGAGGTACAGTAACGGACCCAAGTTACTTCCTTGTGGTACCCCGTGCTTAACTTTATTGCAGTTTCCTACACAGTATGCAATTTTATTACATATTTTCGACTATTTAGGTAGCTGTTAAACCAATTCAAAAATCTTTTTTTACTTCAATTTCTCTGAGGCAGGTAAGGTAATTTGTGATTGACAGTACCGAAGGCTTTTGAAAGATCAATAAACACAGCTAAGTACATAATATATATATATATATATATATATAATATATATATATATATATATATATATATATATTTTATCTAGCTGAGGTCAGTCAAACTTAAACAGTTGTTTCGTATTTCCACACTATTGGAATCCGTATTGAGTCCTGGTAATCAGCTGGTTTTCTTGTAAATACTTATTTAGATAATTGGTACCGTATGCTTCTATTATTTTGTCGATAATGATGTTATTAAAGTCTGGCGATTTCTTTACGTTCATATTATCAACGATGGGTTTAATCGATTGAGGTGTAGGTTGTGGAAAGAAGACTAGAGTACGTTAATTCTTCTTCTCTTGTAATGTTTATGTCATGTTTGCATGATTTCATTAGATTTTCTATTTGTCTGTCAAATGTTTCTGAGAATTTTGTCGGCTATTTCTTTTTTGTTGAATTTTTGTCCTAATGTACTTAAAATTATCGTGTCAAAGTTCTTTGTCTTTCTATTTGATAAAAGGTAATTGATTTGACTCCACATACCTTTCGTGCTACACCTATTTTCATGAACTTCTTTTGAGAGTATTTATTTTTAGCCTCTCTTATCTCGTTATTTAATACATTCCTATAATGTTGGTATTTCTCATTATAAAGTAGATTGCTCGGGCAAGATTTTCATTTCTTGAACATTTTGTCTCTTTTTCTCATTTTTAAATACAGCGAATTAGTAATCCAGGTTTTACCATTGCTTCTGTTATTTTTAAATTGCGTTTTTTGATAACGTTTAGCACAGATTTGTTTACGTTTTTGTTTTCAAGTGATCTCCAATTAACTTTATTAACCAAGCTCTCACTGCATCTCTTGTTTGTAACGTTTGCGGTTAGGTTGGATTTTATAATCATGCCCGTTTCCATTTTTAAGGAGATTGGATAGTGATCAGAGGTTTTGTGATGGATTACTGAGGAATAAATGGTTTTTAAATTTGAACGAATAAATATGTGGTCTACCAATTAGCGTTTATGTCCCCATCCTTCAGTTCTTCTCGAGTAACATATTCAATAGCTGAAATAAATCTTTTTCCTATAAAAAAATTTTTGTATTGGTGCACATTGGGATTATCTTAGTCAAATAGATTTATGATGGAATCTCCCACAATAAGTAAGTTTTTGCATTATACTTTCTTCTATTAAATGAGGAAGTTCTACTATAAAAGTTTTAACGTTTTTGTCTGGAGGTCTGCATACAAACACGAACTGCAATGAGTTATTGTTGGAATATTGTATTATAAACAATAATAACAGTATATAACAATAAAAAACAGCCTAGGTGGAGGAATGTTTAGAGTGCTTGCCTATCAACCGAGCGGCGAGGATTCAAACCTGGTCAAAATGATTGTTATATTAATAGTAGGCTTATGTTTGTGTTTCCATGTTTTTCATATTTCATAAATTTGTTCTAACATCTTAAATAATTCTTAAAGATTATTAGACGGTGTCTCGAAAGGAACATTTTAGAGCAACAGAATTCATCGCAGACAATTCAGTGTAGAATACTCTTCGAATTCACAATTCCTCACATGCGACAATTTAGCATGTGCTACAAATTGATTTAGTATTTATCATTCACAATACAGGGTTTTTATAAAAGAACTCCGGGATTTTAAAAATTCATATATTAATAACTGTAGAAGATGCAGAAATGTAATTAATATCTCCGAAACGATTAGCTCATCAAGTTTTACTCATACTAATTGGGAATGTTTTAATCAACAGTTGGCAGCGCTGCGGAGCGTTGATCTTGAAACAACGTAGCGGCTGTCAGTGACTCAGTCCCGTCTGGATTGCCGCGCTATGGCGACGCCGCAACAAAAAGCTCAATGCGTTATTTGGCTTATAGAAACTAATTCTGTTGTTACTGTACAAAGAAACTTTCGACGTAATTACGGTGTTGATCCGCCTACGGACAAAACAATTCGCCAATGGTTAAGTGCTTTCAAGGAAACAGGAAGTGTTTTAAAACAAAAGTTAACGGGTAGGCCGCGTGTGTCACAAGTTAATAAGGACAGAATCCGAGCTTCATGCCTTCGAAGCCCTAAGAAATCGTTAACAAGACGCAGTCTGGAGTTGGGATTACCGAGATTAACGGTTCATAAGGTAATTCATAAAAGACTTCGTTTAACTGCTTACAAGATCCAACTGTTACACCACATTAAACCGGCAAACAAGATTAAGAGAATTGACTTTGCTGTTTCTATGCTACACAAAATTGAAGAAAATAATGATTTCTTAAAAACTGTTATTTTCAGTGATGAAGCTACTTTTCATGTGAACGGGACTGTAAACAGACATAATTGCAGAATATGGGGTTCGCAGCCGCCCCATGAGTTCATTGAGTATGAATGTGGCACGCCCAAAGTGAATGTTTGGTGTGGCCTTATGCATGATAGAGTCACAGGTCCTTTCATTTTTGTTGAAAGGAATATCAACGATGATGTCTATTATGACATGTTAGAGGAGTATGTTTTTCCTCAGTTAGATGACATTGAGGTGGAGAAGGGTTTAGTCCACTTCCAACAAAATGGGGCACCGCCACACTTCAGTATGCGTGTGCGTGAGGCACTTGACGGTCGACTAGGCAACAGATGGATTGGAGGAGAAGGACCTATTCCATGGCCTCCAAGGAGCCCTGACATGACTCCGTTGGACTTTTTCTTCTGGGGGCATATCAAGAATCTTGTGTATGCGGAGAAAATTCGTGATGTTGGCCATCTCAGGGAACGAATAATCAATTGCGTGGCAACCGTCCCCCAAAACATGCTGGCCAGGACATGGGAAGAGATTGAATACCGTTACGATGTGTGCCGCGCCACTAACGGGGCTCATATTGAACTGTATTAATACGTAAAAAAAAAACTTGAAAATGCAACCTTTCCAATAATGTATAAAACATTTATATACGTTTTTTCTTCATTAAAATATTATGCCTCAAAACCCTGGAGTTCTTTTATAGAAACCCTGTACTTCTAAAATAAAACAGTATTCTTAGCAGGACGGTATTTTATTTTATGCTATAAAATATATTTGTTTCAAACACATTGAGCAATTCAACATTGATGACGATGTAATAGAACTACAGTAATACCACCAACACTCCAAAATGATAATATTCAGCTTCAATCGGGATGCACACATGTTAGAAGCTGACACAATAATTTGTCGCTTGAGTTGAATTGACTCGTGATAATTTACCTAAATTGTAAATTCGACCGAAAGGGAGTAGTTTGCATGAGTGTATATCTCGTTAAAAAACATCTAGTTTACTCCCTTAATTTTTATATTACTGTTATAGTTTTAATAATCTTGGAATAGACTTTTTCTGCTTAGTTCCTAAGTGTACCCACTACTGTCGAACAATATATCCCTATCTGAAAGTGGTGACATAAGCAAATAAATGAATAAATTATCCAAGGCATAATTTAACTTACTAATACCACTAAAGTAACTAATTCAATTTATAATCCTGTTAAGAATTCAATAATTAAAGTTATTTTTGATTAATACTACATTAATACTTCATTTTTTAAAACATAAGTGCAACCTTGTCCTAGCTAAATAATCCGGTTGCTAATTAGATAATTAAAACATGTGATTGTTATTTACAATTCATTCTATCCTTAAATTAATTACTTAATTATTTTTAATAACGATTAAGGATGCTGATGATTTAAAAAATCTGTCATAGAAATATTCTTATACTATTTAATTTTAATTGTTAATTTAAAATTAAAAAGTGAAATAATTTAAATATCTTATCTTATTTACATGCTAATATTAATTAATGTGCAAACATAAAAAGCCAATTTGGTATTACAGATTGCATGAATATAAATTTTAAACGGAACTGTGAAATTAGAAATGTTGTGTTAAACAGGAAAATAGGAAATTTATTATTCTTATAACTTTACATGAAAATGCATTACTTCCCTAATTGCTTCTATTTTATATAGTGTCGTTGGAAACGCTTTGGTAAATGCAGTAATTACTTGGTTCGTGAACAATAGTGGAAGGCTAAAAACTTCCATTTATTATTAATTGAATGCTTAATGCAAGGTATCGTCACGATCTTTAAATTTGCTCTAAAGACCGTAAACTACAGAATTGACTACGGTATAGAAACATAAATTTTATAACTACATATATTTTATCAATTTTTTTCTCATCCAAGCAAAAATTTTGACAATCTAGTTAAGATGTATAATTAACAAAAGGAATTTAAATTGTACCTAAATTTTCATAATTAATCATTGTGAAATGTAGAATAGACTTGTTAGTTTTTAACACACTATTCTTAATTGTTCTTGGGCGCCATTTTACGCTTCTTGATTACTTAATCGTGAGAAAATAAGAACCATGTTTATATCATAAAGCTTTTAATAATTTTTAAATGTTAGTATTTACGTAAAAAATGATTTTAAAGTAATTGAGTAATTAATTCCATAAAAGTTTTTTCAATCTATATGTTCGAAACACACCTTAATTAAAATAGTGAATGGTTTGTAGCAATATTATTTTTTAAAAAATCCATTAGCATTTTTCATAATTAAAAGCAAGAAAGCTATTAAGGCTGTGATGCTTAGTACTAACAGAAGAACCATAATTATTAAATTTCTACATGTATGGTTAGAGAGGAATGCAATACAGCCTTGAATTATTATAAATTTTTGTTTTAATTCTACGGCAAACCAATAATATCAAAAACATAGACGGAGAATAGTACACACCTATAATTTTCTGTGCCTAATTTGATACTTATTACCAATATAACGAGCGCATAAAATTGAATTTTGTAATCGTTCTCTTGAATTTACATCCAAAAGATACCATTCTATTGTATTCCGTATCATACACACCAATCACGATTTGTGGTTTAATTATGTAAACCACTAACAAAATAATTTAAATAATTTAATTAAAAACTTGATATACCACTACATTATAAAAAACTTATTTTTTTTAATTGTTAACATTTTTTTATTAATCATCATAAAATCTGCTACTAATAGGGATTAAGTATGAAAAAGAATTACTCCTCCCATCTATGAACAGATTAATCCATGGTGCCTATAAAAACAAATTGCATTATTATATAGCAACCCAAATTGGATTAAATCCATTTAATATACAGTAAAAATAGCAATTTAATCAGTACTGTTTAGTATTTTACAGATGATTATCTTATAGTCCAATTAAATTCCACGTCTAACGCAATCCGCATCCTCAATAAATTTAGATACATTATTATTAACTATATTCTCATTAATCAAGAAATTAAGAAAGAGAATGTTAAAATCTTGCTAAAGATATGTTAGCTAATCATAATCTTAGGTTAAGAAAAATCTAGCAGTTGATAAAATCATTTAATTAAATATACTTGTGAACGTAACATGTTTATAATCCATAGATCTAAACATAGGTACGCCATTATCGTTCTCAATTTATCACAAGATATAGTGCATTTGGAGTGAATAACAAAAATCTAACAAGAATAATTAATCAAAACGTAAAATAATGTTAAAAACTGGATTAAGTTTAATCTCAAAAGCACACTGTACAATAGGGTAGAGCTAATAAGACAGCAGCAAACGAACCTTCTTTTTTCGCGGAGGAAGTCAGCTGCAATTGCCCATAAAACGTTTGAAATTTTTAATACATTTAAAAATACACACTTTCTCAGTATGACCAGTAAATGGCATACATAATATTTTGAGAGTATTAATTATTATATTATAATAAACCAACCGGGAAAATATTCGAAAATATTGAAAGTATGTTCTATTAGAAATCTAGCAGTACATGTAGTAATATAACCATGCTACTTATTCGACAATTAATATTAATTAATTTAGTATATCTATAGTATTATACTGCACTAGGTTGTAATTACTATCGTAATAAAAAGTTTGGATCCCTCACTTTATACACTAATATTTCAAAAACTATTATTTTTATCTTCATTAATCGAACTGTACTTTAATCACAGTAATGTTGTGCACTTAAGTGAAATTGATTTTTCATATATGTTTTAATCATTAATTAACATAAAAGTGTTTAATCAAAATCAATCATTTTTATACAGAGCAATTCTAAGTGAATGGTACAAAAAGAATGCAATGCAATAAATTTACATATAACGCGATACGGTAACTCATTGTCAAAACGATAATCCAGTTTTAGTTATACCCGTGCCAGCGTACATTAATCAATTAAGTCGGCCGCCTGCTTTAACTGATGTAAGTCTTGTGAAAGTTGAGGTATGAACCTTGTCCTTCACATAACCCTATAAGAAGAATTGGCAAGGCTTGGATCGGATGACCTGGGGAACCAAATCATCAATGGTATATCATTCGGTCCACCACGGCCAATTCAAGGTTGCGGAAGCCTGATTATTGCAAAATGAAATTTTCTCCTTTTTTTTATATACCAGGGTAACAGCCATTCGGAACACATGTTAAGGTGAATGGTCCCTCTAACGGTGATCCCTGTATAGAAGAAGGAGTACCGCAAAAAAAAAAACGTTTACTTTGGAAGAATCCAAGTGACGCGCCGATGCTCCGTACCTCAAAATTTCAAATTATGCCTATTTACTTCACTACATTGGTAAAATGTACATTCCTCGCAGAACTCCATTTTGGTTGGACGGTAAGTTTTAACGCCTGTACTATTTGAAGATTTCAAACTTCAATCGCTTTCGTAAAACGCGCCTCCCTTCAATTAATTTCGATAACGTTTTATAATTATAAGTCATAAACGATATTTAGTTATCATTCAGATAATATGCAATCTTTTTTTTTTAATTGGTGGTAGAAGTTGAGTAAAACACTTAGAGCGGAGGAAAGTATCGCTGAAAATAAGAAAACATCGTTTGCAATTAATAATGAGCATTGACACCTGAGCAAGATTCGATCTGCCCAACAGCCAAAGCCTACATATAAGTTGGTATGTAGGCGATTGATTTTCTTTTTGCAAGATATCGCAAATTTAAGGGCTAAAACTGAATTGCAAAGTATAATCTGGCGCACCATCCTACAACGATAGTGTAAAGGTGTTAAGGTGTTGGACACAATTTTTAAATTCTTGGGAATGTTAAATACTTGTTGTACAGCCTGAATGACGCTATTTTGAGGAATGGTTGTTTTGAACCATAATGTAACTACTAAATGAAAAAAGTTAAAACATAGAACAAGTAAGAAATATGTTCTATCGCCAACCGTCTATTAAAAGCATGCATAACCAAGGTGACATGCGGATATAAACAACCACGTTATTTTACGTGCCTGATAAACTTACCTTAGAAATTGTTGGCCATGTTTTATTTTTCCCAGCTTCAAGCGTCCTTAGTAAAAGTGTTGTTGATTTTGTAATTAATTATTTGTCATATGTAACAAATAGTGAACGAGAAATGTAAAAGTATTGAATACACAACAAAAATTTTGCAAAAATATAGTGAAACCGTTTTTCTGGCACATTTTTCAATTTGGCCGAAGAATATACTCCATTTAGCAACTCTCTCTGTAAAAGGTGACGTTTATATTAGTCAATATTAGGAAACTCACTGCGTTTTTAAAAATCATATTCCAAAACGTCAAAAATCCTGGCATAAAGGAAATAATTAACTTTCTATTAAATGCGCCGGATGAAATGATGCTAATTAAGGGAAACATGAGTTTTTTTACTCAAAAGAATGCAATTATAATATTTTTAGATTGATTTTATCTTTGCAATAGCTGAAGCTCCCCGCTGTGAATAACTACTGAATCTAAAAGTGAATGACATAGAGCACAAAGATACCTTACTGGTTATACATATAAAAAAAAAAGAACCTCAAGTATTTGTCGTAAATTCAGAACTTGAAGGAAAAGTTAAATCTTTTGAATTACACAATAATAATATTCTTATCTTCGCCCTAAACAGATACCTCGTTAAGGATTTTTTTATAACCTATAGAAGTGGTAAATGTTCAATGCAGCCAGTGGGAATCTTTACCATTTGCCAGGAATGTACTGATAATTGCTTTCATCGGACGTCCGTCAGTGTTTTCTAGCGAAGGCGGCATTAAAAAAATTTAAAACGCGTTAGCGTCATTGGAAAATCCTATGACTAGGAATCCTAACCGCAAGAATGATTTTAGGTGCAAATCAATTTGTCAACGTAATCATTAACATTGATAATTTTACTATAAATTTACATCATCAAAATAATAACATAGTAGGGTTTAACTAATTCATTATTAAAAATTGAGGCAAGTGGATGAGGGTGGTGTATTACATTTTTGTAAAGCTTTTAGTAAAAAAGCGTGGTAACTGCCGTATCATATACGATTCATCTGGAATCGAAAAGTGTTGTATTTGAAAAAATTGAGCGCAGTCTTCAATTAAGCGGTGATTATATACCAAGTAAACAGGAATCAGACACCTCTGGGGTCCTAGCAAATGAATGTAGGCATTGCATATAACAGATTCACTTATATTTTCAATAAACATTGATGCTAAAAGTAATACATTCCTTGTAGTAATAGTTGAAGATAGGCAATGCAAAATAGATAGTAAGAAAAATAAGAGAAATATGAAATTAAAAATTATTATTAATTTTATTAAATACATAAATAAAAAGTTTACTTCGAGTAGGATTTGAACCTACGACATCTACTTTGCTAGAGTACCGCGCTAACCAACTGCGCTATCGAAGTACAAGCTCCAATCGATGTAAATTCTGTCTTTATGTATGTAGAATTGATAAACACAAAATTTACATCGATTGAGGCTTGTACTTCGATAGCGCAGTTGGTTAGCGCGGGACTCTAGCAAAGTACAGGTCGTAGGTTCAAATTCTACTCGAAGTAAACTTTTTATTCGTGTATTTAATAAAATTAATAATAATTTTTAATTACATATTTACTTTTGAACTTATTCGTTCATAACAAAAACTTATAATAAGAGAAATATGAGATTAAGAAGAACATTTCCAAGAAAAGAACAAGAGATGAAAAATGGAAGAAGGACGTTTTTGCTTGCAAGGTAAAGAAGTGAAGTCTAGATTTCATACAAAGGTATTGAAATGTCAGCCAAACAGCCACAATTTGGAGTGTTGTAAGAATATAGGTTAAAATGTGGAGACAATGCTGCTGTACCTGAACAAAAAGTTCTTATAAATTAGATATTAACGCCAAAAATGCATTAATCAATAAAAGTGTAATCTTAAAGGAAGTAGCTAGAGAGAGGAAAAATTACGTATTTCACAAAACCTTTAAATATATGGTTGCGAGTAACACAAGAACTATTATTGTATGTAAAACTACATTTTGTTCTATTCAGGGTGTGTACAAAGTGGCGCATTTCCTACTTGTGGCGTTATTCTTTGGATAATTCTGAGACGAAAATGTATCACAAAAATGTCGCATCTACTTAAATGCAAAGGTTTGAAAAAAATAAGTTTTAAAGTTTTTTAAATTTGCAAATTTTAGGAAGAATCGATTTGGCAACATACAGTTATGGCCTCGTAAATTTCATATGACATGTTTAAATTTCAATGTGACTGTTTTGTTATAAGTTTCACAGTTGATATATTTCGCTGCTTTTCGCTGTGTACTCATCCAGAACCGTCCAGCTGATCACGTCAGAAATGTTGGAGTGAGTTATCCTTACCATCCCACGCCGATTAGAGATTTGTTTCATTATTTTTATTATTATTTTTAATGCATAATCTATATGATGTCTATGTCCATATGACTTCATATATTTTGTTGAAAGTAGATCCGACATTTTTGTAAACATATTTTCGTCTCCAAATTGTTCAAAGAATAACGCCACGTGTGCAAGAATTTATACACACCCTGTATATGCAATCGTAAAAAAAGTCAATTTAATTTTACGCAAACTTAAAACAGGTAGTTGCATTCCTTGACCCAACGTGCGAGGAAGACGTAACACCAGACTCCAAAAAATTAAGGAAGAAGTAGTTAAGAGCATTAAACATCAGATTAGTGTATCTGCAGCACAATCTTTTCACTACTTCAGACATAAAAATCCTTATAAAAAATATATGTCTCTTTTGTTGACCGTACCAAAGATGTAAGCATTGTATTTAGAAAAGAGTCAAGAAGAATAAAAACACACACATCTTTCACTAACTCCAATTTATCGTTTCTGTGAATCTGTGATTCAGGGGAAAAGCAGAATGGACATGAACAAAATTACAAAAACGCATTTTGTTTATAATGTTCTCACCGACAAGAAGAAGAACTGCTGGAAGTACAGCATTTTTCTATACATTTGTAGAATATTACGCAGCTATTCTTAAAGATAAAGTACCATGCCATACTACAAGGTTGTATTAAGATAATCGATAACAAATTTCCCAAGGTTATACATGCCTTTTTGGAGTTGGAGGGAGTTTGGGAGAATTGAGAAGATGTAGTGGAAGCATGAGAATATTTACATACCTGATGAAGATAGAGATATTATTTTTGATGATCATCAAGAGTACAAATATAAGCAACATTTTCCGTAATACGGAAAATTTGCAACAAAAACTAAGTTGGTTCAATAAACGAACAATAAAAATGAGAAGAAACCATTTAGAGATGGCATTAAGCGGTTCATATTTATACAATGAAAGCTACGACCAATGCACTCAATTTAAAAGTTTCAATTTTACAGAACTACCAAAGTATCACAAGAAAATAAACAAAACCTTCAAATGCAGTGGAAATATGTTGAAAGTGGGTTTCGTTGATTTTATAAAGAAATTCTGAACAGTACAGCGATGAAAGCAAGAGGCGTAAAATAAAGTACTATGTTGCCTGTTCCATTTCATTTGGAATTTGGTTAGTTATATATTAATGTTTAATAGTATATAATATATATAGGGGGACCAAAGTGCAGAATTTAATCCCGCGAGTGGGGTTTGTTGCCTCGAGGGCAAAGCCTAAAAAATTTTGGAGGTGGAGGTGATCAAAAAACACCAACTACCTCACTCGCCGGACCCTCGTGGCAATCTGAACGGCCCAGAGGCACTGATTCATTTGGAAATGCGTTCAACCTTACATCCAGCAGTATCGTTTCGGAAATCAATCGTCCGATATTTATTAATTGTAATAATATTAATGTTAATGTTTCGTAAAAAAATTAATAAAAAATATTTGAAGTTTGACATCTGTCAATGAACTCTCTAGGGGGTTCAGTCCATATTTAATCCCTAGGGAATAAATGATCCACTTTAGTCCCTGTAGACAGAGACTAAAGTATCTATTTTAGTCTCGGAAGTGCAAAAACAGTCTTATCACCCTCACTCATTGTTCTGTTTGCTCTGGATTTTGCGTTGTAGAAAGGAGGTGACATGTACCTTTTTTTTGTTGTATTCGCATGATTTTTTCCTTTTTTGAAAAGTGTTATCTTCAGTTAAAAGTACAATAAACTATTATTATTATGTCACCAAGTTAATTCTCAATATTGTTTGAAATAAATTATTAAACGTTAGCTCCATTTTACTCTTAACATCTTTTTTGTAACACACCACCCTAATCCTCTTACATCTTCAATTGTTAATAATTTATGAACAGTCACTTTTTCATTTATTTATTTTCTTGTGATATTGAAATCTTACTAAAGTTTGCAAAAAACTTCATTTTTTAAATATTTCCTTACTCAATCGTTATTCGTCTCGTTCGCTTCCCTCACACGGTCGTAATCTCAAAATAATTTGATAAAGTACCGCATTACTAATTTGATATATAATCTGGCCGCTATAAATAAAGGAACACCAGTAAACACTGATGTATTTTAATGAAATTTTCAGAAACCGTGTATTTTATTCCTATTAAGAAACGATGAAAATTTCAGCAAGATACAATAAAGATTAATGAAGTAATCATCGACGATAAAACAAAAACTCTTTCTTTTCATTTGACATTAGTTACTTAAGTGTCAAGGTTAAGCATTTTTGTAAGCTTAATAAGTAAACACATTAAAGTTGAAATAATGCCTCCTGTACGACATCGTGCAAATTTCCATTAGTTAACTGAGTTTGAACGTGGCAGAATAATCGGTCTACGAGAAGCCGGATTATCAATTCCTGATGTTGCCGCTCGCAAAATTCGATCTTTTAGATCATACCGACCATTGCTTTGTTTACCTCTTAACTCTACGCCATCGTACTGCACGACGGAAATGGTGTAACCAAAGGTTCCACTGGAATGTGCAATGGAAATAAGTTTTTTATGGGCTCATGATGGTCGCAGATTGGTTAGAGGACGTCCTGGAGAAAGACGCAATTTGCAGTTTTCTGTACAACGACATACTGCTCTCACTAAAGGTGTTATGGTATGGGGGGCTATCTGTCATGGAAGCAGATCCCTTCTAGTGGTTTTTGAGGGAACATTAAATGTAAATCGGTACATTAACAACGTTCTTGAACCAGTATTACTGCCATATCTGTAAGAAACCGAAAATCCACTTTTTCGGCAAGATAATGCGCGGGCTCATACCGAAAGCGTTGCTATGGAGTTTCTAAACACTGCTAATGTCGATCTGCTTCCATTTGTGGTATATGGTAGGACGGAGAATAAATGATCTACAGACACTCCCAAACAATGTAGATGTCCTTCAACAACGGATTTTAGGAGCGTGGGATAGTATACCTCAGGTTAGCATAGATTCACTCATTTCAACTATACCTAATCGGCTAGCTGAAGGTGTGACAAAGAGAGGAGGGTCGACGCATTATTAGTGTTAACAATATTTGTATTTTGCTAAAATTTTCATCGTTTATTAATAGCAGTAAAATACACGTTTTCTGACAATTTCATTAAAATACATCAGCGTTTACTGTGTGTTCATTTATTTACGGCGGCCAGTATACTATTAATTGCCCAATTTGAACATTAATTATTATCTTTCAATCAACACCATTATTACAAACAATATATACCCAGGTTGGGATATAAACCTAAGAATACTGAAATAGTTATTTACCTAACTAGTTCGGAAAGCTAATTTTCCCGCATGAGCATTTTGTTTACAGCACATTTAGTGCGAATGCGGGAAACTATTTCTCGAAAGAGTTAGGTACACTATTTTTTGTAACGAATAACTTTAAAAAAGTCAAAAATATGTTTAGTATTTTTTAATGATGGATTGGTAACGTGATAAATAGATAAATCTGCGACTACCAAGATTTTTAAAACTGAAATCAACTGTCATTGTTCTTAAATTTTATTAAACTTTGTTAAAATGAGCGAGAGCGAAAAAAGCATTTGCACAAGGACTACAGTAATTGCACCGTAAATTAACAATTAACAATTGCACTTTTTCTTCCACTTCTGAAATATTTATTAGTATTACAAGGCCAGAAAATGTATGTTTGCGAGTACCACTGGCAAACCATTTTATGGACATAAGATTTTTTGTGCCGATGTCAACAATTGTTATTAAAATGAATAAAGAAGATTTTTGTACTTTTTAAAAGTTCATGCCTGTTGAAATTAAGTTGGCAATACTGACAACTGATAGTATATAACCTAAAAAATAGAATTGCGAAATTATTCATTACTCGAATTTTGTAGGTACCTTAGCAATTTGATGACTTTATAATAATTTATAGATGTAATTTGTAGTTTATAAGGAACTAATACGGATTTAATAACGGAACGTACACAGTGAGGCGATTAACCTTTGTTGTGTCAAATGTCGATTATGTCGAATATTCTATCAGATCTGTCACTACAACGAATACCAACTGTAATTTAGTATTATTTTTGCCGGCCTAGGCCGAAAAACGAATAGTCTCCGGACGCATTTGCGGTCTGCATATGCCCTATTACAGAAGGAAGGCACAAAAAATAATTTGATTAATAAGCTTACATTTACATACTTAAATGTAATGTAAACTTACATTTCTATACAATCCTCGTAATTATTTTCAATAATAAACATTTTTGTAACTGATTTGCATCAAATGACAATGTACATTTAACGATGACATTTCAGAAATTTGTATTAATCAGATCGTAATACCAACCGTGTAATGCAAATATCCCTTGACCCTAGCGCAAACTAAAAATCGTGTTTCCATGCATCGGAAATAAGTGGAAACATTCTTTTTCCATAAAATGAGTACAAATCAAAAATATCAATTCGTTGCGATTATCTACTTCCAACCTTATCTTATTACAGTTATTGTTTAAGATCAAAAATATTATATTGCGATTACTTTGTCTATTCCATTAAAAACAATTCTATACCTATGTGTTTATATGTAAGAATTTTTTAAGCCGGGAATTCATATGAATGTTTTAACACCTACTTTGTAACTATTTTTACTACTATATTTGATTGCAATTTTACTAGTCAGTTAATACGATTGAAGTAAAATTAAATACACAAAAAACCTCTCCGTTCTCTACCAAGTTTAATTATTAAAGGTATTTTTTGTTACCTACGTTTCGATTAATAGAAATTTTTAGCCGTCATCTGAAAATTCCGAAAACTTAAACTAAAATTGTTAAATCTCTTGATATAAATAAATATTGTAACAATCACTGTCGAATTTCGGTAAACGCTTCATATTCATAATTTTTGCTTAAATTTTCGGAATACCAAAATGATCACGACGATTAAATTGTTTAGATTGCCCGATGATGCCAAGTAGTTCTATTAACTGAAACGTGTAGCAAATCAAAAATTTTTTGCTTGTAATAATTAAATTTGTAATAATGAGGTTTTTTATTTATTTATTTAATTTTATAAATACACCCATATGAGATGGATGACTTAAAAGTTTACCATTGTAGTAAGTATATATGACCTTAAGCCAATTAAGAGCAATTAAAAAAACACTACTTGTAAACCAAGATTTAATACACTTATTATTATTTTCGATTCTTCTGAATTAAAAAATGTTGTGTTACAAAGAAAATTAAACTTGTTTTAGAATTGACTATAAAAAACACCTAAAAATTAAAACGAAAATGACCGTCTATGACATCAATGTTGAAAAAATCCAACAATTAGTTTACAGTAGCCGTGAAGCAATTCATACCTACAAAAGGAAAAAAATGCTACGCTAATTTTAAAGTTACACCATATTAATGGATACCACTGTATAAACCAGAAAATTTATACCTGTTTACTACTTTAGAAAACGGTTTTAAACTTGTGCATTCTTGTATAGATGATAATGTACTACTATTGCATACTATTAAACCTAGAGAACAGTTATAAATGCCTTCAACCCGACATTTAAATTAAACAAACAATGTGTTACATCATAACGATTTGCATAAGTTATAATGAGTATTTATATACCCTAAATATTGGTACGCTTATGGTTTTGTTTGTGTAAAAACATAGCCAGACGAGAAAAAGAAACGAAAACAAGCTAAAACAGTAAGCTGTTATTACTGTAATATAGTTTCACCTTGAAACCAAATTCGTAAAACTAATTTTAACAAAAAAAAACTAGCAGAGACACTAATTTTTACCCAATTCAAATCATATAATTGTAAGGTTCCCAATTGTACTATTATAGTTTGTAAAGGTTTTGAAATCACCGTCTAGGCATTTATACCACCTCCGGCTAGAACTGAAATTGATTTCATTCTATCACGCAGGATTATTACCTAAAAATGAAAAGCGTGTTTTTTCATGGATAAGTTACTACAATTTTTCTAGACCAATTAGTACGTGAAAATTGAACTAATTTAAAAGTTCATGTAAAGGATCGATCTAATTTGTGGTAAACATCTTCGTAAAGCTTAAAAAAATAGTCAAGAGGTAGACGCGACCCATTCTAATTACCCTAAAAGATGATTTCTAAAGGCCCATGTTACAGGCTCCCGGCAGTAACCTTGGCTCACAATGACATACCCCTACTCTGTCATTACCTTTACTACAGCAATCTGAAATTATACACCGCCTCACATTTTTGTCATAATTATTATTTGGATTGTATAGTCTAGAATAAAGAAATGGTATATAAAAAATAACAAGGCGTCGTTAAATCTGATTCGCTCGCTGGTTTCTACATTCCTTCTTACACTATAATAATGTTTTATCATCGATCTACTTCACGATGATGACTGCTGTAGTTTACTTTTTATGACATATTTCGCAACCGCTTTGGTTTAACTTTCGATAATTAGCATCCGGGTAATAATAAAGAACAATTGGATTTGTTTTATCCCAGTATGCGGTAACCAATTACGATCAAATCGTGACCAATTTTTTATTCACTTTCACACTTACAGAAATGCTTTAGTGTTTTTATAAATTTATCAGCTAATGCACTTTTCCCATAATACTGAAATGAATTCTTTAGCTCTGAACCAATCAATTAACCACCGTCAAAATAAAGGTTCTGTATTGGGTAATTATGAGCAAACGAAACCAAAGAGTAATTAGAAAAAATTAACATTAATTTTATATGATCAATCATCTAGGTATTTCTAACGAAATAAAGGTCAGAAGTATTTTTGAAATGTAACATTATTAAACTAGCTAAAAGCACTCGCGTGATGTACCGGGTGGTCAACTAAGAGCGGCCGTCGGCCATATCTCAGGAATGGATTACAGCACAGGTTCGGGAAAAAAAATTTTATAACAAAAGTGGCCTCGAGAAACGCCTGGAAATTATTTACAGAATTGTAGGTCCACCGCTATTTGACTATTTGACAGTTAAAATTTTAAAAAGCAAATTCTGCATATTTTTTATTTGACAAGTTTTAGTCTATCTCTTCAAATAAGGGGTGGGGGAGAGTGGGAACCTTGTTACGAAAAAAACGCCTTTAATTCAGGTTCTGCTTGACCGATTTTAATAAACTTGGTGTTGTTTGAAAGAGCTTTTGTTAAGCAATAGAAAATTTGTAAATTTGAAGCAATCTGATTAATAACATAAATGCTAGAGGGCGCTGTTTAATATTTTTTTAATTTTAAATAGAAGCATAAAAATTTAAGTAGGTCTTTAAGAAGTAAACTAAATTAGTTATAAAACAGTGAAAACTTCAAGTCGATATCTTTTTCCTATCCTGAGATATCGTAAGAAACAGGTAAATGGCGGGAACTGTTCTTCTAACGTCCAGTAGGCTAGTTCGGAAATTATTAAATTTAGCCTGGATGAAAAGATCTTACATTGGTCTGCAGTAATTTAAACTGTTATCATACTAATGTTATGGTTGCCGCTAGATTACCTAAATGTAATGCTGTCGCTACTAACAATGAGAACAAATATAAAATAATAATGTGATAAATCTAACAATTAAAACCTTAAATAAATAACTACGTAATTAGTGTCGCCCTAGATGTTCAAAACGTCGTCCATCATTTTCAATGCATGAAATCAATCGCTGACGGGTGGAGAGAACACCAGTTTCAATTTCTGCCCTTTAAATACTTCGTATTGTCTGTCGTATTCTTTCAATCATGTCAGCTCTTGTTGTGGGTCTATCGGCATAGAGATCTTTTATTCGCCCCCACAAATAAAAATCTAAACCAGTTATGTCCGGAGACCTTGGTGGCCAAATAAATAAACTTCCACGTCCTATCCACCTTTCAGGGTATGATTGATCTAAGAAATTCCGAACATTTCTAGAATAATGTGCCGGGCATCCATCATGTTGCAAGAACATGTCACGACGAATGGCCAAGGGTACGTCTTCTAAAATAAGTGGCAATTCGTTGCTTAAAAATCTAAATATCTTTCTCCATTAACAGTCTCATTAAAAAAGACCCAATTATTTCTCCACCTAGAATCCCGCACCATACATTTACAGACCAACGACCCTGATGTTGGACCTCCTGCATCCAGGGGGGATTCGTTTCAGACCAGTAGTGCATATTATGTCGATTTACACTACCATCACTATGAAAAGTAGCCTGATCTGTCCACATAATTCGTGAAAGTATCTCAAGATCGTCGTGTATCATATTTGAGAGCCAGTTGCAAAAATCCAACCTGGTATCGAAATCTTGAGCATTCAAACTATGATGTAGGACCATGTGATATAGGTGCAATCTAAAATAGTATATATTATAAACTAATCAGATCAATAAGACACATTGAAGTCCTTCGTTGTTAGTAAACGAAAAAGGACTTTAAATGCATTAACTCTCGTAATGTTATTACGAATTTTTTTCGCCCGGCCTCTCATTACTTCTTATTATTGGTACCTTTTTACTTTACTTTGCCTCACTTAATTATCATGTTGTTAGTTAAAATCGATTCACATAGCATAAGATAATTTCATTAAATAATTTGGTGTTTTATTGAAACTGGACATAAAATGGCGGGAAATACATTAGTCATGTTGTTACAAGTTAACTTTGATGTAAAGACATTTTCGGTATGATAAAAATGAGAAACATATAACGACAAACGAAAAAAATTAAAACATTTTTATCGTTATAATACCGAATAAAACATGCATTAATAAATAAGTGGTTCGACATATACTCAAGGCTCGAGCTATAGCTCTGGTACATTTACATAAGCTAAAACATCAATAACATTTTCCTCTGTTCTACCTCTACGTTGTCTTCGGTACACAGGAAGATTAACATTTCCAGTAGTACGCACACGCACACGGTGTGAGAAAAACTCTTCTGCTGTGATGCCGTCTGTTTGGGTACTGCAGTGCATACACTCTAGCAGCAACGATTGCATTTCTCATACTTTCAAAATAAACTACCAACATATCAAATGCTTCTTCATTTGTAAGAATCATTTTGGTACGAAAAGATAAAGAAAGTCTATTATATGCAACACGATGAATAATTTTTGACATATGCGTGAAAATCATAGCTTGCTTGTTTTCAACAGGGAATATATTTTATATCTTACATGGCCCTCTTTACTAATTTTGTTGTCATCAGTAAATTTATATTTGAAACTGTATTTGTTGTTGCTGGGCAAATATCGATTTTTATTGATATTTTATGCTTTTGATTTACTATCACATTGCTTGAAAACAAATATAACATTCTTATATAATTAAAAAAATGTTAGATTTATCACATTATTATTTTATAATTCGTTCTCATTGTTAGCAGCGACAGCATTACATTTAGGTAATTTAGCGGCAACCATAACATTAGTATGATGACAGTTTAAACTACTGCAGACCAATGTAAGATCTTTTCATCCATTAACGCGAACTAGCCTACTAGACGTTGGAAAAACAATTCCCGCCATTTACCTGTTTCTTATGATATCTCAGGATAGGAAAAAGATATCGACTTGCAGTTTTCACTGTTTTAAAACTAATTTAGTCTACTTTTTAAAGACCTACATTTTTATGCTTCCATTTAAAATTGTAAAGAGAAAACACAATATTAAAAAAATATTAAACAGCGCCCTCTAGCATTTATGTTATTAATCAGATTGCTTCAAATTTACAAATTTTCTATTGTTTAACAAAAGCTCTTTCAAACAACATCAAGTTTATTAAAATCGGTCAAGCAGAACCTGAATTAAAGGCGTAACAAGGTTCCCACTCTCCCCCACCCCTTATTTGAAGAGAAGAAAAATATGCAGAATTTGTCGAGGAATCTGATTATAATATTTAATATGCCCCTTAATTGAGTAAATTTTAAAAAATCCTGCTTTTTAAAATTTTAACTGTCAAATACGACCTCTAGCGATGGACCTACAATTCTGAAAATAATTTCCAGACGTTTCTCGAGGCCACTTTTGTTATAAAAATTTATTTCCCGAACCTTTCTTTCCTGAGATATGGCCGACGGCCGTTCTTATTTGGCCACCCGGTACATTAATTACATTATACAACTATTCCTTTTAGAAAATAGCCCAAATGCTATAAAATAAAGTACGGTAAAATACAAAATGATTATTAAAAAAGTAAAAAGGTGTCTTTTATTAAATACAAAATATAAACATTTAAGCATTTTACAATAGAAGTTTTAAGTTCTGTGCGAAATGCTTCTTAAGAGGATTAATAATTTACGTACTCTATTGTGATAACAAATCTCAAATATAAATTAATAGTGATCATAATGGACTTTTCTTATAGCATTTCTGACCGGCATTCTTCATGAAGAGGATAACAAGCTGTTCCAAACATTTAAAACGTACGGTCGATTTATGTAAAAAGGATATTAAAGAAACAAGGTTAAAAATATGATAAGATGTATTTGTTTTCCATCATAGATTTTATGGTGGTATTCGAGACTTTTTGATCGCCGTGATCCACATTTTCCTGAAATTTTCAATTGTTTTTGCTTCTTTGTTTGTTAACTTCAAGTTCCTTTTGACGAAAGCCCAGTAGCGTTCTGGGCAATTTGGTGGCTTAGCCTGCCTAGGCACCAAAACAATGTTTTTGTCTTCATACCACTTCATGGTCGCCTTGCAATAGTGACATGACACTAAACGCGGCCAAAAGAAAGTAGAGACCTTGTGTTGTCTCAAAAAAAGGCAATAATCTGTTTTGGAAACATTCCCTAATACAAATTTCTGAATCTATAGATCCAAATGTCACAAAAGATTTGCTTCTCTCTCCACAGCTGCAGATCGCCTACTAAACAAGAAACTTTTTGGGAACTTCGTCTTCTTTTTGGTCTGGAGTTATTTGGGTACGTTTCCTTGCCCACGAGAAACATAAAATGAATTTCTGTCTGGAGTTGTTTGCACCTTGTACGATTTGAAGCCCATCTTAACTTATGCGTACTAACTTTTTTGAGAAACTCACTTTTTGAGCGAATTCCGATTGGAGATCTCAGACACAGCTTTTTATCGAGTGAAATACTTCTGGTCCGCCACTTCCAGGTTTCCGAGTGAATGTGAGTTCTTACTTGAAGATTTTGATAACTTTTGCTGCCGTTTGTGTGTATACTTTAGCTATTTAGCAATTCGAAGTACTGACCATAGAGGATTATCATGAAATTTTTTGAGAATCAGTTTACGCACTTAATTTTTGCCATTGTAAACTCAATTTCATTCGAACAAAAACAAAAACTGATGGCATAATCTGACAAAGATTAGAAAGCCTACTGCATTAAGATTTTTTGATAAAAAGAACTGGTGTAAGTTATGCCAGTCTCTCAACGTTGACGTTTTTTCTGCGTCAGTCCTTAAAACCTTTTTTCAATTACGTTTTAATTTTGGACGTAATTTATTTATAGTTTATTTGGATGTTTATGATTATTATTATATTCGTATTTAAGTGATTCCATTAATGATAACCTCAAAAGTGTCACGGACGCCTATCCCAACAACAAAAATAAAGTTTAAAGGTAATTTATTAAATGGATCATATTACAAAAAATTCCTTTCGTCAAGACCTTATAAGCTAAGGGAAATCTTGAAGTTTGCTTCACAAAGCAACTAAAGAGAAAGTGACAATATATACAAACGTTTTCGTTCTGTATTTCACTGTGACCCACAAATGATATAAGAACTACCATCGAGTCGAATCAAAAGTAGCAGAATTTGAATTATATTTGATTCATGAATTAAGTTAATTGTAATTATAACCACCGTAAGTAGAAAGGGCCCACTTTCCCCTCACCAGTTTGGATTGACATCATAATCTAAAAAGGACGTGACCACGCCCATTTCCACGTTAACGTTTCTGGTTGGTTTATAGTTCCATTCTAATATCCAGGTGGTGTGCTTTGATTGGATGTTTTACTTCCAGATCACGCTCACTTTTTTTGTGTGGCTTCTGGTTGGTCTCTTTAGCCCCGGCCCAACCACGGGCGGTGTGCTTTGATTGGTGGCCTGAGGTGTTCAACTTCCAAGCCACACCTACTGCTAGTTCCTGGATTCTGATTAGTCTTTGAGCCTCTCGGGTTCTGGTTGGATTCCTAGGGCTAATACGTGCGGATTGGTCATGGTAATACCGCCCCATGACCTATCTGAAACGTCGTGGTTAGTGACCTAAGGCATTGTATTCTGGTTGTTTATCTGATTGTTTGCTACTGTTGCCATTTAATGTACATTTTAAAAACTAAGTTTTCTGCAAGTAGGTTATCGTCGTGTATCGTTATATTTTAAAAATTGGTGGATTTTTCTTGTTTTGATTGCACGGTCATGCCGCCATCTAGCTGCATATTTTAAAAAGTAGTGGAAATTTCCTGTATTTGAACCCTCAATTATTATGGAGACAAAATTTAAAATTTAAAGTGGTACTATATTATTGGCTGTGGTTTAAATTTTCGTATGTGTTCGTTTGAATTAAAATTAATTAACGATGATCTCGTTAATTATCATCAATCCGACTAATTGTGTAATGTAATCGAATATGTAAGGTGTTAATAGAAATAATTGCCTTCGATTAAACTGTCGATCAAATTAATCAATTACGTAATTCCATATGTTTTGAAACGAAAAAAATGTTATACTTGTATTACGGCTTGTAACTCTGTCTAACACACGCACACAAACTGTATACGTGCTTTGTTTATTTCCAAAAATAAAAAGATTCCATCCATATTATTATTAGTTGAATGCCAAAATTTACAAACCATATTTCAGCTTTTTTGCCTTTACTATTAAATAATCGACTTGTGCAGCTGTGATTTTACTCATTGTTTCTTGAATAGCTTCACCCTAAAACAACTGCATAAGATAACCAGGATGCTAATGCAAAGTTGAGCGTTATTTTACTATACTATATATAATTAATTTGTTTCACATGTAAAAACAGTAGCTACACAGATTACATCTAAAAATTAATTAATCTGTTATTTAACAATAATAAACAGGCAATAAGTTTATAAGTGGAGTCGTAGGTTTGCATTTAATACTGAAAAGAGGAAGTGTGTTTTTTTTATTTACATGTAAATGAAATAAAATGCAAATTCCAGCATATAGCTTAACAGAGATATAGCTTTTTTATATAGCTTTTAGGGATTCATATTGATCCTACGCTAAAATGGAATATACATATAAATAACAATGTTACAAAATTAATTAGAAATTGCTATCTTAAAAAGTAGTGTATCTTTATATTCTTTGATGCCTGCCTACCATGGTAATTTTAAGGGTATAATGGAGCATACAATTATCCTTTAGGGTCATGCACCTGCCGCTGTAAGGATATTTTCCGTCCAGCTAAGAGTGGTCAGAGTACTTGATTGCAAAGATTACAGAGAAGACTATCGAGTTTCGTTTATAAAGTTAGAAATTTTGACTATATTACCAGCATGTCTTTTATTTGCGCACAAATATGTGTGAGGTGTGTGTGTGTGTGTGTGGTTTCGTGTAGTATGTATGGTGTGAGGTGTGTGGAGTTGCTGTGTGTAGTGTATGTGGTGTGTGAGGTGCGTGTGGTATGTGTTGTTTGTGGTGTGCGTGTATGCTCGAGTGTGTGCGTGTGACAACAGATGAACTACGATCTTTATCCTCTTGCTGTTAAATTCGGTTAGATTTAAACGACGTTTGTTTATGTACGATTTTCCCACAAGTTTGCAAACAAGTTTAGTATTGACAGTTAATAGCGCTTCTGGAGAAAGAATGATCGTTTAATTCAACTTCAGTAATTTGCTTTGCTCTTAGTGATATTAATGTTTGATTTATTAAAAATGTTTGTCTTTCCGAAAGGTTTTGATTTATTTTGCTTGTTTTTATTCAGTAATAGTTTATCCTATGAAAAATATGCAAATAAAGAGTTATAGAATTATATTGCAATTTGTTCCAAATGTGGGGATTATAATAGGTGCAGAAACGAGGGTTAACGTTGTAATACGTTGAGTGACGGAAAAAGTTACCGAAGAAAAAATAATAAAATGTTAGGTTAAGGACGCACTTAACGGTGGAGTGGAATAGAGTAAATTTCGGGAATAATTTAGAATAGAGTAGCATTGCCGTTTGCCTATTTGTAATGGCGTTACAATTAAGTACTGATGCTTCACATGTAGGTGAATAACTTAAACTACTTACAAAAACGGGATTTCAACTTAATCGTATAACAGTCAGCTGATTAACTCTCTGAGTACCCATAAAATAGTTTGATAGAAAAACATAAAATAAAGTAAGAATTAAAATGTCTTATTATGGCTTTAGTAAGCTCTAAGTGAAAAATTTGCTGAAGTTATTTATTGTCCGGAGAACTTTTCATTCGTTAATGTTCATTTATACCTGTAAAAATAAAACATCAAAAGTTTTTATTAGCCAAAGCATATAACTTATCCTTTCTCCGTGTTAACAAAAAGTGTGATGCACAGTTGTGAAATTTAATGAAAGCTGAATTTGTAAATAAATAAGTTACCTCACATTAATTAACACTTAAGTTTTTTTTTTACTTTCAGTAAATTTATAGACTAAAATCACAACGCACAGTGAACATTGTAACTCGCTAGGCTAATATCTTCCAAGCCATAAACTCGATTAAAAGAGTGTGTAGATCTAAAAATGAAAACAAATTAAAGTTACCACCTTCCTTTTAACAAAACAAAAAATTGAATTTGTCGAATACATAATTATTATGAAGTCTTACGTAAAAGTTATATATCACAACATACAAATATTTTAATAAATACCGATACGGTAAAATCGAGTGTTTGATTATAAAACTGTTAATGAGTTATTTAATTAGTTTGTAAGGTCATTTAAATTCAGCTCGTATACCAGACCCAACATTGTAATTAATGGGTGCCTTTGTTTTGATTATACTACAAATAAGCTAGAAATTACAGATCGGTTTCTGATTAGTTTCTTGAGAAGATCGAATCGTTCATCTTTATTTATTATTATTAACACTAAGGCAGTATAAAAAAATTCAAGTTAGAAAAACATAATACCTGTATAAATAACTAATGAAGAAATTGAAGCATACTTCGTGTTAATTTTATTTTTTTTTATACATAACGATTAACATTTTAACCGTATATAAATTTATGTCCAGCATAAAAGTATGTTCTTCGGTTAATGCTTCATGACAATTTTTATGTACTGCGAATATTTATTAGTACCCTTTAAATTTTAATATGGTTGAGTTTAACGTTTTTTAAAGTAAATACACATAACTAAAAAAAAGTTGTTATTTAGATCACCTAGCAAACTAATAGCTGTTTTTGGTTGCGAAATTTTAATATTTACCTGCATGTTCGCTTAAAAAGAGAAAGGATTACAACGGATGTTTCAAATTCTTGAAAGACCGCATTTGAAAGAAAAAAAATGCATACATTTCAAATTGTGCGAGGATTAAAATTGTATAAATCAGTATGTGCCTAGGTTAATAAATAATCGTAGTTTAAATAATGCAGTAATAAAAAAAAGAATCAACTTTGAATAACTAATTAACAAAATTTTTCAACTGTAAAATAATTTGTTAATGTTGTAAGGATAGGTCCGCTATCAGAATGCTCGTGGGACACTCATATCTTAATATTTCCTCTATAAATAAAGGTTCTATAGTTGCGCATAGAAGAGTTCATTCTTAAAAGCTAAACGAGTATTTTTGTAGTTCTCGACATATGTGTGTGTATGTTTAAAAATGCTCGAGACGAAGAAGAGTTAGCTGTATATGGATTGACATGGATATCGCTAATGGCATGCGTTGAGTTTAGCATCCTTTGCTCTTCTCTCAGCATAGGAATGCCACACAGAACTCTCTCGGACTCAGATTGCTTAACACAAGAATTTAAAATAGAACCGTTCCTGGAATGATCACTATTGTATTCTATTTGCATACTAATTGCCGTTTTTTAACCAATGGAAAATGTTTTAAATTTTTATTTTTTTAAAAACAGCGACGCGTTTTAAGTTTGTAGAAAATAATTTTCAGTAAAAATGTTCTATATTGTGAATTTATAAAGTAACAATTCGACACTTATTGTGATCAATTAAACAGAGGAGAATACAATAGGAATAGAAAAATGTGTACGAAGTCGTGCAACAAGGAGCTAAAACGGTAATAGCACCATGGAATTGTAGTAATAGTAATATGGTTCATAGTTCGTGACTTCTAACATACGGCCCAAGTTCGTTACCTTCGTCAGGTCATTTAAACAGGTTCCTGTAATTGACATATCAATGGTGTGAGAGTAACACTAAATGGCTTGGATCTTGCTTATAAACTCTTTTAACATTTTCGTTTGCTGCATATAATAACCTATCAGATACATTAATAAAACCTGTTAGAGGAAATTTAAAAATTGGCACAAATAGTTCTATTCTAAATACACACAATACAAATTTGAACGTCACGCAGAATCACGCTGTTACATTAAAAACATTCAAGTAAATTACTGACATCTGTAACCAATTCGTTTAATTCAATTTCTATTTACGATATTATCAATTAACTTTTCTTTAACATAAGAACACATTATTGTTTGGCTGTGTATATGTATATTATATAAATGCGTTTTCTTATATAATAGATAAAAATTAATACAAAGTACGACAAAAGAAATTTTATTTGCATAACTTAACATATTTTCTTTGATGAAAAATAATAAAAAACGAATTCGTTGCACACTGTTGGTTCGGGTGTACAAAAAACGTTTTAATCCTTTTGGTGTCGTAAAAACTCGAACATTGCATAGTCATCATGTAAATCAATCAAACAAATATTCTATTAAAAAATTCAACCACAAACTTACGTTGCATTAAAAATAACTTTACTAAAAAATTGGATATCTGAACCACAAGGTTTAATTAACTTCATACACTCAATTTTTCCAAATATTATCACACATGAATTTACAATTTTTTTTAATTATTGTATGGGATTGGATGCAAAATATTTAGTAACCAAAAATTAGAAACCAGGTTAAACAGTTTTACCGTTTATAGAGAGACCCTAAGATAATATTATTTTTCAAGAAGGTAAAAAAGCGCGTTTAGATAAAACAGGTAGATAGGCGATGGTTATAAAATTACAAAATTACAAGTATTTAATGTTTACTGCATAAAATAAAGCTCGTAATAACTTTGTAGAATAAAAGAACAAGGGGGAATAAACGCGTGGGAGGTTTTAAGGCAAGCAATCATACTAGTAAAAAATATTTTATTTCTAAAGAAATTTCTCCTACTCATCCAGTTTTAGAGAATTTGTAAATTTATAACCAATAGAAGATACTGCTTTAACTAATGAGACAATACTTTTGCTATTAGCAGCTCAAACTACTACTTAAAGGACTATTTTATAATGCACGAACGATTTTCATTAGAGGGGGACAGCAGAACCAAAATATATAGTCCCCGATACAATATAGCCCAATGCATTTAGGGTTTAACCCAGAAATTTAGAATAACAACCTGGGGCACAAAAAAACAGATTCTGGTACTGAAGAAACTGTAAAAACCCTGAAATTTTCCTGTGTTACAAATGAGTGGCCCGAGATGGATTGTTTTGGGCTTGTTTAATAACTTTTATACGCAGGATAGTGTTTTCTACAATTTAACTAAGTATCAATGCTATATTTTTCAAAAATTCCCGGCAACCTGCAAAAAATTTCAAGAATTTTACGGTTTTTTGACACAATATTATTTATTGTTTTGTGTTTTAAATTCTCTCAACCAATAAAAGTCGGTTCCCTCATCAATCCCCCCTGTGTCTATAACACTGAATTTAATAGGAATATAGATTCTGTTTCCGGCCAAGTTATTAGAATGGTATTAGTAATGATTTTGTTTCTTATTCAATAAACAAAAAATATTAGACAAGTCTAGGTTAGACATTGGTTTTAATAAAAAAAGATAATTATAATCATTGGAAGTATCGACACGTCCTCGATGGGGACTCCTCAAGCTTGTCAATGAATTCTGAAATTCAAAATTCTGCTAAGCCAGCTGTTTCCTCGTCATTATCGCCATGGTCGCTTTCACACCGGTTACTACAGCCATGTCCGACCCAGTATCCACACACATTTGTGCAGCTGATGAGGTTTTATTGTACAGCTGCAACTCAATGTTTCGCATCCAGTTACACAAGCTTGAGGTGTTGAAACGGTGCTGGAGGTCTTGTGTTTGTAACTGCGAATAGGTTGCTGTTTTGCTCTTGCCATCGTCATTCCTCTTTCTAGTTTCAACACGAACGGCAAAGATAAATTCAATGCCCTTCACTGCAGATTTCAATCAGGAAGCCTAACGTATATTATCTCTTCACAAAAGAAGTACTGAGTTCTAAAATCAATAGCTAAACCTCCTGAATGCCGCTTTTGTCGACGAACGTCTTCTGAAGCAACAACTTGAGTTGGTTTTGGTCGTTTTGTATAGGACTTACATTCTTCATGCAGCACTACTGAAATTTTTCCCTCAAACAATAGATGAGCGCCGTCTCTTCTAATTAATCTGGCCTTAATAATTATAGCTATACTTCTCCAAATCATTAAACTGCCTCCTACTTTGTCACCAACAAACTTGCACTAACCACACTTATCCATTGCCATTGTATAAAACAAAACACAATATAAACGACCCACACGAACTTCTTTACTGAAAAGAATTATTTTTATTATTTGTAGTAATTTTTACGAGTAAATTACGGCATTTTAGCGGTAAAAACGTAATATTTTGTCAAAAAATACATTTTGTGTCAAAAATCCCCCAAAATTCTTAATAAAAGTACCCGGAATTTTTTGAAAATACAGGTATGAAACTTGTTATATTGTAGAAAACATTCTTCTGCGTATAAAAATTATTAAATAAGCCTAACGAAAAACATTTCAGGCCACTCGTTTAGAACTTATAAACGTTCCAGAAAAATTCCTTGATTTTTCCAGGATTTTTCAGGTATTCCATATGGAAAAAGTTGAGAACTTTAGGATGATGATCATGAAGAATACGTTTACTTATTTTTCCATGCCCCCGCATGTTTACGAGTTTGGCCTATTTTTCGCCTAATAGAATTTTAATGAAAAATGCGAACCCAAATAAGAGGAAGACATGCGAAACAGATTAGCATGGAGTAGTGGCAGAATAGAACTCGTAATGTCACGTTTTTATAGAATATAACTTCATTGATGCAACTCTATTGCCGTTACATGATCTGTAAATTGCTAAATTATTGTAAATCAAATGGGAAGACATTTTTATTCATTCGAAAAGGTATCATCATCTCATGCATAATACGAGGGTATATCAAATATAAACAGGACTCTCTTTTTTTTAATTCTAACTTTATTGAACTAAGCTTACAAATATATACTCGCCCACTCTAGAATTACATTTTTCTTATCGTATGCCTCCACCGCTTCGTTGTCGCCAAAAACCTAGCTTCCAAGCGTTTCTTAGAGCGGTTTAAAATGGTAGTTATCTTGGGGAAGAATCACAGTTCTAACCGACAGCTTCTTCTTTTTCCTTCGGAATAACAATTTCCACCCAGTACTTCATATTGCCTACGCATCGATCGAGAAGAAAATCAACGAGAAAAGCACTTTGCCGATAATAATAACTATTTCTATTGCCTTTTTGCCCAAGCTTCGTTTCAGGTGACGAGACGATTCAAAAATAATTTCTTGTTGGAATGGATTGAAAAGTCTGTCAAACCCCCAATCAATGTCGCTTGTGATCTTCTGATAAAAAACTTATAACCGATGCAGCGCAGACTTTGAGAAAACCTAAGTCATCTGTCACTATCGCTTGGATGCTCCCTTAACTAAGTTATGCGCCTGGTCCACACCCGTCCTTGCGCGGCGACCATGTCTGTCGTTCTCGAGCGTTCTACACCTCACCAAGCAAGGATACGGGTTTTTGACAAGGTGTTGTCCCCGAACCGTGCCGGTAATAGTCGCACAGGTTCACCTTCTTTTTGGTAAAAAGCTTGATGATAATCGGATGCTCCACGGAGACATGCAAATCTTTCTCATACATGGTTTATTTTAATACCGAATGAAAGTTGAGAACTGTTTTCCCGTCTCTGAAACGATATCGTACAAACTACCTGCACATCAATCCATTAAAAGTCTAAGACCGTTCTGTAATTTCTAAATAACAATTATACTCTAGGAAATAAATGAACTGTAATATAACGAATACTCCTGAAATATAAATAACCATAGACATGTGTCAAGATATTCTTTTCCATTTGAAAGTCGTTATAATAGGTCGGCCTTCAAAGTTGCTTTACAGGACATTCTACTCGAATACTACTATTCTACTATTATATTCATGCTCTTCGCGGAACTGAACCAGACATTAACAAACTAAACCTCGAACTAGATCAAACCAAAGGTACCTGTTTAACACTGAACACAATATCTTCAAGCCCCTTTAAGAAAACAGGAAAGTAAGTTTGTTGTCAACAAGAAGAAGAAGAACAATAAAACAGTTTCTGACCAAAACAGCATCGAATTTTATTTTTTCAGTTGCCCTAAAAATATTGGTTTCAATAGTTCCGCTATTCTCTGTTAATTATTTTGGAAGGTTGTACAGGGTTCCCCATTTTAGACTATACAATTTAAAAGTCGAATAAAAACTTTCTAATCAAAGTAAATTAACTTTTTAATGGACTAATATGTAGCTTATTCTTTGGGATTTACGACTAAAGTAAATAACAATTCAAGTTTTAAAGATCATGTCTTCCAAATGCCCTCCTTCGACTTCAATGCATTTTTGAATTCTAAGTTCAAAATTTATCATCACTCGGCGAAGCAAATCTCCATTTATTCCTGCCATTTCATTTCGAATCTGCTCCTTCAGCTCCGGAATTGTTGCGGGACGACTTCCAAAAACTTTTTGCTTTAGGTATCCCCAGAGAAAAAAATCGGGGGCCGTTAAATCGGGAGATCTCAGGGGCCAATTCAAATTTCCAAATCGGGAAATTATACGGCCGTCAAAAAAATCTCGCAAAATTCTCATAGTGTTTCTGGCTGTGTGAGCCGTTGCTCCATCTTGCTGGAATAATATGGCGCCATTGAGTCCTCGTCTAATTAGTTCTGGGATAAGAAACGTTTGCAACATGTTTATTTAGCGTTCGGAATTAACTGTAACAGAACGGTTATTTTCATCCTCAAAAAAATAAGGACCGATAATTTCAAATGATGCTACACCGCACCAAACAACGACTTTTGGACTGTGGAGGTTTTTGGTAAACAGTTCGTGAGGATTTTCTACTCCCCAGTATCAAAAGTTTTGCTTGTTAACAACACCGTCCAAATGAAAATTTGCTTCGTCGCTCATTAGCAAATTATTAATTTCTCCACGATGCTGATGTAAAAATTCTTCACAAAATGTCACCTTCGCTCCTTTGTCTAGATCACTGAGGTTATGCGCCATTTGATATTTATAGGGGTGAAATTTTATATCTTTATGCAGAATTCTGTGGAGACTTCCCTTAGATATTCCTAGGACAAGTGATTGCCGATTAGCCGATCTCTTAGGACTTCTTGTAAAGGCAGATCTCACTCGTTCAATATTTTCAGGTGTACGCACCGTTCTTCGACGTCCAGGTTTTTTAATGTTTTGCACAGAGCCATTTTCACGCCAATGACGAACCCACGCCGCAATTGTAAAGCGTGTTGGTGCATCGCCCCTATTATTGTTTCCAAACTGCCGTCGAAATGCACGCCGAACTTCTTCAAATGAACCAGTTCTAATGTAGACTTCCACAGAAAACACACGCTCTTGAATCGAATAATTCATAATGCAATGAAAATTGTTAAACTGGAGCAATTATATCGTTTGCGTATAACGCATATTTGACAGAAACACTTAAGTCGTTGTTTATAGACAGGCGCCTCCTTGATCTTTAAAATTTTAATTGTTATTTACTTTAGTCATAAATCCCACAGAATAAGCTACATATTAGTCCATTAAAAAGTTAATTTACTTTGATTAGAAAGTTTTTATTAGACTTTTAAATTGTATAGTCTAATATGGGGAACCCAGTATAATAAAAAATTCAGAACCTTAACATTTAATGTACTTTTAGTACTCATGTAACTATTTATAAAAAATGGTTGCCTATAAATATGGAAATAACTATTTATTTTTTGTATTTGTGGGCCCCGATCTAGACACAAACGCAAACGTCAGACATCTCTACGCGCATCAACTACTAATGGTTATTGGTACTACCCGTCACTAAAATTTTGCTCTACTAATGTCATTTCACCTTTAGTAAGGGATTCTTTAACGTGTCAAACATCGTATTGCTACAAGACCTACAGTTTTAACTTCCTATCCGGGAAGAATGAGTGCTTTGGTTTTTCTCAGTTTCTCAGTTTCAGAAAAACGGCTACCTCGGCCAGGTTTGAACCCGCGCTGCTCGGGTGTAAGGCAAGCACTCTAACCATTCCACCACCGAGGCAGCTATAACTATTTATTATTAGATAAATTTATAACTACTCAAACAAATATACTATTGCATAATATCGTTGAAAAGCATTACTAAAGACTTTTCTGTGATGTGCCATACATTAGGAGCATTACTTACATCATTATTTTTGATACCTTCTTTAGGTTTGAGTTATAGTACACTGCCAGTCATCTAACAACCACATGTTATCGTTTGTATATATGTTATAAGCAAATTGATATTATAATAATAATTAATAATTAATATTATTTTAATAGTTATCCATTATTATATAAGGCATGTTACGAGTAAACCCTGTAAGGTCGAAATTAAGGGCACAAGATTCCTCTAAAGAACAAATGTTAAATTATTGGGCCAATACCTACCTTAAAATTTATTTTTCCAAATTTGATTTTTAGAAAGATTTGGTTTATACCTGTTTCCAAATTTCGTTTCAGATAACGACAAATTTCAGGAGGAATTTGGAAACGAAACGCTTTATTTTTCCCGTTTAGTTCCAGCCCATCCTCAATATTCATCTTAATGTTTAGAAAATGGTTACTATCCTTTTTGATTCAATAATATATGTTAAAGGGATTTGAAGGTGCCTCCGCTGAAAAATCTGGTACTGTGTTTCACAGGAAATTTCTCGTTTGTATGATTAAAAGAAAATGCAAAAAAATTATACACAGAAACACCGAAAATTTCCGTTGGCTAAAAATGGTCAATGGTCAATTGTGAGACGACCAAATAACGAAAATGTTTGGGTTTCGTTGTTTGTAAACCGAGAGATATATATTTAACAAACACCAAAAAGTAGAAGGATCTTCTTTTCCCTACCACTTTTACGGCGTCATAATTAAAAGTAGTAGGGGAAGTAGCGGTGGAAACTCGTGACCCGATGGGGGGAGAAGTGGGAGTAGTCACGTTACCTGTCCCTCCTCTACGTGGCCACGCAAACTTCCAACTGATTGGTCGGGCGCGCACATACAGCCTCAGGCCGAGCGTTCTGATTCGAGAGCCTAAGGGTACGCAACACCCCTGGTTAATGATTGGTCCATGACCCCGGCCCTACACTCACATGACCACGCCTACTAATGCGCGCATGCAGTTTCAGGTTGAGGATCTAAAAGTGGGCCACGCCCCTTGGTTTCTGATTGTGACGGGCAATTTTTACAGCCATTTTGTGGCCGTGGCTTGTCCGGCATTTTTGTAATTGTTATGGCGGGAAAACTAGAAATTAGAAATAGCACTTTAATAAAGGAGGCCGGCATACTATCTCCTAGGACAGCTGTTCCTGAACATGCTTTCTGGTCTTCGCTCCCTTGTTGGGTCCCCTTGTTTATTATGGCGGGAAGGCTTGTAGACCGTTTTTGTTTTGGCGACCATTTTTGATTTGGCGACCATTTTTGTAATTGTTGTGACCTTCCCGCCATAATAAACATGAGGAACCGACAATGGGGCAAAGACCCTACAAGGGGCGAATACCTGAAGAGCAAGTTCAGAAACCCTATAGCTCTTATGAGATAGTATGCGAGCCCCCTTTATTAAAATTCTATTTCAAATTTCAAGTTTTCCCGCCCAGAAAATGGCAGCCAAAACAAAAATGCCCTCAAAACAAAAATGGCCGCCACCATTCAGAAACCAGAGTGCGTGTCCTGCCCTTGGGCCTTCCAATCACAGCCCTCAATCTGACGCTGTGTGTGGGCGCGCACGACTAATCAGTCGGAAGTGGGCGTGGCCAACCTTGGGAAGATGTGGTGCCATGAACCAATCATCAACCAGGGGTGCGGCCTACCCTTAGGCCGTCCAACCAGAACGCTCGGCCTGGGGCTGTGTGCACGCGTACGACCAGTCGGCTGAAAGTGGGCGTAGTCACGTGGAGGAGGAGCGGGTTACGTGACTACCCCACCCCTTCCCCTACCGGATTACGTGACTCTCCCACTTATTTTAATGTCATGATAAAAAATGGGGGAAAAAGTGGATTTCTTCTACTCCAAAACAAAAATACGACCAAAGGGTTATATAATACTGTACACATCATTTGTATAACTGCACTTTTTCGCGGCACTGTTCATGCAATGGTTTTTTAGACGAAAAGCAAGCAGTGTACGAAAGTTAGTCAAATTGAAATTGGACATACATAAAAGTGTCATTATAGTTTTGTGGTATATACCCATCCAGCATATTCAGGTTTGTAATCGGTATCTTTGTCACGTTAACGCAAACGATATTTACTATCGCTCATAATGTTAAAAAGCTATAAAATTTATACTTGCCATGTCTATTTATTGCTTGTGAATCTGTGCAAACTAGCCTTCTTCAAGTATTGAGTGTTCACATTTACGCATAAGCTTACAACAAACTGGAGGATTTAAAGATAATCGTGATTGTATGCGTGAATCAAACAATGTCAGAACCTGCTATTGAGATATTAAGAATCTGAAGGAACTAAAGAACCATACTTGATACATACAAGAATAATAAGGGAACATATTGCGATTGAAGAGCGCCTTCATAATTTCAACCGAGAACACGGTTTTAGACTTAGAAAACTAACAACCAGGTGACAGGCGGATACTTGAATTTCCAAGATACTGTGCACACACATTTGTTACTTATAATTTCAATCTACTTGCGAAACGATAGTTTGTACGGTACCACAAGCAAACTCAATAGTAGAAGAAGTAATGAGGTAAACCGTGAGAGCCTCAGTCACTTTAAGTTTACACATGCTTCAACTGTGTATAGTATAATAATTAATACATTTTGATACTACGTCAATTAAATGTTACTGCATTAGTTAATTAATGTGTTCGTTTATAGAATAACGTACTAACCATGTCTAGCTCCAGAAAATTATATTATTTTCTCTCTTGTTCTACTGTAATAAGTAAAATACGTAAAATACATGTCTTGCAAAACTGGGCTCCACAATCTTTCCCTTTTTAACATTTGAAAAATTAAACGGAACGTTTGGAGGAGGAAATGAATTCTCCAGAATTCGTCTAAATAGTGTGCATACAGAATATTTATTTGGCGTCGTGGCATTGAGTAAATTCAAAAAATTTGATTCATCACGAACAGTTTAATTATAAAAAAAGTAAATTTGTCTTAAACGATTTAAACAAATAGGAATTTTTATGTAACTAGTAATCTTCATTCGATATTTGCAACTCAGTTGGTTGACGTTATTGATCCTTTCCCATGAAAAACTGAATTAGTAAGCATATGATCTGAACCAACTAAGAACCAGAGGCTTGCGGTAAATGCTTTGAAACACTTATAACTACAAACGATCCGAATGTGACGGGTTCTTTAACCACCAAAGCGGATTTATTAAGGGTACATAAGTTTTCTGCTTTTAATTTTAAATTCACTAGATCACATTAATATTTGTCCCGAACGACGGAAGTAGTAGGTCATTCAGGAAATTTAAAACATGGACGATGTTGCTAATCTACTCTTTCTTTGTAGCGTAATAATAGATATTGTTAACATACATATACCAAGTGTACTCTCTAAAATGAAGTATTAAGCGTCTAATGTATTTCGCGGAGAATGTTACTTACATATTACCTTATTGGTCTGCCCCAGCGGCCTTGCCCGCATGAAATTAGATTTTCCGTGGGAACGTCTGGTGTTTTCCGGGATCAAAATTCAATCCAATGTCCACCTTCCGCACATGTACTGTTGTGTGTCAAATTTCATTAATTCCGTTCACCCGTTACAGCGTGATTGAGTAACAAAGATCCAAACATCCGCACAATCTTTCGCATTTATAATATTATCTGACTTTTAACCAGAAAGCTACATACCAATTTTCATACTATTTGTTTAAAAGAGTTTCAAACAAACTTTCGTCCCCTATTTTAGCCTCTTAGGGGTTGATTTTTCAAAAAACACTAAAACATGTATTTTTTTATTATTAATCAGAAAGCTAAATGCCAATTTTCGTGTAGTTTATTTAAAAAATTATTGATTTTCATAGAATTTTTCATTCCCTATTTTACCCCCTTAGGGGCTGATTTTCCAAAAACGTGTTTCTTTGTTTATAACCAGCAGCTTAAATATAAAATTTTATGAATCTGACTTCAAAAATAGCGAGGCTTTCATACGAACTTTCATCACCCTTAGGGGTTGATTTGCCAAAAACAATGAAATACGAATTTATTTATTTCAGCCAGAAAGCTAAATACCACTTTTCATGCTATTTACTTAAAAACTGATTAATTTCCATACTTTAACAATGTTAAATTATGAATTAATTACATAACCTTGTATGGATTTCGGTTTATATTACTCTTATTATTTATCAATGCGCACTGCGATTTGCGTCCAAATTATAATGTAATTAACGATATTTGGCAGTATTTAAAGCAATCAAAGATAAATATTTTCGCTACATCTGAAAATGGCGCTTAAATGGTGAACTGTTTACACGATTTTGTTTTAACACTATTAATCAATAACTATTGCATATTTACATTTCTCAAACTCTTAAGTTGGTTAAACAAAATTAGTAGAATGTAAATAAATATATTAGTTGTTTTCAATAATAGAACCATTAGAAAGTAATTTCATTAATGTGCATCTTTAAATCAAAACTAACAATTAACCATTTTCAAAATACCTCTACTAAGTAATGTAAATTGTTTGAAATAAAGATTCCATAAAAGTAAAACCATTACTAAAATTCTAATTTACTCATAATAGTATGATAACTTTCAAAGCTCTATTGCTAGTGTACAACCACTTGGTCATTTAGATGTAAACTGACATATTTTGGTCTTAACGATAAATGAAGTTTGGAATTTCGATGATCTAAGCGTTACGTTACACACCGTTAATTATTTCTGCATAAGAATTGGTGTTTCTTAATTATTTTCATGTAAATAAAAATTAATTGCTGATACAGTAAGACTGTATGAATACGCGAAAAAAAGCCAGTTTTATTTATCACATTTTTTAAATTACTATAGTGTTGCGTATGTGCCATATAACTAGTAACCATAAATGTGTAAAATTTACTGAATATGAAGCGTGCTTCTGCATTAATTGTTGTTAATCAGAAATGTAATTAAGGAATTTATTGTATGGTGCAAAAGCGCCGTCAATCTCGTCGTCTGCAAATTGTTGACATTAAAAATTAATTTAAAATTAAATTGAGTTGTTTTAAGTTTCTGTGTTCTGTGAGATAAAAATAATAAATGCACGAATACACCGACAAAAAAAATTTAGATATAATTGATCCATGTTCAGATTCAGTCTTACCATATTAGGTAGGTACATATTATCAAACTGCATTGAATAACCGAAAAATTCATTCCCGAGAAAAAGAATAAGTTCAGTGATTCATGACTGTGACATAAATTTCGCCAAAATCCAAAAAGGAAGTAAAACAAAACGAATTCAGCTTTCAACAGTACGTTGGCCATCCAACAAGTGAAATACCCCTCTCCGCTACTACATTTCCTTGTCTTCGGAACTCGATTTACTGCGTCCGATAGAAATCTGCGGTTCTGCAAAGACACGGATACGCGAACTGGCTAAAGCATGAAACCCCAAACTGGATGAGCCACTCCCGACGCCAACACCCGATCAAATTTGCGATGTCCATAGTTTGAGACAGATTTCATCTTTTGTAACAAACTTCCCAGAAAAATTCAAATTACCTTCAGTTTTGATGAAAACAATAAGAAAATTACAAGGAAGGGGCGTTATTTAATTTCAACTTTAATGCGGCTTCTCAAAGTTCTATTAACCTCAAGTACCTTTAATGTGTAAGTACAGAAATTATAAACAAAATTTCGTACTCGATCGAAATGGTATTACTTTGCATACTTTTTGCTAAACTCGTAACGTCGGCAAATCAATTCGGATAAATTACGCTTAATTACGCATAATGGCGGTGCAGTTCCGAGCTCAAGAATTTTTAAACCGTTTAAATTAAACAGCTTATGCTCAGGTTTTTAGGTATTTGAAGTAAAGTATCTCATTTAACAGAAACTAATTGTGTACATATTCTTCAAACTACATAACTTCCGAGCACTTCTTCAAATTATTTCAATATTCCTCTTTAAAATCACCAATAAATATTAATATAATCTCAGGTATGTTGGATATACGATGTGGACGAAAACCAATGTAGTGATCAATTACGTAACGAGTTCTGAAATAAACGACAGCTTGATCGAAATATTTTATTAAGTTTGGGATTGGTTTATATTTGCAACGCAAAAATTTATGTTTGTTAAAAAATAAAACTGCAAACATGTGGCGAAAATCCTGCATCCGTCTTTGAAAACTTCAACAGTGGTAACAGGTATTTTAACTAAGTATATCGTTAACTTACGGCATTGTTTAAAGGAGAAGTCGAAAGCGCATTGACAATGACGCGCTATATATTTTTTCTACTTGGCATTCAAAAGATCAGATAAAGCGCAACCCTTAAATTCGAGAGTCGATGAACCTGGTCACCATTCTTCTAGAATAATAAGATTGCATTTGCACATGCAAATACGGGGTAATAAAAGCAGGTATGCCGTGTATGCCTTAGTTTACTGCCTGGATAGCTTACAGCAATGTATGCTTGCATGGTGCATGCAGATCTCAACTAAGTGTCATTTATCGTGAGTTGACTGCGGCACAGAATTTCCGTATTTAGTGAAGTCTTGTAAACTAACCAGTGCGACAAGGAAACTGCAAGCACGGAACCATTTTAATATTTCAGGTAGACGAAGATGCTTGCTAAAGAACTGTCGACGTAAATACAAGTTTAGACCTAAGATAACTTCTAGAGAAGGATACCTTATTATACTTTATTTCACATAAACGTAAGTATAGTATTTAAATGGTCTACTCAAAAAACTGACTCAATTTACTAATTGGCGTAACCATTGGCCATTATAAGAAAATAGAGTATGATTTTTTATGTATGATTTAAACCATCAATTTTGTTTAAAATTCAATGGAAATAAAATTTCAAATTCGTGGATCATTATTTAAAACATTAAAACTTTTTATTAATAAATATAAATGCAAGTAGGTGTATTATAAGGAACAATCAAAGATTAATTACACATATTATTTACATTGAAAAAACACGAGTGTATTCATTACAATATATGAAGTTGAAATATCGTTTTTGTATTTTTTTCATTAATCAAGACTCTTTATAATAAATAGACAAATGAAAAGAAAGTGAATGTATTATTTCGATAGTGATATTAAAATTAGATGCTAATAATATACATATTATCAAACTTATACATTATTCAAAGGAACAAAATTCCTTAAAAAACTAAAGGCTGTAACAAATAAGGTATGAAAACAAAATAAATTTTGACATCTGCAATAAAATGAGAAAGAATGCAATAAAAGAACTTGGGAAGATGGTGGATTCTAGCAAAACGGAGCTCTTCCTACAACAAAAACCATCATAAGACATATATCTTGCAACACTAATATCGGAAACTACAATTATAAACGATTAAAACTTGTTCGAAATCGGAGATCCCTGGAGAATGATCACTCAAAAAAACTGGAATCAAAAACGTGGACATACACTTAATTCGATGTCAATTTGGTAATGTTGCATTTGGACGTATCTGTATTTACTATATCACTGAGGCGTAAATTTCGTCTTCTAAGTGGTATAAGCTGGAGGGAAAATTTTTACTCCTTTAATTTTGGTAATAACTTTACAGGTAGTAAAGTTTTTGAACGCTACAGATGGATAAATTCAATCCGATCGATTGGAAACATTTTCAATTTTGTTAACAAAACTATTTCAGTTGCCACAGACATCTGTCCAAATTCAATTATTCACCACCCAAAACGGTGAAGGTAGAAGTTTTCATACATATGCCTGGAAACCGGATATTGCCGGGTTCTTTCGAAAATTTCACGATCGGATCGTATGGTACCAATAGCACACAGTTTTGTGCAAATTATGATATTTTTGCTACATGTAGGCTCCCAAGAGATAGGAATTACGTGCGTGCCTCACTAAACATGACCTTTCTGGCCATGAGGTACATATGCCAGATTTCAAGCCGTGTGAGCCACTGTTTGTAACTCGCTTGCCAATATATTTATTTGAGATGGCCTGAGGGACACCAAAACACGTTTGATTTTGGAAATTTGTTTTACTTATGTTTGTAATTGAGTAAACCCAAAATTCAAGAACTTCTGTGTAGTTAAACTTTGACGTGGTACAACGGACACTATGCTTTAGTGAGTATGATGGCAGCCCTCGTGTTAAAATGGTAGTCAAGAAAAATCTGGGAAACTCTACGAAATCTGAGAACGGATTCCACATTGGTCATTTGAGATCGATCCATTGTCCCATTTCTCGAGTTTTGACAAGAGCCCCTATGCCCGTCACATCATAGGTTTCATTAGCAGTTATGTTTTTTTTTATATTCAGGTACACTACTTCGGTTAAAATTTTAATTATAAATAATTATGGCGAGTGCTAATTGCCTGCAACCGTTATATGGCCACACTATCAATGTGTGCTTACTAATAACTGAATAACACGTTTTCAAATATATATATTCCTTTAACCAACTGTACCGTTATTGAATACTGCTCTGTTATACAATTGTAGGCCAAAGGGAAACTACCGAAGGGTATAACAAACTGCTACCCATCTATGCTAATAAAACGCTTTCTAGACAAACTACGCATAATTGAGTGCGGAAGTTTATGGAGGGCCTCTAATCCAAACAAATAATTTCTGGCACAATCAATGGAAGGTGAAATTCCTGGAACAGTACTACATCCGGTATTTGACTGCAACCGATATTCATCTCTTTGGAGCACTTAAGAAGTAACACCTGCTTGAAGAGCATTTTGCAGGTGATGCTGTAAAATCAACTGTCAGCGTTTGACCCCGATGCCAGCAGTCTACACTGAGGTTTCCATGAACTTCATTCGTAGATGAAACAAATGACAAAATGTTAACGGTCATTTATCCGAATTTGTAATTTAATTACTGACTTTTGCTAATATTTACTTCTCCAATATGACCAAATTAGACGATCAAAATCCTATTTTGAATTTCGTAAACAATGCTTTTATATTTAAAATATTTATGGCCAATAGTCAACACAACAATCACTTTGACCTAACAACACTTCATTTTTCTTTTAGTTTTCATAATTAATTAACTTAAAGTTGATAATTTGATCATAATGTTAAACTGAAAATAAATTCTATTAGAAAAAATATTGTAGCTTACATATACGATGATTTATTTAATTTAAATATAATTAGCTAACTAATTTGATGATAAATAAGCAATATTTTGATGCAACCTGTTATATGTATATACAGTCGATGTCAATTAAAAAGAAATGTTGATCTTTTGACGACGTACGAGAAGTAGATATTTTAAACTTAATTTGGCAGTCACGTTCTTAACTTGAAGCACACTTTGCCGCTAATTCACCTAATTTAGGATAATATATCATATAAACATAATTTAATTCACTTATAATGTTCAGTGTCGTTATAAGAAAAATTTAGTGCTAACGAGTTTTAAAGCACTAAAGGGAGGTATAGCGAAAATGTGTTTGTTAAAACATCGGAAAATTTACAATGTTTTGAGAGTTGGGGTAATTACAATTACAATACACCAAGAATTGGGGCGTTATACCATAGAAGGATGTTATAAATGGAATGATACTGTATAGTATAATATATACTGCTTCAAGAGCTAAATAAACGTGTTTTCTTTATTACATAGCACGTTAGGTCTTTGCAGACAGGGTATACAATATCTTATTACAGCAGGCAGCTGATGTTAATTTCCACACTACCACGATATACGACCCAAGATGGTACCATCAGCGCGACTTGGTGTGTAACCGTGTCCCAGCGTATCACCAGCACGTTTTTTCCTCCTTCTTTTGTTTATTAGAGTTTACAACCTGTTTCCTTCTTTACCTTAGAAATCGGGTATAATTACTAATTTGCGATAAAATAAAGTATTTTACTTAAACACAAAGAATAAGAAATGTAAAATGTGGCGCATAATGTATAGTAATTCTATAGTTGAAATAACACATAAACTAACGATTCACGACTTTAAGGTAGGGATTCATTGGCTACATTCCCCTTAATTATCGCCATAAAATAGGGCTGTCGGCAACTTATAGCAACACCTTCACTTTACATTGAGTTTCAGGCAACAGCTCATGTAATGCGTCGGAATGTAAGGAAAAAAAGAAGAAATTTAAACGAAAATATTTCGCTATTAATCCTAGTAGACACCTGATAATTTAAAATAAAAGAATGGCTACCTTTAGGACCTGAGAAACAAAATGCAGTTTCATTAGGTATATCCAGCCAAATTATGAATACGCCTGTATTTTGACTGCAATACGACGGTACTAAATTAAAGCTCCAATGAACATATCCTCAAAGAAACATTTATATGCCCTATAAATCTCTAGATTATGTGGTACCGTTTCAAAAACGATTAGGTATCCTTTGCACATGAAAATTATTAAAACTCGGAAACACTTTAACTTTTAAGGATAGAAAAACATAATTTATAATTAAACTATTATTGTCTATAAAATTTTATAAAATAAATGTAGTTTAATATAAACCGACCTAAATGCAATAAAATAAAATTTTAAAAATAGGTTTGCCACAAAATTTTCGATTCCCGGAAATAAAAATATTGCAGTTTTATAAACGAATAAAGTGACATCGCATAGGTCTCAATTCAATAAAAAAAAACACTTTTATAAGAACTTGATGCTGGTGTATACACCACATGATTTTATTTTAATATCCAGTAGGAATGTATATTATACAGCCTAATTATAGCTTAGTACGAAGAATGATCTAAGCATTTTATTGCCATATTATATTTAACAAAAAATTAAACCAAACCATTTGATAGGGAAACAAACGTAATCAGATTCAATATTTTTAACAAAACAAGGTTACGGTTTGGTCACATAATTTTTTCAAAGCTGCACTAAGCACAACAACGTTACGGTCTGGTAGTTCCAATAACAAGACCGTTTTTTTAAATTAAATTATTTAAAATTAGAACCTATGTTTCCTAGTAAAGCATGAAATAAGTATTTTAGTAAGCACAACTTTTTTCTGTACTACGTTGTTACGTATGTTTTATGGTTTCCAAGAAAGTCACACTGTTAAAAAACAACGTGCTTTTCACAAAAGTACACAGGAAATTTGACATATGCTTTTATTTAGTGTCTAAATGTATTCTAAAATTTTGGCTTCAATGAAAATCTTCCATTCGCATCTTCAAATACTCAGAACCCTAACTTTGAATTTTTATGTTCTTTGTTGTTATTACACCAATTCCCATTTTCTGAATTTGATATTTTAGGACTCAGTGGACTCAAAACGTCTATTACGAGAGAATTCGATTGAGCTTTTCATTGCGCAATGCAATATTTTCTGTTCCCTACGGGTTAAGAAATGGCCCCATAGGTGGCACTAGTGTTGATTTTTCTTATGTTGCTTACTACAACTATATGATAATAAAAACAAACAAACTTGACAATTAGCGCAACACATCGAGTATGTAGGTAATTACACTATTATATAAAGGAATTTTAGCAATAGGTGTTACAAGGAGGAGAAGGAAAGTTTTGACGAGCTCTGGAACAGAATACACGTGTTTTGGGAGAGAGGGATTTTCTTAGACATTCGATACGCCTTTGGCGATATCATTTAAAAAGAACATATGACGTATGAGAAACTAGAACTAATACTTTATTTCAGTAACTCAACAATCTTCGCACCGGAAGTGTGTGGTTCAAATCGCATAGATCCGGTCTCGAAGAAGAGCCAATCAAGATGTCGGACGAAGAGATTGAGTATGAAGAAGAGGATATGGGCTCAGACAGACCCATAGAGCTATTCGACTTGGATGAATGGAAAAGGACACGAGAAGACGTCGCCTACAAGAACAAGTACATCCAAGGACAACACATCCAACTCCAAGAACAAGCGAAACTAATCGAAGAGCTAAAGGCAACAATAGAAACGCTCAAGGCTCAACACGAAGCAGTCGTAGCAAGGCTCGACGAAATGACAAATAAAACCTTAAACCAGACCGCAAAAGTTCGCGCAGAAGATCACGATGACAATGAAAAACACCCGCGCTCCAAGAAGAAGAAGCACAACGGGAAGAAGAGAGGGACCAATGAACTCCCATCAAAACATCAGTTCAAGAAACAAGGATAACCGAAAAACTTCACGACAAGATGGAAGCCGGAACAGCAGCTTCTCAACCAGGAAATGACGAAGACGCCCTCACCGAAGAGGAAGGCGGACTCAAGCGGCATCAGGTGAACGCCGAAGTGCAAGGTCCAGAAATGCCCGTCCCGAAAGAAAGAATCCCGCCACAACTCCAGGAGGATTACTCCAAGACAATGAAGAAACTAGCCTCAGTCGGGATAACAACAAAGGCTACAAGAACTTTCAACGACGGAATCAGAGTGATCCTCAAGACCCCTGAAGAATACAGGATAACAACTGCACTAGACAACATCGGCGTGCGGTTCTACCTACTAGAAGAGGCGAAACCACTGAAGGTGGCCATCAAAGGAATCCCGCAAGATGACGATATGTTAGCGACGGTCCGGAATGATCTCCAATCCATGGGGTTTGACGTCCAGAACGTTAGCAGAATGTTCGCTGGACGCGAACACAGAAAAACCGCCATGGCAGTGGTCCACCTCGAGAGGAGTGAAAGGGCCAAATAGATCTTCAACATCGCGACGATCGGATACGAGTGGAGTTGCCCCACAAGAAGAACGGGATAGGACAGTGTTACAAATGCCAACGGTTCGCGCATACAACAAGCGGATGCCACGCTCTACCCAGATGTGTGAAGTGTGAGGGAGCGCATCACGCCAGGGAATGTACGAAGACCCAAGAGTCGGGAGATACAAAGTGCTGCAACTGCACCATCCAAGAAATATTAAGAAAGGGAACGCCCCCATACCAACACAAGCAAGAAAACCGGCAAGGATGACCGAGACAGGGATTAGTTACGCTCAGATGGCAGCAGGTAACAAGAAACAGACACCTGAGGATACAGAAGACGAAGACTTGGCGCTCATCATGAAGATCGTGAAGGCACTCAGAGCTACAAAACAAGTTAAAGAATAATTCCCTAGAAGAGGAATTTAAGCGGCCGACCCAACCACGAACAGGGAACAACGACATAAAGCATAAAAGCTGAAGAGCATCTCAGGAAACAACCACAAAGGTATAGGTATATTTAATGTATTTGTTACAGGTATATGGAATCTACAGATACCACGAGAACCCAATACGATGGAGGTATAGAGGGCTAGAGCCCGTAATACCGAAAACAAATAACGATGACCGATAACCGAGGTGTTACAAAATAAAGTATTCCCATTTAAAAGCCAGTAATTCTTACTTTGTTTCCCAAAGTGAGGGTCAGTTTCATAATCTTGTTGACGTAACAAGTGTAAGTGATCCTTAACTTAAAGTCTAATTTAAAGCAGTATTATAAAACTGGCTCTTAGTGTTCAAGTTATAAAACTAATTTAACATAAAATTCAGTTTTGTGAAATTATACAAACTACGTTAGTCTTTCCTTCATTTTGTTTGGAATTGTATTTTTATGCACTGATTAATAAAAAAATTTAGCGACAGTTTGGAAGTTTAAATGACAGTCACAATAGCACTAGAGATTAAACGAAGAATGCCGGTTATTTGTAAACTGACTTTTTTTTTCATTACTTGAATAGTATTACAATAGGTCCAAACACTGTTGTAGTACGATGTCCACCGAAACAAAGGGCACTGTTATCAGGAAGCTTGTGAAATATAATCACGTCAAGTGACATAAGTTGTCATGGTGTCTGTACACATTATTTATTCGAATAAGCTGTCAAAAAGATTCGAAATGGTGCTTACAACGCAAGAAAAAATTTGTATTATTGAATATTATTTTCACTCATATAGGAATGGACGGTCAAATGGACCTAGTTTATTAATTTAACTAATAAGTACTTGCAAAATTTCGATGCACAAGAAGCGTTCTAAATGAACGCAAAAACTGTACTGTCGTCCAGTTACCGTGACAACTAAGGCGAACCAAGGAACGATATTTCAACCTCCACAGAACATCTCTAAAAATGAATCTGAGTGAAACGTCTACCCAAAGAATGTTTAAGAAGCTTGGTGGTTTTACCTATAAAGTACAGATTGGGCAACGCTTGAATAATACATGCAAGCAAGTAAGAGTTATGTACTGTACTTCAGTCTTAGCAATGGTTTATGAACAACCCTTATTTCGTTCAAATATGTGGTTTTCGGACGAATGCAACATCCATCTGAATGGATTTATCAATCGACAGATAAATCGTTTTCTTGGTTTTGAACGACCAGACATCATCCTAGAGAAACAAACTCCTTCATAGTGACCGTGTAACGATTTGGTGTGCAAAAATCAGGTGCGAAATAGATTTTTGATTGACCTCATACAATTCTGCCACACCAAGAGGGCATCCTTAGAACGGTTTCAAGAAAATTTTGGGGACCGCGTAATTTTCCCGCAACACGGACTTTCCTTGCCCTTCTCATTCACCTGATCTAACAACTCTTGATGATTACGTATCGGTTATGCTCAAACAAGACGTTTTTTGCGGAAAATCTACCGGCAACTTCGTAAAAAAATGTTGACCTTTTTTAGAAGAATGCATCTGCCTATTTTTACAAACATGCTCGTCAATGTTGTTAAGCGTTATGACTACTACCTGTATCGCAAAGACGATCAACTACTAATGGTTATTAGTACTATCGGTCACTAGAATTTTGACCTTCTAGCGGAATTACACTTTCAGTAAGGGATCTTTAACGTGTGAATCGTCGTATTTCCATGGGACCTACAGTTTTACTTCCTATCCGAGAAGGAGTCTTTGGTTTTTCACCGTTTTAAAAAAACGGATACCTGGGCCAGGTTTGAACCCGCTCCGCTCGGGTGAAAGGAAACCACTGCAAACATTCCACCACCGAGACAGCTTTCACCCTACTAATCTATTATTTTATGTAACATGCCAACTTTTCTGCTTGTTCAGCACCTTTTACATTTCTGTTTTCATAGATAGCGATATTGGGTATATAAACGAACACGTAAACATTATGGTTATATTTTTTTCAAAACTAATATAAGGTAAATAGTAGATCCGTTAGGAAAAGTTTAACTGTGTATAACGACCACATTTTCCACAGAAGAAGCGTAGCGTGTTTTGTACAAGATTATTTTCTAATTTTAATAGAAATAGCTACTCTTGAAATTAAACGTTAAAATTATATAACTATTCTTCAATTTTCTAGTATGTTCATCTTATGGCTTTGTGAATTTGACTTCTTTTCTTAATGTATGAACTTGTGTTAGCTAATTTTTGGATTAAAATATTTATAAAAAGAACCAGAATGAAGCATCGGGACATGATCCGTGGCTAAAACTGGTTTATACTTTATAATACTTAAAAACTCAAAACGTTGTGACAACGTACGACTATGGTATAACATTTATCTAATGTTGACATTAAAAGTAACAAGCTTCAAAGCTGATTGATGTTTCTAAACGGTTAGCATTTCGTAATTTTTGACATAAAATGCACTCTCACTCCCTCACTCGCTTGCCTCAGTCACTCATTAATCCATTCACTCATTCATAGCTCACTCGCTCACTCCCTCTCTCACTCATTCCCGCACTCACTTAATCGGTCGTCCCATTTTTGAACATTTACTGTAATATTCATTTTTGTTTGGGTTGTGCATATGAATTTTTGGGAATTTATTTGTCATAATAAAATTAAAATTGTAATGTTTTAATTTTGAAGCAACAACTTATGGAGTATGTATAACCATACATGGTCACATGGTAATACTTTAAATCACTAGGTGAAATTTACAGGATCTAACGACACTTAAAGTGTACGATAATTCACTAAACAGAAATCTAAATTAAAAATTTAGATAAATTTGGAACGAATACATTAAAGATGAATTTTTCGAGACAAAACGTCTGGATCTGTTTCGAGCTCAGACAGTGCAGTATTGGGGGTTATGAAGGTTTGCAAAAAATTTAATAAAATTGTCAGGGCCGTATTTAAAAAAAAATGAAGTTGATGATCGTCCTGGAAAGACGAAACGTTACATATAAAAATTGATTATGCTATTCGATAGAGGACAAAAAGTTGCATTGAGGAAGCGTTCTTCTTTTTCAATATCAGCTCTCAAACAAGAGTGAAATGTAACAAAAGCCGATTTCCAAGATTTCGTTTTTTTTTCAAATATTTCGAAAACTAATCATGTTAGCCTTAATTTTTAGAGCCATAATGTTAGTCCACTAATTACGTAACTTTGCCCCCATTTAACCTCGTTCGTATCTCTTCCGCTTCCTAGATCCCTGGAGTGAGAAGTGAATTTGTAACAGCCGGTATGTAACAAACATAAAATAACGGATAGCTTCTACCTACATAAGTAACTTGTCGGTGGAATTATTTCACACGTTTTCATTACGTACCTTAAAAAATGAACTTATCTGGAAATTTCATTATTAACGTGCTGTGCTGGAAAATAAATTTGTAATAATAATATAAAACTTCATATCTGTTTAATAAAACCAGAAAATATTAATTCAATGTATTATTACTGCTCTCGCCATCTATTACTAAACTAAACAAGTCTTGAGGTTACCCTTTAATACAAGTTTCCTAGCATTGGTATCCATTGGTAATATTCATTTACTACTTTAATCAAATTATTTCTTAAGGGACCTTAGCTCAATTTTTATTCTAAATGCACGTGTAGCATGTTTGTGTATTTTTTTTTTAATTCTATTACTAAATAATTGATGGTAAAGTCAAAGTAGAAATTGTTTAATACTATTGATAAATCATACCATTAACAGAAATAAATGTAAGTTAGTATACAAATGGTAAATAAAAATTCTCAATAAAATACACTATCGCCAAGAATCTAAAAATGAAGTCACGTTTAGTATTGATATTTCAGAAACGTACAAGAGCGAAATACAGTTATTTGTGTAATATACTATTGTGATGCTAAGTGGGTAAAAACACTTACGTATGAAAGAAACGAAGGTTAAAAGTAGCAATTGCATAACAAGAAGCTGAACTGAATGCAACGATCCACCCACACCGCATCTTGCAGCTCATTACCCGCGCACTAGTCTATGTAGTTGTACGTTACCCAGATTCGCGCATAAATATTTATCCGAGCTATTTAGTGGCGCGCTAAACAAAAGACACCATTAAAAGTTCAGCCTATAAACTGTAATCAGCAGCGCGGTGAATGCACACGGACACTTGTATTATATTATCAGCGCAATCGAGGATTCCAGACGTGCTAAGGAGAGAAATGAGCATACTATCGATGCTATTTTAATTATCTTTGATACATTTGATAACGTTGTTATTATAATAAGTATTGCCTTGAAAAGTTGTTTAGCAGGATACATAAACTTTTTCAAAATTTATATACATTGTAAGTCAATTTACATAACATAATATTTAGTATTCAGTAGCAAAGCAGAATGGCAAAAGTTAATTTTTCAATCACTGCATTCTTATTAAGATTTAAATCGATTTTAAGTGATAATATCTCTATACTACATGCTTTTCTAGAGTTTAGATGAAAAATTAAACCATTAAGCAAACAAACAGAAGCACAAAGCTTTACCTATTTGCGTCTTTTAACAATAATACTGATAGTGAGTTGCTGTAGACATTCACTTATTAATACAGCATTAATAATCTATGAAAATTAGCAACGGTGACAAAAAAGAAATAATTTTGTAAATACTGATCTTGAGATTTTTTTAATAGTGAATTTGCTATGAATTATACGTTATACGTTTCGAAAGGAATTGCTGCTGTCGTTGTCACTAAAAACAGTTTTATATTTTTATAATTAATATCATTCCGTACTGACGATTATAGCTGAAATTATTAGCGATATGTATGAAGTTTGTGTATAATTTAGATTAAAATATAGGATCTAAAACCCCAAAGATAAGTATTTATAATAATACACTTAAATCGTGAAAGTTTACATTATCATATCAAACAATTTTAGAATTCCCGCACCAATTCCTTCAGAAATTTGTTTAACGCGCCATGCGTTGGTAAAGTAGCGACGGTATTACCTTTCTTCATGAATTGTACCGCTTCCAACAAGAGTGTAAAACCCAAACATATTGTAAACAGTGCGCGTTAGTGAAGGATGAAACACAATTTTTTGAATAGGATACAATTTCGCAATATTTTCGTTTTTTTTTTGTACTAAAACTTATCAAAAGGTGTCACGCAAAATTTCTCTGAATCAGTTGATTATCCAACAGAAATTTTCTGATAATTATTTATATAACCAGTTAGGAAAACACTTTATTTAACAGGCGAGTCATTTACGAGACGAGTGATGCGAGATGCCGCAATATAAGTCCTCGATCACGCCATTTTGATTTGACACTCTGGGGACACTTAAATATAAAAATGTTCCAAAAAAATGTATACGTATAGTTTTGCTTTTGAACTCAATTGTAGGCTAACTGCCCCGAGCTATGTTAGATATCAAACACTCCCTCCATAGTGCAGTGTACGGAGATACGAGGATCGTTCAAATCTTAACCGGAATTTACCTGTAACTTTTTATTTAACTGCAAAAAGTATATGATTTTTTCACAATTTTTCCTGCACTTTCATCGTAGTGGGAGTTTGATAATGCGACTTTTGTAGAATGCTTTTGGTTGGACGCGAAACCAATCAAGCATAAATTGGACGTCATCGCGGCACTGCAATTTTGATCCTCGCATTTTTTGTAGATTTGTAATCAATTGGGCAGAATGAGGTCGGACGTTATCGTGCAGCAGGGTGACACCCATGATCGAAGGGTTTCTCCTTTTAAACTTTTTCAGTAAGCAAGTCAGAGTAATAGGGGGTAGCCGTAGTACTTCGTTCTCTCAAAAAATCTGTGCCAAGGGGTCACCTTCATTGTCTCAAAAGACAGTGGCCATTACTATACCGACTGAGAGCACAAGCTTTGGTTTTTTTCGGTGTTGAGTGACGCTTTATACTTCACTTTTTTTTATTCTGACGTAAAATGGGAAACCCATTTTTTGTTGTCAATACTAATTTGTAATGTGTGTGACGTTTCAACGACAGAAATTCTTCTATTGATACGAATGAGGTTGTTTGTCAATGTTGGTTCACGTTGCCAAAGTTTGCGGACTTCTCGCATGCGGAAAATTTTGGACCGTTATGCAATCCTTCTTGAATTTGTTTGATCATTCAAACACCTGCTTTTTTGATGAGGTGGATTTCCCCAAAAAATGGCGCAACGGAAACATGAGTTTCTTGCTCTGTCATTTTGACAATTGCCAAATAAAGACAATTTTAGTATGACAGTATACACGCTTTGTAGATACCTTCATCATTGCCTTAATTTTAAAAGAAATTGTTGCTAATGTCATTCTAAAATTTCAGGTCACATTTAAACGATCTTCGTGCAAGAAATATTTTGTAGATAAATCTGATTTAAAACTTCAATCTCGAGGCTTTGAGATGCATGCACACATTACACATTACTCCACAAATATCGCTACTGCCACAACTTTATACATTATTCCACTTCCTGCTACAGTACCAAAAATATATTCACTACGAAAAGTTTTGTAAAAATACCCGAATTAAATATGTGGTCCATGAGACTCTAAGCTGTACACACCTACATATTGTATGAGTTGTCTATCTACTGCCATCATTTCGGTTATACATTGTACCGTCTCTGTATTAGATACCAAATATTCTTTCAATAGTGCATTGTACGCATTTAAAATCCCTCTTTTTTAAACCTGTTTAAGGAGTGAGGATAAAATTACATACTCAAGTAAATAAATCAGTTGCATGTTGTGTTCTTTAATCTCTGCCTCTATTAGTCCAAAAAATCCAAAAAAGTATCATCCTTTTCAGACCAACACTGTGGACCTACAATTCTATTCTATAGGCGTTGTTGGAATCCAATCAAAATGTTGGAAAGGAATCTCCAAGTGATACATTTTCTAATAAAGCTCAAACCTTGATGACCTCTAATCAGCTAAATATTGAATAGAATTATAGGTTGTTCTAATTCTAACAAACCCTACCGAAGAACTGAATCTCTTCATTTGTCTGCAAAGGATACCAAATTTCAATCATTATCAAAAAAGAAACTCCGCCTGCAGCAGAAGGAGGGTGGATTGAGTAGCCCAAAACTGCTGTTGTCGGTCCCAAGCCCGGATAAAGGAGGAGGGTTCGAGGGCAAGGTTAGCACCCTACCTGAGGTAAAAAAGAATTCCTGCTCATAGCGATTATACCCAGCCTCGGAATAGGACTGAAAGAAAGATGAAGAACACGGCGAGACAAAGGAGAACGAGAAAAAAACATATTAAGGATAGGCACATGGAATATTACCTCGTGGAATAAGAAAGATCAGGAGATAATACAAGAATTAGTAACACATGATATTAAAATATGTGCCCTGAGCGAGACAAAAAATAAAGGGAAAGGTAGCATTAAAGTAAACAAATTTATAATGTTTTACAGTGGAGTGGAAAAAGATAAAAGAGCTCAGGGAGGTGTAGGCCTGCTTATAGACAAAAAATATGAAAATAATATTTCAGCAACTAAAGAATAGAAAGGCTCCAGGCCCGGATGGATTACACAACGAGCTCATAAAATACGGGGGGGGGGGGGCGACACTATGCACAGGATACAGAAATTATGCAACAATATAATTAACAGTGGAAAGATACCGCAAGAGTGGAAAGAAAGTATTTTAATACGCATACTAAAGAAAGGAGATAGAAAAACCCAGAAAACTGACGAGGCATCAGCCTAATGAATAGTACGCTCAAGCTGCTAACAGCAACAATAGAAGGTAAAATAGAAGGAAGACTAAACATAGCCGAAGAACAACAATGCTTCAGAAAGAATCTCAGTACCATAGACGCCAGTTTTATCATTCGTCAGATAATAGAAAACAATTGAATACGATAAACCCGCATATATGTGCTTCGTAGACCTAAAAAGTGTATTTGATAAAGTAAAACGGAAAGACATTATAAAACTACTAGATACAAAAGAAATAGAAGGCAGGATAATAAAAATTATTAAAGACATAAATACGAACAATAAAATGAAAGTACGAATGACTAGAGGAGAAACAGAATACATAACTATAAACGGAGGAATAAGACAAGGGGACTCTCTTAGCCCGCTACTGTTTAACCTGATAATGAATCAAATCATTAAAGAAGTAAAGAAGAGAGAAGGATACAGAATGGGGCATACAAAATCAACATAGTATGTTATGCTGATGACACGGTACTGATAGCAGATAATGAAGACGACCTACAAAGACAACTCCACTCATTCAACATCAAGGCAAAAGAATACAACATGCAAATCTCGACAGAAAAGACAAAGTGCATGGCTATAAGTAAGGAACCACGTAGATGTAAGCTGGAAGTAGAAGGGGAAATCATAGAACAGGTAATGAAATATAACTACCTGGGAACGGAAATTACCAGCGAAAGAAACTTGAACCCAAAAGCGACAAAACAAACGACAAAAGCAACAAAAGTGAGTAGCTGTTTAAGAGAAACCATATGGAGAAACAAATACATGAACGTCGATAGCAAAATGAAAATATATAAGACAACGGCGCGACCGGTATTAACTTATGCATCAGAGACAAGAGCCAACACCAAAAATACAAAACAGAAAATAAACAACGTAGAGATGAAGGTACTAAGATCGATAAAAGGCATAACACTAAGAAATAGACAAAGAAATACCACCATACGAGAACAATGTGACATACAAGAAGTTAATAAATGGATAAAACTCAGAAAGAAAAAGTGGAACGACCATGTAGATAGGATGAGTCCAAATCAATTACCGAATATAGCGAAGAACAACAAGCCGTATAGCAAGAGACCAGTTGGAAGACCAAAGAAAAAATGGAAAGACAACATACAGTCAACAACAACAGAAACAGAATAAGGGGCGGACAAACAGGAAATATCCTAGTCATGCGAAGAAGAAGAAGAAGAAGAAGAAGATCAAAAAGGATATATGGTAGATTCTCTATCCACGAAGCTATATGCTTCTGAGAAATAAAAGACATAACACTGGCGATTCTTTATATTACAAAAACAATAAATGTGCTTCTCAACCTATTGGAAAAATTACATTTCGGCTTATTCCACAAAAAACTGCACGCTATTTCTTTGCTATCAGATTGGGCTGAGGATACAACAGCTGTTAAAATACAGGTGTCTGGAAGTATACGTCACTAGCTGAAGGATACATTCCCAATTAGCTGGCCAACAAAGAAAAAATTGCTCAAAGCATTTTAATTGATCAAGCGTTGCAAAATATTGAGGCTGTGAAATTCAGAAAATAAATAATTTAACTATTTCAAGCAGTAAAACAGTAGTAAAACTACTGAGTCAACTCAACAAATTGTACTAACCTCATATTAATTTTCATTATAAAAGTAAATTAACCAACCACCGTTTAAAAGAACCCATCTTATACAAAGTTTTTGTACAACTTTACAATTTCCTTTCAATATTATCGATAAGCTAAAGAACACCACCTACCTATAAGTAAAAGTAATCGTCGTGTAAGGTATACTTAACGTAAAAAAACACGGTGGTTAATCAAAGTGACATTTTAAAACAAACATACAAGTTTGCTGTTTTAGTGTCACGAGCAAGTAAAGTAGTGAAAGTATAATTAAGAATACAGAAGATATATGGTACTCGTGTTCATAAAAAAAATATGCCCACGCAAATAGTTAACGCTCGTTGGGTATTTTTCTTTAACAAGACTACCTAAACATTCTATTGTAAATTCATACGAACATCTAATTGTCTGTTAAATATACAGAGGGTTCATTATTTAACAATTGAACAGAATAAGGTTAAGATGGGTAATTGTCCACCTGTAATTGTACTCTTGTGTATAAATCAAAGTCGTGGGATACCTACTTGAGCATTTGTGAAAGTGCGGAAGGAGATTTTTTATTAAGAAACACATACAAGCGCACATTTATATTGTTAAAATTCCTTTTAATGTTTTCTATACACACAATTTGCGCTGTAACGAAGCACAAACATAGATCTGAGACACTTCACATTGCAGTTAGTACATAGTTCACTATGTACAAGTATACAACACTGCTCGCAAACTAGTAATTTCATTTGTTGCTATTGTAAGTTTTAATTATACACACCGTAGATCAGGAGTATTCGGATTAACGTATATCTTATTGTTTACTTAAAAAAATTAATACACCAATGATAAATTTTCCGTCGGTATGCTTACCGACTGTAATAAAATTAGTGGCGTCAAATTACACACCTTTTTACCAAAAACGTGTAGACTGATTGAAATAGAAGTGATTTAGAGATCCATTTTGAGGCGTTATCTCCATCCCAATCACAAGTATTTCTTTAATGTTATTCTGTTTGATATTAAAATGCGATTGTGAAGACGATTTATAGGTTACGAAGTGAAAACATCTGATAAACCGGTCTGCAAACGAATTAAAATCCATTACAAATGCAGAAATTGGAAATAGACAAATAATATAATCATAATCCATTATACTATAAATTAAAAGTTTATCTGACAATTCTGTTGTTATTGTGGAGTTTGTAAAGACATGTTGTTTGTACAGTATATTTTATTATTTCAAGTACCAATATAAATTTAAGGAGACCAAAATTAACTAAAATATTATTATTATACATAGTTTATTCTGGAGAGTATCTACTAATAATAAATTATTTGTTTTCATTCGAGTTATGAAAAAGTTGTATGCATGGGAGTTGGATACCGTAAATTTTCAATAATGATAATCCTATTTCTTTTAAAATTAAATTTTATGTACAATGGTTTACAAAAACCAATAAACACGAATTAATCGCCAAATTTGGATAACAACGTTTCGAACTATTCGATATTACCATTTTACATAAAATATTTCTATAATAAATTCTTGAAAGGCTAATGCCTTGGGAGTTGAGGAAAAAAATAAAATAGCAGGTCACCATAATTTAAATTTCCGTTACTCAATAAATGATAGAATAGTCCTACTACTACTACTACGTTTCCTGGAGCTTTTATAAATGGAATTGCGTTAAAATATGTCGTTGCATGATTTTCTTTACAATTTGCAATTGACGCGCCTACACACATTACCGTTTTGAGATAAAATAATTTAATAAAATATTACATTATCCTTTGAATTTAAAACGATGATATTAATAAACATAATCCAACATCTATTTGAAATATACCCCCCCAGAAAGACAAACGATCTACGAGGATTATTAAATAAATAATGAATTTAGTATTAAAATTATATCAGTTCTAATGTATTGTTCAACTTATTGATACATAAATCTCTGTTTGAAGCAAAGTTTAAGATTTCGTCAAAAGTTTGGTGAACTCATTTCCTAATTGTTTACGCATGACGGCCGATAGATACAAAACTTGCACATTAGACTAAATAGTGGGAGAAATGTTATTGCTGGTCTGTAGGTAGTGAGCAACATGGATGAAACAGCAGTGTATAAAAGTTAAAATGTGTTGAGACCAAAGAAGCAAAATATGAGTAACGTGACCATTTATGTAAAAAGGTAATACGGGACATGGACGCATCACCCGAAGGGTGTGAAGAGTACCAAATACTCCTCAGTAACGGGAACGAGAAGGAGAAGTTTCTTTAAAATTGGATACAAAATTATGAGTTTTCTAGTTAGTGACAAATGTAGCGGTTGTTTATGGTAAGTTTTTAGGCGTCCCGTGTCATAATGCAATAGTGTCAAAAAAATAATTTAAAAAATACAACCTCTTTTTTATACGTTCATAACGAAAACAGGCAACATTGTAAAAACAAAAGCAATAATCTTTGTCAGAATGACGTTTAAAACTTCATGTCAGATATAGATTAATAGCCATAAATATATGTTAACGTAAAATAAATTCCAAAGCCGCCCGCTTCTATAAAAATATCGATATTACAGAAAGCATTTTCAATCATATTTATTTAATTTTTACGTTTATTTACCTTAGGAATTTTTTGCCGCTAAATTACGCGCCATATCAAAAAATTGCGTAGAACATAATTAATCGATCAGAAATATTTGATGAAAACCAAAAACTGCCACTAATAAATCCCCTCTCTCCGGCGCTGGATTTCTCCCAAAATCTAATCAGTTCTAAGCCAACTGAAAACAAGATAAAATAAAAAATTTTAAGTACGTAAGTACTTTTGTTCTGAAGACGTACAGACACACACGCACGCGCACACGCACGCCCACACCCACACACACACACACCCACACCCACACCCACACCCACACACACACCCACACCCACACACACACCCACACACTCATACACTCATACACAGACGTCCAGACATGATGCCCGATCTTGGCGAAACTTGGCCAAAGTTGTAAAATGAGCTTATAAGTCGATTTAGCGATAGTGAAAAGTCGATTACATAACCTTCTATACCTACATATGTTTATATGTTGGAAGGCTAAAAATTGATGCGGGTATGTTCCAATTTTAAATGTCATTATTATTATTAACTCGGCAACATTTTTTTTTACTTTACTCACTAGAGAGGAAAATCCCATTTTTCTCGCCCTTTATAGAGACGAAAGGAATAGTTTCAGAAAAAAAATGTTTTATAACTATTAAGAATCAATATGGGACATTTTTTTTAGAGAGAAAGTAACTCTGTAACAGTTTGAACATTTTTAATGTTCTTTCTATCGAAGGTAACAATTCTAACCATATGATTTTACTGTATCCCAACAATTTTTAGTATTCACATTACCATTAACAAGCTTACAAAATTCTTTTAATTGTTCTACTCGAACGGTATAAATGTAGAAATAGTGGCTTCGATGTCAATACGCAAGCTGATGTTTGAATACAGTTATAAAGGATATGAGCAGCACAGTACACCTCAACTAAATGTCTTTAACGTAAATGCTTAACTTTATGAAAGATGATATTTGGCAATTTGTGTTACCAGCGCACATTGCCTTTACTTCTGTTATTAATTAGAATTTGTCAATCGTGTTAACAATATATTCTGATAAAATGTCTGAAGTTTCACTTGGAAGATCTTGAACTTCCAAAAGTTTTACTTGAATGCCCTTGTCTTTCATAAAATATCTTACGAGTATAGGAGAAATTTTTACGCTCCCGTGATTTAAACAACCGGTATCTATTGTAACAAAATTGACTGTTTCCAGATCATTTTGTATGGAACTTAATGATTCTTTTTGTAAAATGTTACATACAATACTTTCAGATTTGGTACTAGCACATGCAAATTTTTGTTGGAAGCAACTTTTTATTAGCTTACTTGTGTAATCCATTGAACGAAAGAAGTGATCGTGGATCACGTTGTGATATGACCAAGTACATTCAATAGCAGCAAGCTTTTGTTCTTCATTTCCAAATGTCTCCTTACGAAAAAAAGACGACGCTTTGTTACTACTACAAGCAGCAATATCTGCCTTTTTAATCTTAGGTGTCGATGTGTGTTGAACAATATCCTCCTTTCCACTATGTGCAAGTGAAAATTGTGCACAACATTTTAAGCACTTTACATTACTACCTGAGATTGTCTTTTTAATAAATGGAAGAGTTATTTACTAACACTTAACCTTAACTAACGAACTATTTACACTATCTTTATTTACACGTACCGATATATTTATTTTCCGGACGTACAAGAGACCGCCGTAAGCAAAATATTTTCGCGCTAGACTTGATACTGCTATAAAAGTCTCGTAAATTGTAGAACTTGTGATGTCATCCTGTTGTCCAATCTGAAGGTCGCGCTATCTATTTCGTACTTTCTAGACTTTGATTAATTCATTCTAAACAACCAAACGTCACATACGGGACAAAAAAGTGACTTCTTTGTAAACGCGAAACATTTACGTAATTTATTCAAATAATATGTTTAAAAAAGGGACTGTCCCGTATAACAAGGGACCAATGGTCGCCTTAATTAGGAGCGTGTCAAATGGAGCATGTAACTAACACGAATGCAGCAGCGGTTAATGCATAGAAAAAACAGTATGATAATAACAATATGCAATATGGTGTCCATTAGAAAGCAAACATTTCTTCGGTTTGTATCAAAAATAAAATTAATTTATCAACTTACAAAGTTACCTCAGTGGAATTAGTAAAAGCGCATATCGTAATTAGGATCAGGTGGCCATGTAGAAAAATTGGTTGCTTTAGTAATGTCCAAAAATCAAGCAAAAAATGTATTTTTAAACGTATCTATAACCAATAGGGATTTTTCTTATTTGTAGCTGACTTTAAAAAGGTCAATTTGAGTCACGGTAGATCGAAATCGGTTAAAAATCTGTTTAAATATCTACTTGCAAAAAACTGTCAAAATCTTCAATTATTTTTCATCTCGTGAAAAAAAACACCTACATGCTTGAAACTTTCATATTACCCTTGACTGACCATAATTTTTCCATTAAAAAATATTAGTTTGTTTTTGAGAAATTTATAAAAAAGTGACAACATGTATCGTGTAATCTGACCCGTCGATTTAGAGGGAGACGGAGAAATTATATCTTCCTCGCGATGTATATTTTGTGTATATATATATATATATATATATATATATATATATATATATATATACAATGTGTCCCAAATTCGTTTCTCTATAAAGGGATCTCGGCTTCTGTTATACTTACGGCAAAGGTTAAATGGGGAAAGTTTTAGAGGAAGCTTAGAGAATTCGATATCCGGTTTCAGATTTACGATCGGTCAATTGGTTTTGAAAATATCGGCAAAAAACCGAAAATGGCGGATTTCGTTTTTCGCCAGTAAATCCGAAATGGTTAATTTGACAGCTGTCACAATGTGAGATTATTGGAACACTTTTTTAAGACGAATAAGATGGCGTGTATGACATGTCACAATCGTATTTTGTTATCCCACAATCTGCCTCAACTTTCATTTTTCTTATTGCCGCCATATTGGATTTTTCGATTTTTTTTAAAGAGCGCAATATTTCTAGTTTGGTGCATAAAAAATTAGAGTTTTATCGAAATATCACACTTTCTAAAGTTAGGTCTTATTTATTATTATTAGTAGGACATGAATTATTTGTCAGTAAAATTAGGTTTCATTTTTTCCATATAAGGTGGCTCTGACTTTGACGTTAAATAATTCAAAGTAGTGTTTTCATAAGTAGTACGCTTTTCTGTCATTAAAATCATAAACGTGACACACAAATTGTAAAAGCCTGTTGAAAATGACCGGTATTCCCTATTCAAATGAAGAAAAGTTTGACATGTTAGCGCTTTACTTGCAGTCAAACAGAAACGCCGACATTACCTCAGCGAGGTATTTTGAGATGTACCTCATAAAACCCACATCAGAAAAATTGTAATTAATTTAATTAACTATGGGGCCTTCGAACAACCTAAAAGCGAATACAATATTGATAATGAACATCGTGACAGAAACATTTTACAAGCTGTTAACGAAAACCCCAGTGCATCGGTAAGAACGGTAGAACGGGAAATTCGTGTGTCAAAATCAACGGTACAAAGAGTGTTAAAAAAGAATAACTACTATCCATACAAACCCATAATAGTTCAAGGACTTAAGGAAACTGATTTTCCAAGACGAATGCGCTTCTGCGAGTGGTATACTAGAATGTGTAATGAAAATCCCGATTTTGTTAATCATGTCTTGTGGTCTGATGAGAGTAGGTTTACGAATTGTGGAGTTTTTAATAAGCACGACATTCATCATTGGGCTGTAGAAAACCCTCACGAAGTGGCAGAGAGACGTCTACAGGCCAGATTTGGAAGTAACGTTTGGTGTGGGATTATTGGTAATTTAATCTAACTTACCGACTTTAATTGGGCACCTATGTCTTATAAATTATTAATCATTGCAGGAAATCGACTTATAGGACCATTTTTGTTTGGCTATAACTTAAACGGACAGAGGCACCTAGAGCCTTTGCGAAACCAGGTTGTGCCGGCTTTACGAGCTACTCTCACAGAAGATGAGTTCAGAAGAATCTGATTTCAATAGGATGGATGTCCGGCACACAACACCATTCAAGTCGGGAACTTCTTAAGGGAGCAGTTTGATGAAAGAATTATTGCATTAAATGGTCCAATATCTCCCCTGACCTTTCGCACAAAGAATGAGGTCTACGAGTTTGATCCTCCTGCGACCATAGAAATCCTGAGACAGAGAGTTTTGGATACATTTAGAAATAGTGTTAACGGAAATACACTTGCAAGGGTTGTACCAAAAACAGTGACCAATTGTAAAAAATGTCTCGATGTAAATGGACGTCATTTTGCAAATCTGTAAATTAATTGTAATTGTAATTTTATTGTAGGTTGTTCAAAGGTTCAAGTATTAATTAAATTAATGACAATTTTTCTGGCTTTATTTTTAACACACTCATAGCTGGGAATTTGTCCCAAAACATCTGTCTTGTTGAGAGGTCGTTATTTAATTTCATGTTTGATTGAAATTTCAAAGAATTTTATACATTATTTATTAATGTTATTTTGCGACAAATAAATCATGGCCTACTAATAATAAATAAGACCTAACTTTAGAAAGTGTGATATTTCGATGAAACTCTAATCTTTTATGCACTTGTGAGACATCACTAAACTGGAAATATTGCGCTCTTTCCAAAAATCGAAAAATCCAATATGGCGGCCATAAGAAAAATGAAAGTTGAGGCAGATTGTGGGATAACAAAAGACGATTGTGACATGTCATACACGCCATCTTATTCGTCTTAAAAAATTGTCCCAATAATCTCACATTGTGACAGCTGTCAAATTAACCATTTCGGATTTACTGGCGAAAAACGAAATCCGCCATTTTCGGTTTTTCGCCGATATTTTCAAAACCAATTGACCGATCGTAAATCTGAAACCGGATATCGAATGCTCTAATCTTCCTCTAAAACTTTCCCTATTTGACCTTCGCCGTAAGTATAACAGAAGCCGAGATCACTTTATAGAGAAGCGAATTTGGGACACATTGTATATATTAGTCAGATTGAATATTCACCATTTTTACCTTCAAAATAGCGTCCGAAAATGTCATTTTTGGGGTGAGTTTATTGCAAATAAAGGAAATATCGGTTTGTAACTTTGAAATTCGAGTAGTTGGCGTATTTTAAAAAAAAGTCTCCGTAGCTCACTTAGGAGCTGAGATAATATTTGTTTAAATTCGCCAATTGCTTCTTTAAAAATATTAAGGGTTGAGATTTTTAGTTAACCGTAACCGCGGGATGAAATTATGAGTCATCAGTGGCGCCCAGCGTGAAAAATTCACCGGGCTAGTTCAAAATCACGTCGCAGTGAAAAATTTCTCTCCGCTAAGTCAGCATCAATTTCGATTTTTTTTTTAAATCTCGGATAGTTTGCAAAAACAACTGGTATATTAGTTTTGGTAAAAATGCAGGAATTTGTTATAAACAATAATTATTGCAAAAATACATTTTTTCGCGTCTATTTTGAAAATTATGGGTTTCAGACAAAAAGTTTTCAAACGAAACTTATTTATTTTTAAAAAAGACCTATTTGTTTATTCAATCATTATTTTTATAGAATCAAGGTATAGCCTGAAGAATGTAAAAGAAAATTCGTATCAAAATATACCTAAACATTTTATACGGATTTATTGATATTCATTAGTAAAAGAATATTAATACTCATAAAACCACGATAAAAAATAAATTTATTGTACATTATTAATTTAAACGTATTACATTAATTAACAAGCAGTTAATTTTGGCTGCGTTTCATAATCGCTCGAATCGCTTTTATTTACATTAACATTTTCTGAAAAATCAATTGTCAAACTATAAGCAAGGTTACATTCGTCATTTATTATGCTCGCCATCATCATCATGATCATTGTTATTTACATTAGTAGATAATATGTACATTATCGCACCACTTATGACACACTTACATCGCGCGGTTATGTACATCATGGTATCATGAAGTTCAAGTATCACACTAGTTGCACCGGAAATATCAACCCTTAATATTTGTAAATAGACAATTTGCGAATTTAACAAAAAAAATTATCACAGTTCTTATTGAGACATTTTAAAAAATGTCCCATTTTTTAAAATACGTGAAAAATTGTTAACTACTCGAATTTCAAAGTTGCTAACCTTTTTTGCAAAGATATTTACAATAAACTCGTCCCAAAATTACATTTTCGGACGCCATTTTGAAGGTGAAAATTCGATCTGTCCGAATTCTATATATAAAATATGTCCCGAGGAATATATAATTTGTCTTGGGGAAACCTTCTGCACCGACGAAAAAGGGTCAAATTACACGATAAATTTTGTCACTTTTTTATAAATAATTAGAATTTCTCAAAAACAAATTAACATTTTTTAACGGAAAAGTTATGGTAAGTTAAGGATAATAAAGGACATAATTACTAAAAGTTTTAAGCATGTAGGTGCGTTTTTTCACGAGATGAAAAATAATAATTGGAGATTTTGACAGTTTTTTGCAAGTAGATATTTAAACAAATTCTTAACCGATTTCGATCTACCATGTCTCAAATTGACCTTTTTTAAGCCAACTAAAAACGAGAAAAATTTGAAACCACTACTGGTTATAGTTTCCGAGCTACGTTTAAAAAATCCATTTTTTACGGATTTTTCGACATTTGAACGTTGTTTAATACATAAAGTGCCACCATAAAAACTAAATTTGGCAGTCCCCGTTGGCCAAATTTTTTTCCTCTTATTTGTGTTTATTTTTACTTGCCATATTTACATATCGGTGTATTTTACAGAAAAAGTTTATTACACAACAGGTATTTAAATTTTGTATTGTCGAACAGGATCTGCCCCCCACGACCACAGTGATGTTGAGCGTGCACTGTATCCGTGGCGATATGCATAGACGTGCTTTTTCACAGTTTAAGACGTTTTTTAAATTTATATCGGTTGTGCCCTCCCTGTCTAAGCTTGCCATTTCATTTTCTAGTGACAAATAGTTTGTGTACTTTGTGATTTTGTCGTGTATTGTGCAACCTTTCTGAGACTATAACCTATGTAATGAGTTATGAAACACAAGTGGACTTGTGGAATAATATGCTGTCAGCAGATGAATCGGAATTTTCGCCGAATGTCGGTGAGTATGAATCTTCAGAAGAATCGAGTTCAGATGATGATTCGGAAACTCCGAGAAAACGAATTAAAATTTTTGAGAAGAAGACTACTGACTTGGCTAGAGAAACTTGCAGTTTGATTCTGGGAAGAGTTACGAACCAACAATTAAACTTCAGCCATCTACATCTTGGTCAAATAATAATATTGATAGTATTATTGAGCAAGCGATTGCAAAAAGTATCATAATACAATGAAAATGAGGAAAACGAAAGTCAACAACAAAGAATGCAAAATTTATTATAGGAAGCAGGTACTGGAGTATCGTTGCATAATTTCTTATTTACTGAAAACAATTCGAGAATTTTTGATGAGATGTATGAAAATGATCAAAAAACGCCTATATCTACACCTAGATCCCGCATACAGCAGAGAGACATGGGTTTGATACAGCTCCAGTCTACTTCTTCGTATTGGTCTAAAAATGATTTATACATGAATAAATTAAAAAATTTTTACCAAGAAATCCTGTTCAGCTCTTGCTAAAAAATTGGCATTTTGTCAATAACGCAAATATTCATAATAATGACAGATTGCATAAAATTACTCCCTTATTGGAGAAACTCAGGAAATCCTTCCAGGCTCCAATTGTTCCTGGGGAATACATATGTATGACGAGACATTTGTTCTGTTCAAGGGCAAATTAAAATTTAAACAGCACATAAGCAATAAGCGCCATAAATTCTGTATAAAAATATATAAGTTGTGCCTTAACGGGGGTTACCTTTGTGATTTGTCAGTTTACTGCGGACAAGAAAAAAACCCTGCTGAAGAACATACAGTTCCATCTAACGTTGTTATAAATTTACTCAAAGATCTATTGAATAACGGACGTACAGTAGTTGTAGACAACTATTACACATCTGTAGAATTAGCCCTCGCATTACTATCAAAAAATATCTATCTTTTGCTAACCATAAAATTTGTACCAGAAATGGTGACAGTTCGCAAGAGATTAAGGGATATACTAAACCGAAGTCCATCCTGGAATACAAGCATAAGGCGATATTTCAGGTAAATGGTCATTTAGTAAGTATATTTTTCTGACCTCAACTTAATTTTTAGACCAAATGAAATCATATAACTCATCATTATGACGTGGCATAAAATGGTATAGGAAGCTCGCCATTGAACTCGTGATAGAGGCTGCGATTATCAATGCGTATGTGTTACATCAAAAAGTTACAAATGAAAAAATGACAATCACCCAATTTCGCAGAAAAGTGATAAAAGGTTATTCAGAACACCCATAGTTGTTCCGTACAATTGTTAATCTTTCCTTCACATCTTGTAAAGGGTAATGACCTGCTAGCTCCTGAAGGCGAGATCAATCCAAAAGAGCACAGACTGGTGGACGATGAAAAAAGACGATCTTGCTCCTCATACTACGCAAAAATTGTTGAAACTTCTGCTCGAACAATCGTAAAAAAGCGAACGCCAAAAACTAAGCTTCGTTGTGAAGGATGTGAAAAATATCTTTGTTTAAACTGTTTTTTTGATCTAATTTGGTACAGGAATATGTTATTTTATGAGAACGTACATTATTTTTATTGAATGTCGCAAATACCCCAACACCAAAACCAAGTACAGTGTAAAATATCCCAATACATCCTGAACCGATATGCATAAGAGTTGTGTTGATCTGTCGCATCTGTTGGCGGACATGGCTGTAAGTAAAATTTAATCCGGGGCATAGCGTACATGCGACATGGCCAGTGCAGCTATGACAGAATGTGTGAAATGAGGGACAACGTTTGTCCCCCCATGGCACTTTACCTGTTAAATAATGTTTCTAGTTGTTAAGTGAGATCCACTTGAGTGTCATATTCCTTATCACTAAAACAACAAATTTTTCCACATGGCTACCTATTCTTAATTACAATAAATTTTAGGCCTCTTTTGTCTAGTTCCACTAGGCTAAGTGGCATAATAACATAAGTGACAAATGTTAAATGATATAAGATGACGGTAAAATATATAAAATGTACATTATTTATTGTTCACAATTATTACTTTATATGCTAAGACTGCTAAACCAATAAACCAATCATACATCGCAGTTTTACGTCCGCACTAAAAAGGAATCGTGAAATATGACAGCTATTGCCTTACTAACCACGACGTCATTCAACTTTTTGATTTTTCTCACTCTCACTTATTCATGAGGGGGTTTACAATTAAAACTCTAACCATTCACATCACCACCTATTCAGAAAAATAGTTGCAACTTATGTAACGTATTCAAAACAATTCAATAAAAAAGTACTTCATAAATTAACTTCTAATTATTCTTGAAGGTTCGTGACATGTTTATATTTAACAAAAACGAATTAAATTGTTAACGTTCTATTTTAACGTAGGTAGAGATTATTGAACGATAATCTCATCTATGTTATAATAATGCAACTTTAACGAAAAGCATGTTATTAAATCATAAAACTGTAATAAAGTGATTTGTTCTATAAGCTATTTAGTATGATTACACCAAGTGCCAATTGTGAATGAACAAAAGTAATTTAGTTATTTCAGAACATAAATACATTGTGTTTAGTAATAAATCTAAGAAAAAAATTTTCCTCTTCATTAAGGTTTGTCTCTTATTGTACCAATACACTAGCCTTAACAATTTATATTAGCGTAATACATATTAATAGAAAAACATACCTTCTAATTTTCACAACAGTTCATGTTTGCACCAAAAAATGTATGTAAGTGAATATTAAGTTGGATACTAAATTACGATAGCGTTAGGAATAAAATCTCTGCATTTTGCAAATTTAACTTGTCAATGGAAATTAAAAGTTCTAATTAACATCTCAACTTGTTGTAGCTATAACATCACTAACATACATATTAGCTGTTGCAGTTTGTTAATAAATTGTACAATTATAGTGTTTACATCTACCAAATGAGATAAGGTCTAGGATAATTAATTGCCAATTAATTGCGAATGTATGACTGATAACTGATATGTACCGATATAGTGTATAAAATTATCATAGTGTTAGTACATAAACCCGAGAAAATATTATTTCCTCATAAAACTGAAATAATGCAAATTCAGCTGTTACTGCAATAAAAACGTAAGAGTACATTAGAAGTAATTGCAGTCGTTTTTTATTCATCTCATCTGATTAGGAAAAATATAGATATTCACTCATAAAGCAGAGTCTCAAAAATCAAAATTAAATACACAATTTGTGTGTAATTACGACTTCGATGACAGTATGATTGAACAGTCATATCAATTTGTTTAATACAAACTAACCTCCAGCGTAGACGTCCTGGTGGGAGACATGTCACCTTGAGAAGGGGTTTAACAGCAGGAGATTCAAAATACAAAACACCCCTGTATCGATACAATTGCCTCTTTCGTAAAGCCTCTTTCTTGTTAAATTGCTGGTATGAAACAAATTACATAAGTATTTTTAGCCTTGAATGCGCAGCTAACAAGATACACAGTTCGAGATAAGTTCAGACATCGAATCAATAAATTTGACAATAAACAAAGGAAGTGCACAAAAAATGTGTCATGTATTGTTTAATAAAAGTAGATAAAAAAGAAGGGCTGTAAATTTTGATTAAATATTAATGTCTTGGTTATTCATGTAATTCTCTAAAAACAATTTAGTGTTCTTTAAAAGTAATTTATTATTTACATAATTTAGTTCTTTATCTTTAAATTGGGGCATTAAAATGCCTTCTATTAACACCTGTTTTTTTATTTTATTATTCACCCTTAATGTATTATTTCCGTAGCATTTTCAATTTTAGTGATCTAATTTACAATGTATCTAAATTACATGCAAACTGATTTTATTTATTTAACCTATCCGTCGAATATTTACTATTTTACGTTGTCTACTTTTGCTAAAATTTACGGGACATTAGTAAACCACAAATATTTCATCCCATGGTATTGCAATTTATTTGTGCAACGTGCATTTAGTAAAGGTCGTAAAATGTATATTTTATTGCAGAGAAAATTAACACTAAAGAATTTGGTCGTAACATTGGCTATGTCCAAAATTTTACTCTGTTAACTTATATACATGTACTACATACCTCTTTGTTAATGCAAAACATTTTATATTGGTGATTATAGAATTACTAAAATTTAAAATAAAATAAAAATAAATAGGATATACGTTTAACAAGCATGAATAAATTCGTTACTTTCTTTGTTATGACCGCGCATTACATTTATATGATTATAAGACAATATATTTAAAAAATAGCGAAATGCTTATTATTTATTTATTCACATTTCCGTTTGTATAAAATGTACAAAGTAAGCTTTGTTTGTTACTTCTTGACTTACGCAATTAACAAAATAAAATGTATCCGTGATTTTTTTATTCTCGCCACGAATGTTTAATTGCGAATACATTTTTCAGATCCTATAGTTTAAGGTTTTAGTCTCTATCAGTGTTGTATTACGTAAGCACGTATTACTACAACGTCTGCAGTAAACCAATGATTAATGAATGGTGTAGTTTTTTAGATTTTATTTATTACCATATCCTAAACTTTTATTTAGGTAACCATCTTTGGAAATGCTCTTTAAACTTTTTAATCTAAAGTTAATAGTTTTTGAGGTATTCACCTACGTGCTTAGTGTTATATTACGTAAGCACGTGTTACTACAACGTCTGCAGTAAACCAATGATTAATGAATGGTGTAGTTTTTTAGATTTTATTTATTAACATATCCTAAACTTTCATTTAGGTAACCATCTTTGGAAATGCTCTTTAAACTTTTTAATTTAAAGTTAATAGTTTTTGAGGTATTCACCTACGTGCTTAGTGTTATCCGTAAAGTACGTTTATTTGTGAACTGATTTTAATCATAGTCAAGATTTGCAAAATAGACTGTAATTGTGTAATTAGAAAGACACTCGGTATACATATAGTAATAATATGGTTACAGGGTGTGAATGTCGTAAATGCAAACGGTGTCCTAAAACGAATATGGACGAAACTCCGCGAATCTTTGTATTTTTCTGATACCGCTCGTCCTCATAGTGCGAACATAACGCGATATTAGTACGCTTGCTTTTACTGTCATTGAGTATCCGCACTCTCCATATCTAGCGCCAAATGATTATTACACTTTTGGAGCATTAGAAAAGGGCTTGGTTGGCCTGCATTCCCAAACGAAGAAAGTGTAAAAATCGCACACAGCCATGGAAGTTCTTCTCGGACGGAATTTAAGCATTCGTTATCAAATGGAAAGGATATATTTGGCAAGGAGATTACATAAACAAATAATAGTTCATCAGTAATGTTATACAATACAAACAATTTTACAAGCTCACCCACATTTCAATTGAAACAACCTCGTATTCATCGAAAAAGAAATTTTGATTTCGTGTGGTATTTAAAGTAATTAAAAAAATCTCAAAACGCATGTCTTATCAAATTTGTTTCGTTCAAGGTAACCTAAAATTTGATGATCGGTATACTATAAAATTATAACCAAGAATTCCAACTAGATTTTTACAATTCCAACTAAGGCCAGAACTTTAACGGGCAGCGGAGTTTTAAAATTTATTGCCTCATGGAAGAGTAATACTATCCGTTCATCATGGTGGGCATTACCTATTAAAACTGGTCCCTGGCATACATTCACTGGTCGTAATCGAACAGTCGGCCCTTACGTCGTGGTTTCTATCGGAATTTTTACATTCTCAAAGGTACCACTTTTAATATGAGAGTAGAAAGGGACGTAATTTTCTCATGGTGTTATTGTATATTCTAACCTTATGAAGTTCTTGGTATGTTTTAAAAGTTATTGTCGCGTATGTTTGCAAATGAAGCAAAATTTGTTAAAATTTATTACTCTAAAAATGTAAAACTGTCTCAATTTAAACTCATAATTACAAACGCTTATCATCTAGGTTTTAAATCGTGCATTTTAATATAAGTTATACAAATTTTATAAGAAATTAATAAAAAATCTTTGTAATTTCTGCAAAGAAATATTCACCGAGATATCATTATCTTATTACAATTACTACACTTATAATTACAATTAGTCTTAATTATACCGTATAGAAAGAATTTTGTAAATAAAATAGAGATAAAGAAAAAGAAAAACTAAAACAAGATATGGTCAAACTTAGGCTCTAATGGAGACAGCTAGTCTGAGTAAACGAATTATCTACATAGTCTCGGCAAATACTATTATTCAATATGGAAGCTTAATAAATCTTATAAAAAATCAAAATTTTCTTCTGTTCGTACCTAATTCACTATTCCAAGTAGCGATTTAGTCAATAAGTGATACAGAAACAGCCAATCTTTTTGCTTAAAGCAGTATTTACGCAAGAAAATTAAGACAATATCCTATGTATCATTATTTCTAGATCTGTTAGGAACAGAGTTCAGTGAACACTAAAGTGTCTGAAAATTACTATATCAAGTCTGGAGTTCCACAGGGTAGCGTCTTGGAATCAATACTGCATACATTATATACATCTAGCGAATCACTGTCCGAGAACACTATAAAACTGGAACCTTTATTGATGTTTGGGGTTAACCAAGCCAGTACAGCTGCAGGTGTGTACGAATAAGTAAAAACAAATGCGATCATATTAAGCTTACCTTAAGAAAATATATCTAAACAACAATAACAAAATACCTCGAAACCAGCACTGAATATTTGGGTTATATGTGAATCCAATGCACAAAGAGAGGAACATATAATTAAAACAAGAAAACAAATAAAACAATTATATTGACGAATATGAAAAATTCCAACTTGTCTCTAGATCAACAAAAGTTTGATCTACAAAACTATAATGAAACCAATATGGACAAAAGCGATGGAAATGTGGGGATGTGCTAAGTTGAGCGTAACTATTATACATAACACTACCTTTTGTAACAAATGCGTATTAATATGTGAAAAACAAAGCCCTACGTCAAGATCTAAGAGTACCAAAAATCTTCCAGAATCTCAAGACATCATGATAGATGAGCGGATCAAATGAGCAGTTTACAATGTTAAGAAGATTGAAGATATACTGTTCAGTAGAGATAAATGAATATTAAGAGATCCCATCAAATGGAAGGAATCTCCCCACGCCAAACTGCTATTCTTATTACTAATATAACCCCATACAATTACAAAAAAAAACAGGTTTATATATTATGCCAAATTTGTGACCATGCCATTCGTGACGATTTTTGCACTGTTCAAAACATGTTTTCTATGTAAACAATTACGTGGTTTAAAATCTTTCAGGAAGCCGTAAGCAATCATACTTATTGTTTTTGATTAAAAGCTGTTTTTGTGTTGTTGTGTACTGCCACACCTGTTAAGTAGTTTCAGCACGGCTAAACTATTGATTTTTTAATCGACGTCATCGTTTAGTACTTAGGTGAGATTAGATTAGAAAGTGTGTACGAAGATTGACTGCATCTTACATATTGTAATGTAACGAAACAATAATTTCCGTATTCATTACATTTAAACCGTCAACCATTACAGTGCAATCTTTGTTTTTACAGCTGCCCTAATAACTTAAACGTTGAGCCTTTGCACTGTAATTACCCACTTTACCGAGTTTCTCGAATTTGTTAGCTGAACCCATTTAACCGCGATAAAAAAAAAATTTCTCGAACTGAGACCAAGAGTTTTTTTTTTATTTTTTGTGCCGTTTGACGCATCGTTTTGTTGTCTAATTGACAACTTATAGAACTTATTTGTTTCGTTATTTACCTAACTAGGGAAACATTTTCTTCCGACCTCTGTACCAGGAATTATATATTTTTTTCACAACTGATAATTCTTTTTTTCGAATTGATACTACCGAGACCGCGCATTTACAACTCAACGAAAAGCGATTTTCCCCTCCGAAATTTACCACTCCGTCCATATCAGAGAGGTCTGTTAAGAGCTAACCGCCCAAAGAACGTAAAAGCGTTATAGTAAACGGTGCAATCTTTCCTTTAAATATCTGTTTCTAATGGGAAGCTTTTCAGTGTCATCTCCATGAACTATTGTTATATTGCAACAGGTTTTGATATTACCGTAAAACAGCCGAAAAGATGTTCGGAATTTTGCTGTACTTAACTTTATTTAAACCAAGACATTGTTTTCGTAAGCCATTTTTCACATTCGGTTATTTCGCTTACCATAGATTTTTCATTTCCGATTTATCATTTGATTCACACCAAGAATGTAATTTAGGTCTATTTAAGATTATAACATCATTTAAACTCTTAAAATAACATGTTGGTTCCAATATCGTCATTTAACCAATCGTTACACTTTTCCAGTATAAATTAGAATTAAATGAAATACATAAATAAATACTGCTATGGGAAAGTAGAAAGTTGGATTTTATATTTTTTAATTACCTCTTTTGTCTATTTCATAGATAACGTTATTTATGTACAATGCATTGTGCACCATTATAAACTATTCACGTGTATTTTCCCTTTTGTATATTTTATGTGATTGTGTGATTAACATTTAATATAATTACGAAAGTGAATGTTGAATCTCATAATAGAAATGTTTCTCTTATACACATCATAGAAAAACAACAATTAACCAAACGCGACATTTGATATTTGTAAGTATGCCACAGGAAACACATAAATGAGGAAAAATTATGAGCATTACATACTGCTCATTCCAAGCAATAGATTACATAAAGATATTATTTATTAAATTTTTAAGTACAGAAATATTTAGAATGTTTTTAGCGACATATTTTTAAAAGTATTATGAAATGTCATCACAAACTGAGAAATGATTACGTGTGATAAGACTGTTGGATGTGAGTTTAGGATAATAAGCATAATAAACCAAAAAGAATTCTTTTGGAACGCTGGAATAATTCCAAAGATATGTAATAAATTTAAAGAAAATAATTATCTTTCATTTTTGCGTGGAATAAAAATTATACGCAATTACTGCTTACGTATTAGTAAACAATATAGAAAACTGTTGGATTATTAATATTTTCAACTTAAAAGAATAAACAAACCAAAGTTAGGCAACGTCTGAAAATCGGTAACGAAATAGTAAGAGTGATATTTTTATTAAAGTTTGATCGATTATTATAATATGATCAGAATATCCAAGTGCTTATAGTGTAGTAACCGTGTTAGTTATAAATCAATTTATGACAGCTTAGAATGTCGGAAAACACAATTTATGCAGTACATAGTTACCGTTTTCTCTTAATTTACAAGCAGTGATGCTATTAAAAGTATATGATTTATAGACGATTAAATTAGTAATTAATTGAATACGTTTAAATCATTCCTAAACAAAACTTGGTGGCTGCTAAAACAGTAACATTGAAAATTAATTAAATAAAAAGAACCGGCGAGTTCTGCCAAATATTTTTAGCCCACAAGATTCTTTTCGATTATAACTTAGATTATTCATAAGAAAACTGAAGCATTAATTGTATAGATCACGCGAGCCACACATTGCTATCTTCGTCCTATATAATAAAATACATTCATACTCATACATAAAATGTACAAGAAAATTAGTGAGTTATGCAATTTTTACTACCTATAATTTTAAGCCTTTAAAAGAAGTCAAGAATTAAGATTTGTATGACGTGTGTAATACAAGTTGAAAAGCATTCGGTCGGGTTCCGCCCTGTAATAATAAAAGGGAATGAACCCTGAACATAATGATACGTACACAATAATATTTACAGAAACTTTCTGCAAACTATTAAAAAATTCTAAATTTAACTTGATTGATGACTATATGCAAACTGTCAAATACCTGTGCCACAAGATCGTGTTTAGATTAAACAAAACAAGTTGAATTGTAAGGGATAGCAAACGTAGTGGCCAAAATTAATCAACTCCATATTCTTTTTCCACTTATCTTTCTCATTAGCTGATCCCCAGAGGTTTGCCCTCAAGAAATTAAAATCCAAAACCGGATTTTCTAACGTTTACAATCGGCATATGTACATTGAAAAATATTCAACCATTTGAAATAGATGCCCAAAATTTTATAATCTTAAACAAAATTAGTTATTAATCTAAATTATTTTTATGCGTGTGTACATATATAAGGGTCTTTCATATAAGTTCCGTTGCACGTCAAAGAATTTATGTAAATAGTGCCAACGTTCTAGATTGTTTCTCTCTCTTTTTGAATCGTGTTGACGTACGAAATAGCTATACGGATAATTTGTTGGATCTAGCTAAATAAATGTATGCGTGCAACGGAACTTATATGAAAAACACTATACTTAAATATGAATCTTATATTAAAGTGATGAATATTAATCATTAATTTTGGTGACAGCGATTATATGGAGAAGATATTCAAATTTGGTCCAAATATTTATATCGTGTAATCCATATTCATCGAGACAATCTTTATTTATATATACACGAAATTAAAACCGTTATATTATTTTGCATTATGAAAGAAGATAATAGAAAATGTAAGTGTCATCAATTAAATGCAAAATTAGTCAATTATTTTAATCATATGATAAAGATTGATGTATACTTTAATTTCGTTACATTCCTTAGAGGTATGGTCATTTACCTACCCTTTTGGACAATAGCCAATTAAAAAAAAATTGTTATTGTTAGTCAAGGATGAGTAATGAATAATGATGTGTACTCATATTGCATTTCAAATGTAATTTTTTTTTATATAAAATAGATTTTGTATTCTTTTGAGAAATTAAAAATATGACTTCTGTTAGACTAAACACAGGGTCCATTGCTACAATTAAAGTACTTTCTATGCAGTTAAGAACAAAACAAAACTACACAAATAAAACTTTAAAAAATTGTTTTTCAAGATTTTTAAAAATTTTAATACAAAATGGTTAGGATACAAAAGTTGTCTATTACTGTAACACTGTTACTGCACCTTTTGCATACAATGCATTTGACGATGATTTTTCTGGTGACAAATTCCTTTAATGATATTGTGTTTGTGTACACCTGCGTGCAACAACTTTTAATGAACGTGTTTTATCAACAACATTCAACAACTCACTTATTCTATAAAACCAAAATATACTGAATTCCATAAACATTGCAACACCTACAATTTATTGAACGATTTTATTGAAATTTTCGTCAAAGCTGTCTTTCAGTAGAACAAACAAACGATTAAAATTTGAAAACAAAAGAACAAAAACTAAAAATGTTTTTTTTAATAATGGGTTGCTCCGCCACGATTTGTAATGCACTCATTTAGACGGCGTGGCATGCTATCAATCAAGTGATCTATAGCTGCCTGTGGTATATCAACCCAAGCTTCTTGAATCCGTAGCCGGAGATCGTGTAAGTTATCTGGAGGGTGTGGTAAATTACCCAGTCGCCTACCGACCTCATCCCATACATGTTCAATAGGCGACAAATCAGGCGACCGAGCCGGCCATGGAAGTACGGCAATGTTAGCTTCTTCCAAAACATGTGTGGTAGCCCTTGCCGTATGAGGACGCGCATTATCCTGTTGGAAAATAGGATTTTCCAACCCCTGAAGATATGGAAGCGCAACGGGTTCTAGCACATTGGAAATATAACCAGCGGCGTTTAAGTTGCCATCAATGAAGACCAAAGGTGATCTGCTACCGTAACATATTGCACCCCATATCATCACTCCTTGTGTGAGGGCTGTGTTGCGTTCCACAACAAATGTTGGTTTTTTAGGTTTTCCACGCATCCGACTAACCCTCCTATGCCCATCGTGGGCCCTCAAGCAAAATCGGGACTCGTCACTAAACAAAATTCGATGCCATTCTTGCGCCCAAGCTCTTTCGTTGCTCCATTCAAGCCTGCGTAGACGGTGAAGTGGTGTAAGGGGAAGACATAAAAATGGACTATATGAACGCAGCCCATACGACCTTATCCAGCGATAAACAGATGACATTGACATTCTGCGTCCTACACCTCTCATCCATTGATTTGCAATCGATCGAGTTGTTGAAAATCTGTCTCTTGTGTCCAAAAGTGTTAAGCGACATTCTTCGCGATCTATAGTCCTGCGGGGACGTCCAGATCCAGGGCGACGTTGTTGCACCCCTTCCTCGAACCATTTGGACCAACATCTCAATACCGTTGTAACATTTCGGTTTATACGACGAGCAATTTCTCTCAACGAAAGTCCGGCCTCTCTCATGCCAATAATACGGCCACGTTCAAAATCAGTCAATTGGGAAAAATGTTGATGTTGACGTACTCTTGAAATTGTTCCTAAGTTTAGAACGAAATTGTGAACAAACAATTTGCAAAATTGACAGTTAATTACACACCGATTGATTTATTTCTTTAAATTTATTGTTACTAAGTGCAAAAGAAAAAACAAAAAAAAACTTCTAGCTAGATTTTATTCAAATTTTAATCGTTTGTTTGTTCTAATCAAAGACATCGTTGACGAAATTTTCAATAAAATCGTTCAACAAATTCAAGGATTTACAATTTTTATGGAAGTCAGTGTAATATAGATGATGATATTTTATATTTGTGTTTGTATATGTGGATTGATACGTCTACGGCATCTCTATGCGCATCAACTACATGTTACTAAAATCTGCCCTTCTAAAGAAATACCACATTTTAACGTGTGAAACATCGTATTGCCACGGGACCTAGAGTTTTACCATTGTATACAACGTGTCCAAGATAAGGATGCCCACTATGGGGATCTCGGAAACGGTAAGAGAAGGAAAGTCGGTTAAATGGAACAAAAGTTACGCATTTGAGAGGATGTATTTATGATCTTTGTAGAACTCGAAAATCTCTTTTAGTTTTATATTTGAAAAAAATTGAATTTTCTGATTTTCGTTTTTATTTTTTTCTGACCTTATTTGAAGAGCTATCAAGAAAAGAAGAGCACATTTTCATTGCCACTTTTCTAGCTCTACTTAATGCTGTTATTCAATTTTTGATACGTTTCGTTTGTTAGCAACCATCATCATCTTTATTTTTTTAAATACACGAAAAAATTATTTTTGCCATATTTAATAATTAAAATTCATATTCAATGTATAACATTGAAAACGTAGAGTTAAAACTAATACTAGAAACATTAGAAAACTGTAAAATTATTATACAATAATGTTTTCTCATTTTCTAATGCCTGTTGCGAATAAAATAATTCACAAGTATGTATTTAGTGAAAATACTATTAATTAAACAGTTAAAATACATCTTCCGTCGTACTGATGCATTTGATAAAAATAAGTTGGCTTTGTATTTTGTTTACCTACCTGTCATAATTGATTGTTGTCCGTATTACGTTTGTTTGGTGGTCTTTGAGCTAATTACATTTTGTGTTCACCTAAAAACAATATGGTAGGAGTACACTTTTCTAATAATGAAAAATTCGATATACATTCGATTACATTTTGTGTCAACGTAATTGTTCTGAAGCCGAAATAATGTATTTAAACAAATATCCAGAAAGGCGTCAACCCCACAAAAGAACTTTTCGCACATTAGCAGTTAATCTAAAAGAATATGGTGCGTTCAAAAAACCTGTAAAATCTCGCAAAAAAACCTTGCAATGAAGAAAAAGCCAATACTGTTTTATTAGCTGTAACAGAAAATCCAGAGGTTTCTACTAGGAAAATTGAAGGAGGCAACTGTCATAGCCCATTCCACAGCTCATTATGTTCTAAAGAAGGAGAAAGTACATCCATACAAATTTAGAATTTGCCAAGGACTTCGACCAAATGACCCAGAAAGACGTAGAATATTTTGTGAATGGTATACACGTCAATCTCAAGACAATGAATATTTTCCGAATAAAATAATATGGTCCGATGAAAGTATGGTTAATAATAATGGAATTTTTAATCGTAGAAATGCTCATTATTGGGCAAGAGTAAATCCACGTCTGTACAAAACGGCCAAACGCCAACACCGTTTCGGATTTCATATGTGGGCTGCTATATTCGGTACTCGAATTATAGGTCATTTCATTTACCACGAGTCCTTAAATTCTGAACGTGACCAAATTTTACTCCAAAATGAATTAGAGATAGCTTTGAATGATTTGCCTTTCCAAGAAGTTGAAGGTTGTTGGTTTATGCAATGCACCAGCAATAATTCAAAGTTGTCAGAGAATACCTGTCAGTTAGATTTCAGAATAGAAAGACACATTTAAATATGGCATCTCCAATATAACACCTTTTTTTCTTGTGTACATTAAAAAATTACATTTATGGAAACGATATTGAGACGAAGAAATTTTACAAAGATTAGTTCTCGAAGCGTTTGCTAGATTACTCAAAATGCTGAAGAATGTTTTAGATGCTCAGTTAGAAGATGCTATTTATGTTTAGAAAATAACGAAAATCTTTTGAACATCTTTTGTGAGTTTATTAACCTTTAAAATGAATTTGTTTATTCAGTCTATCATTTAAAATTACAAAACATAATTTACGGTTTTCTAATGTTTCTAGTACAGTTTAACTGTACGTTTTCTATGTTTACATTGAATATGAATTTTCTCATCCGAAACGTAACAAAAATATAAAGTGTGATATATCGTTGACTTCAGAATCAAAGAGACAATTTAAATATGGCAAAAATAATTTTTTCGTGTATTTAAAAAAATAAATATGATGATGGTTGCTAACAAACGAAACGTTGTATCAAAAATTGAATAACAGAGCTAGAAAAGCTAGAAAAGTGGCAATGAAAATGTGCTCTTCTTTTCTTGATAGCTCTTCAAATAAGGTCAGAAAAAAATAAAAACGAAAATCAGAAAATTCAATTTTTTTGAAATATCTCAAAAACTAAAAGAGATATTCAAGTTCTACATAGACCATAAATACATCCTCTCAAATGCGTAACTTTTGTACCATTTAACTGACCTTCCATCTCTTACTGTTTCCGAGATCCACATAGGGGTATCCTTATCTTGAACACTGTGTATATACTTATATATACAATGGTTTTACTTCCCATCCGAGAAAAAGGAGTGTTTTAGATTTGTTACGTTTTAGAAAAGACTGCTACCTCGGCCAGGTTTAAACATTTTCAATTGGACGGCAAACTATTGTGCAATAACAATTTGGTTTTCTAGATCCAAAAATAGGAATTTTTAATTGGGTGGATTAGAAGTAATGCAATTAACTAAAATGGCAAAAGCATGAGAAGAAGAAACATCAGAAGGATTAATTCAAAAGTTCTTCCACATTACGTCGTATGACGCAGATACAGCACACTGTAAAACTTCTTACCTTAAAGAAGCGAAAAATAGTAGTGAACAATTCCAAGACGTGTCAAGGAGGTGCAGCAAAAACTAACAGGCAGTAAATTTCTCGTAATAAACTCAGAGGATGCTGATATACGCCCAGTAAGGTTGTTTAAAAAGTTTGCAGTATCGGGTATTACATGTAACTACTGAAAGATTGTTTCTAACACAACACATTTGGAATAAAACAAATTCAAAGGGATGGTTCAAAAACCTGTCACTTGGTGGGAATGAGATACAAAAGGGGACAAAAGCATCAGCTCAAAAAAATTAGCATTGACACGGATTATAATAAAATAACAAATCACCCGCATCGTATCAGCACAGTTTCAAATTTGGCTAAATCTGGTGTCAACGAGCAAAATTAATCGACTTAGAGGACATGCTTCAGAAATATATATTAAATCCCATCTGCAAATGGACCAAAAACATCTGCAGAATGTATTATCCAACTTGCGCCAAGAAACTTCTACAGTTACAACTACTTCTACTATAACTTCAAGGACTAATAAAAACGTCGACCGTTGCTTCAAAACTAATTTAATAAGTGCACTTTTCATAAAGTAAATAATAATAATAGTAAGATTAATAATAATAATTTATATATATTTCATATAATAATAATTCATATAAATGGCTCAGAATAGGACAAATCTTTCCAAAGACAGAAGGATTCGTCCTAGCAATATAGGATAATGTGATAGCCGGTAGGAACTACAGGAAACATATTATCAAAGAAACCCTAGACACAGATACATGCAGATGCCATCAGTTCAAAGAAACAATAGATCACACAACAGGAGGATGCAAAATACTTGCTGGTACATACTATACAGTCAGACATAATACAGCAACAAAAATCGTACATCAAGAATTAGCACTTAAATATCAACTCATACAAACACACACCCCATATTACAAATACACACCCGAAAATGAACGATACCAATTGTATTGGAACAAAACATTAGGCACGGATAAAACAGTCTTTAGTAACCGACCAGAACAAACGAACAAAAGAGAACATAAAACGTACGTAATAGATATCGCAATGCCTAATGATACAAATGTCGCACAAAAAGAACAAGAAAAGATTACAAAATACACACTTCTGGCCATCGAACTAAAAGAGCTCTGGAAACAAGAAACAGTAACAATAGTGCCAATCATCATGTCAGTCACAGGTATTACCGCTAAAAAGTTCCCTAATCACTTTAAAAAACTAGACATACAAACATACATTAATGTAAACATCCAAAACGCAATCATACTTAAAACTACAACAATAGTCAGAAAATCCCTACAAGAGGAATAAATAGAGCATGTGACTTGATGAAGACCCGTCACATGATCACTAAACCACAAAATGTGAGAAACAACAAAATAATAACAATAATAATAACAACAATAATAATAATAATAATAATAATAATAAATAATAACAATAACAATAATAATAATACGTAGGGGTTGGACTACCTACTAGGCGCGTCCCCAGGTGGCGGGCAGGGGAATGACCTTGCAAATGATCGTAAGTGATGCAAGGAATAATACAAATAGTACTTGTTCACAACAATAATATGTTTTGTCCAACTAAATCTATTTATAAGACAATGAATGATACGCAATATGGCGTAATTGCACCTAAGGATTTTATTCTGGTCTTGTTTAGTCAGGTACATTAAAATCAAAAAACCTAGTTTAATACCTGGTGCTATTTAGACGTAATTTTAAGAACGCCAGCGCCGTTGATAGCTTATTGTATTATAAGGATGAAAAAATCGCTGTATTACCGTAATCTATTTTAAAAAAATAAAAAAACTTTTACTTCCTATCTACAGATCGTTTTCCAAAATAATATTTATTTTAAACTGTTTTACTTTTCTAATTGTTATCACATTTTACGGGCTAACGTTTAGAAAAAACCAAAAGAAACACACAAAAAAATCTAATTCGTCAAAGAAACCTAAATACTTACAGAAATGCAAGTGTCAATAGTATGTTTCTAACCCTGCAACCAGAAACAATTTTCCACAACTATTTAATTATTTTGCGTGGACCATCGTGCCTAAAGTGCGGGTAATATAGAATAAAATTTAACCAAATGTTATCGTGCGGTCATAAAATTCTTCGTTTTGGTTCGATTAAATTCATCGGAAGCTGACAAAAGTTTACGGTGGCTCTGCACTTTCCATGTCAACCGTTAAGAAGTGGGCACCTGAATTTAAACGTGGTCGCACATCCCTCGAAGATGACCCACGTGAAGGACGGCCAAAAACAGCAACCACACCAGAAACCCTTGAGAAAGTACATGATATTGTTTTGGGCGATAGGCGAGTAAAGGTGAATGGGATAGCTGAGGTTGTGGGGATATCGGAAGAGAGAGTGCGATACATCTTGCACAAAGAATTAGAGATGCGAAACCTCTACGTAAGATGAGTGCCGCATTTGCTGAATGCCGATCAAAAGCAAATGCGCAATCGATTTTCGCAGCAATAGGGATCCAACCGATTTTGTGCGGCAAAACGAAACAGCAGTCCAAGCAGTAGGCGGAAGCCGGTGCTTCACCGCCAAAGAAAATGAAATCGAGGGCATCTGCCGAAAAGGTCATGGTCAGCGTTTTTTTTTGGGATGCGAAAGTGATCCTGTTAATTTATTACCTTGCAAAAGTCAGAACAATTACAGACGAATATTACCCCAACCTTCTTGAATGCCAAAATTCTAAGAGTCCTGTTCACCAGGACAACACACCTGCACACAAGGGTGCGTTGGCGATGGGAAAACTGCGGAATTTGAAGTACCATTTCTTCGACCATCGCCCCTATTCTCCTGGTTTGGCACCCTCAGACTTCAATCTGTTCCCAAACTTGAAGAAATTTGTTTCTGGGAAGCGCTTTGCATCCAGAGAAGAAGTTGAGAGGGCCGTAGATGAATATTTTCGCAACCTTCCAGTCTCTCACTTCCGGGAAGGAGAAACGCTGGACTAAGTGTGTTGAAGTCAAGGGAGATTACGTAGAAAAATAATATCATCTTTAACTGAAAGTTTATTGTCAGGCCGAAAATTTTTCACCTTTCCCTCGTAATTACAACATAAAGGAAACGTTAAATATGAACAAAATGGCAGTCAAACGTTTTTGTTTTTTTACCTTTTTTTTTATTCATGTGAACCAACTGACGTATGCTTTATAAAGCATTTGATAGTAAAGAACGAATAGGTTTAGGTTTGTATTTATTTAAAATACACTTGCCCTTTATTATAAAACAAATTATTGTCCTTACCATCCTAAAAAAATAAAAATCGGGAAGAAATGAAACAAGATTCCAATATTTAGTCCGTAAAATGTTCCAAATGCCCTTTAACCATGACACACCTTACGTTATTTTTTTCTTTATTTGAATCCAATAACAATTGAACTTACTGAAGATTATTTGTACTATTTGTATTATATTTTGCACGAGTTGGCGCTGCAAACTGTATGCCAACTTCTAATTATATCGCAAGTGACACTAACTACTTTATATGGGAGTTTGTCGCAAAAAATGGGAGTGCCCCATCTGTTAGAAATGCGACCCTGCAAACATATTATTTTTGAACAAATTTTTTTTCATGTCTATATGTTTTGATTGTTTTAGATAGTACCATCGCGCTCAAAAAATACTGGTACAGCAAAATTTTGGCTGTGTACATTTGGTTTGACGGCACATCATCAATCGCATTAGTAGGCTATGACCATGAAATACCAAAGTGATAGTTTCATAAAAATTAGAATTTGCAAAACTTTTAACCTCATGCAATTACAATTACAAAATGTAAAAGGCAATATATATATATATATATATATATATATATATATATATATATATATATATATATATATATATATATATATATATATATATATATATATATTCTTAAAATTTTCTAATAGAGAAATGTTTCACACCTAATATTTTGATTAAACCATCATATTAACAGAAGTTGCTATAACAGTTTAATAAATTTAACATCGCCCCACAAATAAAAGATTATCGTTGTCATATTTGGAGATACGGTAGCCATTTTAATCCAACTCTCCTCTTTCCAGTCATTTAAATAATTCCTACATGCTGATAAAGATGCAGAGGTGTACGATCGTAGTAAAAACAAAGGCTTTTTCGTGAAACAGGGTCTCCATATGGTTTAAAAATTAGGGAACTGTTGGTGTACAAAATTGAGATACACATCTCTAGTAAGCCACTGGTCAAAAAAGTATAGGCATATGACCGAATATACCTAACCCAACATTTATTTTGCGTATCTACAGTTAACAGTTCTCATGGTTATTATGTCGCTAAACAAAATTATTAGGAACTTGTTGAATTTCGTGAATCGTCTAATTGGAAAATATTTTCTGTCATTGCCATACAGCTCTGTGTGTAACTCTTTCTGAAATTTGTATCCCTGTTTCAATGAAGCGAATTTTGAATTGCTTCTTATGATCGCAGTTTCTTTTAGAGCTTCGGGACAGCAAACATTTTTTTACACATCCCCAAAATAAACATCGTAATCACTATTTCTTGGGTTGTGTCACTCGAAACGATTAATCAACTAGTTAATTATTGTAAAAATTATTAATTTACTTTACACATCTTAAGATCTTTTAAACAGTGATCGTTGACTATAAATAAGCTAATAATATTCCTCAAATGTTTCTTATTTTGTCCATAACCTACTCCTTGATTTTAATAGTATCAACCCATACAAACTTAATAAAACCATTTAAAAATTCGGAGTTCGTGAATTTGTGTACAAAATGTACGGATTGTAGAAAAATGGTTCACTAAAACGAAAATTTACTTAGAGCGACAAAACAGAAGTGGAAAAGTAATTTTGAGTTAACTTGGAATAACTTAAAAACTATAACAGTTAAAGACATCAAACTTGATATTAGAAAGTTCTGAAACAGTGAACATATGCATAATGCTCTATTTAAAAACAATGACAAAAAAGATACTCTTAGATTTAATTGGAGAAGTGTAAAACTAATAAGTTTAAACCCTACATCAAAACGAAATGTTTTTATGGTCTTTTTACAACTCAAAAAATACAGGGTTTCATTTAAAAATACAAATGAAGCAAACAATCAACGCTTGACGTGTCCTTTTATCTCAATCCTATCGTATAATAAATAATTTTTTTATTTACGCAACCTTTTTTAATTCGATATCTTACATGCAATTATTTTTTCCGTTCATTGTCGAACGCTGCTTGATGTTTTAATGAATGTTGTGTATTAAATAAAATAGTTATTTAACAAACGAGTGTATTAATAGAGGTGATTAATAATCAAGATATTTTAGATAATTTTATGTGTGGAAGGAGCGATTGCGTTAATGATCGAGATTATTAATCGCCAATTGGTCACAATATTTTCCGCCAATCGTTTACCTGTTATGAATTGTCACAAGCATTTTTAAAATTGCAATTTGAAATAGGGTTACGCTACGCAACCAAACATGCGAGCAGTGGGAGTGGGACTACATTTAATTAAAGCAAGAACATGACGAAAACGTTAACATAAAAAATACAACTAATACATTTCCGACACCTTGCACCAGTTTTAGTAATTGTACTGTTAAGTGTAAATTTTTGTAAATCCACTCAATAGATTCGGTCGTACATCACAGCGAAAAATAGTCTATTAACGTTCATTTTTCCAACAAAAGCGTTCATTAATAAGTCTATTCATAAACAATTGGCAGAAAAACAATTCTTTGCAATAACCTATTTGTTGTTTTTGGTCGGAAGTCTAGTTGACATTGATCACTTTTAAATTTTGATACGTGCATTTAAGTCGTTTATCGAATCTTATAAAATGTATTTTCTCAATGCGGTTTTGCGAACATTTTATTTTCTTAAAATATTGCTAAAATATTTTTGGTAGACATTTTTATAAAGAATTCCAAAAATTTTTTTTTAATTATAAGAATTTAGAACTATAACACATTTTAAATGGGAACCGTAGGAATTTATGTCAGTTTTAAATAAATAATTGTTGGTATAAATATTACCAAGATATTTAGTTTTTTCATATAATATTAAACCAGTATGGTATTGGCAAAAAGAAAGTATATCTATATAATTAATTCAAGATTTATTATTACTATTTAATATTAATCTTGTAAGAGAATTATACATAAAAACATACTAGAGTTTTAGATTACAAACGCTAATATATTGATAAAAAATTGTGGAATGGTAAATTGAAACATGGTTTGGTGCACTTTAAGAATGCTCATTAGTTTAATTTTGTATTCTAGTACTTGAATGAAAGAAATTGAACAAATAATAAATCAAATAAATATAAAAAATAAAGAACGCATAGTAGTAATATAGTGTGTAATTTTATTACGAATAATTTCTCCTCTGAAATCTATGTAAAATCCACAATAAAAAACTTAAAAATAGTGGGTGGAAGAAACTCTAAATATCCTCCATAAAATGAGTGTAGCTATATGTCACTAGCAAGCACAGTCAATAATTACATTTAATAAATTACAAGAAACCGGAGTGAATATTACAGAGGTATCATTCTCAAGAGCTTTCAAAAATTATGATATTCGGTAACGAGCAATACCGCCATCTTTAGTAGAATAAATATTAATAAACCATCATGAAAATGACATTCTAGAAGACCCTATAGCGCACGAAAGCTAACTCTTGAAACACGGCTATTTGATGATGATTTAACATTTTAGTTTCGTTCTTGTTTTTAATCTAGTTTAATTTTTGTAAATACAGCTCACCGAAGCAAACAAGATAGTCGGAAAATATGTGAACTAAAACAATTTTATTTGAAATATTTGAAGCGGCAAGATTTTTTTAGCCAATCACACAAAACATTTATTTTAGTACATTCACAAATCATATTTATACATGACAGCATTGTTTGTAGTTGCGTGTTAATTTCTTTCTTATTCTGCGTTATTCGTTAGTAAAATCTGTTTTTTTCAAGGCAATATTACTAGTTGGATTTGTAAAAATAGGTATGTATAAATATTTTAACTAAAATCTTATTTTTAATAAATTGTCTTTTAGGTTAGAAATATTGATAGGACAGTGAATAAAATTCTAAATTTATAATATTTGCTTTGCATTTTGTAATAATATATTATGCAGTTTTTAAAATGCTTATTTTGTAATACCACACATAATTTTTGAATTTCTTATTTTGTAATAACATGTTATGCCTTTTTTATACACATACTTATTTTGTAATAACGTTTATTAAATTTAATTGTTTCATTTGTTATGGATAATTCTATTAATTCTATCTAGTTATTAGACAAGTAACATTTAATTGACCAGAAAGTACTTATGTTGCGGTTCAAGGACCAATTTTCAAATATTGAAATTTACCGCCGAAATACTTCTTAACCTGAATGTACTCAGCGCTATCATGTTTGTTTCCGTCAACTGTAGGTATATGTTTTTATACTGTCGAGGCTTTTCATGTTTGCTGTAGTTTCTTGTGCAATAAATAATAATATTAGGGGCAATCAAGTGCATCTCAATCAATCAATTATCAATACAAAATAATAAAAGATAAAGATTGTTTATGGAATTAGTGATTAATTCAATGTAAACAATCATTACAGAAGTATAACAAATTTCAATAAATTTACACACATTAGGTTTTGCATAGGATATATGTATATTGAACGACATTGAAAATAATGAGAATCGATACATTCTGCTATAGAAAATTGTATGTAAGTTCACTTGCACGTCATTAATTTATGTAAGTAATATCAACGTTTTCTAGCCATAGGGACATACGAAATAGTAGCATGAATAATTTGTTGGAATCTGCTAAACAAATTTATGACTGCATTGGTTTTTTCGTAGAATTGTCTATACTTCAGTACTTTTCTTTAATTTTTAAATTGCTTATTTTTTTTAATTTACATTGTTCATAAATTATTTATGTATGTCATTAAAATATTACTTTAGCAGGAAGATGTTACCATTAATGGTTTACAAATTTTTGAGTGGGTGTTGAAAAAAAATTTTATTAGCGTTAATGAAATTAAATGTGGGTTTTAAAGTAGCCGAAGTAATCAAAAAAGAAGAAAGCACTAACGATGAAATATGTGCTATTAGATTTTGGTAAATCTACCGTTTTTCAACAATCAAAATATTAATTTGTAATTCCTTTATTCGTATCTTCTTTTTCGACAAAGTGATATTAAATTTAAAAAAAACAATCTACATTTTAGTACACTAAACATCCGAATTGTTTGGTCATAAATAATTCGATGAGTTAATTACCTTCTATAGGCATACGTAGGGTTTCTTAATAAAAATGTTGCATATCAGGTATGTAATCATATTTTTTGTAATCAAAATAATCTTCACAGAAAATCAAAATTTAATAACGATCATAATATGATATTTTGTATACATTATTAACGGAAACATAAAAATATAAACCGAAAGCTTTAGGCAGACCAACCGTATAAATTGTTTATTAAAGACAATTTTTAAATGAAAACGAATCTTTAAAGATGTAAAGATAAAAACCCCATGAGGTAATTTTTCTATTTTTCGTAGTGTAGCTTGTTCATAAATATAATGAATCCCGTCAATTAAGGTAACTGCTAACATTCCGTTAGTCTGATATAAGTTTGTCATCAGCACGGAAACAAACACGCAACGATTCCTTTTTTTATACCTTCGTTAAAAAAATTTGATTACTAGTAATTATACTCCGGTACCTATACTGAACAATTATTCCATGAGATAATCCATTGTTGAGATTTTGCAGTTAATAGTAAATGGCTTACCCTCTAATGATTTATTGTCAGTTTGACATATACCTGAAACAAGAAAAAAAAATAAGTTATTTGTATCGTAAAATGTAATAAAAAATATAAACATAACACACAAATATGTTCTTCTTAAAGGTAATAAAAACTGCTACATTTTCTTTGTTTCAAGTCATATAAAACCTTCATTTGGGCAAGAAAATGGTTATACTGTTATGCAAAACCTGATGCGATGGAACTGCATTCACTATTGAAAAATAAAAAGAGATGTAAAGAGCGATTAAGCATCTTAAAACGGATACATTTATGACAAATATGTACAGACTACTGCAATTTTGAAGTGATTTATGAGGATCCCCACTAGACGTACGGTCATGAATGGTTGTAAAACAACACTACAAATAACGAATCGGTCAAGAAAGCAATACTTAAGTACCATGTGCCAGTCATTGTTAAGGAATATAATACAGACGTATAATAATAAAGAATTACCACCCTATTAGACCATCATAACAGCTGATTCCAGAAGAATTTCTGCAAAACATATACTTAGTAAAATTTAAGCAGCTCCACCTACATTACGATTAGAGAACTGGCACATCTTTATGGTCATTATACATTCATACATACATTCATTTACCGGTGCTTTTTGTTTGATTTTCGGGATACCCTTTGGGTAGCAGTTTAAGCTATTTAAAAAATAATTTCTGTGAAGGATTTAAAAGAAACGATGTTAGAGTAGCAGGTAATCTGCTACTAAAAATTATTCTCACTATCCACCGACAAAAAGAATGGATGTCTAACAAGGATTTAAGTAAAATTGTTTAGAAACGTCCACGAAGGCGCAAATTGTTTGGTTTAAGTAATTTTATTAGTTTTAAATTATTTCATGACACCTACGAATCTTTTAAAACTAGGTTTAATTAACAAGATTCGATTACAATATTTCAACTATACGTGGTGTTGGATAAAATGACACTTCCGTGTCGAATAATAGAATTACATATGCAATAGGGCAGCTAATAGATAACAGATTGTCGAAACGACATATTTAAGAGCCATAACGCTGTTAGAACAGGTATGAGACCGGTCATTATCGGACATAATCCTAGGTAGAAACCATAATTAAAGCCGATCCTTAAACCGGACCAGTCGTCGAACTAAATGGCATTATAATAATACAGAATTTCAGAATAATGTTCACAAATAATATACTATTTTTTATTTTACATTTATTTGATGTTCGTTTCGTTTTAACTATGCACGAAATTGTATTTTATTGCAAGCATAAGATCAATCAAAGTATAAACTACAACCTAAATTGCCTTGTGGGTTGAATAAACTAAATTTTTATATTAAAAAAACGAAGAAATTGGTGTAATTTGAAAATAATTCACTTAAATACTTTGGAATTAAAATGATAGTTTTTGCAAAATGTTAAATGAGCTAGAAATTTTTTTCATTTTAATTTCAGGAATTATTATCAACACAGAAAAAACATTAGGTTTGGGAATCATACACGTTTGACAATTAATTAAAAACCTGAAACAAACAAAATACACCCACGTATCACAAAACTAAAATTAATAAAACGCGTTTCACTAACTGAGCTATCAGCATCAGTATTCGGTACTATTAGTTATGTCCTGCCACAGAACCACTATTTCAGTTTTTAAAATCAATGCTGAAGTTTTTTTTAGTTTAGTAATTTTGAAGAGAATACTCCACGTATCACTGAATAAAACAATCAATTGTAAATTTACATATTTTATTCATGTATTATCAAGATAAAAAATTAATTAAAGAAAAAAGGTCATAATCATGATTGTATTCGATTCAATTATTTGCACTACACAAAATTCAGTTATTAAGTACTAGTTATTTATTGTAAATTTGCTTAACCAGGCTACTTTAGTTATCTATTAGTTTACATTTTATTAATAAGAGGGCCACTATTTATATTTTGAGCCTTGGCAACACTGATGGCAGTTAGGCCCCATTTTACGTTTCCATAGAAACGTAAAAAATTTTTGACAATAACATACTTCAAACTTTTTGTCATTAGCGTTATTTGTGTTGTTTAGGGTTAGTTGAATATTGCGTGTCAGCAAGAAATGGAATTAAGTTGTAAAAAGTTTCGTGCGATGATTTATTACGATTTTCGACGTGGATTATCAAGGCAACAGTGCATCGATCAACTTACTTCCACACATGGCGATGAAGCTCCATCCTTTGCCACTGTGAAACGCTGGTATAATGATTTTAATCGTGGCCGCCTTTCGCTTACTGACGAAAAGCGCGAAGGGCGTCCAACATCAGTTGTTATTTAAGAAAACATTGATGCTGTGCAAAAACTAATAATGCAAGATGGACATGCGGCATACTGTGAGATTAAGGAAACCCTAGGCATTAGTTCCACCAGCATATATAAAATATTACATGATCATTTAGCCATGAAAAGCGTGTGATCTCGTTGGATTCCACACAATTTGACGAAATCTCAAAAATATGCTCGCGTCGATTCGTGCACACAAATGCTCAAGAAATACAATGGCGGTGCTTCAAAAAACGTATATAAGATTGTAACAGGTGACGAACCATGGATATATGCATACGAGCCGGAACGTCAACAGCACTCGACTGTGTGGGTGTTTGCAGATGAACCAAATCCAGCAAAAGTTGTTCCCGCTCGAAGCACATCGAAACAAATGGTCGCCTGTTTTTTCGGTCATGTCATGTGGCAACTGTGCTTTTAGAGGAACGTAGAACGTTCAATTCTGAATGGTACACAACCATTTGTTTGCCGGAAGTCTTCGGTGAAATGCGGAAAACAAACAAGCGCCGTCGGATCGTTATTCATCCCGGCAATGCGAGCTCTCACACATCTCGTCTAACAACCGATTATTTGAACACTCAAAAAATCGAATTGGTGGGTCATCCGCCGTACATTCCTGATTTCGCACCCAATGACTTCTTCTTGTTCCCGAATGTCAAGAACAAATTGCGTGGACAAAAATTTTCGTCGACCGAACAAGCTTGAAAAAAATGCTATGACAAATGGTTCGAACGAATGCAAAAGTGTATAAAGGAGAATATTTCGAAAAACAATAAAGCAATTTTCAATGACAAACTACTGTTTTTCATTGTTGGGCTCAAGATATAAATAATGGCCCTCGTAAGTCAATAAAGAATGTGAATGAAGTTATTTTTGAATTTGTAATTATTAATTTATCAAAATATTGAAGGTATATCAGGCGTTTCATTTAACAATTTTAAGATGACATTCATTTAAATCAGTCTAATTGCTAATTACAATAAATACTAGATTTTGACGTTCAGTTTTTATTTATTTGAGTATTTTTGTGTTACAACTACTTCGGGAATTATCAATTATTTTCTTAGAGACCTTTCCCTCAATAAGCATACTGTATACAATCGTTACGTAATTTTAAAAATATTTAAAAGCTAGATCTAGTACTCTATTTGCGATTGTGATTGTGATGGTATATAATACTTCTTAATAGTTTTTTATTGCATAATTGTAGACATATAATATTGGACAGACCGCCTGTCATAACTCAAAAATGTTACTCACAATGTACCTGTTTCGAGTAAATTCCTCACTACAGGTTTATGCATAGTGTACGCTTCTTGTTTCTGTAGCCACGCTCTATCTTCCCTAGGGGCATGTTTATAAATCTAAGCTCCTTTTTTTGGCAGAGGTATTTCTGCTAATACGTGAGCATTATTATAATGTATTCTCCTGTTTATGAGCCAACATCAGCGGACGTTAGAGATTTTACTGACCTGTTAATAAACTATTACAATATAACCGTTCAAGATGATGATGAAAACGATGAAGTGGATGAGGTGAATGTATCTCAAATCCAGGATGATGGTGATGATTCACAGAAGAAGACCGATGAGATAGAGGCGAAGGACGCATCTCACAACCATGATGATGATAGCTACGAATCAAGGCCGAAGAAGAAGAAGACCAATAAAATATGTGATTAAATAAATGATGTATTGTTTTAAAATATATTTTCAAACGCTAAGTTTTCCTTCAATTTTTTTTATTAATAATCTTGTTTTCCTAACGGACATTCGAACCTGTTTTATAAATCCAAAACCCTTTTTCGAGGGAAACGAGAGAGAGAGAGAGAGATGAACACGGTCAAACAATCATTAGTCCATACACCACTAGATGGCGCTACAAACCCTAATTAGTCTTAGAAATATACCGCTAGGTGGCGCCACCTCTATTACAGAAAATATTCATTAGTCCATACACCACTAGATGGTGACACAGACAAATTTTGAGCCAAGGGGCCACGACAGGAGGGTGCAGACCCTAACACAAGTTCCTATAGTTGCCTTATGAGATAGAATTAGGGCTCCTTTATTAGAATACTATTTCCAGCCATGGGGGGCACGGCAAGACGGCGTAGGCCCGAGAGCAAGTTCCTATATCTGTCTTATTTGATTAACATTTAAAAATTCCATAACGATGATAACGTAATCCTTTTCAAACAGAACCAAATTTACTAAACTCAAATGTACGTATTTATAGTAGCTTTTTCCGAGGCCGAATTAAGTTGTAGGAAATCAATAATACAGTTTAACCATTTTCATTCATATTTAATTAATTTTTAGACTTACCTTGCGTTATATTAATATACATATATATATATATATATATATATATATATATATATATATATATATATATGTTAACTTAAAAAAATTACAAGGCCGACCGCTTCTAGGAAATACCAATAAAACAGGGTGATTTCTAAATTTCATCCATTACAATGCATGAATCCTCCGCTTTATATTTTTGCAATCTCGAGGTCGTTATTCAGATATTGAAAAAATTAGAGCTAACACTTAAATTCAACCTTATGAATTTTTTGTTGCTAAGTTATGAGTCATATCAAAAATTGCATACAACATAATCGATATGTTTAAGGTCTATGTCTGGGTATTTTATATCAATAGAGAATTTTACGTAATTTAGGTTGTTAAAATTGACGGGGTTATATAATTTACAACGTGCCAATGGTAATTAACTCAAAACCTGTAAGTAGATTTGGTAATATTAACAATTCTTAGGACAGCCACAATAGAAAAATATCTGAAGGTGAAATCATTTTAAAGCATGTTATAAATAAATAAATTCAACAGGCAAGGTCACGCTAACGAACTGGTAATTAATGCGAAAATTGAATAGAAAATTACAATAAGTGTGTGTTAGAGATAATTAGGTTTATATATTTAAGCTGGGTTCAACCTTTTTTAGTATAATTATGCAATCTCTTTTACAATAAACTCATTACGAAAAATAAAATCACGCTGTAAAATAAAAACAGTTATCAATGTCAGAATGACATTTAAACTTCATGTTAGATAGATACAAATAGATATGTTAACTAAAAAATTCCAAGACTACCCTCTTGTATAAGATATCAATAATACAGTTTAACCATTTTCATCCATATTTCATTAATTTTAGACTTACCTTACGCTATATATACATCTCTTACAGGCTAGGGTCACCTTATTAGAATAAAACAAATTCACAATGCCAACTCCGAGGTCAACCCCAAGACCAACTCTATGGCCAGACCTGAGGTCAATCTCAAGGTCACTGCAAATTTCCAAGGCCGAGCGTAATGCCAACTCCATGGCCTTGCTATGAGAAAACCTCAAGGTCAAATCACGTCCTTCAAGTGGACATCAAGGTCAAACCGAGGTCAGCCACGTGGGAGACCATGGGAATTCCCAAGGTCAAAAGTGAAAGTTGAGGTGCCCGTATCGTATCATTGCAAATTAAACACCATACATAAAATTAGTGCGGATCCCAACAAATTGTGACAGCTTGATGACAGAATAGATATTGTTACTGATCGCTTAATTGTATGTGCAATTAGTGAAGACAACTGCAAATGAGGAAGATACGGATAAAATAACGCTATACCTTGCATTTCCTCTTAACAATATTTCAACGAAGCATTTTGAATTTAATTATATACCTATTAACATTAACTGCTACAGTTAAATATGATTTTATTATGAATGTGGGTATTTTATATTACTTCTGGTGTTAAATGCACCTATTGGTCTGAAATGTACCGAAACCATTGTAAGTGGATTATTTTTTATTTTATTTGCCGTTCCGTACCCTGATTAGAATATTTGGTTATTTATATCCGCCTATTACTACTGACTATACTAAAACCTGTTGTACCGCATGTATAAAATATGTTTGAACTTGTTACTGAAAATATGATTTATTACTCCACGGACTTACGAAGTCAACTTATTTAAAAAGTCACAATGTTCTACTAGCGCATGATCAAATAAGAAATAATTTTACATTAGGTATTACCAACAATCACACACTATTTACATCTCAAATGTATAATTTGTTTTTCATGTTTATAATCATATAAATCACAGAACTCGACAATGCTCGTTGCGGCATGTCATGTAATGTTTTCTTTCACAATTTGTTTTGAAATTCTTAAAACTTTAATAACAGCTTTTCTTAATGATTAGTTTACACCAAATTTTATATTTTAAACATACCATTAATTATTTTATTTAACACAAAAATTATAATAATTTTGTAATTAAATCGTGTAAAAAATTTTTCATATAAAGTTTAGTACATATTTTCAACACGTATAAAATAATTTAGACATCTTTTTATATACTTAATAAATACCAGATGAGTGTGTTCGTATTTTTAATAAAAAACGGCGAAAGCTCAAAATATAATTAGAAGATTCATTAATCTTCCATGTCACCGATCTATGCGCAGTTAGTTCATTTAGATGTAAATCAGAATGTTAATTAAGTAGGTCTACACGAAATAAATTAAAAAATTTTAAATTTTGGTAAATGAATTTAGAGTTTAAAAATATTTATGCGTATATCATGCTTCCTCTACTTATACACGGTATTTTAATTTTAACTTTGATACTAATTTAATCACAAAATTAAATTAATTGTTATTAATACAAAAACGTATAGGCGAGAAAATCATAAAAAAATGTTGCTTTGTTTTTCTGTTTTATTTAACAAACTTGTCTAAAGCACGAGGTGATTACAAATGTATTTATTGACAACATTGCTACCACAGGGGTTTTATAAATTAAAATTCCACGAGTACCTACTATAGGTCTAAAAAATGAATCACGCTCTACCTTAACTTGTTCTACAAGTAACACCTTAAAGTAATACAGAAAAATCAGTTTTATGTCGAAAACTGATTATATACATTAGTTAGTAGCAATGACGTTAGTATAAACGTTTCTGGTCCTGCACGTAGGGGTCGGGGTACTAATGAACACATTGAGCTGTAAGCATTAAGATGTGATTAAAACTATTAAAACCAAGATCAACAAGAAAAATAAAGTAAAATTTTTATGGAATGCTGGAATTGATTAAATTGTGGTTAGTTAACGGGATAAATAATTTTTAATAGATATTAAAATTTGGTGTCACTCAAAATATATGGAATCGAAATTCTGAAAAGACAAGATACCTATCTTTTAAAAACGTAAATGAACCGCTGCTGTTCGTTGATATTTTCTAACCTGTTTTGTGCAAACAACTATCTTCTAATATTAATTATATTTTTCAATATAAAAGAGTTGATCCATCAACTTTATCTGCGAGCTTGTTTTATATGACAAAAATAAATAAATGACAATGACATAAGAATGCTACTACTGTCAATTAATATAAGCACGTTCATTATGCATATATTTCAAAAATAAACATAGAAAAATAATTACTTTGATTAGGAATATCAATTTATGTAATTGCAAGCATTTGCTTTTAACTCCTCCTCCCATTAAATAATTGTCTCATGTATGTTAAGCCTGATATAACTGTAAGTTACAAAGATAGACCTTCATTAATCATTACATAATATATGCAGGCATTTGACACACCATCTTCTATAAAAATAGTTTTTTTTTATTGTAACTTCGTGTACACCTTACGGTATCCCTCAAATGGAAGACTATGAAAAATATAATACAGTAGCATAGAACAGAATAAACCATTATAGCAGTTCGGTAGGCAGGTCGATAACCATCTATATACTCTGTCAAATGTTTAATTTCCTCAGACTATTTATTAATGTTTGATATTTATGAACCTGCGCCGCCCTTATAATGAAACCAGTACGATAAATTCTGTCCAGATCAATTCCAATAGACACTGCAATCGTCCTTATCTTCATCGAGTCCTCCCCAAACCCCTACGTTTAATAATCTTGTAAGATTTTGCAGGTACCTTCACTACGATTAGTTGAATTATTTGGTACGTATTTTATAACGGCTATCTATAACTAAATTAAAATTTAATACAATTAGAGTTGAGATGGTGATTCAAGTACGAAGATACAATCAATTTAACTGTTGATAGATGTAAGTTACGCTATAAAGGTAAAAAAAAAAACAAAATTCTGGTCAGGGTATTTTGCAAGTTAGATATATAATTTTATGTACCAAAGCAATAAAGTGGATAAAGACGAATGCGGAGTTTAGTTGCCGAGGTGTACACAATATTCTTTCCGAAACCGGAATCATTTGATTTATTAATTAATGTGACAGTTAAAATACTTAAGGTTTTTGGGTTTTCAATGGTATATTTTTATGTTAATATTTTACACAAATCTAACGTTTCGATAACATCTACGGTTATCGTCTTCAGTAGTAATAAAATCTTTCAGAGTTGTTTAAGATGTTAAATAGTAGATTATACACCAAGCGTAAGGAGTGGATCATTATAGCCCTAGTGCTGTAATGTGGGCTGTAATGACATCTCCTTAGCCGTGGTGTATATACTATTTTTTCCACTACTAGTAATATTATTAATAATTTTTACAATAATAATTGTAAATAAATGACAGCAGTTCAAATTTAAAATATTTATTTCAAATCAAGAAACAAATGACAGGTTTTTGTTTAGTTGCTATAAAAGTTTTGTTTAGAAATTTTGATATTCAAGTTAAAATTGTGAATTGTTTAAGCTGTTTACGTTTTAAGTCAAGTGTTAAGTAAAAAAATGAGTAGTGAAAATTTAAATTGTATACCACCTGAAATGCGCACTATTGCAGAAGAACTGACAAGGAACCTGCTACCTGAAAAGTCAAAAGATTTGTATATGAAAGCGTACACAACATTTAAAAGTTGTGTACCAGTAACAACGTTGGCAGAATTTCCGAAAATGTACTTATGGCATATTTACAAAATTATGCAAGCGATAAAAAGGCATCATTTCATTAAAAGAGAATTTTTTTAAATTACCTACTTGCTTTCTTAAAACAAAATGCACATTATCAGGCTAAAAAATCATCTGCGTTTACTCAAGAAGAGATTATAAAATTTCTCGTAGAGGCACCTTATATATATATATATATATATATATATATATATATATATATATATATATATATATATATTATATTTATATACACCGTGTCCAAGATAAGGATGCCCACTATGATGGGGATCTCGGAAACGGTAAGAGATGGAAGGTCGGTTAAATGGAACAAAAGTTACGCATTTGAGAGGATATATTTATGGTCTTTGTAGAACTCGAATATCTATCTCTTTTAGTTTTTGAGATATTTGAAAAAAATTGAATTTTATGATTTTCGTTTTTATTTTTTTATGACCTTATTTGAAGAGCTATCAAGAAAAGAAGAGCACATTTTCATTGCCACTTTTATAGCTCTACTTAATGCTGTTATTCAATTTTTGATACAACGTTTCGTTTATTAGCAACCATCATCAACTTTATTTTTTTAAATACACGAAAAAATTATTTTTGTCATATTTAAATTCTCTCCTTGATTCTGAATTCAACGATATATCACACTTTGTATTTTTGATACGTTTCGGATGAAAAAATTCACATTCAATGTAAAACATCGAAAACGTACTGTTAAAACTAACACTAGAAACATTAGAAACCGTAAAATTATTATAAAATTATGTTTTGTAATTTTAAATGATAGACAAATAAAAAACAACTTTATTTTAAAGGTTAATAAACCCACAAAAGATGTTCAAAAAGATTCCCGTTATTCTCTAAACATAAATAGCATCTTCTAACTGTAGCATCTAAAACATTCTTCAGCATTTGAGGAGTAATACTAGCAAACGCTTCGAGAACTAATCTTTGTAAAATTTCTTCGTTTTCAATATCGTTTCCATAAATGTAATTTTTAATGTATCCCCAAAGAAACAAATCCAAAGGTGCTATATCTGGAGAACGGGCTGGCCACAGTACATCTTTCTGGAAATCTAACTGACAGGTATTCTCTGGCAACTCTGGAATTATGTGCTGGTGCACCGTCCTGCATAAACCAACAACCTTCAACTTCTTGGAAAGGCAAATCATTCAAAGCTATCTCTAATTCATTTTGGAGTAAAATTTGGTAACGTTCAGAATTTAAGGACTCGTGGTAAATGAAAGGACCTATAATTCGAGTACCGAATATAGCAGCCCACATATTAAATCCGAAACGCTGTTGGTGTTTGGCCGTTTTGTACAGACGTGGATTTACTCTTGCCCAATAATGAGCATTTCTACGATTAAAAATTCCATTATTATTAACCATACTTTCATCGGACCATATTATTTTATTCGGAAAATGTTCATTGTCTTGAGATTGACGTGTATACCATTCGCAAAATATTCTACGTATTTCTGGGTCACCTGGTCGAAGTCCTCGGCAAATTCTAAATTTATGTGGATGTACTTTCTCCTTCTTTAGAACATAATGAGCTGTGGAATGGGGTATGCCAGTTGCCTCTTCAATTTTCCTACTAGAAACCTCTGGATTTTCTGTTACAGCTAATAAAACAGTATTGGCTTTTTCTTCATTGCAAGGTTTTTTTGTGAGATTTTACAGGTTTTTTGAGCGCACCATATTATTTTGGATTAACTGCTAATGTGCGAAAAGTTCTTTTGTGAGGTTGACGCCTTTCTGGATATCTGTTTAATACATTATTTCGGCTTCAGAACAATTACGTTGACACAAAATGTAACACGTCAGTATATCGAATTTTTCATTATTTGAAAAATGTACTCCTACCATATTGTTTTTAAACGCAAAATGTAATTAACTCAAAGACCAGCAAACAAACGTAAGACGGACAAAGGTAGGTAAACAAAATGCAAAGCCAACTTATTTTTATCAAATGCATCAGTACGACGGAAGATGTATTTTAACTGTTTAATTAATAGTATTTTCACTAAATACATACTTGTGAATTATTATATTCGCAACAGGCATTAGAAAATGAGAAAAAAATATTTTATAATAATTTTACAGTTTTCTAATGTTTCTAGTATTAGTTTTAACTGTACATTTTCGATGTTTTACATTGAATATGAATTTTCTCATCCGAAACGTATCAAAAATATAAAGTGTGATATATCGTTGAATTCAGAATCAAGGAAAGAATTTAAATATGGCAAAAATAATTTTTTCGTGTATTTAAAAAAATAAAGTTGATGATGGTTGCTAACAAACGAAACTTTGTATCAAAAATTGAATAACAGCATTAAGTAGAGCTAGAAAAGTGGCAATGAAAATGTGCTCTTCTTTTCTTGATAGCTCTTCAAATAAGGTCAGGAAAAAATAAAAACGAAAATCAGAAAATTCAATTTTTTTCAAATATCTCAAAAACTAAAAGAGATATTCGAGTTCTACAAAGATTATAAATACATCCTCTCAAATGCATAACTTTTGTTCTATTTAACCGATCTCTTACCGTTTCCGAGATCCCCATAGTGGGCATCTTGGACACGGTGTGTGTATATATATATATTTATATATATATATATATATATATATATATATATATATATATATGTAAATAAAAAGAAATTTTTTCAAATATCTCAAAAACTAAAAGAGATATTCGACTTCTACAAAGATTATTATTTGCTTCTTTCCGATGTTAATACTAAAGATGATCTGGTTGTTTTTAACATTCGGAATAGCAAAAATGGATTCACGAGAAATTTTGTGGTTATGGAAGCACTCTGGCTAGAAACTATACAGAAATATTTAAAAATTAGGGCTGTTCTGGAGATTGAAAAATTATTTGTACGCAATGGAAAAGCTACCAAGCAAAATATTGGTCATAATACGATTTCACAAATGCCAAAAAAATTGCCTTACATTTAAATTGGCAAAACCCTGCATCTTACACGGATCATTGCTTTCGACGAACTTTAGCCATTCGATTAGCTGCTAGTGGTGGTAATACGCTGCAGTTGAAACAACATGGAGGTTGGAAATCTTCTTGAGTAGCTCAAGGATATGTCGAAGATTCTCTGGCAGTTAAAAAAAAGTATTGCACATATGGTACAAGTACCATGAACATCGACAAGTGCATCCACATCACGATTACCTGAAAATCGCGATGAAATTTGACAAACATCTGGACAGTGTAGTTCTTTTACTGTTGGAGAGATTAGTACCGCTATTAACATACCGATAATCACTTCAAGTTCTGTTAATTTTGCTGGGGCATGCATTACTATGAATTGCACAAATTGTAACATTAATTATAATTTTTATAAATAAATTGTTCTTTGTAATAGTATTGCACTTTTTAATGTAGATAATAAATCTAGGTTACATAACCTAAAATATGTCGACGTGTGTATAAATGATTAAATTATTTGGTAAATCCATCAAAATGATGTAAAACGTAGCGGTAATAACTAGTTTTATCCAAAATACTTAATTTATTTGATCATTTTCTGTTTAACATTCATAATATTTGCAAATATAGGTTCCTCGAAATTTGACATTGTCCGCGTTATGTCATATCCATATGACGTCAAATTTACTTAAGTTTTAATATCGAAGTATTTCATTTAAAAGAATCATTTTAATGCTTTAATACATTAAATAACATCCCCATTCTACTAAAGATATTTCTAGGCAAATTTCCGTTTAAAGTGTGGCCAAATTATCAAAATATACTGATTTTCATTTACGTACCTAGGTATGTACTGAAAAAATCATTAACCTCTAATTAGAAAACTGTCACTTCTCAACCTAGCAACCGTAGTAACAATGATCTCGTATATGACTAGTAGTGGAAAAACAAATTTATGAAATTTGAAAAAGTGAAAGTTTGATAAACGTACGAGGGATGTCCGGTTACTAAGGTACATTTTTGAATTACAGACAGAATACTTTATTTATAGAAATCAAATATACAATAAGTAAAAGCGCGAACTTTTAGCTACTTTTCAACGGAATCGGTCTTGCATTGTCATGCAACAACCTGATTCCTTTCGTCAACCTTCCTCTTTGAATGTCTTGGTGTAGTTTTTCGAGAGTTTGACAATAAATATCGCTGTTGATTGTTGTTTTCGGTGGTAAAAACTCTACGAGCAAAATGCCTTGCATATCTCAGAACACAGTTGCGATTGTCTTTTTTGCAGACTACTGAACTTTAAATTTTTTCGGTGTTGGTGAACTCACATGCTTTCACGTCATCGAGTCTTTTTTTGATTCGGGATTACGGTGGTGTACCCAGACTTCGTCTCCTGTAATTATAGACTCTAGAAATCTTCTACTTTTCGGTAATCTAATTGAGATACAATTTCTTGAACAGAGCTTTTAGGAATGCCGGTCAGTAGATCAATTTCCCGTATTTTCAACCGGCGATCTTCTCGAATCAGTGTATGGACCTTTAATTGATTCTCATCCGTTTTTGTTGAAGATTTTCGTCGAAAACCTTCGGGATCGTCGTTCAGATTTTTGCGTCCACTGTTGAACTGCTGATACCAAACATAAACTTGGTTTCGACTCATAATGCCTTATCCGTATGTATTGAGTATTTTTTTATGAATTTCGGTAGGTAGTTCATTATTCGCAAGCAAGAAACGAATGACCACTAGCACTTCAAAAATTTGGAGTAAGTTTCGATTGGAAGTGACATTTTGCAACTGTCACTGAGCACGTTGTACATAACTTAAAACAATGACAATAGCCAGCCACCTGCGCAGTACATATGCATATCTAAAATGCGTGTAAGTTTTAACCTGATAGGAGCAACGTAGGCGACGTGCCGCGCAAATATACCTTAGTAACCGGACCTCCCTCGTACAAAGCCAATTATGAAATAACAAAGTAAGCGATGATAGTAATCGTGCTTTGCGTTTCCTTAATTTTTCAAATTGTCTAATAGAAGGTTTCCTCCCGATAAAGCACCGAAATACGAAAATGCTAACTTTCACCATTATTACACATATTTAAAATACTTAACCTTTTTGGGTTTTCAATGGCGTATTTTTCAACTGAAACATTTTATTACTACTGAGGAGGATAACTGTGTTAACGAAACCTTTAGATATGCGTAAAACATTAACACAAAAACACACCATTTAAAACAAAAAAAGCTAAGTATTTTAAACATAGTGAAAGTTCATTCCTTTATGGGGAGGAATCTAATCGTTTTATGAGATAATTTACACGTTTATCAAACTGTTACATTAATAGCAGGCTTATGCTTGCACCTTCACTAATTTAAATTGCATAAATTTGATCTTACACAACTCTGAAAGATTTGATGGCTACTGAGGACGATAAAAAGCTAAGTAGTTTAATAATGATGAAAGTTTACATTTTCATAATGTGACAGATTGCATTGAAATCACATCACTTTACGTGTTGTTAAGGTTGCGGCTTTTTTTTTAATTACAATTAGTGAAAAATGATATACTGAGGATAATAAAGCAGGCAATATGCTGCTAATTCAACTGTATTAGCGAGCTGTAGTGGTATAGTACAGTAATTAAAACTGCAATAAAATATAATCAGTGTTAATTTTGTTGCCTACAGATCTTGAAAATATCATTGATAAAATAATTATCGACTAGGCGAATGAAGATAATAATTCCTTTGATAGATTAGTATTACAGAACATATTTAAGAATTTAACAAGCCTTTCCGTATCCTAAGATTTATTAAGAATTATAAGTTTCTAAACAAAACGTGTACTCTGTTTCATCTTATTTTGCATTAGAGCAGGCCATCGAAATTTAGGGAGTGTTTAGCACTGTAAAAGAACAAAAGTTACTACCGTAGCTTGACTTTTAAAAAAACCGCTGCAAATTGTATCAATACTTCCACTTTAAAAAAAAATTACAAAAAAACTTTTCGATCAGAAATTAGATTTTCTATCTAATTTCAAAAAAATCGTGTGGACGGGTTCCAAAATCAAGTTTTTTGGAAATATTTCGAAAATGACAAAATTTTCGAAAAAATTGCAAAAACACTTTTTGTGAGAAATTTTATTTCCTGTCTAATGGTATTTTCACTTTTTTAATATGTTAAGTAGTTCCGTAGATATTTTTTTGCTATTATCTTGTAAACCGTTTGTTGTACAGAAAAATTATAGGGACAAAAAATACTCACAACTATATTACTAATCCACATATTAAAAGGAAAAAAAATCTAAAAAAATAAACATTTGCAAAAGCGGTACTTATCCCCCAATTTACCCCTTTCCCCATATCCCACTGACCCCAAAAACAATCAATCGCTTTGGGTAGGTGACATCTTTTTGCTCAAATTTTAGTTTTGGATGTTTTCGAACATTTTAAAGCGATTGAGCAAATAAAAATTTTTGAAAAATTTTTTAGCGATACAGTACTTTTCATCCGTTGGATGTGGAAGTAATTATAGGTTATATTTTTATAATGAAACTAATGCAGCATTGCAGCATAGTTTTTCACGCTGTTTAGACTATGTTTGCACGAAAATCGTTGAATTTCGAGTGACCTATTAAAAAAAAGTAAATTTTAGTCTTCATACCTTGAACGTCTATTACCTAAATAAAACGGCATCGTTTACATAAATGATAACATCTTGTCTTATATAATACAATGACGTGTTTTGTTAACCAAATCTGCGTAAAAACTAATACGAATGTCTTCTCATTTTTTCACTCCTTCAAAATAAAAAACGGAAAAATAGACAGGAAATCCAGAGCGCAATTTTATAAGTAATCCAATATGAAAACTTGCTTTCGTGATAATATTTTCCCTACTGCATTTTTCTATTTCTTTTCTGGCCTATTAAACGTGATGCAGAGGTATGTTTATATGCAAACTTAGTCCATCAGTCGTAAAGTCAATAGGTAACCAGAGTATCGATATGTATCCATTTAATTTAACCTATTCAGGAAATCCACAGAGCTTTTTCATAAGTAATCCAATGTGAAGATTTTTTGCTGCGTCGTTCTTTTCTTGACTTACATACTCAGGGAAGTAAATAACCACAAATGTATCCATTTAAGTCGTAGCTCAATGGAATTGACTACCACATTTCTGCTTTCGTGCCCACGGACAAGACCTGACGAAAACCAAATATTTAAATGCATTTTGACTAAAATTTTGATGCCAAACAGTGATGCCTTATTCCAACTGCATTATATCACTTGAAGACTCTGCATCCATACCACTGCCTGAATCTGAATCGGATTCTCCTAGTGCTATAATAACAGGTGGGATATTTTCAATTAAAAAATTTCCCATATGTTTCTCTCAATCATTTGAAATAATCTTTTCCGTGTGCGAAGAAAAATTTTGCCACACTGTAGGAGAACATTTGGAAAAGGCATCAAGCCATCTTTTCTGAACCCATTCCTGCAGGAATCAGCTGTTTAATCACCCAATTTTGAAACCGATTCCCATTTATAGTCTTATGTAACCCCCGAATCGAGTAAACCGTCCCAGTTTTCCAAAAACTCTAAATTACATCCTGCGTGTATACCTTCACGTTTAATTTTTAATGGATTACATTTGATGTGATCCTGTAATATCAGACAATGTTTCCGTTGTACAAATTTATAACTTAAATTGTATTGGTAGTTAGTTTAAGTGAAACGATGTGTTCTCCCAACATCTAATAAACCGTGATTTAGGGATATCTTGGTCGCATAAATTGGATCAAATCGCGAAGTTGTAGAACGGGTGATATCAAGTAACGCAGTCGGGAAGCGATAAAATCAAAACGAGGTTCTTTCTTTACACAGAAATTCTATACTAATGGTTTACCTTTTCAGGTGAATTGTAGTTTTAAAAATAAAGGTTTAACGAGGAATGCGAAGGTGGCGTAGTCTTGCTCACATACTATTTGTCCAGTTGCTTTGTGCTTGTACTTATGGTGATTTAAAATATTCCTTTCGGGATCGATAGCGCAGTTAGAAATTTTATTACGAATGAGTCAGTACGCGTGATAACTGATGTGATCATCGTTTTGTTTGCCGTATTATAGTATATAACTGCGCGAAGGTACCCTTTTATTTGTGCCTTTTTTTTTTGTATTGTATTTGTGTACCGAGATCTAAACACAAACGTAAATATCAGGCATCTCTAAGTTTTACTTCCTATCCGAGAAGAAGGAGTGTTTTGGTTTTTCTCCGTTTTTTTTAGAAAAACGGCTACTTCAGCCAGGTTTGAACACGCGTCGCACGGGTTAAAGGCAAGCACTCTAACCATTCCACAACCGGTGTCTTTAAACACAGCTTTGTTGTAACATGTGCGAATATGGTGTCTTTATGCTACGATGGTAGTAAACATGCTAGCTTAGTGTTGTAATTAAGGATAACAATAGTAAAATAAGGGTTTTTCCTCTCCCTTCCCAATAATATATAAATACAGGGTGTCCTGAAAGGAATGGGCCATACTGCAGGGGCACCTTCTCTGCATTAAAATATATCGATTTAAGTCAACTTACCTTAGTACCAAGTTGCTCCCCTAAGGACATACGAGCCTTTAAAGATTTATTTTGTTTTCTATTTTTTTACGTTAACTCATTTATTTCTTGAGTTATTTAATTGATGATTGGTTTTTGTAGGTTTTTGCATTAGCTGAACATTTCTGTGAAATCAGTTCTTGTGTAAAGTATAGTATGTTACATTGTCGTTGTTACATTTTTTTGGTATGTGAAAAATTTGACGTAATGAGTAATTTTTTAAAAATTTAATAATAGCTTTATAAAAGGTATACTTATCGCAAGTCGCTAAACTGCACCATTTCCAAGCAAAATGTATTTAAAATTAGTACTACAGATTCTATTACTCTCGGTAACATTCAATATAGTGTATTCGACAGCAATATTAACAATCAAAAATGAGTGCCAATCACGTACACCAACAGATAAATTTATGAAGCGACATGAATATAATTATACATTAAAATATTTTTGATTTTGTTAAACGGTGAATTTTTCTATTTACGTACATTTATACGTTTCGATAACAATTACAGTTATCGTCCTCAATAAATTTTAGTAAAGAACAACTAGACCATGAATAAATTAAATGTTCCTTGAAGATGACCCCATTTAACGGTCGAAGGCTAACAGTGAAAAATGTTATAATCAAAGAGCAAATTTAACACAATTTAATCAAATTGTGATCCAAGTTTAAAGTTGTGAGAAGCTTTAATTTGAAATGGATAAAAGCATTCACAAACAGAAACTTACATATCAATTTAAGATCTAGTCAAATCTAACAAAGAAATAGTTTTGTTTGTTAATAATTGTAATTGTTATTGTGAAAACGCAATGTCTAGGTATTTTGCTGTTTTCTCCTAGACTTCAAAGTAGACACTTTACCAATTATATGTTAAGTTACCACAGCACTATAATAATTTAACGTATTTGCTTAAAATTGATCATATTAAACCCACTACATTGTGTTTGCAATGTAATAAAATAACAACTACAATTATTAACAAAAAACTATTTCATTGTTAGGTTTGATTAAATCTTTAATTGGTATGTCAAGTTTCTATTCGTGAATGCTTTTGTTAATTTCAAATAAAAATTTTGACAACTTAACACTTACATCATTTTGTTAACTTTACTCTTTGATTATGACATTTTTCACTGTTAGCCTTCGATCGTTAGAGGGTATTCTGGTTTGTCATCTTCTAAGCAGTTTAGTAATATTTAAAGTATTAAGGATTTAGTTATCCTTTATTAAAATTAGATTATTTTATCAAACTGTAATAGTAATAGCTGGCTTTTTCATATTTCATAAATTTCTTCTAACATCTCAAGTAATCCTTACAGATATTACCATTTACTGAGGTCGAAAACTGTAATTGTTGTCGAAATATATAAATTTATAGAAGATATAAATTCACGATTTAAAAAAAAACCAGAATCTAAGTATTTTAATTAACCATTCATGTTAATTTACTGTGTAAATTTTTTGATAATATTGAGCTAGAGTACAATGTTGGGTTGTGTTGAAGCCAAACGAGACTATTGTAATGAAATAAATAAATATTAGCAAAATAATAAGCTTTTGTTTCTATTTTAAAAAAGTTCCGAGATAGCTTGTATATTGATTCAAATAGTATTAAATTCTTTATCCATAAATCTATTTCCTAATATTTATATATACTATTTATACATGTGTGTTTGAGCATTATAATTTAACCCAGAATGGAAAATTCCATCATCAGAACAAAAGTTTAAGAAACAGTCACCTTAAAATACGTGCCAAAATTTCAATTACCAATCCTAAGTATTTGATGAATCATTCGTTATTAGTAGGTTGTTTAGATCATAAAACAATTTCAGATTATTAGCTTCTATTCGTTTTTCTCTAAAAGTACAAGCTTATTAAACCGGTATTTACTATTACTTTTTCCAGGGCTGTTTTGACACTATATATTATTTTTTGTGTCTTCGTTCTGTAATAGGGCATACTCAGACTGCAAATGCGTTCGGAAACTATGCGTCTCCGGCCTAGACCGGCAAAAATAATACTAAATTACCGTAGGTATTCGTTATAGACATAACACAAAGCCTAATCGCGTTACCGCGTACGTGTACGCATCCGTTATTATGTCCGTATTAATTCCTTATACACTACAAATTACATCTATAAATTATTATAAAGTCAACAAATTGGTAAGATTCACGATTGCATTTTTTAGGTTATATTGGTTACTATCAGTTGTTAGTATTGCCAACTTAATTTCAACAAGTATGAAATTTTAAAAGGACAACAATTTTGTTGTTTTGTTTACTCGTACTCGTAAACACCCATTTTCTGGCCTTGTAATACGAATAACTATTTAATTGTATTCTTATTACGATTTCTATTTTGGTTTACCTGATTTTATATTTCTGTTTCGTGTATACGTAATACCAACGTACCAGAGATGTCGTCTTTGTCCTACAGGTTTGCATATTTTTTTTTTAAGAACGTTGCATGATTACTTTTTAAATTTTTAATTTCTACTTAATTGTGTGTTGAGTTGTATAAACTTGTAACTTTCATTTACATCAACGTGTGAATGTGAAACTGTATTATAGGTACTTCCTAAATATCTTATGTGTAACTTTCTCGTACAGTTAGTATAATTTATTACGTTAGTGAAGTAACTAATTCATAAACGTTGTCGGAAACATACAGAATTGATATAGTTCAATGAAAAACTAAAACAATTACATTGAAAACAGCAACAAACTTTTTGCTAAGAATAGCACATAGTATACAAAGATATTTTGACCGTAAGCATAAACTGAATGCACATAGCGAGCAAATTTTGAGATCCCAATGTTGTTAAAAAACTTACTGTAAACAATGCTCTTTTGAAGTATGAATTATTTTCCTGTTAGGTACCTGAAGTGTTTACATTAGATGTGTTTTTAATGACCATATGTTAATTATTGTTTACATTTGTTTCAACTTACGTTAAAAACAATATCTATTAGCATGTGTAAGTTTAAACATAAGACAAGTAAGAATATGTAGCGTGCTGCATTGGTATCATTTTATTGTTACTCATATGTCTTGTTTATTTGTTGCTTTGCATGCCCAAAGCCACACATAAACCAGATTTTTATCAGTTTTCTGATAAGTAGATATAATTACAGAAAACATCACATTAAAGTGATTGGTATTTGTAATTTACTTTCTCGTATGGTTTATCTAGTGGTTTTAGGTAAGTATAATGTATTTTTTTTTATTTGCCCCCTAGATTTGGGATGTTTTATTATTACACCAAAAGTGTGCTGGTATTAGACGGTTCTCACCTTTGACAAGGAAAGAATTTTAATACAAAAATTATACAATTAAAATTTAAATTACTTTCAAGTAAGCAGTGCGATCCATAGGTACAGGGTAGACCAACTTATGTTTTTTTGAATGGAACACGATATATATTATTGTATTTTTCGATTCTATTCGTTGTGACCGTTTTTTTTATACAAGAGCTACAGGGTAGCATAAATACAAAAGGTATAATAGTATAGATTACAACAGCGGAACGTGACATTGTGACAGCCTAGAGAAAATTAATGAAATATATTTAAAAAAAATTGTAGTTATGAATTAAGCCTTCAGCCTTGGATTCTGAAGATACAAAAGAAACGTAATCTGGCTCTTTAGGTTATACTGAGCTGGTAGCGTAGTGGTGACACGATCTGCTTAGCATTCGGGAGATAATGGGTTCGTTTTCCGTTACCGTCTACCTTGTATGAGGGTTTTTCAGGGGGTTTTCCTCATACACATGTAGCGGCATGGTCACTGCGTATATGCACACCATGTGCGGCTGCTTATGCGAATGCTGGGGTAGTATTTTCCCCCTTAGAACCCTAACTCCGTTCCTTCCGATCCTATCCTGACCACACCCATCCTTAATCCCACCATGCATATATACGTAATGTATGTATGTATGAGGGGAATCCATGACTATGGCTGAAGGAGCTCGGAAAGCTCAAGCAGCCCGCCCTCCCCCTTCGGGGAGGGAATGAAATACGTGGCCTTTTCCTTCCTTTTTTGCCACAAGAGTCTTTCCAAGTCTATACTGGAGCACGTATTGTGTCAGAAATTTTGTTAAAATTATTACACATAACAAGAACAAAAGAAAAAGTTCTTTGTAATTCTGTATAGGTACAAATACCGCAGTATTGACACTTTCTTAGTTTTTGTGATTGCGACGATACACCGATCAGTTCATCAATTAACTACGTTTTGATCTGTTAGTGTAAAAAATGAAGAGAATCGAGGATTTTTTTAAACCTGAATCCAAAAAATTGTTACTGGATAGAGAAATAGAAGATTTTGCTGCTTCTACGAGTGAACTTTGTCAAGCTACTGCAGGTGTGTACTAACAATAGTTGTAGATATTAATTTTTGTGTCAAGTTCGGGTGGTTTTTTAAAATATAATTGGCATATTGGCGTCTTGACGAAATTGCTAATTTCGAAAAGAAAACAGTCGTTAATAAATTTTATAGAAAAAAAAATGCTGCAACAGAGGTTCTGAAACGTAAAGGTTATCAAATTTTTAATGAAAAAAGGCTTAACTGTTAATTAGAAAATAGTTTACAATTTTAAATAAACTCAATAAAATAAACTCAAGCCGTAGAAGATTGTCAATTTGTTGTTTCTTTGATGATATTAAAAACAGTTTTTTTCATTTACCGCAAATCCTAGCAAGGCTTTGCAGACCGTCGATATAGACTTAGTTGAGACTTCCTATCATGCCGCTGGTGTTAAAGAAGCATTACAAAAAATGAGAAATGACAAAGCATTCAAAGAAATATTTGAATCGGCAAAGAACTTAATCTCACACGATAGCCAAGAATTACTGGCAGACAAACACACAGAGACAACACTCCATCAGATACGGCAGAAGATTATTATAGGAGAAATGTGTACTTCCTCACATAATAAAACCATAGCATCACTGTAGTATCTAACACCACATCATTTCACTGACGATAAAGATATAATAGAAAGCTTCTTATCATCAACGACAATCTTTTTTGATGCCTTAAGTGTGGAATCATTGAAAACTGAATACATATTAGAAAGCTTTTAATAATTCTATCCACAACTACCAGTCTCTACCACCACAGCAAAGAGGAATTTTTCCTGTTTAAGATGCTTGCAAACTTCTTTACGTAATAGTACTAGTGATCATAGACTAAGCGCATTAGCATTAATGAACATTTATAGAGATGTAGATATAGATGTAGATGATATTATTTGTAAGTTTGTTAGTAAAAGAAAAAGGTTTAATTTCTTAATATAGGTAAGATTAGTTGGTTCTTTATTAGTTATGTAAAGATTGTTGAGTAAAAATATATTTATTGAATTTTTTAACTACTACCAATTTATTTTTGGATCCGCCCTAGAAAAATCTATAGCTACGCCACTGATAAGTTATATACTATTTAATCGCCTCTGCAGCCCAATGAGTAATATATCTTGCTTCTTAATAGATTTGCAGTTTAGACAAGAATTCAATTTCTGGCACCGATGAATGTACATCGTGAATCAACAACTGAAAATGTGTCAGGCTAAAAATATCCAAAGCACACAAAAAGAGTCTAATTATGAACTTAATTGATAAACCACGCTCATTACCATTTATTACTCGTAAATTATGCAAACGTTAATTAGTCCTTCAAAAAAAAAAAACAACTGACTTTCTTTAAAAAATACCACGATCGGTATTTAAACTTTTGTTTAATAAAATGAATGGAAGTTTCCAAGGGATTAAAAGCTGACTTAAATACCAAACTTGAGATAAGTAATTATTACTTCCCACAAAACTGCAACTGGTCAACACATGCTTGTGTCATGTTGTATTAGCAAGAAATACATACTCAAATCATATACACTACGTATATAAAGCCTTCGACAAAAATTTTACACCATGATTTCGACGAATAGTCATACTAAAACTAAAGCATGGCTCATTTATCCCAAAATTTAATTAGCCATTATAAAAGTGCAATACCGTCACACTTGTATGAATAGCGTCTACTGTTTTTAATATTCGCTGGACTCCGTAAATAAAAGAAATAATTAGCGTACTCCTATGAATTTAAAGTTTTCATATTTAGTAATATAATGCGCATGGTCCAATACGACTGACTAGTTCGTTCTCTGTATCACTTCTTGGTACTTGTAGTAAAAGTTATATACGGTGGTAGCATTGTTTGATTGTCAAAAACTTTACATATCTTGTTAAAGGTTTTATGTTTTAAAGCACATATTACACACAGCTTTAAATTGAATGAATCGTTGATAGAGGACGCTCCTTTTCCATTTGTGAAATATGAAATTACAGACCGAGCGCGCTAGCGAGAGAGCTACAAAAGCCCGTAGGACCATAAACAACAGTTATGTCACCCATGCATACAAAATATTATGTACGATTAATATATTGAATATTTAAAGTGAATTACAACGTTGATTAAAAATTATTATTAATTTTATTAAATACATAAATAAAAAGTTCACCTAGAGTAGGATTTGAACCTACGACCTGTACTTTGCTAGAGTACCGCGTTAACCATCTGCGCCATCGAGATTCAAGCCCCAATCGATGCAAATTTTGTCTTTATGTATGTAGAACTGATGTAAATTCTAAATATAATGAGATTACAATCAAATTACTTATATTAATGGAATGTGAGCCTGCAATATCGCAAGGATTCACACACACCAAAGCAACTGGACTAATATTAATTTATTATAAGTTTTATTATGAACGAATAAGTTCAAAGGTAAATATGTAACTAAAAATTATTATTAATTTTATTAAATACATAAATAAAAAGTTTACCTCGAGTAGTATTTGAACTTAAGACCTGTACTTTGCTAGAGTACCGCGCTAACCATCTGCGCCATCGAGATTCAAGCCACAATCGATAAAAATTTTGTGTTTATGTATGTTAATTGTTTTCAAAAAAATACATTTCTGATTTATGATAGTAGGTATTGGTACGTTACCATGAAAACGAGTACAAACGCAGGCATGGCAAATTGATAATTCATTTAACGTTTTGGCTTAGTTTTAAATGCAATAACTGAGATATTTTCAGAAATAAGATGAATGGAATTAGGAAGTGTACCACCTAGTATAAAGATTAGTAATTGTGATAGTTGCATTGTAAGCAGTTTTAAATAAACTCATAGTTGTGTGCCTATTGTTTTCAATTTTTGACGCTTCATTCTAGTCGGGTGCGTCATCATGACGTCCGGGGGCTATAAAAGGACGGTTACATCAAAGAAATTTCGTTATAATTATCACATTATAATCTAATCGTACGTAAAGATTATTTAGGTCTCGTATACAGTAGTTTATTACAGCATGTTGGCTGCCCTACGAACAAGTTTTATTAAGAAAACTTATCTAAAACTGATTTACCGTGTAAGAATGTACTTACTATAAACTTAGAGGTTTTGTAGATATTGGCAGAAAGTACTCTAGGGTTCGTATAAGGCAGCGTTGAAGAACTTACGTAATACCATACAAAAAACTTTTTATTAAAGAAACAGCTAAAATTAAATGATCCTTAAAGGTCGCCACAGATTGTATAAAGTATCTGATAAACCTTACGGCCACAAAAACCCCCTTTGAAGGAATCGACATGCAATCTTATAAAAGTCTAACTTTGTAATAAGTCATATCATGGTTATTGAAGCTGTGCAAACTAACCCCTATTTATTACTGAATAATTATTTTAAGAATGATAAACTGATCAACTTACATTTTTGTATACTTCAATTAGAGACATTCTTTTAAAAACGGTTTAGCGTGCATAATTATAGCACGAACGCGAGAAAAATGTAATTATACTTCATTTACTCCAGTTTTTTTGTGAGTTTAAAGTAACATATAAAATTGACAGGAAAGAAGCAACAAAAATTAAATAAATTAGGCAACTAAAATTAAAGTTAAATGTGCAGTTGCATAGCATCAGGTTATTGGCGGTTTGTTCTTTGGCTACTTCTTGATTTAAGTGTGATAGTATCCGAATGTAAATTGAAGTTTTTTGAAACAAACACGTAAAACAGTACACAACACTCGTGAGTTGTCATGTTTTAGGTACTTCATTCGCCTTGTTAACAGCCCTCGTTCTGCAACCACGAGTCTAAAAACGATGTCGTGTCTAAAAAAATCAGTGAGAGAGCATTCACGTCCTAATACACTATTGTAAGTTTTCTATTAAATATTCTTATTAAAAATACTTAAATTATATTCACAGCAACCAACATGATTCCAATTTTATATTTTTTATTCAACGTTTGGTTTTCTTCAGTTTAACTGTATTTTCAGCTCTAAAATTTATAACGAAACGACCAAAAAATATTTGTCATAACCTAATGTTGGGGCTAGGTGGTGAGTATAATAATACTAGAGTTAAAATAATTGCTTCACACTCTTCACAGATATAGTAAGAAATTACAATTCTTAAAAATGAAATAAACACAAAGAGAACAGTTAGAACCAAATTCCAAATCTATTCGCAAATAAAAAAAATTCTAATTCGGATACTGCTAACGAAGTTTTCGTTACAATTACTACCTGAGGGTGGACTGATTAGAAATTATTGCAATGGTTAATAGATTTTGAGCGAGTGAAGCTCTGTCTTTAGTTGATGAGACGAAAAACGTGAACACGTGCTTTATGTGCTAACTTATAAGGGTAATAAGAGAGCGATTGAATAAAATTATTACTCCAAAAGATTCGCACTAAAATAATTTAGATATTTGGTAAGCCAGGAGTGTTATAGTTCACATCCAGTGAAGCTGGTTCTTGAACACACATTGATAACACAAGCTCGTTCTTTGGTTCTACAAACAGGGAAGTTGATTGTGTAAAATAAAAAATAGTTTTAGAAGTGTGTTCATTCTTGCTAATGAAAATTCTTTTCCATATTTCCTAATCTGATTGCGACCTCTTTACCTATAATACAGCACCTATGTAATTCTCTAATTTTAAACTGGAAATTGTTTCATTATTCTGTACGGGGAATTGTATTGTAGTAGACTTAATTAACCATGCATCGGTAATTAAACGTTGCAGCAAAGTCTATAATAAAACAAAAAGTTTTTATTAATTAATGATTTTTTATCTTATTTTATACTATAAAAATTAAATGACAGTTACGTTTAAAATATACTAATTCATATAAATTATAAATAAATGAAAGAACATTGGATTTAATTAATAACAGTTTATTTTTAAAAAGATTTTAAAATTTTTCAGATAAGATAGAATATTTAAAAAATCGATAGGTTTCTTAATCAGGTTTATAAACAATTCAAAATAATTTTATTTAATCTAACATCCCAAGCTAACGTATCTAGATCAAAACTATGCGGTCCATCGAACTCATATTGTCAACAAGTCTCGCACTCTAATAACTTACTATAAATGATGACGGTGGCAAGATTCTGTAGTATTTGCATATTATTATCTGAATCTAAACCAAACGTAAGCGTGAAAAGGATAGCGAGATGAACAAATACATGAATGCAACGATGCTCAAGTATGAAAAAGGCAATTCTACAGACAAAGATGAAATCAGTGTAGATTGAAAATCTCGAACGAAGTGTGCAGGAGGAATGGGCTTCCTCGCGGCCATCGCCATATTTCATGTCGTCTGCTGCTGCGTTGCCACATTTACGATACTACTACAGCTTGAATCTCTTGAATCTGGAATCCGGAGCCAAGAAGTTGTTGGCTTCAACACAAACCTTTACCTAACAGGAATGCTGGACCGACGAAGACATGTAACGCACGTGTTTGATAGCGATAGCGGTTTTTATTGTAATAACACCTAATATTTTTTATAGACATTGTTTCAAATTAATGTTAAGAAAATTCGTTTATTGACGATAGATTTTTATTGCATTCCTTAAACTAAATTACGCGATTATGTAAAACTGTGAAATGAAGCAGAAAAAAACCTACTTGTAAATATAACAAAATAGTTGTAATGTATTGTTTTATTTACAGTTATTCACAGTGACTACAACGTTAGGCTAGACCGCAAACCTGTAATAAAGTGTAATATTTCTATAACACCTTATGCTTAACTTTGCCCTAAAGAATTTAATTTTATGGAATTATACGAATATGTTCACGTAACTGTTTTACGTCACATTTTATATCAATTTTTAGAAGAAATGAACAGCGTCATGCGTAATGAAAATTCATATTAGTTTCTTAGTGATAGTATGAATCGTTACAATATTAACAACAAACAGTAAAATTAAATTTATGATCTAATTTAAGGGTTGTAACATAATTAAAAAACACGTTATGTGAAATTTTTAAATAATTACATATTACAATCTTTATGGTTAGCCGAAACACAAAATAATACATAAAATTTTATGAGACCTCACAGAATAACTTTTGTAAGAATTTGATACTTAAAAAAGTTTGTTTTGTAGAAACTTTCACTACTTTTAATGTGGCTATAAAAAAATCTTTTAATATATTACGTATTCAACAATACAAAACCTTAAGTTCTTATTTCAACAACGTCCCACTAAGGTGTCATGTCAAATTAATTTACAAGGCATAAAAAAAATTCAACAAATTGTACTGAAATTTTAATTTACTTTTTAATAAATACGTGTAGTCAGCTTTAAGCAAAACGTAAAAATAAAATACAACATGTAAGTAAACTGACACACATTTCATGCCCGTTGGGCAGGGTTATTATTTTACTTGTTCTTTTTTTTATATTCGCATGAATTAAATCGTTTAAGAGCGGATTCCTATAAACGTATGTATAAACAAATTACATGTCGTCAAACAGAAGTTTGATTTAGTTATTTATGCAAGTATGGGTTTTATTTCTGTCAATATTTTTCATATTTATTTTTAAACACTTCTTACCTACTGTGCCAATTCCGTTATTTTAAAACTGACCTATTAGAAAACATATTGCGATTGATCCGAATTTCACATTGTTGTTAGAAGGCTTTTAAATGCGCGTGTTATTTCATAAATCCATAGTTAGTCTTTTTGAAATAAAAAACATATACAACTGTGATATTCCGAATCCTTTCTGTATGTATGTCTTGTCACAAGTCGTGTTCCTTAGCTTCCAAAAAACGGTGGTCGACTTTGCTTAAATGACAGTTTTCGAGCTCCTAAGTTAAAAAGTGCTGTTACCGAAAAGAATATTGCTCTTGTTCGGTACATGATTGAAGAGAACCGTCATGTTACTGAAAGCAGTATTCAAGCTACTCTAAACATTGGAGTGACAGGCAACAAGATTTGCGTATGCTTGAATGATCTTGAAAAAAAAAAGGAATAATCAGCAATTTGGGTCTTTGAGAATAAATCGGGCCCTACAAATATGGTTCGTGAAAAACGGAAATAAAAACATGGTCGCCATATTTTTTGGAATTACTGGGCATGTGTTTCACTGTAGCACTAGAGGACCGTCGTCTTGTTAATGCTGAAGGCTACTACTATTAGTTTGTCTCAAGTTCTCCAAAATGGTCAGTAAAAACGCCCAAGAGGAAGGATCATCCTGTTATTATAATGATAACGCTCGGCCTCATACTGCTACTCGAACGATTAAGTATTTAAATGCCCAAAATATTAAAATTCTCCATATAGTCCAGACCTGATAACTAATGATTTCCTTTTATTTCTGTGTGTAAAGGATAAGTTACGGGGTTTATGTTTTACATCGGCTGATGGTGCGGTTGGAGAAAATGTTTTGGGGACTAGTTTTCACGGTTGCAAAAAATGACTGTAGAGGAGAATACTTCAAAAAAATTATAAATCAATGTTTTTTATCAATAAATTGTGTTTTACTTTACTACACTCACTGGAAAGAGAACAGCTGTGTGTGTGCTGATGTTATTGATTCAGTAAAAATATTTTTGAAATTTTTTTATGGCACTATCATATTTTATGTTACGTTAGCAACACTGAAATTCAATATGTCAAAGACATTTTAAAATCACAGTTTTGAGCAAACGTTCATGTTCGAGCGAGCGACGTCTGAAACAATGGCTTTCTGGACCAGATAGAATGCCACACAAAAGCGCTAAGGTTAATACTGAACTGTTGATTACTATACGGTAAAACATAAGCACAACAACATATAATGTAACCTCAGTTTTAACTGGGTAATTTTTAAAGTTAAGTACTTACTTAACATGTTGACTGCCATGTATATAATTTTGAATACACGCCATAGTGGGATCTGGGAGCCGTACGTATACATTTGACATTTGAATACACATTCATTTTTCAGTTTCTAGCCGTGTGTGTGGGTGGAACTCTCTTATATGATCATTATCTTGTGGCCTGGGATAATCTATTTTTATACGTATTTAAATAATTTAGTTTTTTTTAGAATTAAGGAGCTGAGCACTAACAAAATCACATACTTTGCCCATCATTTTAAATTATAATTTGAATAACCAATCAACACATACGTACATCTAGCATCTATTAACAATACTAAGACGAAATATAGGTGAGTACACGCATAAATACTTGCATAAAAGTGTATCTGAAAGGAATACGCGTGACGCTGTATTAAAATTACCAATTGTGCGCGGCGTGTGTATTTTTAGAACAGGAAAGTTATTCACCTCCAAATAATTGTTAAGTGCAAATTTAAGTCATACGTGATTTTAAAAGATTAAACAACAAAATGTATAGCATCATGGACCTTTTGCTTGCAAAATTAATGAAGTCCCGTTTATGCAGGTTGTACCATACATGAATTGCAGTAATTCCTCGTTCAACGTTGTTGTAGCATTCGGTCGACAACCATATTACCATTTGCACCTAATCCCATGCATGTTGACAAACATTCATTTCAATTTACGTTTTTGAATGAGTTGTGGGTAACTATAGATGATACCAACAGTATCGGGTGTTTCGTCGTGTAAGATTCTTCACGAATTAGTTCAACAGTTGGCACTAGCATCTTCTATCTGCTATTGGCAGTAAGTTATTGCACCCTTAATTGGAATTAGTACTGATACGCGGTCATACATAATCCCATCGTAGAATATAATTAAACAAACCAAGGTTCTGAAACATGTAAGATTATATGGAGTTAGTCATATTCTAACTTCGTCGGTAAAAATAACGCGGCATCACCAATTTCGATTTTAGTTTATATAACATTGATTCCATCTATACTGTTCAACACGTTTGAGACTATTCATGAACCTTTGGAATGAATATTATTTGCCGAAGACAATTTCCTATTGTTCAGGGTGTCACATAGGTACCAGTAGCCTGTAGTAATTACTTGGCAAGCCCCTGAGCATGTTTTGGGATCGTCGCAAATCAACAAATGATAATCATCATTATCTGGAGTCGAACGTGTCTATCTTTCACATTTTCGATATTGAGATACCATGTTAATACAGCTTAGTTGTGTTGTTGTACTTCTGCAACAACCACTGTTGCGGACAAAAAATATTCTAAAACGCATCTCTTTCATATCTGTGGTGTACGTAAGTTATGATAAGATTAATTATGAAATTAATGCAATAACTGTGAAATTTAATAATCAAACTTTACATTTTCCAACAAAAACCATTATTTCAGAAGCTTGTATATACTTGATTGTATTATGAACATTAATTCAAGTAGAATGCATTATAATACAGTACGGCTATCTATATATTAATTTGAAATGTGTTTTTTGTATCCACTAAATTTAAAAGTCGAATGTGAAGGTTAAGAAAATCATGTTGAGTTAAAGCACCACTGGGACCTAGTTAATTTATAATACTGAAAATTTCAAACTTGTTTCACTTAAAATAATATGTAATAATAAATTAACGCTTAAGCTTTATCTTTATGAATAACATGTTCTATATGCCCGCTATTACGTTGGCTGCACAGTTCGTACCGTTCTTGCACATTTGTGGCCATATTTGAAAATAGAGACTGTTGCATCTGCATCCAATGTTAAGTCCGAAGAGTGAGATGGAAAAGAAAAATCGGTGAAACGTGAAATCACATTGTTTCCAAACGTCTCCCGCAGAAAGGTTCTTTTAGCTTGTAGATGACCTCCAAAGGTCATCTACAAACGGTGTGAGATTTTCAGTAATATAACGCTCTTGATTAACAGTTGCTGGACGTGCGTTTTCCTCACTGAAGTAAGGCCTAATAATTTCTCGTCCTGAAACTACGCATCAGGCGGTCACTTTTTCACTGTGTAACGGTATTTTTTGCACCTCTTCTGGTCCGTGAAAATTTATAAATCTATTACTACACCTATTAACATGACCCGACAATGAAAATGACATTCGTCACTGGGATTACCATATTGCAAAGCAACGATTCTAGAACAGTATTCTAGTCTTCCAGCATAATTACCGATTCTCAATTGTTGGGTCGACTGAATAACGTATGAGGGCATTCAGTTGTTTCAATATCTTCCTGCTCATATTCAATTTTACAGCAGATCTCCGTTGGCTAGGACGTGGTGAGCACATAATTTGATTGAATACATGGTCGTGATTTTCGTTGGTATCTACTGCTTTTTCGTCCTGCTTTACCTTTTCCTTGGAGTAGCACACTTCCTGTACAATAGCATTACTTGGTGCCTGTTTGTTGAAATACTCCGAAAATTGTTCGAATTTAATTTTTGGAACATTTTATCTACCTAAACCGAATGAGGGAAAATAGTGCTCAACTAAAAAGATTTTTCTTCAGTAGTTAACATTATTTACGAACTGGCAAGCATATTAGTACACTTGACCAAAACCAAACGTCAATGTTTATGTCAAATAAAAGTGTCAATTGTTAGAGGTTTAAGCAAACTATGCCTACTGTTTCAGTAGTATAAATTAATATCCATAAATAAAAGTGTGTTATATATTAAGGGACTGAAGAACTACTATTAATCCCGGAATTGAATGTTGTAGCCCCAGACAAAGTCGAGGGCTGCAATTACTCGAGATAACATTTTTTTTAAATGAAAAAAAAATTTATTGTACATTATTATAGGTTGACGTGTAAAGTTTGTGGATATTGTTTCAGTTTGGCTGCCAGGCGGGAATATAACCCCCACTTTCAGCTCCGTCGATGACGTCAGTAAGCCGATTAAGAAACGGACAGATTTCCTTGTTAATGAAATTTTAACGACTAAAAACCAAAACTCTGGTTTCAAATGATCGGAAGTTATATTTTTTAATAATAGCAATCCAAACAAAAAAAAACCTAATTAATGTCTCGTTTAGAAGTGTTCCTAGAATTGAACGATGCTTCTTATTCATCTCTAATGTAAAACTGATAAGGATACTAAATGTTTAAGTGTAACTTCTATAATTTACTTGTTTAGCTGTAATTGACACTAATGCAACACGGATAATAAAAAAGTCGGGAATTCATTTCAATATTTTTAATTTTTTTTGTGTCGCCAAACTTGTTTTGCGGTCTGCAATTACATTATTTCTTAATTTTTTATAGTTAGACAAAACAATATTACGTGCATTGCAAACAAATTGCATCAGCATGTTTCATGGATATTGTATCGATTCATTACCAGATAGAAACTGTAATAAATAGCTGGTAATCCTATTCCTATTATTAATCAACCGCATTTCTAAAATTAGTAAAATATCCATGTATTTTTTTGTAATAAACACATGTAACTGCAATTTTAGTAAATACAACCATTAATTAGACTTTTATTGCATGCTTTAAATTTTCGCTATGATATTAAACTTTTTTGACGCTCACAATTGATTTATAGAATTATACAATGCTATATTTTATAACATTAAATAAAGTAGCATATAAGTGGCATATGCGAATCATATTCCGACAGATATTATAAGAATTAGTTGGTGCAGCCGAAAACTCCACGATTTCCATATGCTACTGCATGCATTTCATTACAATTCTAGGCCTACTGACGTCACGTCTCCCACTCCTATATTCAATCCTGGTATAGAGAACGTCGTGGGTAACCCCATATGACGTTTTAACAAAAAAAAAGTATAATATACAGTGGTTTCCATTTAAAAAAATGTTCTTTTAATTCAAAACTCTAAGCACAATGATCAATTTTTGTTCCTGTTTAAGTGTTAACGTGCTACTAGTTTGTCAATCTAAACAATTTTGTATTCCATACTAATAAAAAATTACCAATTTAATTTGGATAACGCTGTATAACCAAATTTTCTAAATTTTACTTATCAATTAAAAAAGTTGGTCATTGTTAAACCATTAAATCGACTGACTCCAATTAACAAAATGTAACCACATTATGATACTGGTGCTATGGTGACGTGTAACTGGAAATATCTATCATATTGCTAACAGCCATAGACAGAATGTACCGGGTGGCCAACTAAGAGCGGCCGTCGGTCATATCTCAGGAATGGATTATAGCACAGGTTCGGGAAAATTTTTTTTATAAGAAAAGTGGCCTCGAGAAACGCCTGGAAATTATTTTCAGAATTGTAGGTCCACCGCTAGAGGGCGTATTTGACAGTTAAAATTTTAAAAAGCAAAATTTACTCAATTAAGAGGCATATTAAATATTATAATCAGATTCAAATAAGGGGTGGGGGAGAGTGGGAACCTTGTTACGAAAAAACGCCTTTAATTCAGGTTCTGCTTGGTCGATTTTAATAAACTTGATGTTGTTTTATAGAGCTTTTATTAAACAATAGAACATTTGTAAATTTGAAGCAATCTGATTAATAACATAAATTCTAGAGGACGCTGTAATATTTTTTTAATATTGTGTTTTCTCTTTACAATTTTAAATGGAAGCATAAAAATTTAAGTAGGTTTTTAAAAAGTATACTAAATTAGTAATAAAACAGTGAAAACTGCAAGTCGATATCTTTTTCCTATCCTGAGATATCGTAAGAAACAGGTAAATGGCGGGAATTGTTCTTCCAACGTCTTACTAGACGTTGGAAGAACAATTTCCGTTAACGCGAACTAGCCTACTGGCTAGTACGCGTTAACGGAAATTATTAAATTTAGCCTGGATGAAAAGATCTTACATTGGTCTGCAGTAATTTAAACTGTTATCATACTAATGTTATGGTTGCCGTTAGATTACCTAAATGTAATGCTGTCGCTACTAACAATGAGAACAAATTATAAAATAATAATGTGATAAATGTAACATTTTTTTAATTATATAGGAGTGTTATATTTGTTTTCAAGCGATGTGTTAGTAAATCAAAAGCATAAAATATCAATAAAAACCGATCTTTGCCCAGCAACTACAAATACAGGTTAAAATATGAATTACGATTTACTGATGACAACAAAATTAGTAAAGAGGGCCATGTAAGATATAAAATACATTCCCTGTTGAAAACAAGCAAGCTATGATTTTCACGCATTTGTCAAAAATTATTCATCGTGTTACATTTAATAAACTTTCTTTATCTTTTCGTACCAAAATGATTATTACAAATGAAGAAGCATTTGATATGTTGGCAGTTTATTTTGAATGTATGAGAAATGCAACAGTTGCTGCTAGAGTGTATGCACTGCAGTACCCAAACAGACGGCATCACAGCAGAAGAGTTTTTCTCCGACTCGCACACCGTGTGCGTACTACTGGAAATGTGAATCTTCCTGTGTACCGAAGACAACGCAGAGGTAGAACAGAGGAAAATGTTATTGATGTTTTAGCTTATGTAAATGTTAACCCTCATTCTCAAGCACCAGAGCTAAAGCTTTGTAGACTTTGGTATATGTCGAACTACCGTCCAAAATATTTTAAGAGAACACAGGTGACTACTTATTTATTAATGCATGTTTTATTCGGTATTATAATGATAAAAATGTTTTAATTTTTTTCGTTTGTCGTTATATGTTTCTCATTTTTATCAAACCGAAAATGTCATTACATCAAAGTTAACTTGTGACAACATGACTAATGAATTTGCCGCCATTTTATGTCCAGTTTCAATAAAACAACAAATTATTTAATGAAATTATCTTATGCTATGTGAATAGATTTTAACTAACAACATGATAATTAAGTGAGGCAAAGTAAAGTAAAAAGGTACCAATAATAAAAAATAATGAGAGGCCGGGCGAAAAAAATTCGTAATAACATTACGAGAGTTAATACATTTAAAGTCCTTTTTCGTTTACTAACAACGAAGGACTTCAATGTGTCTTATTGATCTGATTACTTTATAATATATACTATTTTAGATTGCACCCATATCACATGGTCCTACACCATAGTTTGAATGCTCAAGATTTCGATAGCAGGTGGGATTTCTGCAACTGGCTCTCAAATATGACACACGACGATCCTGAAATACTTTGACGAATTATGTGGACAGATGAGGATACTTTTCCTAGCGATGGTAGTGTAAATAGACATAATGTGCACTACTGGTCTGAAACGAATCCCCACTAAATGCAGGAGGTCCAACATCAGGGTCGTTGGTCTGTAAATGTGTGGTGCGGGATTCTAGGTGGAGAGATAATTGGGCCTTTTTTTTTAATGAGACTGTTAATGGAGAAAGATATTTAGATTTTTTAAGCAACGAATTGCCACTTCCTTTAGAAGACATACCCTTCGCCATTCGTCGTGACATGTTCTTGCAACATGATGGGTGCCCGGCACATTATTCTAGAGATGTTCGGAATTTCTTAGGTCAATCATACCCTGAAAGGTGGATAGGACGTGGAAGTTTGTTTATTTGGCCACCAAGGTCTCCAGACCTAACTTGTTTAGATTTTTATTTGTGGGGGCGAATAAAAGATCTCGTTTATGCCGATAGACCCACAACAAGAGCTGACATGATTGAAAGAGTACGACAGACAATACGAAGTATTTCAAGGGCAGAAATTGAAACTGCTGTTCTTTCCACCCGTCAGGGATTGATTTCATGCATTGAAAATGATGGACGATATTTCGAACATCTAGGGCGACACTAATTACGTCGTTATTTATTTAAGGTTTTAATTGTTAGATTTATCACATTATTATTTTATAATTTGTTCTCATTGTTAGTAGCGACAGCATTACATTTAGGTAATTTAGCGGCAACCATAACATTAGTATGATAACAGTTTCAATTACTGCAGACCAATGTAAGATCTTTTCATCCAGGCTAAATTTAATAATTTCCGTTAACGCAAACTAGCCTACTAGACGTTGGAAGAACAATTCCCGCCATTTACCTGTTTCTTACGATATCTAAGGATAGGAAAAAGATATCGACTTGCAGTTTTCACTGTTTTATTACTAATAAAAAAATTATACTATAACAGAATCAATCAAACAACACCATAGAATATCGTTTTTCTATTCGGTGTTGCAATGATCATATTGTATAACTGTTTTATCAAAAAATAAATAAATAAAGCATTTTTGACACCCAAAATAGTAGCTTATGTTGCGCTGTACTGGACAACTCATATCTGCTGTTCTACCCCGAAATAGAAAAAAAAGTATTATTCTGATTATGTTAAATGCACACTTGTCTTGATATCAGTTTCTTTCCAACTGTTTCATTTTTGAAATAATTATTGAAGCAACGCTCAATTGATTTGTTTAATGTTAATACAATATGATTCTAATTTATGCTTTAATATCTTATCACGTTAAAACTTAAATCTTGGAAATCTATAAAATGCGTAATCACGTATTTGTAAAAGTTTAACTTGTTATTGTTAAATCAGCGTCGGTTTAGAAATTAACAAAGTAGTTTGTAGATAATAAACATTTGAAGAAAGTAACTTTGTGAAAAAATGGAAATTACTCATGAAGCTTTTCGTTCCATAACTTTTACGATTTGCGTAAAGGCCTAACTCAACAATAATGCTTAGAATCGCTTCGCTCAACTTTCGGTAATGAAGCACCATCAAATTTATATTTGGTTTGCAGAATTTCGTTATGGTTGTGCGTCCATCAGTGATAAAACTTGTGAAGGTCAACCAAAATCGGTTATGATTCCAAAAAACATTGATGCGGTGCGCAACTTGATTGTAGAGGAACGGACGTGACGTATTGCATGAAAGAGGCATTCCATGACATATCACAGACTACAATAGATTCGGCTTTGCATTAACAATTTGACCGAGAAATACTCCTATAAATTGGAAACCTAAGCAACAATCCACTGTTTGGGTGTTCTAAAATGAACCGAACCCCACAAAAGTTGTTTGGTCACGAAGCACTTCCAAGAAAATGATCGTCTGTTTATTCGGTTTGGATCGAAAAACAGTTATCGTTGAGTGGTATAAAACAATTTATTTTCCAGAAATCATCGATGATATTTGGAAAAACAACCAAAAACGTTGCGTGGAAAAAATGCTTTGAGAATTGGCTTGAACGTATGCACAAGTGTATAAAACTTAAAGGCGAATATTTTGAAAAGCAATAAAACAGTTTGTTTCAATTTTTTGTAACTGCTTAAAAGGCAGTTCTCTTATTAATAATGGTCGTTATGGTCTTACTGTTTAAAATCTTTGAACTAATAATTTACATTCACTAATAAATTTTAATGGAGAATTCAGACTTTTGAAATTGACAATATAAGTATTCTGTAAAAAAGTTAATAATAGTCGACATAAGGAACCGTCATATTCATACTTTAACAACAACGGTAAAATGTACTTAACGCGTATTTATTATTAAAGCTGCCTACTTAGAACTGCTTAAAATCTTTCTAAAGTTATGACGTTCTAATTAACTATGAGGAACAGGATTGCAGATTTTATTTTTATAATATACCGTCAATGAAGTCAAATTTACCCATACATGTGGATTTTAATTAACCAATTAAGCATAGTTTATTTTTACAAAGCATTGATATTTCTTCAAGTCAACAGGCTTACTCAGGAATACAGTTAGTTACTTTTTTTAATTGACATACTATTAACCAATTATATTTTCTGGTTTATGGACAAACCAATGATTAGGTCCAGCCACCGTTGTACGTGTAGATAATAATTATTTGAATAATCGAAATGATATGTACGAAATAACAACATGTACAAGATTATTTATAGAATTTACAGAACCATTAGCAGGGTTTTGTATCGGATAGAATTTGCATCCATTACTGTATTTATAATCAAACATAGGACATTCAAATGAAGTAATAAGACGTCCAATAACAATTGAAATTTTATTTACTGAACTTTTTCCAAGATCTATGTATATTAGCAGTAAGTCGAAATTATACAGAATTGATTAAAAGGATATTGTTGACCGGTCTATTTCGAATTACAAATCACAAAACGTATTAAAAAATACGCCCTGTAACAATTTTTATTGTGTAATGAACCATTTCAGGAATTACGTTACTCCAAAAATAAGTTTCGTATAAAAGGTTAGAAACATCCAAAAATAAAAGTAAATAAAAGTTTTATGGAACCTTTTTTTCGTTGCAAGACTAAACATATTCTCTCAAACACTTAACTTTATTGCAATATTTTGCATAACAACAAATAATCATTCCACTTGTTTTCTTTTCTTAAATATAAACCAGGAGCTTGTTTTACCACCCACAGTAGCAAATAAAAACTTTTTTTTTTATTTTGTTTATGTATTTAATTATCGGAGCAGAACACGTACAAATCAATACTGAATTGACGCAAGTAACTAATGTAATAAAAGTAAAACATGTAAGATATCTACATACAAAGCTGCGCATAAGTCAGCCAGTGACAAAAAATGTAAATTATGTCTTGTCGATATATAGTATAGGTAGGGATACCTAAAAGGCTATTCTAGGACAACGACGACGGATCAATTCAGTGTGCTGATCTTTGTCCTGCTAATATTATAATTAAAGCGAGGACATTTTGATGAGCCGCAATGGTTGTAAAACTGTCGCTTGAGAAACGGGTAAACCTTTAATGTAAACTGAGTAAAATCTATGTCATGCAACAATATTTCAAGCACAAACGTAACATAAATAATCATTAAAAATGCTCACATATTTTAAAATTTAATTAAAGGTTTTGGCACCCTGTGTACTTACCCACGTTGAAATCCTGTGATTTTTTGTTAAACATTTAGTTAATGAAAATTTCATATGTAATTAAATTTTTTATTAGTAATCATTATTGACCATTTAAAACCAGACCAGTTGTAAATGCAGTAAGAAAAGGCGGAACCTACGAACTAGAAAACTCAACTGTAAATAAAATACATCAATTTTCTTGATGAGCTCCAAATATAATTTGTACTTTGTAATATTTTGGTAATTGAAAGACTGGACTGAAGTACAGGGTTTAAGCATGGCAATAAAAATGCAAACGAGTACTAAAATTTATGTGAAACCATTGTCCAATGATGTACAAATATAAATTTGTTTAGATCGTTATTGTTAAATGCAAAACTATTATACAACAAAAATTGCACCGATACGGTCCATATATATTTATAAATTATTAGACACGTATCGTATATAACGGGTTTAACATTTTACTGAGAAAAAAATAACTAAACTGCTCTTAAATTTAAACTCTTTATCACGTTTTAACGTACCCTATTTTTTTTAGTAATAATTACTTTCTTATGCGCGAAGCCATAAATATTGTTTTTGTTAAAAGAGCGATGTCGAGTGTTCAACGGATTTACACGTTTTCCGGATTTTTAAAACCATTTAGTCCATTTTCAACTTGATGTCTGTGTCTTTGCGTGTTTCTCTCTGTCTCTCTTTCATTGTATGCGTGATTGCGTACGTGCGCTAGCGCGCGTGTTTGTCTACGTCTGCGTTCCTTCGTGCACACGTGTGTGTGTGTGTGTGTGTGTGTGTGTGTGTGTGTGTGGTGCGGCGTGTAGTGTGCGTGCCCATATATATATATATATATATATATATATATATATAGTTATATTCTCCGTATTTTGTATAATATATATCATTATATAAATAGCTCGTATAACATATCATCCTGCAAACAATAGTCAAACATCAAATATTAATTACTTCATCAAATATTATCACATGGAAACTTTCATGTTTGTTATTATTGTAATTTATCAATTCTTTGAGATGTTAGTTATCTTAAGTAAATTAATGATTGTTATAAAAGACGCTGCATTGATAACAATAGTTAGAGTTCATATTAACTTATAGTTAGTGAGGTCTCAGTTTTTAATTGTAATAATTTATTTTTAAATAAATCTTATTTGCGCATAATTGGCACTGCGAACAGGATAACCAAACGGCTCTATATAATATAACGTAGTGTCGACGTTTTTTAAATCTTTATTGGTTATACCATCATTATTCATCATCGTGCTAAGCAAATTTTGGTAAGAATATCCATCTGGCCTACCGAGGTACTTACTTTACACTTCAACGAACTTCAACTGTGGACAACAACACCTAGGAAACAAAAACCCGAGTCTGCAACAATAGCAACACCATCCATCGAGAATCCTCAACTGCTGTGGTACTTCTCAACTGCAAGGCATACCTTAGATGCTATTAGCAACCTTAGTTTTATAAGTAATAACATCCTTTTTCTTTCTTTCTTTTTACACTATACGTGTTGGAATCTTTTATGACTGAATTCCGCGATAGATCACCAATAAGAATATCTAGTCATTCAAGTAACTCCGATTCTGATAATCAATTAATTAATAATCAAATAATAATGGAAAATTGTACTGAAATTAATATTGCTAAAGAAATGATTCCTCAATATGAAGGGGGAAGTAGAAACTTATCACATTTCATACAACAGTGTGAAAAATTTACAGCTAATTATAGAAATAATTCACCAGGTCACGAAAATTGTACATTAAATAAATTGTTGTTCGAAATTTGCTGCTCCAAATTAGTTGGTACTGCTAGGGACACTTTAGTAATTTCAAATTGCTTAACTTGGGATAAGGTAAACAAAACATTAATAAATCGTTTCGGCGACCCTAGAAACGATACCACAATTTACAAACCTAGGTCAAAATCAATTTCCGCGTGGTCCGATAAATTTCCAGACGAGACCAGTGTTCACAAATTATCCTACAAATTTGCAAGTATTTGGCAAGAAGGTACCTGAGTCAAAACCAACCCCGATGTCAATAACCACGCGAAATACTGGCAGACCAAATCAACAGCCCATTAATTCACGTAACCCTTCGAACTATTTTCGCAACATGGGCCCCCGCAATTTTCATTCCGAAGAACTTTACAATTTTGAAGACGATGAACAATCAATAGTAATAGTGGAAAACAACAAAGATAATCAATAATATTACCAGAACCCTGAAACTTTTGAATTTACTGAAAATTTTCCTGAAACCCTATTTGAATCCACTGAAAATTTTCGAATACCTGCCTCGAAACCACAAATTTAGATTTAAATTCGCTAACAAGCAAGCCAAAACTACCATTCATAACGATTCCTAGTTTAAAATTAAAGATTTTAATAGATAGCTTCTAATTCACTAATAAATCCGGGTCCCGCCTATGAACATTTAAAAAAAATTTTTTTTTAACCATTTACTGTTAAAAGTTTAAATAATACGATAACCGATAATAAGAATGTATCATATCCTATTTTAAAAGAATTTGGACTTGATAATAAAATTAATTTTCATAGAATACAATGGCATGATAGATTTGACGCATTAATAGGAAGTGAAGATTTCCAAAAACTTAAAGCTACGATTAATGATAATAATCAAACATTAGAGATAGGTAATTCTAAAATACCGTTTTTTATGGAACTAAATCCGAAGAATTTTAAACCAGTAAAACAAATTGTTAAAAATAGTATTAGAATTCCTGTAAATGTCGATAGAGGACAAGTTATAATCCCAGAAATTAAATTAGACAATTACATTATTGCAGAATCAATTGCCGTTGCAGAAAATGGCATTTGCACTATTCCTTTTGAAGAAGAACGTGAAGTAGAAATAAATTTTCAACAACAATACGAGGTAGAACCTATTACCAATGTTGATTAAGTAAATCCAAAAATTCAAAATTTTAAAATTGATATTCCAAATGTCTTTCGAACTAGTCATCTTAATCTAGAAGAAAAAAACAGAAATTAGATCTTTGTGCAAGGAATATAAAGACACCTTTTACAACGAAAATTATTACTTAACTTTTACCAACGCTGTAAAACACAACGTCAGATCAAATGATAACGAACCAGTTTATTGTAAATCATTCCGATATCCACATCAATTAAAACATGAAATCCAAAATCAAATTCAAAAACTGCTTGATAACAAAATCATTAGACCAAGCATTTCACCTTATAGTTCACCAGTTTGGATTGTTAGAGACTATAGGAAACTAAATAGAAAAACGGTTGAAGACAAATATCCACTCCCAAGAATTGACGAAATATTGGACCATCTAGGAAAATGCATGTACTTTTCTACCTAAGATCTTGCCCAAGGATTCCATCAGATAGAAATGGATCATGATTCTACCGAAAAAACTGCTTTCTCGGTAAACAACGGTCATTTCGAATACGTTCGAATGCCGTTAGGACTTAAAAACGCCCCGAGTACGTTCCAAAGAGTAATGGACAATATTTTACGCCCATAACTGTATAGAAGATTTATAAAAAACTTTGCTAATCTTTACCAAATGTCTTAAAAAGAATTCAAAGATTGATGTCACAGATCAAAATTATTTGCAAACGTTTTATCAATGCAAGGAATTACTAACCAATGCACCAGTATTAACGTACCCAGACTTTGAAAAAACTTTTCATGTTACGACCGATGCATCCAATGTAGCCATAGGAGGAGTTTTATCGCAAAATAGCAAACCAATTGCATTTTACTCGAGGACTTTAAATAGTGCTGAACGCAATTATTCAACTATCGAACGTGAATTGCTAAGTATAGTAGAAACCACGATAAACAAAGTAATTAACGAAAAGCGAAAAACCGAATTGTTACCCTTCTACGAACACTTATATCATAAACAATTAGAAAAGGGCACTAAGACTCTAAGAAAAGAAAAATAGAGATAAAGAATCAACCATTGAAATGAATGAACCAATAGCCTATTTTCCACGGCAAAGAATTAGAAACACAGATCCGTGCGTTGATAAAGTAAATATAACATCCGTTAATAAAAATAAAATCAAAGGGCTCAAAGAAAGTTCAAATAGACCAGCGAACATACACACAACAAAAATGAAACGTATTAAAAAGAAATTTTGTTTGCAGGATTTGCCTGGCAATCTAGAACCAGGGCCTTCAAATTGAAAAATGTAATACAAATGGGTACATTACCGAGGACATAGGCTCAGCCAAATTAGTAGATGATTATCATAAGTTTTACTTCTATATTAATATAACAGATTTAGAATTAAGTTATTATCAAATATTAAGTAAGGTAGTCATTTTAGACACAAATTCAAACGTCATGATCCAGAAATTAGTCCATGTGTTAAAAGAAAATTGTAAGTTAATAGAAAAACAATTAGATTGGAATTAATATTGGAAACAATCCAGAACAACAGTGATTTATTTGTTATTGAATTAAACAAAGTGAACAGTATTCTTGACACACAGTTAATTATTCAATACAATAATTATTTAAGTTCCAAATTATTGGAGATCCTTCAAACTATTGAAAGAACAATTTCTTTAGCTTTTTCTGAAATAACAAATCTCGAAATTATGTCTGATATAGAAATAATTGAAATTATCGACCATTAAAAATTAATTTATAAAAAGACGGAGTTGCATGAATTAGATAAAATCCATATTTTTAAAATACTGGAACTTTCAAAGTTTAGAATTTTGTCAACAGAAGATTCAATTACATGTATATTGTATATACCCATCCTCAATCCTTCAATACTCCAATACAAAAGAGTTTACTCGATACCTGATCACCAAAACAAGGTTCTAATACCGCCGTTCCAATATCATCTTCAAGGTGTAAAAAAGAACTATGGACTAATGAAAAGTGTAAAGTTGTAGAAAAACAAATTGTGTGTTTTGAAAAAACAGAAACGGGTAAGTGTAACTTTAAAGTAATTTTTAACGCTTTTGTATTACCCGGAAGCAATTGCAAATTAACGATAGATGATCAAACTTTTGAAAACACATTAGTTAATTTTACTTACAAGAATGCTATAGAAATTAATAATTATAAAGCTGACTTGACTGTAAAACTAGAACCAAAACATTTAGAAAACTTGAAAACCTTAAAAGAAGAAGCTGAAATGTTAAATACTGATTTAAAAATTAATCCTTTAGTGCATGTTATACATTTATCTGTAATTACTATTGTAATTATTTTATTAGTCAAGTTTTGTATTTTGATCTATGTATTTAGAAATAAGATACGTAATAGAATTAGGAAACAAAGACAGGATAAAGAAGTGATTCCTTTAAAACAGATAACTTCGCAGAATGACGACATTCTGTCTTAAGGAGAAAGGAGTTATATTCTCCGTATATATTCTGTAAACAATAGTCAAACATCAAATATTAATTACTTTATCAAATATTATCACATGGAAACTTTCATATTTGTTATTATTGTAATTTATCAATTCTTAGAGATGTTGGTTATCTGAATTAAATTAATGATTGTTATAAAAGACGCTGCATTGATAACAATAATTAGAGTTCATATTAACTTATAGTTAGTGAGGTCTCAGTTTTTAATTGTAATAATTTATTTTTAAATAAATCTTATTTGCAATAAAAACATAATTATATATATATATATATATATATATATATATATATATATATATATAATAAGTTTGCGCGTGCACCGCGCATGCTCTAGTGCACGTATGTTAACGAAATTCTACATTTAGTGTCACTAAACTTACTTTATATAAGGTGCAAAAAGTGCAGTACTTTTTTTGAAAATATTTCAACTTTAGGTAAGTTTATAATTTTTTTTGTCGGAAGTTTCAATAATTAATGAAATCATATCATATCGTATATATTCGGAAACTATCATCCAAATATGATTGTAAACCGTATTAATGTACGTATTTTTTCGTCCACAATGGGCGTGAGTGTAGCAGCTAAGGCAGCGAGTAAAGCTGTTCAGAACCTACGAATCTCTATCAAAAAGGAAGACCAAACCAAAGCGATAGATAATTCAAAAAAATGCTTGAAATGATGGTATTCACTTATATGATTAGAATATACAATCAATTATTCGACGCAATTTTTTATTGCAATTACTGCACAAATGAAAAACGGTATCCTTTATAGTTATACTGTTAATGGTGACGATCTACCAAATTTTAAACGCAGTATACTATTCAACGTCTTGGAAGAAATTAGTTTTGAGTTTCTAAAGATGGGACACAGAAGTATTCTTATTGAAGGCGATGATATAAGGCGGAAGCATACATCCTTACGATACATCAGAAAATTTAGGCACTTACAGTATTTTCGCTTTTAAATTACATACTTATGAAATAATTTCCAGTTTCACGTAATTAAAAATGGTTTAGAAAAATATTATGTACACGGATGCAACGTGTGTTAACGTTGGACAAACATTGATAAGGCATGGCGTGACACCACTATGGAAAGCAATCGGCAGCATTCGTCCAAGGAATGAGCACAGGTTTAAAACCAAGCGGTCTTGGACCGCGAATTGCCCTTGTTCATACTGTGGCAGTAATGGTTTTATTATTGGCGTGGAATTTACCTCCTCTGTAAAAAGATTACTACTGGATGCAGATGATTACGAGAAGTGTTTTATGCAGTTTTACCACCGAATTCAGTTATCGTTCTCGACAACGCTTCTGAACAGGGTAGAGAGGATTTCAACAAAGGCGTGTCAATTGGTTTACCTATTGAAGATAATATACCGTCCTGTACGTTCAAATTCATCCTAATATTTTTATTGCTTTTTTTAGGATGTTATATTTATACCGTCTACTCTTCTGCTTAAACAGTTTATTAAAACAAATTCAATTTCTTTATTTAAATTCCCATAACTTTTTTCAGTTTTTTTTACCTGTTAAAAAACCCTGGTCACTACATTTTTCCAACATAATGAACAAATAGATGTTGCACGGTTGAAACTGTAACACTAAAAAATGTTTTACACATGATTAACAAATTGTATCCTTAAGAAGACATGCAGGATAAAAATCCACCAATGTTGAAGAGGGATACATAAAAAGTATGCGTTCTGATTAATATTTTGTAAACTTACTTTTTTGAATTGCTTGATCGTATTTAATTTATTAAAAATTCTGTTTAGCAGAAATTTTAAGTCAGTGAAAATAATTTGTCCGAATGTTTATTATTTGTCCCGGGGCTTGAAGAAAAATAGTATATATCACTGGGAGTAGATCGGTATTTTGTGTATCATACAGATTGCACACGCTCAGCTGCCATCTTGATTCAAGACAAAATGAACACGCTCTACGCCTCTACTCCTAGTAATACAATATACTGCTATTGAAAATTTCATATCGCGATTTTTAAACCAATCAGAGACCCGTTTTTTGTTTGGTTGGAAATTAATAAGTGGAAATACTTACGGCAAAATAATGACACATAGGATGGACTTGATATTTTGCTTTAAAAATTAAAACAGGATTTTCTGTGCAAATCATAATTAAACAAGTAAAATATATTTTATTCTGTTTTTTTTTTAATGTAATTATTATTAATTACATCTTTTAAGTGTTTTTGAAAATGTACCGAGCTAGTAGCGTAGTGGTGACACGATCTGCTTAGCGTTCGGGAGGTAATGGGTTCGATTCCCGTTACCGTTCACCTTGTATGAGGTTTTTTCAGGAGATTTAGTCATACACATGTAGCGGCATGGTCACTGCGTATATGCACACCATGTGCGGCTACTTAGGCGAATGCTGGGGTAGTATTTTCCCCCTCAGAATCCTAAATCCGTTTCTTCCGATCCTATCCTGACCACACCCATCCTTAATCCCACCATGCATATATACGTAATGTATGCATGTATGCTGGGAATCCATGATTGTGGGTGAAGGAGCTCGGAAACCTCGAGCAGCCCGCCCTCCCCGTTGGGGAGGGATTGAAATACGTAGCCTTTTCCTTTCCTTTTTTTGAAAATGCATTAAAAAAATCTTCGTTTTTCAGAGGTGAGTAAGAAAATACGACACTCACATTAACTAAATATCTATGCTTAAGTAAATAAATATAATACTTTGAAACAATTCTGTTAAAATGTGAAAATCTGAGAAAACTTGGTCGATGCGTTGAGAAAATTCTTCTGTATTGTACTAAACAGATTTTTGTTGCTTGGTATAATTTTTGACATACCATAAATTCAAAAATTCCTTGCAAACCAACCTTTTCTTTTTAATATCTCTAAATAATAATATTGTCAAATAAAAATTGATTGTTTTTAAAATTTTGTAGGTGTGAAATTTTCTTCACGTGCTTGAATCAATTACCGGGATTTTTTTATCCTTCACGAATGTTTTAAGAAAATTCTCTCTCGTCTTCGGGATAATTTTCAAAACACTTGTCAATCGAAAAAAAATCCGGAAATAATCCAAGCAATAGGGAGATTACAAATGAAAATCTCCCGTCGTCAACAGCAACGGGTATTTTTGTATACATTTTCTTACCTAATCGCTTTCGAACTTGAATTAAAAAGTCAGAAATTTGGATTCAGGAAAAATTTCATGAAATTATTCAAGCTCTAGTAAGATTATAAGTGAACATAGTTTTGATGGTAACACAATCGAACCATTTTTGTGATCTCAGATTTTTATCTACTTAGAAATTAATTATAATGGAATGTATTAGGTGAACACATTCGTTAAATTTTCACATTTTTCTCTCTTAATTTTTCTTTTCTTAATCGTAAATTATAATTAGATGATTTTTAAAGGTTTTGAAATTTATGAACATAAAAACGTACATAGAATATTATTATATATATATATATATATATATATATATATATATATATATATATACTATCTATTAAAATGAACTTCTTGTAGTATTCATTGTAATCATACTACATATACAATTTTTTCAAATTGCATAAAAGTAAATCATTAATTACATTAAAAGTGTTAAAAATCGCATAAGTAAATGCATACGTTTTATAAAAATGTATTATGACACAGTGTCCACGAATTGAGTTCATTATAGTTGCAAATGACCAAAAATTTTGTAATTTTTTTAATTCAAAGCCGCCTTGGTGGTGGAGTAAAAACTATTTTCTTTGCAGGTAATGTACCTTTTTTGTGTATAGAGCAAAATTTTTTTAAGAAAAGTTGTCCAGAATCGTAAAATAACAATAACTGCAAAATTTGAAAATAATCGGCATAATTTCATGAAGCCGTTATTTTTATTTATTGACAACTATCAGCGATTAGACCTAGGAATCTATGCGTAACATTTCTAACAATACATTGTCATTTGTTTACAAACAATACTGATTGCCATCTTATAGTCAATTTTCAATAATACATATTTGAAAGTGTCATTCTGTTACAATGATAAATCTTCAAGAAAGAATTTATCTATGGTATTGGGGATATTTCCTACAGATATGCAATTCAACTATTCAATGAAAAATATCCAGATGTACACATTACGGTTAATGGTATAAAAAAATTCGATGAGACGGGATCCGTTGAAGACAAAAAGAAAGCGAAAAACGTATACCGTGAAGACGACGATGCAGCTACTGCCTTAGTTATGCATTCATTATTCGAAAATCTCAGGTTGAGTTTACGAAGAAGAGCGGCGGAGATTGATTTTAGCAAAAGCTACTTAAAGAATATATTCAAAGAAAACAAAATTATTCCCTTTAAACCAAAATTTATTCACATCTTAAAAGCTTCTGATTATGATATTAGGCTTGATTTTTGTGCAAACATTGTTGAAAAAATTATGGATGACTGTTTTTTTCACTATAATATTTTATTTTGTGATGAAATGGAGTTGTTTCATCCCAAAACTGTCGATATTGGGATAGTGAAAATTCTCATTTCAGGATTCAATGTAAACGCCATTTTTTTTAAAAAGGTGGTCTGCTGTTTTACCAGACAGAATAATTGAACCGTATTTTCTGGATGAGTCATTAAATCAGGAAGTATATTAAGATTTGCTAGACAACTTTTTATTATCAGAATGAGAGAACTTTCCCTTGGAGCAAAGGCTTAAAATGTATTTTCAACATGATGGCTGTTCGTCACATACGACTTTGCTAATAAGAGGATGGCTGGATGAATATTTTCCGGAACGATGGATAGGACGATATGGACCGATATTCTTTCCGTCCCGTTCTCCGGACTTACGAATTTAGGATGTTTTTCTATGGGGCTACCTAAAACAGAAAGTATACCAAACAGATATGAACCACAATAATGAATATCTTAAACAAGCCATAATTAATGCCGTAAATAAAATCACCCCGGACATGCTAAGAAATGTTTACAAAGAATTTCGAATTAGAGTGAAGAGATGTTTTGAAGTTGCTGAAGGCTACATCGAATAGTTGTTCTTTTTACTATTTAATATACGTTTTCTTTCTTCTTTTTTTTAATTATGTTTGTTATTGAGTACAAATAGACATTACTGGTACATGACAAATATTGAAATGTCATTGATTAGATAATTACACTAATAAAACTTTTTGAATAAGGAGAAGAACAAAAATCCACTACTAAATTTCACAATAATGATGATCAGTATTGTTTGTAAACAAAGGACGATGTGTTGTTTGAAATGTTGTATGCAAAGGTTCCTAGATCTAATCGATGATAGTAGTCTTAATAAATAAAAATAACGGTTTCATGAAATTGTGCCGATTCTTTTCAAATTTCGATTCTGAACAGCTTTTCTTAATAAAATTTTGCTCTATGATACATAAAAAAGGTACTTTATCTGAAAAGAAAAGAGTTTTTGCTCCACCACGAAGGCGGCTTTGAATTAAAAAAATTAAAAATATGATGAAAATTCATTTACAGTGAGGCAGGACTGAATCTGAAAAAATCGTTTTGACATTTTTGGTCATTACGCCTATAATGAACTCAATCCATGGACACAGTATAAAAAAATGAGTTTTCAATTTTGGTAGGTATTACATAAACGTATAGTAAAAACATTGAAAGAAATAAAACTGTGATTTAAGATATGTCATATAATTCTTAAATGTATAGCATTTATGTGTAATATATTGTAAAAAAAAAGTTGAAAAATTGGACATATAAAAATTATTTTGAAATTGATGAACAAGTGTTTTGTTTGATCAAATACTTTAAATTATGTTTTGATAGGTTTGAAAGTATTGATGAGCAAAAAATGTTTAATTTGGTAAGCCTAAATAAGTTTTTGTTCATTGACGTTATTTTTTTCTATTACAAAAGCAATTAGTAAAAACGCACGATAATTATATATACAAGTTAATTAAAATTCTTCATGGGAGATCGCGGATGATAATTATGTTTTATTCCGGCTAATAGAAAATATAGTTTAAATTAATAAATTTCTCTCTTTCAAGAAAAACCAATAATAAATATCTTTAAGGTACAATGCTACATTAAATGCATGAAGTTATTGCATTCGGTACTGCTTGTTACACGTCTATGATAGAAAAGGGCGGGAGACTAATATATACCTATACCTCGGCTTGGGTGGATGTGATTATAATATAAGCGAAAAGCCATAAAACTCATTAGTGAGCTGGATAATTGATGAGCGCGAGACTGTCTGGCGGAGACGAACGACCCTCCTTTAAGCCAGGGTTGCGCCCATTTTATTCTACATATAATATGTATATACACAGACAGATACCCAGAAGATTGCAAAACAACTAGTAGGTAAAATCTTCATCTATCTTCACTAACCAAACAAATATCCAAAGTTAAACCGCTAGAAAATCTCAAATTAAAATTACTTGCCTTCGGCTTGCACATGACTCAGTCATATAGAAATTTTAAAAATTAATTTCTTCGTGCTTTTTACAAAATTAAAATAACGGTTATAGGTTTTGATAAAAAGAAATTTAACTGTAATAGTTAATTTTGACTATAGTCCTCCCAGCGATTCTGATACATTAATGAATGACATTTATTACTAATGTTGACCTCAATTTGTTAATATTATTGCCTATACGTCAACAATTAAATTTTTAATCATTTTCTACAACTTTCTTTCTAATAAAATTTGTATATTATTAAAATTACTGTTTCTCTTCGTAATATTATTAGAGGTTAACGTAAAACGATTAAATTTACCGCACCTCGTAGTGTTAATTGTACAATAATTATGTATGCATAATCCAATATCATTTACTTTATTTTTATTTATAATTATTATATCACTTTTGTGACAAACATGCTAATAGTATAAATTTACATAAATGTTGCATATATTTAAGTCTCTTAATCAATTAAGATAATAGCAACTTATGTGCTCAACAGATTCAAATATAAATGATCTTGAACTATTATTAATTTAAATTAATGATAATTGCCCTTAAATTACATTAATTATTTATAAGCATACCGAAAAACAATACCAGCGACAGCTAAACTACAAGTAGCAGGAAACATCAATCTTTCCGTTTTTTTGTTTGATTGACAAGAATCTAAAAACGAGCGATAAGGAAGTACTACATCGTGATTACATATAACTTAATAAGTGCTTAGCATTGTAATAAGATATAATGCTAAAAATACACCCGTTACATAATTTTGCTTTTTAAGTGAAGAGGTGCAAAATTAAATATTCTGCAATCGAATAGATGCATTAAGCATGAATAAAAACAAGTACACAAAATCCTGCAAAGTACAAAATTTTCACTTTGAAAATGAAAGTATAAATAACTATCTGGTGTGGAACACCACACGAACTTCCAACCTACAAAATAGAAATTAAAAGAAATGAATAATTTTAATAAGATTTTTTTAGGATAATTATGCAACCTCTTTTATAAAAAGTTCATTACGAAAATAGGCAAAATTGTAAACGCAAAAACAAGAATCTATGACAGACAGAGCTTAATAGACATCTAGATGCTAACTAAAAAATTAAAAGAAATGAAATAATTTGAATTATAATTTTTTTGGGGTAACTACGCAACCTCTTTTTTATACGTTCATAACGAAAACTGCCAACATTGTAAAAACAAAAACAATAATCTATTTCAGAATGACATTTAAAACTTCATGTCAGATAGAGATTCATAGACATCAATACATTTTAACGTAAAAAAAATCCAAAGCCACTCGCTTCTATAAAATATCCCTAATACAGCTTCAACGTTTTCAATCATATACATATACATACAGGGTGGCGCATTAGTGTGACAAAGTCCCATATCTCCTTTATTTAAAGAGATACAAAAAAAAATTAAATATAAAGTTGTAAGATATGTTCTGGTGCATATTCCAAAAATATTTTTAATTATACAGGGTAGATGATAAAAGCTTAGAAGTAATTTTAAATTTTTTTTTTAAATAGAAAACCCTATATATTATTACATATTTAGATTCTACATACAATTTTAGACACATTTTATGTATAATGTCCTATACCTAAGTCTAACCGTTTTTGACAAATTTCAAATTTTTTTGTCAAAAATGACGTTTGCAGGCCAAAACATAGGTGGAAATATTTTCTAAACGAAGCCTTTATCAATTAGTTATGGTTGGTTTCCTTGGAAATGGGGACCTACTCTAATGGGCTGTATTGATATTTTTGTAATACATTCATACAGGGTGATCAAAAATCTTATTTAGCATTAAAAATAAGGGTGACTTTGTATAAGAGTGTATATTCCAAAAAATTGTAGTTTTTGAAATAATGACAATTTAACATTTTTTTATTGTAAAAAAGGCTATACGGCTTTCAAGTTTTGTTGTTAGTTGGCCGTGACGGCGGGGCGCGGCGAAACAAAAAAAATCGAGCACTTCAGATCGAAATATTACAATTTATTGAACACCATATAAATAATTATTTTATTAAACGAATTTTTTTTTATTCAACAAATTATGTCCTAATCCTAATCATAAACTTAACACCTCTAATGTAACTAAACCTGTAACTAATTATACAGATAAAAGTACTAGAAACACGTCAAATACGTACTACCTAATAAGTTGTTCGAAATGTCCGCCTCTTTCTTGAATACAAAATGCAATACGTCTCTCAAATTCGCTGCTAAAATTTCTACACATTTCAACACTAATGTTTTGAAAACAGTTTCTAATCCAAATCTTCATGCCTTCCTTTGTTGTAGGCGGTATTTTATAAACCTGCTCTTTGACGTACCCCCATATGCTAAAGTCCATTTTAGTAAGATCTGGGAATCTAGTAGGCCAAGAAACAGGCCGTCCCCTCCCAATCCAACAATCTTGATATCTAGCATTTCAAAAAGTTATTATCGGACCTGTATGATGTACTGGGGCCCCATCATGAAGAAACCACATTTCTTGTTGCGTATCCTGTGGCACTTGACGCAACAAATTAGATAGATGGTTTTGCAGAAAGACTAAGTATACTTCCCCTGTTACTCGTTGATCAAAAAAATATGGTCCAATTACATGATTACCGACAACACCTCCCCAAACATTTAAAGACCATCTAGTTTGAGAAGTGTATCTTACAAAATGTGGATTTTCGGTAGAATAGTAATGAAAATTGTGTCTGTTTACACTTCCGTTTCTATGAAATGTGGCCTCATCTGTAAATAAAATCAAATGAACAAAATTTCTTTGTTGGTTTATTTTGTTTTGAGCCCATTGACAAAATTCCAGTCGTCTTTGATAATCTTCAGGATCCAACTCTTGAAGTAGTTGAATGTGATAGGGGTGCATTTTTTGAGACTTCAATATCCGCTGTACCGTACGTCGTTCAACACCAACCTGCTGAGAAGTGGGTCGTTGTCCAATATATGGATTTTCGGTAACTGTTAATAGTACAATTAATTGATTTTCCTCAGTCTGTGCACGTTTTTCCCTAGTATTTTTTTCATATAACACATTGCCAGTTCTTTGAAAACGCTCCAAAAGCTTTTCAAATGCCCTTCTTTCAGGTTGCCGTCTCTCTGGAAACCGTTGTTGATACAGTCTTCTTGCTAAGAGCGTATTCTTATCACTAGCTCCCAAAACAAAAATCATATCAACCATCTCGGCTTGCGAAAAATTCATTATTTACAATTTTAATTCAAGTTTTAAATCAATTGGCTATAAAATACACTAATGCATTACACAAATTATCAACTGACAATAAATAATGACGTTTCTGATGATCTCTATTATTTTTATATGCAAAGCCTCGCCGTCACGACCAACTAACAACAGAACTGGAAAGCCTTTTTACAATAAAAAAATGTTAAATTGTCATTATTTCAAAAACTACAATTTTTTGGAATATACACTCTTATACAAAGTCACCCTTATTTTTAATGCTAAATAAGATAGAATTAAAAAATAGGGGGTTTCCATTTTAAAAAAATGACTTTATAGGTTTTTTTGAATCTACTTTTTATTGTCCATTTTTGATCACCCTGTATGAATGTATTACAAAAATATCAATACAGCCCATTAGAGTAGGTCCCCATTTCCAAGGAAACCAACCATAACTAATTGATAAAGGCTTCGTTTAGAAAATATTTCCACCTATGATTTGGCCTGCAAACGTCATTTTTGACAAAAAATTTGAAATTTGTCAAAAACGGTTAGACTTAGGTATAGGACATTATACATAAAATGTGTCTAAAATTGTATGTAGAATCTAAACACGTAATAATATGTAGGGTTCTCTATTTAAAAATAAAAACCAAAATTACTTCTAAGCTTTTATGATCTACCCTGTATAATTAAAAATATTTTTGGAATATGCACCAGAACATATCTTACAACTTTTGTATTTAATTTTTTTTGTATCTCTTTAAATAAAGGAGATATGGGACTTTTGTCACACTAATGCGCCACCCTGTATGTAGGTATAGAAGGTGTTGCAGTCGACTTTTCACTATCGCAAAAGCGATTATTAGCTCATTTTACAACTTTTGTCCAAGTTTCGCCAAGATCGGCCATGTTGTCAGGATGTCTGTGTGTATTTCTGTATGTGTGGATGTATGTTAGTATCCACGATAACTCCAGAACGAAAATACCTACGTACTTAAAATAGTGTATTTAAGCTTGTTTTCATTTGGCGTAGAACTGATTAGATTTTGGGAGAAATCCAGTGTAGGAGGGGGGGTTATTAACGGCAGTTTTTGGTTTTTATCAAATATTTCTGAAACAGCTACATATTTCAAAGATGTAAAAGTACCTAGATATAGACCTTAAACATATCGATTATGTTCTATGCAATATTTTGATATGACCCGTAATCTACGCTAAATTACGCGTTATATCACAAAACTGCATAGAGTATAATTAATCGATATGTTTAAGGTATTTTTCTACCTTTGAAATATGCAACTGTTCTAAAAATATTTGATAAAGACCAAAAACTGGCCCTAATCAACCCTCCCTTTCTACAGCTGGATTTCTCCCAAAATCTAATCAGCTCCAAACCAAATGAAAACAAACTTGAATACAAAATTTTAAGTACGTAGGCATTTTTCTTCTGGAGTTATCCTGGATACTAACATACATCTACACACGCGCGCGCGCGCTCACACACACACACACACACACACACACACACACACACACACACACACACACACACACACCCACACATGATAGCCGATCTTGACGAAATTTGGCCAAAACTTGTAAAATGCGCTAATAAGTCGATTTAGCGAATAGCGATAGTGAAAAAAAAAGTCGAAAAGTCGATTGCATAACCTTCTATACCTACACATGTATATGTAGGTTGGAAGGCAAAAAATAAAAATCCTAAAATTGAAGAAGGGTTAAGATATTTTCAGCATTTATGACGTTGGTAAGGAAATAACCGGGATTGCCGATTAATGTTTCATCAACTTATCAATGCGTTAATACGATATTTTGAGAAATGACAACGTTAGGTAATATTTTGAAGTTAAGACCATTTAATATCTTTTTTGTTTCTCTTTTGAATAATAGCCAAAAATTAAGAGAAAGGTATTCACCATGAGGACTTCTTTGACTACTTATAAAAGTAAGGCTATAATAACAAATCTTAAAATATGGATTACTGAGAATAGAATATCAGGGGAGATTTTGAAACCTCGATTCTCCATGCCCAATAAAAAATTAAAGGTGATTTATTATACTCAACTACCTTTCTACTATTTAGTAAACTCCAATAACCATCAGACACTAACATCCAAAATAAGGATAACAGTTTTGTATTCATCTTCCTTTAATAGACATTAAGATAATGTAATTTGTATCTTCGTTTTTCCGGATAAATTCAGTAGTGCAATAGATTTATCAATCATTATTTGGGTTTTTCACTGATCACAATATTATTCTGCCTAATCTCAAATATTCTACAGATTCTTGAGTAATCATACTTCTTTTATTAACTTTGATCTCTTTTTAAGAACCAAGTTTGTAAAGCTTTTAGTTTTGAGACTGCTGACTGAGATTACAATAAAAATTATGTAACAGCTTTTAATACGTGAAGTCCCCAATAACGTTTCAGCAATACCCGCTCTTCCTTAATATTGAATCACATTTCATCACATCATGGAATTACATCCACTCGTATAGTAGCGCATTTCAATCTATTAATAAAAAAGAGCTATTGTCCACGCCTTGTTTGTCCATCCGTCTTGTCTGTATGACATGTTTTTGGAATTATATAGAGCTGGTTATAATGTCAGAAAGTCAACTTGTCCTTGGTACCCCTACCCTTTTTGACGTATGTATTATAGAATTAAAAAGAACGGTCTGCTTAAAATACGTTTTTCAATGTACAAATAACCAAAACACAACAAATTTGTTATTGTATTTTACATTATTACCATGGTAAATATGTTTTCACTGGAGAGAGGAGAAGTTTATTGGCAAGGCGTTACGCGAGCGTGTAATCTCCTCGAGCCAGTAAAAACAGTACCTTGCGTATAATATAATACATTTTATTTGTTATTTATTCGTAAATTATAATAAAAATTTGAATTTATATATGCTATAATAGTTATTTATATATGAAGGGAATAATGAGGTTTTTATGATCCGAAGCGTTATTTCGAGCCCGAGCGCGGTAATGCGAGGGGTAGGAAAGCACCGTAGGACCAATGCATAAAAAATTTTATGTACGATTAATATATTGAATATTTAAAATGGATTACAACGTTAATTGTTTTCAAAATAAATATATTTCTTATTTATTTAGGTATTGGTGCGTTACCATGAAAACGAGTACAAAAGCAGGCATCACAAGTTGATAATTCATTTGGTTTAGTTAGTTTTAAACGTAATAACTGAGATTTATTATAAGCTTTGTTATGAACGAATCAGTTCAAAGGTAAATATGTAATTAAAAATTATTATTAATTTTATTAAATACACAAATAAAAAGTTTACCTCGAGTAGGATTTGAACCTACGACCTGTACTTTGCTAGAGTACCGCGCTAACCAACTGCGTTATTGAGATTCAAACTCCAATCGATGTAAATTTCGTTTTTATGTATGTAAAACTGATGTAAATTCTAAATAAATATTTAGAATTTACGTCAGTTCTACTCGATAGCAATAACTGAGATATTTCCAGAAATAAGATGAATGAAATTGAGGAATTTGTACTACCTAGCATAAACATGACTAATTGTAATAATTGCATTGTAAATATTTTTAAATAAACTCATAGTTTTGTGCCTATTGTTTTCAATTTTTGACGTTTAATTATGGTCTGCTGGATCATGATGACGTCGGCGGGCTATAAGAGGACGGTTACATCAAAAAAATTTGGTTATAATTATCATATTATAATATAATAGTGCATAAATTTATTTATGGCATTTCTAAATATCTCATCAGCGGGTTACTAATTGTCAAATTACGGTGACACATACACATGCTAAAAAATTTACACGTATAAAAGTGATTTTACACAGCTTAAGTTTAGTTACGTTAACGCACGTTTACTATTGAGTAACAAATAAAAATTTTTTTGACTGTGTTGACAACGAGACCCATCTGGGTGGGTCGGTATTTTGTAAATTCATTCACATAATTGCTTTTTAATCGAATTTTAGTGTCGCCTGTATATTAAAAAATTTGAGATTAAAATATCTGTCAAGCAAAGGTTATGTACTGTGACACTGATAGATGCATACGTGGGTTGAACTATGGTTGTAGCTCGTTTTAAAAGGTGCTTAAATGAACAAATTGGGTTAATTTAATTAACCAAGGAGTGAGATAGATTAAATCTTAATTATTGTAATGAATAAGTAAAAACCGATGTTCATTAGAATTAAACTTCATGTTATGAAGGTAGCATCGTTCTTCAATATCTAGAACGTTTTCAGTAATACTGACATAGACTGTCTAAAAGTCATTACTACTGCAAGGCAATGTAATACATGACATATGGTTGGTACCCTTGAGGTACACCACATTCGATGGGGTTTTAAAAGGAACCAAATTATTACACAAGAAACATTGTGGCCTGCCTTTCAAATAAAATGTAATTAAGCGCAACTTATGTTGCTAAAAGCGTACAAATGTATCAATTTTTTAACGAAAATAACATGTGACACTTAGACAAAAGCTTTAGACAAACCTATAAAAGCAGCAACTGTGAAAAAACCACTTTCAAAACTTTATAATATACCATTAACAAATGGTAATGAGATTAGTTGTTCTTTTGCCTCTCCGGAAGCCAAACTACTTAGGATAAAAATAAATTTGTTACTATTTGTTGACGAAAACTTTTTTAACAATTAGAAAAAACCGATAGGATTCAAAGGGCTTTGTAGTTGCTTACATGATTTTTATTGCCTTTTTTAAAGAGAAGTGTAATCAACGCAGTTTTCATACCATCAGGAAAAACTAGTGTATTTATAATAGAATGTGTGTTGGTATAGAACGTAACTCTATCTATTCGAAATACACTTAGAAGTAAATAGTAAAAGATCCTAATATTTTAACACATACACTTTATTTTTTCATACAAAATTCATGAACTTTCATAAAATTCTCATTCATGTGTTGTATGCAGTAAATAACGAAATGAGCTCATTTGCCATTTTAGACCCAACAAATTAAAAAAAATAAATTTTTGGGGCCTTCGCTCTGTAATAGGGCATATGTAGATCGCAAATGCGTCCGGTAACTATGCATTTTCCAGTCTAGGCCGACAAAAATAATACTAAATTACAACTGGTATTCGTTGTAGTGACAGAACTGATAGAATATTCGACATAATCGAAATTTGACATAACACAGAGCCTAATTACGTTATAGTGTACGTGTACGCATCCGTCATTATGTCCGTATTAGTTCTTTATATACTACAAATTACATCTATAAATTATTAAAAAAGTCATCAAATTGCTAAGGTACCTACAAAATTCGAGTAATGAATAATTTCGCAATTCTATTTTTTAGGTTATATTGGTTACTGTCAGTTGTCAGTATTGGCAACTTAATTTCAACAGGTATGAAATTTTACGTTTTACTCGTACTCGCAAACACCCGTTTTCTGGCCTTGTAATGCAAATAACTATTACGTATCTATTCTGCACACACTAAGTGGTAATAACCGCTCATAAAACTGCCATACATTTCTTATTCTTTTATATACCATTTTCGGACTTGCATGAAATTTTTATTCATGTGCTACACACGTGGGTGGCAAAATGTAATCATTGACGTATTATACCCGGAATTTGAACATTTTATATTACATATATATATATATATATATATATATATATATATATATATATATATATCAGAAAAATTTTGTGGGTAGCAGCCAAGGTTGTCTAGTTTAAAATAAAGAAATGATCCTTTGTTCAAGGAAGCTTTCGGTAAATTTACCTTTGTCAACCAATCTACAAGTTATGCGTTAATAATACATATAAATTAAAATAAGATAGTAACTTACGATCGTGGATACAGTTAAAAACAATGAAGCAGCATTGAAGAAGATATTTCAATTTAAATTTAAAATATATGTCAAAATCAATTTTTGGACTTTGACAAAATTTTCATAGTTATAGGAAAAACAAAGAAAATGGTTATGAAATCAATGTATAATAGATTAATATGTTGAATGTGATTATGTGTAAGTGTAAAAGTGTTATGAATAGGATCATTTAAAATTATTTGAATGTCTATTATTACATAGACTCTTACTTCTATGTAGACATTCTGAAGTTTAATACCAAATAAGTGATTCGATAACTCTTTTACACTAAACAAAATGGTAAAATCACACAAAATAAATCTTCTGCCACTAAGTTAATCCGTTAATAGTTCATCCTATGATTTTTGTTTATCTAGATAAAGTATGTTAGAATAAATTATGTTTAAATTTTGAGTGTCACTTCTTATTCATTACATAGTCTGTACAGCGTATATGGGCCATTTCTAAAAACTTTCTTTGAATAAATTTGATTCAGAGGTCAAGACTTGCACTTATGTCAAATCAGGGCTGTGTCCAGTAGAATGTAGTGTTTACAACACAGCATCTTTTCTGACTCTATATGTCACTGCTTGTGATGTAAGTCTATATCTAAGATTCCTTGAAGTCATGCCGATATATGATTGTTATCACTACAAGGGATCTTATATATAACATTGTTTATCTAAAAGTGCGTCAATTAATCTAATGCTGACTGAATAATTGTTAACAATCTTATTAATGTTTTTAGGCTAGATGATGTTCTTATCTAGTTTGAAACTTTTATTAATTTTAGGAGTAAGATACTAATGTAATATTGACTGTAATTTTATTTCAGTTATCACCTCTTAGTTCAACATTCATAGTTTAATAGACTATATTCGATATTGTTTGCTTTTCAATACTTTTTTTATATAGAATTTTTTAAACAAAAATTGTTTACATATTTTAAATTAAATTGAAAATTCTAATCTGTCTTTTTTAACTATCCAATCTATATTATAATTAATTTTTAAATAACTTTAAATTTACAAAGTATATATTACTAACTTTAAAAAGGATCATTTTTTATTTTAACTAAATTGGCTTAACCAAAATTTTTCGATTTTTTATATACCAATTTTATACTTAAATATTTATAAAATAATATTATTATTTTCTTTACAAATTATATTTTAAATTTTAAATTATAACATCAATTTATAATAATTTGTACATCATTATATTTTAAAGTCAGTAAATATAAAATTATTAACAATTTTTTTTACAAAATAAATGCAAAAATTTATAATAATAAAATTATTTTTAAATACAATTAATAAATAATATAAATATTTATATTTAAAATAAAAAATATTATTTAATTTAAATTTTTATTATTAAATTTTTTTTTAAATTAAAATTAATAAATTAACATTCAATTTAGTTTTAGATGAATAATTTTATTTTATAACTTCAAACATGTTTATAAAAAGATAAATTTATTTCAATAAATTATGATTATAAATTTAATTAATTATATTTTTTAATAATATATAATAATGATTTATATATATATATATATATATATATATATATATTAATATACTAAAAAGTAATAAAATCTCATAAGGCTAGGTCACATGTTTTTAGTTTTTCACAAAAATTTTTGAAAGGGATATGAAATTTTCATTCACGTTTTTCGCCGACGAAATTCAAACATTTAATTTTACAAATATATACCACATTCAAATTTTCATTCGCATAATGCATATGGTAGGGACGAAATGAGCCCATTTATTACTTTTTAGCGTATGTAAAATAAAACTAAGTGCCAAACGCGAAATGAGGTTATTTCGTGATTTTAGAAGAAAGTAAGAAATACAGCGTCACCATATAGGAATTTGTTATTAATCAATTTATGCAAAATTTGACTTTGGTTAATAAATAGTGCAAAGTGTTGTCAATAAAACTTTTCAAGTAGTCCATAACATCTCTCAAATTTATCATTTTGTCCCAAAAATTGCAAAAAATATAAACGCTTAAGTAGTATGTTCGGAAAATGTCCCTGTAACCGCTTTTCATAACACACCTCTTCTTATTGAATATTAGCACTTTACCTACAATTGATGAGTACTTGTCTAATAATCAATAACTGAAGGTTCGTAACCTAAAAGCCTGTCCGGTAGAACTGAACGGGTATCGGATTAACAAGGAGGATTGTCAATATATGGTTCTATTGTGCTTGAAACCGCCTTAATGCTTTGCTGTCTCGTACTTATTGTACGTGACAAAGAAAGATGGATATATTATGAATAATGCCTCTATTTCTGCCGAACAAAAGCGTTTGCAACTTTCACACATAATGACAAGGCAATAAGAATCAGATGCAGGTAGAATAGAAATTCAATAGGTATAATAAAATGCCAGTGGTTCTCAACACTGCTTTAACATTACATTTAAAATTTATGGAAGAATGCAAGTTTTATAATAAACATTTATAAAAGCCATTCATAATAATGAATATTCGATTAAGTATAGGTATTTCAATTTACATTTAGAAAGTTCATTGTATACCTAAGTATGGTAATGACGTTTTAGTGTACTCCAATTACAAAAGAATCCAAATAAATATGCAATACTGTAACAATAAGTACTTAATAATAGATTATAATACCATTTAGTAGGTACATATAGGTATAAATAAAACAACTGCAATATCTATATTATCATTATTCTTTGAGTAAGCGTTTATATAAACTAACCATTAATATAATGCCGAAAAAGTTGAGTAAAGAAATTCGCGAATTAGTTTTAAATACAGTCGACAAAAGTATCGTTGCGACATCCGGAAAAGACGAAGATGTTCTTAATACGTGGAACGACGCATTAAAAACAGTTAGTGCGGAAATATGGCAAAAATGTATTGATCATACGGATAAAATAATTAAAGATACTTTTGTTAATGAAGAGATTGTGGATGAAGTAAGACCTCTTATTTTCACAGTTAACACTGAAGAAAGTGATGACGATGATCTTTTCCAAGATTTGGATGACTCAGGAAGTGATGAATCTGAAGCCGAATGACAATTATAATTTTTACATTTAATTATAAAAGTATATCTTTGTAATTTAATTAATATTTACTAACTATAATAAAAATGTATTTGTTATTGTTGTTATAAGTATAAGTGAAAGGTGTCAATTGAAATTACTTATAGGTAATTAGTAATCGATTATTATTTTTATTAGACAAAAGCTTTAGACAAACCTATAAAAGCAGCAACTGTGAAAAAACCACTTTCAAAACTTTATAATATACCATTAACAAATGGTAATGAGATTAGTTGTTCTTTTGCCTCTCCGGAACCAAACTACTTAGGATAAAAATAAATTTGTTACTATTTGTTGACGAAAACTTTTTAACAATTAGAAAAAACCGATAGGATTCAAAGGGCTTTGTAGTTGCTTACATGATTTTTATTGCCTTTTTTAAAGAGAAGTGTAATCAACGCAGTTTTCATACCATCAGGAAAAACTAGTGTATTTATAATAGAATGTGTGTTGGTATAGAACGTAACTCTATCTATTCGAAATACACTTAGAAGTAAATAGTAAAAGATCCTAATATTTTAACACATACACTTTATTTTTTCATACAAAATTCATGAACTTTCATAAAATTCTCATTCATGTGTTGTATGCAGTAAATAACGAAATGAGCTCATTTGCCATTTTAGACCCAACAAATTAAAAAATAAATTTTGGGGCCTTCGCTCTGTAATAGGGCATATGTAGATCGCAAATGCGTCCGGTAACTATGCATTTTCCAGTCTAGGCCGACAAAATAATACTAAATTACAACTGGTATTCGTTGTAGTGACAGAACTGATAGAATATTCGACATAATCGAAATTTGACATAACACAGAGCCTAATTACGTTATAGTGTACGTGTACGCATCCGTCATTATGTCCGTATTAGTTCTTTATATACTACAAATTACATCTATAAATTATTAAAAAGTCATCAAATTGCTAAGGTACCTACAAAATTCGAGTAATGAATAATTTCGCAATTCTATTTTTAGGTTATATTGGTTACTGTCAGTTGTCAGTATTGGCAACTTAATTTCAACAGGTATGAAATTTTACGTTTTACTCGTACTCGCAAACACCCGTTTTCTGGCCTTGTAATGCAAATAACTATTACGTATCTATTCTGCACACTAAGTGGTAATAACCGCTCATAAAACTGCCATACATTTCTTATTCTTTTATATACCATTTTCGGACTTGCATGAAATTTTTATTCATGTGCTACACACGTGGGTGGCAAATGTAATCATTGACGTATTATACCGGAATTTGAACATTTTATATTACATATATATATATATATATATATATATATATATATATATATATATATATATATATTGCACATATACTAAAAAGTAATAAAATCTCATAAGGCTAGGTCACATGTTTTTAGTTTTTCACAAAAATTTTTGAAAGGATATGAAATTTTCATTCACGTTTTCGACGAAATTCAAACATTTAATTTTACAAATATATACCACATTCAAATTTTCATTCGCATAATGCATATGGTAGGGACGAAATGAGCCATTTATTACTTTTAGCGTATGTAAAATAAAACTAATGCCAAACGCGAAATGAGGTTATTTCGTGATTTTAGAAGAAAGTAAGAAATACAGCGTCACCATATAGGAATTTGTTATTAATCAATTTATGCAAAATTTGACTTTGGTTAATAAATAGTGCAAAGTGTTGTCAATAAAACTTTTCAAGTAGTCCATAACATCTCTCAAATTTATCATTTTGTCCCAAAAATTGCAAAAAATATAAACGCTTAAGTAGTATGTTCGGAAAATGTCCCTGTAACCGCTTTTCATAACACACCTCTTCTTATTGAATATTAGCACTTTACCTACAATTGATGAGTACTTGTCTAATAATCAATAACTGAAGGTTCGTAACCTAACAATTCCTTTGGAAGTATAGTATAGCTCTTTAAACATTTGAGTCTTGTGTAGGGTTACCATGTTCTAGTAGTCCTCATTTCCCTCTTTTTATGGGTAAGTATAAAATAATGTATCGATCGGTACGTGAAAGTGATATTTATTTTTATTTCTCATGTGCACCCTGATCACCCGGTCAAGTTTTTTCTAGATCAGTCTCAGGCGATTTAACAATTTGAACGATTATGACATTAATGGTATGGAGAGTCTTAATTATGGTTCACGCATTAAGAGTTTGTAATTTTTTGAGTCACATCCTTAATCTAACTTTATTTCCACTTGCTGCTCTCACTGCACTGTATTTTCTAGTACATAATCGCTTTTAGATTTTCCTCTCGAATCACATCTATGGCACATTTCTTTAAGCCAAGCTTCATATTCAAGGAGCAAAAATATTTTCTGTAAGTAATTAAAGATCATGTTTTGATTTAGTATAAAATTTTCAATCGTTTACATGGCACAAATGACTAATGGTATATTCGATGGTACATTTTCAGCAGCATTATAGTATGAATTAAACATGCAATTAAAACGCAATTTAACTTTTTCTTTAAAACTTGTCACCTGAATTTTTGAAAAAATAAAATGTTAAATTTTGCTTTTGCCAAAAAATAGTGTAGTAAACAACCATATTGTTGAAAAATGTGAAAGACTGGCAAGACCTGTAACAAACAAAATATACCCACGTACGACCCAAAATTAAAAAGTTAAAAAACACCGAACGCGCTTCAATAGCTAAGCTGTCATCATCAGCGGTCGACTTGGGCGAACTAAAGAAATTTCTAATATATACACCATCAGCGAGTTACGACGCTTCGTTGCTTATCTGGTGAAAGTGAAAGTGAAGTTTATGAAAGTTTAATGATGAGTTATGAGTCTTCTAGAGGTCCTTGATCGTAATTTTTCTTTAGAATATGTTTGCATTTGAAGATATCCAAACTCTCATAGCAATCAAGTTCGTACTTATTACTAATATGTTTGATTAAAGATATCTACTAAATGATTTTTATCAAAGATATGTGGGGATACCACATACTTGTCCCAACGCTTGGATTTGATATGAATTAAATGTTCTTAAAAGCGAATTTTGATAGGTCGTTTGGTTTTCCCTACACATATTTGTTCACAATTTTTCCATTAATTTTGTAAATTACCGACCTACCCTGTTTATCAACTTGGTCTTTTGGATTGCCTAAAAGATTTTGTAAACTATTAGCTGAAGTGACTGTTTTCAAATTAATTTTGGAAAAGATTTTAGATAGACCTTTTGTATATGCAGGATAGTTTGGTAATTTTACATACTTTGTTTCTATTTGTTCTCTAGCGTTACCTAATGTAGTTACATTCTTAACCCTCATCCTATGTGTTTGTTCCCTAACTATATTCATAACCACTACATCTGAAAACCCATTGTATGCAGCAATTGCTTTAATAGTGCACAACTCTTTATTATAATTTTGAACTGAAAGACCAAAGTAAACAATCCGTGACTCAAAAAATTAAAAGCTGCGAGTTTATGCTGCTTACAGTGATAGGAGTCATTGGTTATAAACCTCTTAGTGCTAGTTTCCTTACGATAAATATCTATATCTAGTTTACTACCATTTCTTGTTACCAGAGTATCAAGATCAAGTATCATATTGTTGGTGAAACAACACAATTTATAAATTGTAATGCATTAAAACACGTACATAAATTAATTCTTAATTAATTGTGACCTTCAATAACATTTGAAAGTGATTATAAAGTTGAAGGTATTATCAGTAGATCACGTTTTCTAAAAATTTATTAATTAATTCTTACAGCGTAAGATGTATATTGAAACTGAAAAAAAAAATGTTCTTGATTACGTACTTAAATCGTAAATAACAGAAAGAAATAAAACAGCTTGATCTAAATTATAGTTTCATCCTCCCCTATAGGTATTATTAAACAAGGTGTTTTGTCGTTGTCTGCCTTGAAACCTTAAACTACCTTGAGAAGTATATTGTAGGTGTGCTTTGCATGACTTTAAATTATGATCACCCACAATTAATAAATATTTCAAATATGTATATTTAAAATTCTAATGTGACAACTTCTGAATGTTGATATTTATTTGTAAAGAAAATGAACTGACGAGTTTGGACCATAATTAAAAACTTTCCATGTCAAAGGTCGGGAAATGCCAATTAATTATAAACAAAAATAACTAAAAGTATGTCAAGATAAGGCATAGAAATTATGTGTGTATATAGATGACATAAATGTGTACAACTGTGGTAACTGTCTTGACAGTTGACTTTAAACTATTTTAGTTTATGAATCTAGTTTCCTTCTGTAAAGCAAAGTTCTGTTTTAATCGTTGATTAAAATGTTTAAAAATCTAGGATTAGTGCAGTCGCAGTTAAAACTTATGATTAATTAATAAAGTCCCGTTTTGAGCTGTCATTTTAAAATGCAAATTAGATTTAGACTGGAGAATGCAATTATTTAAGTATATCGTTTTGATTATTGCATTATTTTAGTAAAATTTTCCCTTTTGTTAATTGTAATATGTGAAAAAATCCTGTATTTACTTTAGTTAATTAATAAATAATACAAAATCCAGTTCTCATGCTTGATTATAGCGTTGGGTTTAGAGAAGCTTCGTAATCATGTGCCGCATTCCTACAGAATTAATTAAGTGTGGAGAAAAACATAAGGTCGGGCTCAAGTTACCTCGGGCTACGAATATTAGGATTATACTTCGTATCCCGCCTATATACTTTATTGCTCAGTAGCAATGTAGCGGATTAAATTTTGTTATTATGCCTGACAAGTGAGATCCCGACTTCCACAAAATGTGATCCAACAAAATTGATCAAAATTTGTTCAATAACTTATGGAATTTTAAGGATTATCATACCGGGTGTTACAAGTCATTTATTGATTGTACTGTAAATTTCAAAATAAACTATAAATCATTATAAAGATAAATGTGAATGCATCTCTCTTATAAATATTAGAGAAAAAAAATTACAAACATTTTGTTGCATACGTAATTTTAAAACAGGAAAATGTTTTACAGAGCGAGTCCATAGTAACGACAATAATAAGAACACTAAGTTTTTGCTTTTTGTTAAATGTTAATCACACCATAATTATTAATTTTGCAAAATTTATTCGTAAGTAATTTTGTCATGAAATATTCAATGCGCAATAAATTTTAACAGACAATCTCCACTTTTACATTTGTTTTCCCTACCTGTATAAATTTGATAATTTTAAAAATAATTTTATAAACCGGCACAAACCAAATTTATAACTATGTTTTAGTTTTGAGTATGAAGGATAAAAAGAAACACTAGAAGTTATTTAATAGTTTTGAAACCATTGTTGTTACTTATTAAGGTTGTTCCACAGCGATTTAGAATTTAGGTATCATTTCTTCATTTCTAACTTATACACAAAATGACATAACGCGAAGTGGAATAACTTGTTAATTATTAATGGATAACGTATTGACGACCAATTATTACAATAACACTTTAATACAATAACTAGAATGCAGGAATAAATTTAGTACCGTAAAATTAAAATTAGTATTAGGACTAGGGTGTGTATTAAAATACAAATTAAACTATCAGACATATTATAAGCAAACATATTTTCAATAACAAAACGTGTCATTAATTTTATGAATAGACAACTGTATTTTACTTTGATTGTGAATATAGTATACAAACCTCGGTAGAAGTTTCATTTCTCTGTCAAGAAATAATTTACCTTGGCATAAGGACCTCCGTAAACTATCTCTTTCTCCCGAGGAAAATAACAACTTTCCACCTCGGTATATAATATACTGTTTAGTACTACTACGCTACTGTTTAACAGTACAGCTCAGCAATCTGGTGAGTACTCTGCTGTTATAATCATCGTATAAATCATAGACAGCGAATGTCGCCGAAAAACAAATGTCGCGGAGTGTCTATACCATCTTAATTTTTTACACATGTTTAATAGCAGTACGATGTTTAAATGATTTTGAACTACATTATGTTTTGTGTGCTACTAAGTCAGATTAAAATGTAATTTTGTAGTGTCCTAATTTTTGAGCGGAGAGCTCACACTTTCAATGCAATGAGAATTTGTATACTGTGTGAGTATTTTCCGCCGTCCAAAAATTAATTGCTCGAGGCACCTGCAGGGAAAACTACGCGTTATGTTGCTCCTACTCAGGTACTCACCTGTTGTAGGGGAGACGACCATGATAGAACAAGAGTAATGGATGTAATGTAACTCCAGCAATATTTTGAGAAATCGAGCAACAAGTTAGTGATTGAAGAATGAGCTGGAGATCATTAAACATGCCCAAGTTCCTGCTTTTGTGGTGGAAAACATACTATGGGAAGCAGATATGATGATTATAAGGACCATAAAGGAACCAGAACTCTCAAGGGCTAACTTGATTACACTTTTCGCACACGTATAAAAAATGGACCGCCCATTTTCAGAGTAGGGTGTTACTTTTTGGCCTTTTTTAAACTCGAGTTACTACTTCATTGTTTATATCCGTCAAAGGCGAAGTAAAGCAGTTGGTTTGTATTATGGACATGAAAGATTCGCTGCTCATGTTTACAATGAGAATCATCCAGACAGAAATGTGAGACATAATACGTTTTGGAACTATTAAATTAATTTATGGAAACTGGTAACGTTAACAACAGAAAACATGAACGTTCAATAATAGTCAGTAACGGGGTATTTATGTTGCAGTTCTAGGCCGTGACGGAAAATACACAGTCTTTGACTAAGTTGTCCCATGAATTAAGAATGAATCTTACAAATTCAAAATTCTACCCCTACAAAATGAAATGATTCATGAATTAAACGAAGATGATTTCAATAGAAGAATGGAAATTTGTGAGAATCTTTCGGAACGCGTTAACCGAAATCTAGGTTTGCTCTGCACCACCTGTTTCTCGGATGAATGCATGTTTTATCTGAATGGGCAAGTTAATCGTCAACACTTGCTTATTGTTTTTAGTGTCAAAAATGTCACAGGGTTGGATACAGAATTGAAAGACCTATCAAATAAGGGGTCATTGGTTTAACTTTCCAATTCGAAATTGACATGAGGGTTGATGTGAAAAAGAGGTGCTTGGCGCAGAGTTGACTTTTACATAAAACGTGTCTCCCTACAAACAAGATGACGTGTTTCACTTTACGCAGTTCCAATATCGACTGATATATTCAGGGTGGCTCGTTTTAGCTGGGAAACACTGTATGTATTATAATATAATAATCAAATAATCGTTAATATTATCCACATTTTGAGACGCGTCATAAACGAAGGTGAATGCAATAAATAATTTAGGTATTGATATGCTCATAAGGTAGATGCTACATACGTAGAGCAACCATTAAACGGTTATAGAAAAAGTCAACATGTTTGTAAGATGCCTGCAAAGTAAATTCCTAATCAATTTAAAGAATGAGGATAAGATTTTCATTTACTACTAACTCGGTTAAGAAGAAGGGCTTATAATTGTTAATTTTTTTATCAAAATGAACAAGACTTAACTTTCTACTAAAAGAACCATCCGAAGGAAGCCGAGCAAAGTGAGGTCTGCACTAAGCGTTTATAGTCATAATTTTTTGCCACTACTATCTCCCTCTAATTTTTTATGCAGTATCATTTTAATTACTTATCTTGATTTTAATCATTAATTAAAGACATCGAAGCCTTACATGGCGATAATCATTGATTCAAATTTGTTCATTAAGAAAGCTTTTTATTGCAGGATTATTTATTTGAATTTATTTCAAATTTAAAATATTAAACATTAAGGATTCTTATCAAATATTTTCTTGCCCGATCTTGCCTAGGTGAAATGAAAATGAAACTATAGATGGTGTCTGACACACAAAAAATAAAGGAAAAAGTAACACTAATAAAATCAATACCGTCTAGAGTTATCTATCCTAAAATACAGTTAAATAGATGTTACTCATTAACAATCTTAATAGTATATGTTCTGAACACATGAGGAGGAAGAAGAATACGTGGTATATGAGGATATTACTCAAGACAAAATGATAAACACTTTTAAACTTCGGGCAAAAATAAACGTGGAAAGTATTTTTCAGCTTCTATTAGCGTCTTTCCAAACAGCTAAGATGGGCATGGCAAAGTCCAAATGGCCTTACACGTACTGAAATAAATTGTTTTATAACTGACAAGAAATACATAGTTTACGACGTAACAATATTAGATAAGTTCACAATAAAAAATTATTATTAATTCTAACTTAACTTAACCTTCACGCCATTCCCTTGTGGGGCAGGCAAAGCAATCCCTGCTCTTATTTATTTTTCATTCACAATCTTTCTCCATGCTTTCCTATCTCCGCATACCTCCCTAGCTTCTCCAAGATTCGTACATTGTCTCTGGTATGCCCTTTTATTATTAAAACTCCTTATCTTTCATTCCTTTATCATACATTCTACTGCATTCAGACAAGTTTTACGTGGCCTACCAGACCTGGCCTTCCCTCTAACCTCGTCCATATATATTTGTTTCGTTAATCTTGCGTTGTTCATTCTCTCAATGTGACCAAACCAACGTGATGTACTACTTTTATATCTATCCATCATCGTCTTTTCCTCGCCACACTTCGTCATTATGCATTCATTCTTTATCTCGTCCCTTCTCGTTTTACCACCATTCACAATCTTTCTCCATGCTTTCCTCTCTCCGCTTACCTCCCTAGCTTTTGCAAGGTTCATACGTTGTCTCTGATATGCCCTTTTATTTTTAAAATTCCTTATCTTTCTTTCCTTTATTATACATTCTACTGCATTCAGCCAAGTTTCACGCGGCCTATCAGACCTGGCCTTTCCTATAACCTCATCCACATATATTTGTTTTGTTAATCTTGTGTTGTTCATTCTCTCAATGTGACCAAACCAACGTAATGTACTATTTTTATATCTATCCATCATCGTCTTTTCCTCGCTACACTCCGTCATTATGCATTCATTTTTTATCATGTCCCTTCTCGTTTTACCACATGCGCTTCTCGGGAATCTCATACCCATGGCATTTATTTTTCTTTTGTGCTTTTTTTGACATACCCATGTCTCACTTCTATACAGTACTGACGGGACGAACACGCCATTATAGTTTGCTCGTTTCGCAGCTAGGCTCATGCTTTTATTTCTCATTATCGTCCACATACTTCCAATCACTTTCCTTCCAGCATTGACCCTTCGTCCAATCTCGCCCTCCATTGTACCATCTGCAGTAAACATTCTACCGAGATATACCAGCTAGTCCACTTGCCCCACAATTTCATCTTGCAGAGTAAATACTCTACTCTCCTTTCCACCTTCCTGATTGAATACCACCTGTATCAAACTCCCTCAGAGCGCTTTGCAGCTCATCCGCACTGTCACTTAATAAGACTGTGGCATCTGTATACACCAGAAGTCGTACATTTACGTCTCCAACCATTACATCATTTGTATCGCTACATGCTTGTCTAACACATTTATCCATGTATACATTGAACAACCACGGTGACATCACGCAGCCTTGTTGCACTCCTTGCTCAATATTAAAGTTTTCACTCACACCTCCTCCCACCCTAACACATGCCCGACTACCGTTGTATACTGCCCTTATTCCATTTATTAGACCTTCATTTACGCCATATTCATTTAATATTTTCCACAGCTTCTCCCTATTCACTCTGTCATATGCTTTCTCCAGATCTACAAATGCATAGTACAACTTCCTTTTTACCCTTAAACACTTTTCGAATCACCTGATGGAGAGCAACCATCTGATCGACACATCTTCTCCCTGACATGAAGCCACCTTGCACATCCCAAATCTTAGTTTGTGTAGTTTCTGGTACTCTATCATTTAATTTTATTAAATACATAAATAAAAAATTTACCTCGAATAATTAAAATTAAAATTTAAATTCTCAACCAGTGACCATGTAATGGAAGAACCACGTTAGCTATAGATATTAACAAAAGCAGATATAAAATAGTCAAAAAGAAATATGGACAAATCCATACAGTCCAGTAGTGTTTGAAGAATATATTAAACACTCCAAACAAAACATGAAAAAGACTGAAAATATTGACGAAATAAATAATACAATAGTCAAGATTATAAAGCAATCACGGGAAAATACTGCCCGAAAACAAAAAAAAAAAAGGACCTGAGGAAATATAAAAACGAAAAAATAGAATAAACTATTGAAAGAGTAGGAGCCTAAATGTATTAAAGAATAAAGATGCAATCATAACAACGAACTGATACCAAATCTCAACGAGAATAGAAACTTCTACCAATCACTATATATAAAAAACTGTAGTGGACAAACATCCTAATAAGCGAAATAATGCCAAAATGATATTGCTGTTTAAGAAATGTGACAACACAAATATCGAACGCTATCGAGCAGTTAATCTTTGGTCTTTATACCCATTGCATAGAAACAAAACCCTCCGAGCCTCGAGAACAAGTAGGGTTATGACAACAACGTCATGTGCAATGACTGAAAACCGGTATAAAGCGTACTACTGGTTCCAAGATTTATAGGTTTCCAAAACGCATTCGATATCATGAAAACGATGATAGCATGTCAAACCACAGATACACGAGAATAATTCAGAATGTATATGGAAAGACCACAAAAAGTGTGAAGCTCCACTCAACCTCTGCAAATAAGTTCAAAATAGAACGAGAAGTTCCACAGCATGTTACCAAAGCAGTTAAAGTAAAGGGAGAGAGACTGAATAACCTTCGTTTCGCCAACAATGTGTTGGGTACGGGCAACTTAAATGAAGCTAGAGAAATGTTATGAGAACTCCAGTATGTAACGAAAGAAATAGGTCTAAGAATAAGCTTCTCCAAAACTAAATGATAACAAATTTCATTCTAAGTAATTTATTGAAAGTGGAAAAAAATTAAATCGGATTGGAAAATATGTGTATTTAAACGCAAGGTATTTGTTCCCCCAGTTTTAACATACAAAGCAGAAACGTTTACTTTAACGAAGTTGTTCATGAAGAAACTTCAAACAATACAAATAAAAATGAAAACGTCAATGCTGGCCTTAAAGTTGTGTGAAAGAATAAAAACTGAGGAACACCGAAGAAGATCTAAAGTGAAATACGTCATCAAACACATTACAGAAGAAAAGTGGAGATGAGTTGGACATCTGGCAATTATGAACGATGGTAGATGGATCAAAAGAATACTGAAATAGGAGGTCGAGGGCAAGCAAGCGCAGCCAGGAAAGACTACATATAGGATAGAAAAAATATCACAAAATTGGATTCCAATCGCTCAAAACAGATCGAGATGGACATGCGTGGTGATGAAAATATAAATTGCAATTGTCCAAATTTCGTTTAGTTTCCTTTTGGAATCTTGATGTCAGATGTTTCAATAAAACCACTAACGTTCATTATGAATACAGAGTCCGTCAGAAAAATGTATACACAGTTTAACAGATTATATCTGTGAATTTTTGTCGAACTTGGATCGCATTACAACAATGTGTAGTATGATGTTTCACTAAAAGATGTCGTTACGCATATAGCTGTAGATGCAACAATGTAAGGGGTACGATTGTAAAACAAAACGAAAGAAAATGACTAGTGGACGATTGACATTCGAACAGCGAAAAGTCATTCTGAAGTGGTTCATCAGGTTTGATAATGCCGTTGAAGTGCAGCGTCAGTGGTGGCGGGAGTTTTAAGCAGATCCCCCAACCAAATGCACAGTCATAAGCTTGAGGAGCATGGAACGATTTCTGATATTCACAAAGGAAGATCAGAAAGACGGAGTACAGTTACAAGTCATGAATCGTCGGCTCTCGTGTTGGAAAAGTTTGTCTTTTCACCACAGAAGTCTGCTACGCAATGTGCACGTGAAGTGCGGAATAAAAGTGCAAGTGTGCGACGAATTCTGAAAGCTGCTAAGTGGAAAGTTTACATTCTACGATTACTACTCGTGATTAATGATCACGATCCTGATCGTCGAATGGTATCAATAAATGGTAACTGAAGATCAACAATTTGTGACGAAGGTAGTGTAGACTAATGAGGCCTTTTTAAACTTAATGGAACAGTGAATCGCCAGGAGATTACATCGGCATGTGCTGCAATCGCCATTGAAACATGGACTGAAGTAGTTGCGGCGACCGGCCGCCGTTCCGTTATGTGTCTAGCTTCCAACGGCCGACATTTTGAACATTTAAAGTAACCATGTGTGATCAATATTTAAATGTAAAATAAACAAATAAGTAATACTTTTCGTTCCTTAAAGTGTGTATATATTTTTCTGACGGACTCTGTATAATCATTAAATATGAAAATAAAAGCTTTTACTAATGCTATTCGTAATGAAAGCTTCTTACCTTTTTAGGTAACAAAGTCGTGTATTTAAAAGGTTTAAACGCATTGCTTCACTAAAAAGAAAAAAAATTATAAAATATTTGAAATAAGTCTTATTGTCAACAAAAATTTTCGGAATTAGTTGTAATGGAACCTTACAAATAGTGCTAGCCAGTATTTTCCTAAACAAAATTAAAATCCACTTTAGTTTCTGAAAATGGTCTTTTATACTTTACACATTTCCCTTGAAGGATAGAAAAAGGTTAAAGTATTTTCGTAGACATCCGGTATAATATAGAATCGTAAACAAGTAAGGCAACTTTTTGCACTCATTTAGTATAATTTGTCAAAATTAATTTAATGAATATTATCATAGCATAAATATGTGATAAAGAACTACTTCGGTGTTTGCACATCCACAATATTGTAAAAAGTATAAGTGTGGCGATATTTTAAGTGTAAAGTTTGTGTCAAAATGCTATACAAAGGAATTCGCTAAAAGCGATTTTTTAATTAAATAAAATTAAAAAAATTCAAGTTACATGGTTGCAAATATTTATAATTAATTTTCAATTCAAAAATAAAACCCCGGTAGTAATAATATAAGGTTTGGAAATGTTTGGTATATAATATAATAATAAATAGTTTTGAGAGAAGATGTAATACATATTAAAGCGTTAGAACTGCATAATTAAACACTGTGTTCTCCATTTCCTTTTTTATACATACGATAGTATGTCATATTACAAATGTGTTAAAATAAATCAATACACGGTATTTACATATTTTAATTAAATAAAATGTCAAGATCGATAGCGTATTGTATAAAAATTGATTATAAGAATTTAATAGATTCTTTTACATACGCCTAAAAAATTTAAATCTTGGTATTTCTCTATTTAAATTTTATGAAAATACCTACTATGCTATACTGAATACCATTACTTAAGGTATAAGCATTTTTAAATAGGTAATTTGAAAATACGTAATCTATTCACCATATATCTACTAAGGTCGTTATCTAATCATACCATCGCAGATAGTACAAACTATGCACGTGAATGTGGAAAGTCTGTCATGGTCACCATTTTCAAAACGATCATCAAAAGAGCGTGTTACCGATTAATTAGATATATTGAAATTTTGAATAATATTATAAAATAATAATTGATTACACACATGATCAATAAATTATTATCAATTGCAAATATAAGTGATTAAAGTAGGTTTTTCGGAGGTATTTATTTAAAATTATAATTTATTGAATTTTAAGCAGCCTTATTTTATTATGCATATTATAATTGATTTGATCTAATAAATGTTATATGACAATTTCGTTTTCGGTGTGATACTAGTTCTAAAGTTTAAGTAGTAATTATGTAGTAAAAATTATGTAAAGGAATAGCAATAAAGTGTTGTGAATTTTATTTTATACGTAATGTAAATATGTAATTTGTTACATTGATAAATGAAATTCCAGAAATTCTTAATCAATTTTATGCTGATTTAACAGTTTTTCACTGACGAAAGTTGACGCGATTTTATGACCTCATTCCAAAAAATTATATAAATTGTTTGTTTACGCTTGGAAATGGTTGCTTAATAGTGTGCAAACAATTTCACTTGGATGCGTTCCTTTTCGTTTACTATAATTTTGTACATGAAAAACATGCTGTATGCAAAACAAGCAACCTTCATACCTTTTTTGGCAAGTTAAACATATTTAAATAGAGTCTTGGCTTAATTCCATTTGTTAATGCAAAAATGATGTTAATTTCGCACAATTGGTCAAACTTCATAAAATGTTTTGCAGTAGGTATATTTTTTCGGCTAAGATAATTTTTTATCTTATACCAACTATCTTGGTAACTATAAGAGATGAAGGGTCGGTCAAATAAAACAAAAGTTGTATATTTATGAGATAAAAATGGCGAATTAGTTCGAGAACTTCCATACACATTTCAAAAAAGTAACTTGCCAGATTTTTTTGGTATATAGACATTGAACATTTGTCATATAAATCAGCATTATTAAATATATTGCAAATATATATTGCAAATGTAGACATGTCAGTAAAAATGGACCGACAAGAGAACTAAACTTCAATGGAACGGATGCTAAATATTTTACATGATTACGTTTTTGATTTCCTTTTTTGAAGTGATTATTGTTTAATTAAGTGAAACGTAATTAGGTCATTGTATACTTAATAAACCAGTACTGTTAAGTTTTTTCTTTCATATAAAATTTTTATAAAAAAAATTACGTTTCGTTCCGATCGAGTGTACGAAGGTTGTTTCTTGCGCACTCTATCGTTATATTTTAATATGTTTTATACCGGAAATCGAATACGAATAACAAACAGTTATTTGTGAAAATATGAATGACCATAAAAAATCAGTGTATTGCCAAATGAAGCATATTAAAATTTAATATCCAGAACACGCAATGATAATCAATCATAATTAAACATTAAATATTACACTGTTAAACAAATTTTAATATTTATCGTCACTTATGCCCACTTAGTTTTGTTTTTCATTTTGTATGAACCTATAGAAATCGTGCAAAAAGTGTAGGTTGTCTAATCTCGCGTGCAATAAACACTCACTTTTACACTTGCTACTTAAATAACTATTAGGCTACCCTCAACATTAATCCAATTAATACGTACCTATGTCATAAAATCATTTTGTTTTTAAATCTTACTTCCTTCCTAGAATTTCTAAATATCAATGTTTGGTGCTTGATCAAGAGTGTTTAAAAGTACATTCCTAAGTTTTTATTTTTCTTTTTTTCTTAATTTTTAGTTCAAAGAAATCTTAGCAAACCTATTTACAGGAATTAAAATACTATTCTACAACTACTAAATTTACAAAATTTAATATCAGAAATATCCAACATTTGTTTCAATTAACCGATCCTATATCTCTTAGAAGTTACTCAGATAGCAAAAGTTCTAAACCTACGATTAAAAATCATTTTGTATATGTTTTCGATCTAAAATAGTGACATTTGAAAATTTGGTTTATAAAGTTTACATATTTCATTAAAAATTCTCTTAATCATATTTATGTGACCAGTTATCTCAAAAAGTTAATGTCTCTCTAATAAGAAGTGGATAATATTTAACCATACATTTACAATAACTTACCCTGTGGACAGTTCTAGTTTGGGTGCATACATGAAGTTTGATGAAGTTTGTGAAATTTGGTTCAAATATGAGTTGATCATGGAAAGTTTTAATGAAACAATAACTTTTATGTGGATTGTGGATGAAATATTAAGGATTATATTGGAATTTGAGATGAAATTATACACATACCTAAATCAGGATACCTAAAGTACATAACACCATTTAATGAAATAAGGATACACATGTATTTTTCATTTCAATTTTTCGTTTAATACATATTTTAATAGTTTTAATATGCACTTTTAAATATTAATGAAGGTAATTTCCAATGCCTTTTATTTAAAACAATTTTAACAAAAAATTAATTTCTTCGTCAGGGGTTAGAACTTTCACTCCTTGCATTACCAGTACGATCATGGAACTGAAACTACGAATATATATATATATATATATATATATATATATATATATATATATATATATATATATATATATATATATATACCGGATGTAAATCAAATAGGGGCCACCCCTGTAATATTCGAACGGGTCGTTAGATGTTGTTCAAATTTTGGTGGGTTATATTAGTGCCAGTTTTGGATTCTTTACATAAAAAAAACAATATGGCCGACCTCCGGTTTCACCGAAAATAACGCAAAAGCTGAAAATTTAAATAGAACACCCTGTATATTTTTACATATTTGGATTCTAGGGCTTCAAATACATACAGTTCGTCTATCTAATGTGAACTCAGGTGCATTTTAATTTAATTTTTTTAAGTATTTTTTAATTTTTGGTCATTATGACGTCATCTATGTTATGGATAATTGCGTACAATTACCCCCACAATATTATTCTTCCTAATAATTAATTTTAGTGAAGTTTGTTGACAATCAAATTTAAAAATTACGGTTTTTTAGCTAAAACTCACTGTTCCCAATAGAAACATGCATGGGCCACCCTGTATATTAAATAGCTCTTTCAAGTACTAGTAAAACGATATGCATAGTAATTTCCTTAGTTTCTAAATAAAGCAGTAATTTTTAATTTTCTAATTTTTATTAACACAACATGCTCCTGAAGCCGACTCTGTCAAAGTAAAATGGCGTTTGAGTTGACATTTGGCAGATGAACTGTATGTATTTGAAGCCGTAGAATCCAAACATGTAAAAATATACAGGTTGTTTCATTTAAATTTTCAGCTTTTGTGTCATTTCCGGTGAAACCGGAAGCCGGTCATATTGTTTTTTTTATGTAAAAAATTCCAAACTGGCTCTAATATAACCCATCAAAACTTGAACAAAATCTAACGATCCTTTCAAAAGTTACAGGAGTGGCCCCTATTTGATTTACACCCGGTATATATATATATATATATATATATATATATATATATATATATATATATATAGGCAAAGCTGAGAAACCCTATACCAAAATTATTGCTAGGCGGTGCGCCATTTCTTCTCACGAGCCATCCAAAGTTCGAAATTTGACCGACTTCATTAGCTTTTATCTGGGAAAATGAAAATTTCATTTTCAAACAAAATACTTCTAAAATACCTTCTAAAACCTCAGATTAAGATTTTAAAAGATGCAGAATTTGAGAAAAATATGCTTGGCAATTAGGCCAATTTTGTGGTGGCGTTTGCATACATCAGTGTGACAGGCATTTTTTGCACCCATTGTGTCGTTCGATTTCATATTTCACTCATTCAACGAGTACACAGATATGTACATGGTGTACTGGCTCTGTGAAAGGAACTCTGTGGCTACTGCTGACCAATATGTTCAATAATAAAAAATGTGTTCTGTACTTTTTGTATTGTTTTGATCACCAATATGCTTCTGACGCCTTGTGGCACGTATCATGTGGTGAATTTGTTTACATGTAGCTTCCAACGTTGCAATTTAATGTCATTTTTGGATGGCCTGTTAGAAGAAACGACGCATCGCCTAGCATTAATTATTTTTATGAGGCTTATCAGATTCGCATGGGCTATAACGCTAGCTGAAGCTTTAACACTATTTAATAAACACCGTTAATATATATATATATATATATATATATATATATATATATATATATATATATATATACATATATACGTTTTTACGATTTTTATTGATTCTGTAGCATCCCAGTCGAAAACTTGGTTTTAATTTATATAAGAATAATTTTTTATTGAAATACCATTTCTAGTACCTCGATCAGCTAAAAGTTCATATATAATAGTTTATCATTGTCTTTCATACGTGTAAGAAATTTCGATTTAGTAGCTGTAATTACACGGCTCCTTTACTTGAAACCTATGTACGTTGACAGGTACTTCCGGTGGACCTACACGTGCTATAACTTGATATGGATCTATGATTTTGTTATAATTGCCGTATGCCAAATTTCATCACTCAGCTCAAACGGCGCTATGATTGTTACACACACACACACACGCTCACGTTCACACACGCACGCACGCGCACACATACACACACAGCGGTGTTTCTAACTGGAGAAATAGTAATTCTTGGCAATCAGAAAAAAAATTCGTATCTAATCAAGGAAAGGCATTTTCAATATGAATACCTGGAGATAAACTTCTAGGTCCAGTTGGTTTTAATTTAAACGTAGACCGTTACCTAATTTTTTAAAAATTAGTTAAACCTAGTAGAGAGTATACTACTAATCGTAAGAAAAAACATGTGGTACATGCAGGATGGAGTAAAACCACATATTCCACTCAAAGAAGGAAATTACTTGAATGAAGTGTTCCAAATCATTTGATAGGTCATGGGAGGTAGTTTCCTTGTCCCGTAGCCGAGTTTCCAACCCAATGGATTTTTATGTTTAAGGTTACATGAAATCTCCAAAACAATGGGTACTCACGAACAGCTCTGAAGAAGTCAGGAAGCTGCTGATTCTATCAAAATTGACCTAGCCACTTTTTGTAATAAAATCAATGCGCAAGCGACTAAAACGTTGTATTGAAGTAAGCGATAGCGATGTAGAACCTTTTTGTCTGACCTTTTCGTTTAAATGCAATGTTTAAATAAGAAATTTGCAATGAAATTATAAATGAACGTGGTACAAAACAAGTTAAGACGAATTCTGTTAAAACAAGAGAGTTTACGTAGCACCCTCTATGCGACATATCAAAAATGATGACTTATTCGATTTTTCAGGTCAAAAAAAAGGTAACTACCGATTTTCATGTTTATGTGTGGTAAATTAACTGAAATCTAACATGACTGAATAATTTGTATAACTTTAACACCATGGATATCTGTACGTATTAATATTTAACCCCCTGCTATTAAACAAATAATTGGTCTGCTGTATGGGTAAAATAGTACCCATTCTTTATTAATTACCTCGACTGTTTTTGTGTATGGCTGTAACCAACTGTCCAGAGATCTTTATCTTCATAAGTCGACAACTCTATTTTTTGAATTCGCATCTTTCCTAATATTTTTTGAAAAAATTTACCACCACCCCTTTGCGCAATGACGTCATCGAGAATTTTTTCAAATACCAACTTATATTTTTTCTTGGGGAATTCTTACTCTTCTTCAAATTCTCTTTCGGCAATGGGTAGTTTGTAGTATTCCTATTATGAGTTTTCGGGTCTATTACTATTTGAAACTGAAAATAAAGAAATCTCGATAGCTGCGGTATCCTGTCAAGTAAACTGTCAAGAGCTCACAGTTTGCTGAACCACTCTGCTGCTGCTGTTTTGTCCAATTGTCGATATAATAATATTTAGACACGTTCGTTATTTAAACGAAAAACAAATAATTGAAATTTTAATTCTGAGACGCTATGGGGATAAGCAGTGCAACCAGGAAGAAGTCTGTTATTTATTTAACATGAAATATCCAGATCGGAATCCCATTGTCCGCTCCACGATAAGCAAAATTGAAAAAGAAAGTTCCGAAAATTCACAGTACTACACTGATAATCAGATCAGTCAATCTTCTGTTGTGAAGTACTTAAAAAAACATAAATGACATCCGCTTGAAGTGAATTTAACGACGATGATCCTAATCTCAGCATCCAGTTCTGTGACGATATTAGGAAGAGGTGCAATTCTGATGCTGATTCTGTAAACCAAATTATTTTTTCCATTTTCTCAATGGGACAGTTAACAGACAAAACTGTCTATATTGGGCTAAGCAAAATCCTCACTGGATGATGGAGACGCATACCCAGTATCCAGAAAAGGTGAATGTTTGGGCGGGTATTGTGGAAACCTAACCGGGGAAAAATATTTGAAACTGCTCAGATACCAACTCGTTCCTGCTTTAGTTCAGCTGTATCCTAATCTGGATGAAATTTTTCCTGGACGCTGGATTGGGAGGTGTACGAAGGTTGTTTCTTGCGCACTCTATCGTTATATTTTAATATGTTTTATACCGGAAATCGAATACGAATAACAAACAGTTATTTGTGAAAATATGAATGACCATAAAAAATCAGTGTATTGCCAAATGAAGCATATTAAAATTTAATATCCAGAACACGCAATGATAATCAATCATAATTAAACATTAAATATTACACTGTTAAACAAATTTTAATATTTATCGTCACTTATGCCCACTTAGTTTTGTTTTTCATTTTGTATGAACCTATAGAAATCGTGCAAAAAGTGTAGGTTGTCTAACTCGCGTCGCGTGCAATAAACACTCACTTTTTACACTTGCTACTTAAATAACTATTAGGCTACCCTCAACATTAATCCAATTAATACGTACCTATGTCATAAAATCATTTTGTTTTTAAATCTTACTTCCTTCCTAGAATTTCTAAATATCAATGTTTGGTGCTTGATCAAGAGTGTTTAAAAGTACATTCCTAAGTTTTTATTTTTCTTTTTTTCTTAATTTTTAGTTCAAAGAAATCTTAGCAAACCTATTTACAGGAATTAAAATACTATTCTACAACTACTAAATTTACAAAAATTTAATATCAGAAATATCCAACATTTGTTTCAATTAACCGATCCTATATCTCTTAGAAGTTACTCAGATAGCAAAAGTTCTAAACCTACGATTAAAAATCATTTTGTATATGTTTTCGATCTAAAATAGTGACATTTGAAAATTTGGTTTATAAAGTTTACATATTTCATTAAAAATTCTCTTAATCATATTTATGTGACCAGTTATCTCAAAAAGTTAATGTCTCTCTAATAAGAAGTGGATAATATTTAACCATACATTTACAATAACTTACCCTGTGGACAGTTCTAGTTTGGGTGCATACATGAAGTTTGATGAAGTTTGTGAAATTTGGTTCAAATATGAGTTGATCATGGAAAGTTTTAATGAAACAATAACTTTTATGTGGATTGTGGATGAAATATTAAGGATTATATTGGAATTTGAGATGAAATTATACACATACCTAAATCAGGATACCTAATGTAAATAACACCATTTAATGAAATAAGGATACACATGTATTTTTCATTTCAATTTTTCGTTTAATACATATTTTAATAGTTTTAATATGCACTTTTAAATATTAATGAAGGTAATTTCCAATGCCTTTTATTTAAAACAATTTTAACAAAAAAAAAATTAATTTCTTCGTCAGGGGTTAGAACTTTCACTCCTTGCATTACCAGTACGATCATGGAACTGAAACTACGAATATATATATATATATATATATATATATATATATATATATACCGGATGTAAATCAAATAGGGCCACCCTGTAATATTCGAACGGGTCGTTAGATGTTGTTCAAATTTTGGTGGGTTATATTAGTGCCAGTTTTGGATTCTTTACATAAAAAAAACAATATGGCCGACCTCCGGTTTCACCGAAAATAACGCAAAAGCTGAAAATTTAAATGGAACACCGTGTATATTTTTACATATTTGGATTCTAGGGCTTCAAATACATACAGTTCATCTGTCAAATGTCAACTATTTTAATTTAATTTTTTTTTAAATCTTTTTTAATTTTAGATCATTATGACGTCATCTAAATTATAGATAATTGACGTACAATTACCCCCACAATATTATTTTCCTAATAATTAATTTTTGTGAAGTTTGTTAACGATCAAATTTAAAAATTACGGTTTTTAACTAAAACTCACTGTTCCCAATAGAAACATACATGGGCCACCCTGTATATTAAATAGCTCTTTCAAGTACTAGTAAAACGATATGCATAGTAATTTCCTTAGTTTCTAAATAAAGCAGTAATTTTTAATTTTCTAATTTTTATTAACACAACATGCTCCTGAAGCCGACTCTGTCAAAGTAAAATGGCGTTTGAGTTGACATTTGGCAGATGAATTGTATGTATTTGAAGCCGTAGAATCCAAACATGTAAAAATATACAGGTTGTTCCATTTAAATTTTCAGCTTTTGTGTCATTTCCGGTGAAACCGGAAGCCGTCATATTGTTTTTTTATGTAAAAAAATCCCAAACTGGCTCTAATATAACCCATCAAAACTTGAACAAAATCTAACGACCCGTTCAAAAGTTACAGGGGTGGCCCTATTTGATTTACACCGGTATATATATATATATATATATATATATATATATATATATATATATATATATATATATATATATATATAGGCAAAGCTGAGAAACCCTATACCAAAATTATTGCTAGGCGGTGCGCCATTTCTTCTCACGAGCCATCCAATGTTCGAAATTTGACCGACTTCATGAGCTTTTATCTGGGAAAATGAAAATTTCATTTTCAAACAAAATACTTCTAAAATACCTTCTAAAACCTCAGATTAAGATTTTAAAAGATGCAGAATTTGAGAAAAATATGCTTGGCAATTAGGCCAATTTTGTGGTGGCGTTTGCATACATCAGTGTGACAGGCATTTTTTGCACCCATTGTGTCGTTCGATTTCATATTTCACTCATTCAACGAGTACACAGATATGTACATGGTGTACTGGCTCTGTGAAAGGAACTCTGTGGCTACTGCTGACCAATATGTTCAATAATAAAAAATGTGTTCTGTACTTTTTGTATTGTTTTGATCACCAATATGCTTCTGACGCCTTGTGGCACGTATCATGTGGTGAATTTGTTTACATGTAGCTTCCAACGTTGCAATTTAATGTCATTTTTGGATGGCCTGTTAGAAGAAACGACGCATCGCCTAGCATTAATTATTTTTATGAGGCTTATCAGATTCGCATGGGCTATAACGCTAGCTGAAGCTTTAACACTATTTAATAAACACCGTTAATATATATATATATATATATATATATATATATATATATATATACATATATACGTTTTTTACGATTTTTATTGATTCTGTAGCATCCCAGTCGAAAACTTGGTTTTAATTTATATAAGAATAATTTTTTATTGAAATACCATTTCTAGTACCTTGATCAGCTAAAAGTTCATATATAATAGTTTATCATTGTCTTTCATACGTGTAAGAAATTTCGATTTAGTAGCTGTAATTACACGGCTCCTTTACTTGAAACCTATGTACGTTGACAGGTACTTCCGGTGGACCTACACGTGCTATAACTTGATATGGATCTATGATTTTGTTATAATTGCCGTATGCCAAATTTCATCACTCAGCTCAAACGGCGCTATGATTGTTACACACATACACACACACGCTCACGTTCACACACACGCACGCACGCGCACACATACACACACAGCGGTGTTTCTAACTGGAGAAATAGTAATTCTTGGCAATCAGAAAAAAAATTCGTATCTAATCAAGGAAAGGCATTTTCAATATGAATACCTGGAGATAAACTTCTAGGTCCAGTTGGTTTTAATTTAAACGTAGACCGTTACCTAATTTTTTAAAAATTAGTTAAACCTAGTAGAGAGTATACTACTAATCGTAAGAAAAAACATGTGGTACATGCAGGATGGAGTAAAACCACATATTCCACTCAAAGAAGGAAATTACTTGAATGAAGTGTTCCAAATCATTTGATAGGTCATGGGAGGTAGTTTCCTTGTCCCGTAGCCGAGTTTCCAACCCAATGGATTTTTATGTTTAAGGTTACATGAAATCTCCAAAACAATGGGTACTCACGAACAGCTCTGAAGAAGTCAGGAAGCTGCTGATTCTATCAAAATTGACCTAGCCACTTTTTGTAATAAAATCAATGCGCAAGCGACTAAAACGTTGTATTGAAGTAAGCGATAGCGATGTAGAACCTTTTTGTCTGACCTTTTCGTTTAAATGCAATGTTTAAATAAGAAATTTGCAATGAAATTATAAATGAACGTGGTACAAAACAAGTTAAGACGAATTCTGTTAAAACAAGAGAGTTTACGTAGCACCCTCTATGCGACATATCAAAAATGATGACTTATTCGATTTTTCAGGTCAAAAAAAAGGTAACTACCGATTTTCATGTTTATGTGTGGTAAATTAAATGAAATCTAACATGACTGAATAATTTGTATAACTTTAACACCATGGATATCTGTACGTATTAATATTTAACCCCCTGCTATTAAACAAATAATTGGTCTGCTGTATGGGTAAAATAGTACCCATTCTTTATTAATTACCTCGACTGTTTTTGTGTATGGCTGTAACCAACTGTCCAGAGATCTTTATCTTCATAAGTCGACAACTCTATTTTTTGAATTCGCATCTTTCCTAATATTTTTTGAAAAAATTTACCACCACCCCTTTGCGCAATGACGTCATCGAGAATTTTTTCAAATACCAACTTATATTTTTCTTGGGAATTCTTACTCTTCTTCAAATTCTCTTTCGGCAATGGGTAGTTTGTAGTATTCCTATTATGAGTTTTCGGGTCTATTACTATTTGAAACTGAAAATAAAGAAATCTCGATAGCTGCGGTATCCTGTCAAGTAAACTGTCAAGAGCTCACAGTTTGCTGAACCACTCTGCTGCTGCTGTTTTGTCCAATTGTCGATATAATAATATTTAGACACGTTCGTTATTTAAACGAAAAACAAATAATTGAAATTTTAATTCTGAGACGCTATGGGGATAAGCAGTGCAACCAGGAAGAAGTCTGTTATTTATTTAACATGAAATATCCAGATCGGAATCCCATTGTCCGCTCCACGATAAGCAAAATTGAAAAAAGAAAGTTCCGAAAAATTCACAGTACTACACTGATAATCAGATCAGTCAATCTTCTGTTGTGAAGTACTTAAAAAAACATAAATGACATCCGCTTGAAGTGAATTTAACGACGATGATCCTAATCTCAGCATCCAGTTCTGTGACGATATTAGGAAGAGGTGCAATTCTGATGCTGATTCTGTAAACCAAATTATTTTTTCCATTTTCTCAATGGGACAGTTAACAGACAAAACTGTCTATATTGGGCTAAGCAAAATCCTCACTGGATGATGGAGACGCATACCCAGTATCCAGAAAAGGTGAATGTTTGGGCGGGTATTGTGGAAACCTAACCGGGGAAAAATATTTGAAACTGCTCAGATACCAACTCGTTCCTGCTTTAGTTCAGCTGTATCCTAATCTGGATGAAATTTTTCCTGGACGCTGGATTGGGAGGTGAGGATCAATTGAATGGTCCGCGCGGTTACCGGATTTTACGCCTCTGGATTACTTTTTGTGGGTCTATCTTAAGAGTAAGCTCTACTATAATAGACCAGTCTCCATTGAGGCGTTAAAAGAACGAATCCAAAATGAAATTCGGGCGAGACGATCCAAAATGTTAGACGGGAATTCATTCATCGGCTTACCTTCTGTCAAGAAGTAAATGGGAACATTTAATTTAATATTTTATACTGTTTTTCTAACTGTTTATGTATTTATTTACATGTTTAATTAAACTATCAATTTGTTTTAACTAGAACCCAAAAATTCCGAAATTATTTTATTTATTTATCTTACTTTGACATGTCACATTTTCAGTATCTTATCGTACAAATACTACAAACTGCACATTGACGTACAGAGAATTTAAAGAAGAATAAGAATTCCCGAAAAAAATATAGGTTGCCATTTAAAAAATAATGTTATGACGTCATTGCACAAAATGGTGGGGAATTTTTTTTTAAATACTAGAAAAGATGCGCAGGGATTAAAACTATCTAATTAGTTAGGTCATTTGGAAAACATATTTAAAATGAAGATCTTTGAATCCGAAATGGATCAACTTTAAATCATTAATACCACCAAAGGGAAGCCATCAAACAAAGAAGAGGTGGTGACATGGTTGTGCGTCCAGGAAAAATGTAAAAAATGCCAGGGGACATTAAAAATTCTCAAGTTCTGTCAGTATCTGAGCACAAATGTAAACCAAATTTGGCACAAGTGAAAGTAAAAATTCATAATGAAAATGCCAAAAAGCGAGCGCCAGAAACTGATCAGGACATTCCCAAAATTTACCATGAAGAAATGAGGGCACTTTTTGATCGTGGAATTGACTTTGTCTGCGATATTCCAATGCTGTCTTCAGTAAAGAGCACTTTATATCGACACAGACAAGAGGCAAATGGACTGTCGAAAGAGCCAAAATGTGCAGCGGATTTCGAAACACCTGAAAGGTCTCTTCTTTTGAACGATGGGTCTTCCTTCTTGCTCGCTGATGATGGTCACGAAGACAGAATTTTAATATTTTCGTTATCAATTGGGAAAGAGATTATGTCAAACCAGCAAACATTCTTTATGGACGGCAATGTTATGAGCTGCAGTAAACAGTTGACTTAACTTTATACAATGCATGTGCGCGTTGGAAGCAACACAGATGAGAGAAACGTAATTCCTGTAGTTTATCCACTACTCAAGAATAAAACTCGCTCAAGATTACAATAATAAAAATATCCACAAACTGGAAGCCAACATTGGTGACAGCAGATTTCGAGGGAACAGTGATTATAGCTATAAGGAATGTGCTTCCGAACGTTGCAATGAATGCCTATCATTACCACTACAATCAATGTACATGACGAAAAGTACAACAGTTGGGCCTAGTTGTAGAATACCGGCACGATGATGAACTGCGACTACATGTTCGTATGTGTGCTGCTTTGGCGTATATTCCACTTGAAGATTTTAGATAACGATTGGTTAATCATTCAAGAAAATTCTACGATTCTACGATTATTTCGTGGATCAGTGGCTACCAAATAGTATCATCACGCCAGCAGTAACAAGATCCATCATACAAATAACGTCGTGGGGGGTGAAGTGGGGTGGAACAACAAGTTACATCATCTGGTCAAAAGAAACCATCCGCCTGTCTTACAGTTGATTAAACACTTAAAAGAATAAGGGGAAAATAGTGATTTTCTTTGTCAGCGAAAATAATTGAATCTGGAGGGAAAAAGAAGAACAAAAAACATACGTAAAGTTGGACATACGAATTAAAAAAATATTAGCGGCATACACAGAAACAAAAGACGTTAAAAAATGCCTTCTCTAGCTTACGTCGCTAAGTTAGAGTAACCGACTGTAGGTCTCTGCATGTTGTAAATATTCCGTAGATACCATTTTTTCTTGTAAATTCGTAAAATACAAAAAAAAAACCACAAACACAAAAAAAACCACAAACACAAAAAAAACTAAAAAGAAAAAAAAAGCCTAAAAAAGTTCGAAGGAAAGTCTTAAATAAAGTAACATAAAATTAAGTATAACTGTATATCTACACAAGTAGGACTATGTATCGTATCGCTTTTACCTGACTCAAGGGATGACCTAACCCGTGTACGCAAGCTGGACAAAATTAACCGTGTATGCAAATGGGACGTACGTAGGTATAGAAGGCTATGCAATCGATTTTTTTCCCACTACCGTTAAATCGACTTATTTTACAGCTTTCGCCAAGATCGCGTGTGTGTGTGTGTGCGTGTGTAAGTGTGTACGTGTGTACGTGTGTACGTGTGTACGTGTGTACGTGTGTACGTGCGTACGTGCGTACGTGCGTACGTGCGTACGTGCGTACGTGCGTACGTGCGTACGTGCGTACGTGCGTACGTGCGTACGTGTGTACGTGTGTACGTGTGTACGTGTGTACGTGTGTGTGTGTGTGTGTGTGTGTGTGTGTGTGTGTGTGTGTGTGTGTGTGTGTGTCTGTGTGTATGTATGTATTTGTGTATGTGTGTCTGTGTGTATGTGTGTGTGTGTGTGTGTGTGTGTGTGTGTGTGTGTGTGTGTACGTGTGTACGTGTGTACGTGTGTACGTGTGTACGTGTGTACGTGTGTACGTGTGTACGTGTGTACGTGTGCGTGTGTACGTGTGTACGTGTGTACGTGTGTACGTGTGTACGTGTGTACGTGTGTACGTGTGTCGTGTACGTGTGTACGTGTGTACGTGTGTACGTGTGTACGTGTGTACGTGTGTATGTGTGTATGTGTGTATGTGATGTGTGTATGTGTATGTGTGTATGTGTGTGTGATGTGTGTGTGTGTGTATGTGTATGTGTGTGTGTGTGTGTGTGTGTGCGCGTGCGTGCGCGTGTGAGTGTATGTGTGTGTGTGGGTGTGGGTGTGCGTGCGCGAGTGCGTGTGCGCGTGCGTGTGTGCATGGATGTATGTTAGTATCCACGATAACTCCAGAACGAAAATACCTACGTACTTAACATTTCGTATTTAAGCTTGTTTTCATTTGGCTTAGAGCGGATTAGATTTTGGAAGAGATCCAGGGGCGGTTAGGAGGGGTTTATTAGGGGTAGTTTTTGGTTTTTATCAAATATTTCTAAAACAGCTGCATATTTCGAAGATATAAAAATGCTTAGATATAGACCTTAAACATATTGATTGATTATGTTCTATGCAATTTTTTGAAATAACGCGTAGTTTGGATGTATGTTAGTATCCACGATAACTCCAGAACGAAAATACCTACGTACTTAACATTTCGTATTTAAGCTTGTTTTCATTTGGCTTAGAGCGGATTAGATTTTGGAAGAGATCCAGGGGCGGTTAGGAGGGGTTTATTAGGGGTAGTTTTTGGTTTTTATCAAATATTTCTAAAACAGCTGCATATTTCGAAGATATAAAAATGCTTAGATATAGACCTTAAACATATTGATTGATTATGTTCTATGCAATTTTTTGAAATAACGCGTAGTTTAGCAGCAAAATCCTAAGGTACAATTCAAGTGGTAGTTCAAATTTGTTTATTATCTGAATAACGATTAATTTTATAAGAAGAGTGTGGACGTATCTTTTAAAGAAAATTTAATTTTACGTAAATTTTCTTTATAAAGTTTTTTAATGTAAGGAGAAATAAATGTAAAAATTAAATAAATATGATTGAAATTGCTAAAAATGTATTATCGATATTTTTATAGAAACCTTGGAATTAATGGATGTATTTATGTCTATTAATATCTATCTGCATGAAGTTTTAAACGTCATTCTGACATAGACTGTGTTGCCTGTTTTCGTTATCAACGTATAAAAAAGAGCTTGCATAGTTACCCTAAAGAAATTATAACTAAAATTGTTTCATTTCTTTTAATTTTTTAAGTTAGCGTCTAGATGTCTATTAACCTCTGTCTGTTATGAAGTTTTAAACGTCTGTTTCACATAGATCATTGTTTTGCGTTTACAATGTTGCCTATTTTCGTATTGAACTTCTTATAAAATAGGTTGCATAATTAATTATCCTTAAAAAATGTTATTAAAATTATTCATTTCTCACCAGATATTTTTAATTACCGCACAAAATTAACATCTTGTCTGATCAAGTTTTATTTTGATTACATTTTGTTTAGTCTTTTACTGATTAAAGGCAAAATGCGGAAAATAATGAATATAGAGGAAAATGGAAGTGTTGAGGAGACCTTGAAAAAGCACGGAGAAAAAGAAAGAGAAAATAAGATGTTAGTTAATATTTTTAAAGTAAGTATTTACTTGCAAATCAAACACTTTTTATGTAAGCACGTTATTATAATCATAAATTCAGCATGTGCGTGTTGTCTCAAATTACCATAACAAATTCAACAAGCAAAGTAAAAAGTGTCTTCAATAATAATAAAATGATGCTGGCAACATGGCTTAAGTATTTGATTTCCAGAACCCACCTTAATCAAAAACAAATTGGACACCAAAAAATAAACTATGAAAGAAATCCTTTATTATTCGATTGGTACTGAATAGACACCACTTTCTGTTTTAAAACCAAATAAGTATTTTGTGAGCTATTATAAATATTCGAAGAAAAAATGAATTTTGAGCTTAAAAAAAACAAAAGCTATTGAATTTTGTTTTTTGTGAATGAATTTACCTAAACAAGTTAGCACAATAATGTGCAGTTAGTTTATTTATAGCTCAATCAACAACAAAGATACCAATATAATACCATCAAACTTGAGACATACTGTGCACATTTTAGTACATATTTTGTAACTAACATAAAATAATAATTAAATGATAATTTGTTACACAAATTAAGGTTTTTACATTAAAACAGAGATCAAACCAAATGATACTTATTTTTCCTTATATAAGTGTAATTGTAAGCTCAAGATAAGGAAACTAGACTAACAAATTAAAATAAGATACACATTATAACTTTCTATTACACATAATGCAAATATATTTTTAAACTATCTACTTCTCTATTAAAACTATAAATGTATGCAAAATGTTTATTAATTTAACACACATTCAATCGAAACATGTTAATTTTGTGTCCCCTTTAAATGTAAATTTGTAGTTAAAAAACGATTAGAATAGATCCGTTACTATTTAAGCTTCCAAAGAAAGATAACCTCAATTTTGAGTTTCTTATTATTGTTTGAATACTGTTACTGTACCAAAAACAGAAAAAAATCAGTCATTTAGTATCATGTATTTAAAATCTGCGATGCTTTCTCCTCTCAAATTAATGCTCATTTTAAATGCCTACATGATGCTAATCACAACGGGACGCTTAACGTTAAGGATTCCAACTGTGTGGAAATGAATAGGAATAGATTGATACAATTAACAACAATATTTAAAATGTCGTCACGCTTAACAAAAAAAAAGGAACAAAACTTAGTTATGTGATTTAACCTAAATCTCTATGACGTAAAAAGTATTAAATCAATTTTCATGAGAAGGAGGCCAGGGTTACTATACTTATTAGAATTTGTGGGTCTAATTAGTTTTGTATAATTATACATGCTGTTATGGTATATGGAAACGAGTTAAACCTAATCTTTTGCTGACTTGACATTTGATTTTATGGATTATATACACAAGCTTTGCTATATGTAGAATACAATTTTAGAAAACATATTTTATTACCGCTGGTTTTAGCAGTGGTGCCTAATAACAATGAAAAAGTATTAGAAGTTTTATAAGTTCATCAAAAATTTTTCCAGGAGTATGTATAGAAAAAGTTCATGAATCAATAGTAGCCTTAAATCAAATCCGGTATTTAAGCAATAAAAATTATTTTCAGTTCATTTGAGATAGAAAATTATATCAAATAATTTAAATATTTTCTTATCGCATTCCGCTTATATCGAGGTTAATTCTATACCGTACGAGCAAAAGTAATTATATGTAATTGTTTAGTTAAGAAATAGCGTTATTTAAATTGTTCGAAGAGGAGGGCGCTCACACTAATAATTCCATAATTTTAAACTGATTTAGCAATTATTTGTAATCATGCTTTATGTGATTGCAATTGTATCAATACATTTGACCTAATAACATATAAGCAAACATAACTATTATTTAAACTATTTCATATAGTATTTATCTAAAATTCGCAATAAAGCTGTAATCTTGTCGGTATTGTAATAAAAACACATTTCTATTCCTACATTTGTTTCTGTAATTACGTAAAATATAACCTTTGTTCATTAATAGCAAATTTAAAATGCTTAGCTTTCTTTACGGTATATTTTTGTATTTATGTTATATAAATCTAAACTTCCGATAACACTTACAGTTATCTTCATCAGCAGTAATACAATTTTTCAGAATTGTTTAAGATGTTGAAACAAATATGAAATTTGAAAAAATGAAAAAACCAACTACGAAATACAATTTTAGTAAAAAATAACTAGATCATTAATAAATTAAATATTATTAATCTGTCTTGAAGTTGAGAAATCAGAACACCCTCTAACGGTTGAAGGCTAACAGTGAAAAATGTCATAACCAAAGAACAAATTTAAACAAAATTTAATGAAACTATGATGTAAGTTTAAAGTTGTAAAAAACTTTAATTTGAAATTGATAAAATCATTCACAAATAAAACTTGACATCAATTAAAAGAAACCAGTCAAATCTAAGGAAGAAATAGCTTTGTTAATAAATGTAAGTGTTATTTTACAGTGGAAACACAATGTAGTACGTTTTATATAATTTTTAATTTTAATTTCTACTGTTAAATTGTAGAGCTGTGATAATGTATCATATAATTGGCAAAGCATCTGCTTCAAGGGCCAGCAAAAAACCTAGACATACCAAAAGCTAAAAAATTAAAATTAAGACGTACCATTGTGCCTATTTTTAATTATAAGATGCCAAACGTATTTAAACGGAAATTTTCTTCTTACCTATTGAAGTTATTAGGATGTTTATATATCTCAATAGCTTCACGTTGTAAACGCACATAACAATGAGTTTGTCTTGACAATATTTCCATATAAAATTGAATGTCATGATTGAAATTATTTAAAGCACGGTCAGCTACCATAGATTTCTTTGTTTGACCTAATCTACAAAATCTCATATGTTCTTCACATCTTGTACCAAAACACTGTCTTTCTACGACTTATTTCAGTGGAATAATAAATTCTATGAACAGTTTGATGGTGTAGCAATGGGTAGTCCTCTTAACCCTGATTGATATTAATATTGTTAGTACACCTGCTAGGCATAACCATAAAGAAAAGCCAGTGCTCAATGTTGGTACTGTTTTTCTTCTTTTTATAACTAATGTTACAGATAAAATTGAAAAAATCCTAATTAATCATGATATTAGGACTGTTTTTAAACCTACAAGAAAAATTGTAGAACATTTAAGGTCACCTAAAGATGTTTCAAACCTATTATCATCTTCCGGAGTGTATAAGTTATCTTGATCATGTGGAAAAGTATGCATTGGGACCACAAAACGTAGTTTTGATAAAGAACGTAAAGAACATATGTGATTTTGTAGATTAGCAATCAGACAAATTTGCGATAGCTTACCATGCTTTAACTAATTTAAATCATGACATTCAATTTCGTAACATGGAAATATTATCAAAACAAACAGATTATTATTATGTTCGTTTACAACGTGAAGCTATTTGGATATATAAACATCCTAATAACTTCAACAAGCAAGAAGAAAATCTACGCTTAATAGGTTTTGACATCTTATAATTTAAAAAAGGCACAACGGTACGTCTTAATTTTAATTTTAGCTTTACCTAGACCTTGAAGTACATGCTTTACCAATCATAACTTAAATTATCACAGTACTATAATTTAATATATGTATTTGAAATTAAAATTAAAATACAAAAATTACATAAAATGTATTACATTGCATTTTCACTGTAAAATAACACTTACATTTTTAGCAAAGCTATTGTGTTAGATTTGACTGGGTTATTTTAATTGATGTCGATTTTCTATTTGTGAATGCTTTTATCAACTTTACACTTACATTAATAACTTGATTAAATTTTGTTAAATTTGTTCTTTGGTTACGACATTTTTCACTGTCAGACTTCGACCGTTAGAGGGTGATTTGTCATCTTACCAGTTTAACCATATTTAATTTATTAATAATCTAGTTATTCTTTACTAAAATTGTATTCCGTAGTTGGCTTATACGTTTATCAAACTGTTATATTAATAGTAGGCTTATGTTTGCGTTTTCACTTTTTCAAATTTTATAAATTGGTTCTAACATCTTAAACAACTCTAAAAGTTTGTATTAACTGGCGAAGATAACTGTAAGTGTTGTCTAAACGTTTAGATTTGTATAACATAAATACAAAAATACACCATAAAAAAAAAAACTCAAAAAGGTAAGTATTTTAAATATGTGTAATAATGGTGAAAGTTTACATTTTCAAATTTAAAAGCAAGTTTGCATTAGAACAGTTACAAATTAAACTGTATATATATATATATATATATATATATATATATATATATATATATATATATATATATATATATATATAAGGGTGTTTCAAAAAACGTTCCGCTAATTTCTAGGGTAAATAGAATATTGAAAAATAACGTTAGTTTGGTTAATAAACATGTGTCCGAAAATGCGTCCTTAAAAAGAATAACAAAATTAATTATTTTAAAATGAAACAATTAATAATGTTCATGCGCGAGAACGAACTACCTCAGGGAATAATGGTTGTTTCAGAAACAACTACGGGGTAAAAATATTGTAAATTATTTAAAAAAGGTTTTAATTGTATGACATTAACATAGAACAGACAAAGGAAACAATTAAAAAAAATCTTCGAATATCTCAAAACACAAAACCAACCGAAAAAAAATTGAATAAAAATCGCGAGTCTGCATGTTAAAACCTCATGTAACCAATCACAATTCGCACCCCTTACCACAGTATTTAGCAATCCTATTTAGTGCCTCCCATTTTCACCCTTTTTTGATTCAAAATTATATTTTCAAGCGACAGTAAAAATATGTACCTCTTACTATCACTTTACTCTATAAATTGAATGTAAATTTTAACATGTATGTAGCTCAAGTGTAACATTTTTATTTGCTAAATTATTTATAAAGGTGTAGAGTAGTTAATATAATTATTAAAATTATCTAACTCTCTTCTTATTACAAGTATACTTGACTAATACGAATTAAAGCGAAGTTAATCCTTCAGGATAATTGTGGAAGCACGTTATCCATCAAAACAATATATATATATATATATATATATATATATATATATATATATATATAATTTGTATTGGTATCACAGCAGTACATCTTGACTATTTACAATTCAAATAATTTATTACGCCATGCGGAGCGCAAAAATATCATTTTCAAATTGGGCAATGATCTATACGTAAAATGAAGGAATTAATTTAAACCTGGTCTATTTTTGTTGCTACTCTATTAAGAGTTTAATCAACACACCTTATAGAATAAAATATATATTGTAATAAGTTAACATAAATTTATTACGGTTAAATAACGTGATCTATTTTTGTTCTGTTACGCGTGTGCATATTCTTTACATTTTATTGTTTTTAACTAGCCATTCCACTTTCAATGGTTTCCTATTCTTACACTTTTTAAATTATTGTTTTCTTTGTCATAACAGTTCTTTGGTAAAAGAATATTCTACAATATAACGAAAATCTATGAAAATTAGTAATATTCAAGTTTCTGCAAAAAAAAAAATTACCAAATTTATTTCATTGTGCTTTAGTACATAAAAAAACATTATCAAATTAATTCTTCGCTGTCTAACGTTCACTCCATGCGTAGATGTTTTTATATTTGTATATTTGTGGGTCGAGATTTAGCCACCCACGGAGGTCATGGATGTCTATTTAGATTAACTATTGGTGGTCATGAGCACTATCCATCACTAGAGTTTTGCCGTACTAAAGGAATTCCACCTTCAGTAAGGAATCTTTAACATGTCAAACACCGTATTGCCACGGAATCTACAGTTTTACTTTCTATCCGAGAAGAAGGATCGCTTTGGCAATTCTTCATTTATCGAGGCGGTGAAGCCGTGGTAACATGATCTACTTAACATAAGGGAGGTGATGGGTTCAATCCCTACTCTGTATGTGCTTCTTTCAGGGGGTTTAAAAAGTTCTCTAACTATTTCTACTTAACCTAAGTTAGTACATTTGCTCTACTACAGTCTAACAATAGGCAGATATTTTATATTTTTGAAAATTATTATAACTTACACTTTAGTCGAATAATACGTTGAGGATGAAATGTATAATCTACGGCTTAGAAATGTGGCGTTCTTTTATTTTTTCTCGTTTTATGTGTTGTGTTCTTTTCGGCCCGTGTATACCACAGATGATTCATACTATGCTAAAGGTAATAGATGACGTACCAGCGACAGTATCATCCAATTGAAAATCAAACTGAGCGGGACATTCTCGTTTATTCAATTTCAACTTTTATCCATTTTTTGATATTAAAGCGTTAGTTTTGAAAACTTGTTTCCCGTGCCCTTGATATAGTGAAATGCTTTATTTTGCAATTTGATTGTGATATAATCTTATAATTTTAATACTGCCCATTAAATATATGACGTATTATTTTAAAATTGTAAATTGTAACATAAGCAGAAGATGTATCTTGTATCTTCAGTAGAAATCGGATTCTTTTGAGGAAAGAACAAAAAATAAACAATGGAAATTAGCAAAGCAGTAGATGCATATTAATAGAAATTGATAGGTTGCGTTATTTAAAACCTAATGTATAATAACACTATCTCCATTAATTTTCTCCTATCTACAACACTTTAATCTCGTTTCTTCATTAGTGCTTGTAGTATTTTTATTTTTATTTACTGTAATGAAATAGCAAATACCAACTGATAAGAATTTCTCATGAAAAGTTATCTTTGGATAAAGCATCATTTACAAAGTAAGCGAGACTCCAGAGATTTATCAGATTTACATTTTATATTTAACAGAACAGGAAAGACCGACTGCAATTTAAAACATTTGCTTACTAATTTCTCTTTCGAAAATAAAAATGTAGTCAAGGTTGGTATTCTTTTACATTTCATCTTACAGACTAAATAAATGTTGAAATTTTTTTTAAGATCTGAAAATGTTTTTTTTTAATCTACTGACCGTTTTTGGTCGCGTAACCAACGTTTATCGACTTTTAAGAGACGTTCATTTACATTGAGGTTATTATTTATTGAAATAATATCCAAATGTTTGCGTCATTTAAGGATGCAGGTATGTGCAAAAATAAATTTGTAAATGTTAAGTAGTGTGTAAATATTCTAACAACGACTGTTAATATTTAAAAATGTAAACTAAGACATACAAAAATACCACATTAATATAAGATTAACCTTGTCATATATAACCTTTTTTCAAAATTGGTTAAAGTATAATTATGCGAGATAAACATTAAATATACTTATAAGATTGCAATTTTTTATTCTAGTTTAGAAGGTGATTTGTACGTATCGTACAACATGTGATTTATATGCAGTTTATTTGCATGTTTACTTCTAAATATGCATTACTACATGCAAACTTAAAATCTGTTCCATATAGAACCAGTTTAGAAGAAAATAAGTGACAAATGTAACTGTATGCAACTCGGTGCAACGGATAAATTGTGTTGCGGAAGTGTAACAATGGAAGATCTGTGGGACGTAATAAAATAAAAATGTTTTACGGAATGCTTTAGTCACGTTTGTGCACGTAATAAATTTAATTTTTTATTTTTACGTATATAAAATACATTACTGTCTTAACCACAAAACTTATGTATAAACAGCGTGAAATGTATATTACAATTAGAAAATTACTTTAAGATTGTTATTTTTTGCTTTTGATAAGGCTAGGCTAACATGTACATTGAAATGACCACGAAGTTTGTGGATTCAACTCAAATTGCTATCAGACAGTAACAAAACACTTTTTGAACCAAGTACACTATTGTACAACATTTCATGCTCATAGATAAATAGAATATCGGTGATTAATTAACACATGAAACTACATTGATTAAGAAACTGACTTGGACACAATTTGATTTTATATTTTAAACGGTTTGGCAAATATAACTAATTTAGTCACAAGTTTATTTTATTCACAGATTTCACAGATTTCATTCCGGCAATATTCTTGAATAACTACTTTAAAGCTCATAGATCACTAAGTTCTACGAAGTGACATATCATTTGATGTATATATATATATATATATATATATATATATATATATATATATATATATATATATATATTTCTGATCGAAGCTTCATTTGTACTTTGTCTCCATCAAGCAACATTCGCATAGGTAAATAATTTGTAATCCACTTCGTATGAAAGGGTAATGGGTAATATACTGTAGGTACTGTGTACTTGTATACTAAAAAAACAAAGTTCTTTCCTGTTGATATATTAAAACGCTTCACCTTGATCATAGGCGTTTTGCCTTGACATCCATTACTCTAATTAAGAGAGGTGCCATCTGTCTCACAGCTTCAGAAAAAAATATTTTTAATGAAAGTGGTTAAGATAAATCGCTGGAAAATCAAACCAAACGTAAAAATATGATTTTTTTCAAAAAAAAAACTTCGTACTCCGGTTTGACTTGAACTTGATCTCGTTTGCATATCTCATTTTAAACTGGAAATATTAGCAAAAATAAACAAAGCATGAAACATTCAGTGATGTCCTAAATGTCCATCATTTTGAATACACAATTTTAGCCTCTCCGTGGTTGCCGTTTCCACCTTCGCTGTACATATGCTACGAGTAGCGTCCGTTATCCGTTAAATCATATTTTCCCTCGACGTAAGCCTCGTGGTATAAAAAAGGTCTTTTATTCTTTTATTTACAGATATACGAAGTAACCTTGCAGGCCATGTCGAAAATACATTTTTTTAAAGAACTGGCAACTGATTGTCCAAAAAATTTAAATACGTTTGCCCTCTGGAATGGACCTAAAATACTATGGAATGTTGCTTTATCCGCTCGCAGAATTCGAAATGAAAGGTTTATGTCTTCCGCTAACATATTTATTAACCAATAACAGTAATGCAACCTTCTATCGTTGTCTACCAGTTTATTTAGAATGTTACTGTTTCGAATTCACAAATCATTAAAGTGTCTTTATGTTACTATAGAACACGGATGTGGGTTTTTTACCTTCCAAAGTACGTATACATATGTTATTATAGAATATTATGCAATCGACCTTATTTTCAGTATCGCTGAATCGACTTATTAGCTCATTTTAAAACTTTTGGCCAAGTTTCGCCAAGATCGGCCATGCTGTCTGGATGTGTGTGTGTGGATGTATGTTAGTATCCACAACTCCAGAACGAGACCTACGTATTTAAAATTTTGTATTCAAGCTTGATTTCATTTCGCTTAGATCTGATTAGATTTTAGGAGAAATCCAGCGGCGGAGAGGGGGGGGGTTATTAAAGGCTATTTTTGGTTTTTATCAAATATTTCTAAAACAGCTGCATATTACAAAGATGTAAAAATAACGTAGATATAGAAGTTAAACATATCGATTAATTATATTCTATGCAATTTTTTGATATGACGCGTAATTTAGCGTCAAAAAATCCTAAGGTAGAATTTAAGGGTTAGTTCAAATTTTTTCAATATCTGAGTAATGATTAATTTTATAAGAAAAAGTGTAAATATATTTTTTACAGGAAATTTAATTTTACATAACTTTTCTCTATAAAGTTTCTCAATATAACGCAAGTTAAGTCTAAATTAATTAAATTTGAATGAAAATGGTTAAACTGTATAACTGATCTTATAGAAGCGGGGGGCTTTGGAATTTCTTTTAAGTTGCCGTGTATAATTATATTAATCTCTATTTGACATGAAGTTTTAAACGTCATTCTAACATAGATTATTGTTTTTGTTTATACGATGTTGCCTGTTTTCGTTATGAAGCGTATAAAAAAGAGGTTGCATTGTTATCCTTAAAAAATTATAATTGAAACTATTTCATGTCTTTTAATTTCCACTTTGCCCGTTGGAAGGTTACATAATAAACAGTACGGTCGTTCAGACGTCATTTAGTTATTTCCTAATTGCTGACGATAAAATGAATTTTTAATACGAGAAACCAGTTTCTCAAACAAAAACGGATGAGCAAGAAATGGTTGAGGAGACAACAGACTGCTTTGCACATTTTAACGAAAAAATCTGGTATGTGGTATACGGAGTTCAAGGCGTTTGAAGAAAGTTAAGCACGTTATAGGTATGAATGGTTTTGCTTGCTTACTTTCTTGAACTACACAAGAAATTTGTTGTATCATTGTTTTGGACACAGCATTCAAAGCTTAACTCAACTCTCCTTTAGAAAAATATGGATATGTCTAATTTTTCGAAATATAAGTTTGTTGAGCACTAAGGCAAAAGATAAAAAAAATCAAAGCTCTTGAACGCAATGATATTAACAAGTTTTTGAGAGCTCATCAAAACAGTTTTACTTATGGAGATTGCGGGAACTTGCAGATGTGACTAATTTGAGTGTGTAAAGTATTCAAGACAAGGATTTCTATTTGTATGTAATTATACCTGATACAAAGACCTGTATAGATATTCAAAACATATATATATATATATATATATATATATATATATATATATATATATATATATATATATATATATATATATATATACCTTTAAGACCAAAATATACCACCCATAAAAGATTTTTTGTATTTTATAAAAATGGCAAGTGTACGACACAATTCATTAGAATACACTTTCTCAAAAATTCAGCTTCGTACTTGGGTCTACAAAACCCTGAGTTATGCGCTCCGCTACGTTGTTGGGAAATGCAGGAGCGAACATCATAGCATTAACACGGCATGGAGGATAATGCTCTGCAACGGTCGCAGAAGTACATATATATATATATATATATATATATATATATATATATATATATATATATATATATATATATATATATATATATATACAGGGTGAGTCATTAGTGCGCCGTCGGAAGATCCTGGCTTTATTATTAAAAATAAAAAAAATGTTATAGCGCCAATCGCCAAACGGAACTTCGTTTTTAGATTTATTTTGTGGCGTTGCCAAGTTAGAGCATTTTTTCTTTAAAAAAGTGAAAATTTATACCTTTACAGAAATTGTTCTGAAGACTTTAATATTAACAGTAGAACTGTAAGGTTTGGCGGACGGGTAAACAAGACCTTGCTCTATCTTTTGACCTTCATACTTCCTGATTATACTATACTGGGTATTTACAAAATATGGTCAATTTTTGCAAATTTGAAATGACCATAACTTTTGTTTTTTAAATGGAACACCCTGTATTTTATCATGTCATCGTGTTCTGTTTTTAATTCTCTTACTTTTTTATTAAGCATGTAATATACCTAACGTTACGAGTTCTCGAAATATTTAAGATTTGTTGCAAAATTAATGACAATTGTGACAAACTGGACGGTCTATATAAAAGTAATAAAGCAAACAAAAGAATTTGTATTTGAAAAATCATAAATTATTGAGAAAATTATAATAACTAAATCAAATGCTCGATATGTCCACCATTTTCTTGCAAACAGGTGTGAATTCTCCTCAAAAAAGAATCTTCAACATTTGGCAGCATATTTTGGTTAACCATTTCAAATGCATTCCGTATTCTAATTTTCATATCTTCTTTGGTGGTAGGAGATTCTTGGTATACTAAGCTTTTAATATAACCCCACAGGAAAAAATCTAATTTTGTCTAGATGTTCTCTAACAATGCGACTATAGTGGGGAGGCGCACCATTCTGCTGAAACCACATCCTTTGACGTATGTCTAACGGCAATTCTTCAAGGAGCGGAGGTAACTCATTTTGAAGAAATTCAAAATAGGTTTGACCATTAATGTTTCTTTAAAAAAAGTAAGGTCCAATTATATGGTTCCCTACTATCCCGCCCCACACATTCAAAGCTCAGCGATACTGATAATCTATTCTTCTAATAGCGTGGTGAATTTGTGTTGTCATAATAATGGAGATTATGCCTGTTCACAAAACCGTCGGTCATCAAAATGTGCTTAAAGAAATCATTGTCCTGTCCTAATCGTTCCATTGCCCACTGGGAGAATTCCAAGCGTCTTTGAAAATCATTTGCATTCAGCTCTTGGACTAGTTGAAAATGGTATGGATGAAATTTATTATTTGGAATAATCTTGGAAACACTAGTTTGACTAATACCTGAATAAGCACTGAGGTTTCTTGTGCTAACGTTTGAATTTTCCACTACACTGGTTAGTACCACAAATACGTTTTCTTCGTTTATAACACTTTTTTCTCGTTCTTTTCTTTCGTATTGTTCTTTCAAATCTTTCTTTGAGTTTTTCAAATATCCTTGGATCAGAATGCCTGCGCTCAGGAAATCGTTGATAAATTCTGGAAGCAAGAAATGAATTTCTTTCACCTTCGCCCAAAGCGTAGATCATGTGAATACATTCATCTTGTGAAAATTTCATTTTTCACACTAAACTGAGGAACTAGTGAATGACGTTTAAGCCAAACGTCAGGAATTATAAATCGCAGGCCTACTGGATGCCCTTTTTACACTTATTGCCATATTATAAAATTATGATTTTAAAAACTCGAATAAGAAGTAAATCTTTGTCCATTAGTGTTTATTGGACCATATTGTCAACAAGACATTTACGATTTGTAAATATTCAAAGCAAAAGTCATGATTATTTTATTAATTTTGCAAAAAATCTTAAATGTTTCGAGAACGCGTAACGTTAGGACTCATCCTTAATAAAAAAGCAAGAGAATTAAAAACAGAACACGATGACATGATAACATACAGGGTGTTCCATTTAAAAAACAAGTTATGGTCATTTCAAATTTGCAAAAATTAACCATATTTTGTAAACACCCAGTACTGTATAATCAGGAAGTATAAAGGTCAAAAGATAGAGCAAGATCTTGTTTACCCGTCCGCCAAACCTTACAGTTCTACTGTTAATATTAAATTCTTCAGAACAATTTAAGTGAAGGTATAAATTTTCACTTTTTTAAAGAAAAAATGCTCTAACTTGGCAACGCCACAAAATAAATTTAAAAACGAAATACCGTTTTTTAGCATTCAACAAGACAAATAATAATAAAATTAAATAAATATAGGGTTCCGTTTAACAAAACAAAGCTGAGTCCGGTCCTGCAATTATGGAACACCTTATAGGGATGAAACTATTTTTATTCGATGCACATCTAAGTCTGATATAGATCGGCGCTATAACATTTTTTATTTTTAATAATAAAGCCAGGATCTTCCGACGGCGCACTAATAGCTCACCCTGTGTGTATATATATATATATATATATATATATATATATATATATACTGTAATAACAGTATTGGACGCATACAAAGTTTTACCAATTCCGAATCCTCAAACTGTATTTTATTCTAATTTAATATCAATGTTATTTAAGTAAATAAATAATATAAATTTATAAATAAAGCTTGAACGTTTGTAGAAAAAAAAAGCGTGACATACGTTATAACACATATTCTTCCCTTTATGTGTACGTATGCATGCGAATCATGACTGTGTAAGTAGTGGCTGTTGGATAAATAATATTAATGTATGTCGACTCCATATCTGTCTATTGAGAGATGTAGATGATACGTATGAACCTAAACTAACGATCGGATCCAAAAATAATGCAATATTGTTTTATATGGTATTAGGTACAACCGCACTGATGGACCTTCAGTAAAATTTTAATTCATTTTTATAGAAATATCGATGATTGGATTGATGGCTCTCTGATGTAAAAAATATGTTCTGTGACTATCAAAATATAAATGCAATATTAACCTTAGTAGATACCCTGTGATCCATTAAGTAAGACCAGCTCATATCGTCCTTATTTTGGTGCTTTTTTATGCGCATGTGTGCGTGCGTGTGTATATTGTTGAATTGCTTTTAATGTAATAATTATATTCATACAATTTTGAGAAGTTAGTTTATAAAACATTAAAATATCTTGTGCTTTATATTTATATATCACGGTAATTCATATATAAACCATTTTCATGTATAGCCATTGTTAACTGTGCTATCTATAGTGAAAAAATTCGAAATTGTACCGACACAAAAAATATCCTTTTACTTTAAAATCTAAATTTTTAGATCCCCAATTAGTTTTGATAAAAACAGGCCCACGGTGCTAGAAATAATTCAAGCGGGCTTTCTCTTAGTTTCAACCACAATAACTAAAAATCAATAAATTTGATCTCATTTAAATTCGAAAAACTTATTCAAAGTCTATGTATTTCGATTTATTTATTTATGTCGGTGAATGAGCAATATAATAGTAGACCAAGTATTTTTATTACAACGTTCAAGACGTGTATTTATTACTATTAAACTAATAAAATCCACTCTCATCAATGAAAAAATAAATAAATAAAATATTTCTAAAAGTCCTGAACGTATTACGTATTACAATAGGCCTGTGTGCATTGACGTTATCATAGAAAAATAGTCATGATCACTAAGGCATTCCTGACTAAACCATGACCTTAATGTATACATGATATTCTCATTTTATAGTTAATTGGATCTACGCGCAAATATTTGTGGGTCGTTATCGAGCTGTATGTGTTCATATTCTTATTAAATAATTCCTAAAAGCACGCGTTTTAACAATGTTTCATCTAACGAATTCATTAGTATAGAGAAATGTAATACTCTAAATGTCTAGGTCGAAATAATATTTTATGAAATTAACTCAAATAACGAAAGCGTGAACTTATATGAGTAGGCTGACTCGAGCGTTTCTACCTTATCACACTGTAATAAGTTTAGCTTCATCTATTTTGAACATACAGAATTAGAACTTAACATACTTATTTGAATTGTAACAATTGTATTACACCGAAATTTACTTTAGGAAGTTTTCTCATACGATGTTGGAGTTGTATCATTGAGTAATGAAGTGTTTTCATTACCCAATGGTTGTATATAGTTGTAGCATTTTATTTGACGCATTGCAGTAATATGCATAAATGTGTATCTTGAAATACATATGATTTTAATGAAATGAAAATCTCCAATAACCTACTTTAAGATAATGTATAATTAATAATTAATAGGAAGTTTTGGTAAAGCAACAGTTTACTAATAAACGTATTGCAATTGATTGGTTAAAAGCAAATACAATAAGATGTAACCTTTCTGGGTTAACAAAAGTTTATTTTAATTATATTAGCCAGCAATAGTAATTTCTATGTAAATGTTAATCAGAATAATATATAAGAAACTTTCGACTACTTTTTTGATTACATAATAAAAAAATATACCTATTTAATATAAATAAAGTATATAAAATTATTAAGTATTAATGATACTTGAACAAATGTTCCTTGACGTTGCTTGTCCTTATTTTTTTCTATGAATCGTGCGCTTGTCTTTAATACAATTCAGTTTTTGAAAGTTTGGCATTTAGAATTGTTGAATAATAACTAAACAAAGAGTTCGGTAGGCAGTTGTAGTAGGTACTAATTAATACACGTTACTTAGCTAAATTCTTATTTTACTACGATGTTAACCTTGTCCATTGCGTTATTATAAAGTCGTTATTTAAATCGGTGTGACATATTTTAAATATTTAAATCAAATACAGACAGCGTGACTACTTTAAAACTCTAAATAAGTCGACTCCTATAAATTCTACAAGGTATGATCTGAGACAAATAAACATGTTTATTGAGTTCACAAATGAAGATAATAAAATTGAAAGAAGAATGCGGGATTACGTTTTATTCTCTGTAGTGTTAATTCCATTTGGTAATAAAACTACAGGGTAAGATAAGTTCTATAGTCATAAGCCGTATAATAATGAAACCATTAAGTTTATCGTGATTAACGTAGCCGATCTGGAAAAGCTCTCTAGTAATAGCAATAGCGAAAGCAATACAAAACAATGTGCGACGCTATACTCAACTTTGTGTAGTATAGTTACATGACCAGCATTAGAAATGCGACAATATCAATAGCTACCGTTGTTTCTTTCTTACCTTCGAGGTTATTGATGCCGGTTGACTCGTATTTTATGCTGGGGTTAGTCGCTGCCTACTTTAGCAATATCTGTAATATTAGTTATACGAACACAAGGTATTCAGTTGAATATTAGTATGTTGAACCGGACCCATGATACTTACATGCACTTGATTTACGTACCTACTATACACATCCAAAACGGTTATAATTTTCTGTATTTTATTATCGGTCATGGTAATTTGCTATTAAATGTAATTTGTAAAGCCACAACCCATTATTTACAAGCGTTGATTGTAAAAACTTCACTTTAACAACTATGGAACCTGTAAAGGATCTTCAAACTAACATTTTTATGCGTTACCGCGGAATATACACAACCTACAAAATAAAAAATATCGAATCAATGAAACTAATAGTTTCACGCAAGTCAAAGTATTCGTATTCAGTTTTATTTGGCATAGTATAACTAGAACAACCTTTCTAGTTTCTAGTTTTTGAGTGAAGCTTTACGTGTAGTAGTTTTACAAACAAAAAATAAAATTGTACATACACCTTGCTTCCAACAAACTTAGAATTATGAAAAAAAAACCAAAATGAAAATTTTAAAAACTTTGTTCCCAATACGACAACCGTATCCTACTTTTGAATGCTCTATATGATCCAGATTAAAAATAACAACTTCGGAAAAAATGTCCACATCCAGATAGACATAGAAAATTCGAACTTTTGTAAAATTTTGATCACTATTTCAAAATGTTCAATCCTATCTATATGAACGTGGTAGGGGAATCATTGTGGCAGTTTGAAAACTAATCTACCCGAAATACATTAGACGAAATGTAATGATATGCGTATAAAATCTTTAGAAACAATTTTAGTGATAGAGTATAGGATTACTTAAAATAATCAACGCAACTCCAGTCGTAATCAACATTCTTACCAGAAGTGAATACATTAATATTTTCGCATTGTGAAATTTTTATGGGTGCGCATAATATAAACAAAATGCTTTGTGATTTATGCTAAACAGTAAATGTTTATTCTACCTTGGAATAAAAATCAATGTTTTATATACTAGCATTGATAATAAAATTGCATTCATAATATTATGGTACTATTAATATCGTTTATGTACCCCTTTTCACAATTGGGGATTCACAACTTATCATTTGATCTCATTATACTATTGTATTTTGTTCTATTTTAGAATTAAGAAACTACATTAACATTAATATTGATTTAGGGTTTATCGTATATGTCAAGGAGTATGAATTAAACTTATGAAGTTGGGGTGGAGTTCTCGAATGTACTGTAAGCTACATTGTACTCATTAATCTACCTCCCCTTGTAATGTGCCAATTCTTGGCTATCGTTCCCTCAATTTAAGTTTTGAGTTTGTGTTATTGGTAAATATATTTATATTACGTTGATATTTTAAGGCATTTCTTTTTTTCCCTTAATAATTAAATCTTCGTATATGTCGATATTTTCTTTTTCGTGTACAGGGTGGTTCATTTTCGCTGTTTTCTTATGGAAAGTACCCTTTCTATTACAGATAGACAAAAAGTAATATGGGGTCCTTGTGGTCGATTTTGGTGTTAATTAAGATCCAATAGTCATAATCAAGATATCTCTGACTGTTATTGCGCAATTAGCCAAAATTGAAAAAAATGGCGATTTTGAAAAACTTGAATAACTTTTTTATTTCTAAATGTATCGACAAATTGTAAAAACATTCTTAAGGCACTTTTTTAAGTAGAATCTGTTAGTGCATTCACATTTTTAATACCTTCTTAATTTAAAAAGATATGACATAAAGTTGTATTTTTTTATATGGAAACCATAGTTGGCTATGACATTTTTAAATGACATTTTTTTTGTGCTTTTCAGAAATGTATAACATTTTTATGCTATTTTAATAATTAATTGATTTTTTAAGTTTTTATTATTTACGTTTTATATTAAGAATAACAGTAGGCATAGGAGGCTGAGATTTACTCAAGTAAAAACAAATGATACCTATATGTCAAATAATAAATTAAAAATTAGAAGTGTGCAACAAAGTCATCTTGAAATTTAGTTATTAACATGCCTAATTATACAAATTCAGAAAAATTTTGCATATTAAAGTATTTTATACTATCCGAAGGTGATAAGAATGGGGCATCGAAATTATATTTACAAATTTTCCTGAAAGCAGCAGCCAAATAAAAATATAGTTAATAAAAATAAAAATTTTTGCTAGCTCAAAACAATATCGTAATTATAAAATACTTATCTTTAAACATAAACATCAGCCTGATCAAGCTGATGTTTATGTTTTAATTTTTCTACTTTGACAAAATTGTTTACATCTTTAACAATTTTAACAGATTTACTACTGACGAAGATAACTGTAAGTGTTATCGAAACGTTTAGATTGTATAATTTAAAATACACCATTAAAAAAAAACAAAAAAGGTAAGTATTTGATTATGTGTGATAATGGCGAAAGTTTACATTTTCATATAATATCTTAATTAATTTTAGGTTGCAGAAAAATTTAATTGAATTCGGTTCTTTTAAAAATCCCAGGTCAAAAACTTACTTTTAAACGAAATTCTGAAGAAAATTCATTGGTCGTCTTAGGACATGTCGAAGCAGAGCCAAAAACTTTATCTAGACAAATGGTTGTCTCGAAGCAAAGCCCATCGAATTTTAAAGAAACACGAATACCATTGCTATTGATTTCGGAAAGAACATTTTTTGAGTATAGACGACAGAAGGCGGCGTACTGAGTTTTGTAACTGGTACATAAGTCAGTGCCAAAATATACCTAATTTTTCAAACTCTATTGCATGGTCAGACGAGGCGCATTTCAGTAGTGATGGTATTTTTAATAATCACAATTTACCTCACTGGGTAGATACTAAAGCTCATGTCAGTGTTGTCCGCAGGAGGCAAGGGAAATATGGAATAAATGTGTGGTGCTGCATTAAAAACGGACGTTTTTATTATCACATGTATGAAGGAACATTAAACTCAATGAAATATCTCGATATTCTACGAATTCATTTGGAGGGATTTCTAGAGAGTCTTCCTTTATCACAATATTGCAATGTCATATTTCAGCAAGACGGAGCTCCCGCACATAATTCTCGTGTAGTTAGTGACTACTCAAATTTACGTTTTCCTAATAGCTGGATGGGAACGACAGCACCAAGTTTGTGGCCTGCTCGTTCACCCGATCTTGCGCCTCTAGATTTCTTTTTATGGGGTTTTTTAAAAAACATTATATACAAAACTAATAATACTGTGAATGAGTTAAAAGAAAGTGTTCGTGTGGCTTTTACACAATTAACACCATTATCTATATATAACTCTATAAATTCAATTAGAAGACGATGTCTTCCTTATCCAAAAAGAGGACGCACAGTTTGAAAAATATTTGTTGTTTTAGTGTGTTTTTTATATTGATATTCTGTGTTCATATTTTTCTTCGTTTATAGAATTAGATGTTTACATACGTATAAGAATTGATTTGCGGTTAGCTTTTCATAATTTCTGATGATGTTATATTGTTTATTTTCATTTCATTTCAATTTGCATTTGAGGTTTTTTGATAATTTGATATTCAATCTTTAGATTTTATAATTTGTTGCCATCCACAAGAACAACATTACAATTAAACTTATTTGAATTACAAAATGTGTCTAAAACATTTTACTGGAAGTAAAATTTCTTTTTTGAGTTGAACATCTTCATTCTATTTCATATCTGGTTTTCTAAGCAAACTGTTATCCTTAATAAATATACCAATTAAGAAAAACTTAAAAAACTCAATTAATTATTAAAATAGCATAGAGGTGTTATATGTTTTTAAAAGACAAAAAAATGTCGTTTAAAAATGTCATAGCCAACTATGGATTCCATCTAAAAAAATACAACTCTATGTCATATCGTTTTAAATTAAGGATGTATTAAAAATGTGAATGCACTAACGGATTCTACTTAAAAAAGTGCCGTAAGTATATTTTTACAGTTTGTCAATACATTTAGAAATAAAAAGTGATTCAAGTTTTTAAAAATCGCCATTTATTGAATTTTGGCTAATTGCGCAATAACGGTCAGAGATATCTTGATTTTGACTATTGGATCTTAATTAACACCAAAATCGAGCACAAAAACCCCATATTACTTTGTGCCTATCTGTAATAGAAAGGGTACTTCCCATAAGAAAACATCGAAAATGAACCACCCTGTACATAATTACGAATCTCCGTGTATATATTTTTATCATCCGTAACGAGTATTTAGATACATGAATTTTCTTCTTTGCGTAACGCGACTTCATTACCGTTCCTTCTGCGTTCCAATGAATGTTGTATCTTAAGTTTCTTCCCTGCACAAGATATGCAACTAATTTTGATTACATTTTGGTATATATTATATTTAATAGGGAAATTCCATGGTAATCAGGAAATTAAGAAGTCATGAGTTAATGCATTTCGTAATGGATGGTATAGTAATGCGTGGTCGTTAAATACATAAAATGGCGTGCATAATAATGCAATTTTTAACCGTGAAGAACTAAAAATGGAGATATCTTTGTATCATTACCGCATGCGGTTGGTTTGCCTGCTTTTGTAGTCTGGTGTACATTTCGTTTATGTTATCTGTATGTTAATAAAGACAACTGAAATTACCTTACCTTACCGTACCGTATGTTTATCCTATTGAAAGGAAATGAAGTTCTCAAACTGCAGTTCATTACAAAATATAGTTAATACATTATATTTATTTGAGTACAAGAAAATGTAAGGACGTATCGTTTTAATGCAGTACGTTTTACGTAAATAACAAGTCAGTATAGTGTTGTTTTGATACGGTTATGATGAAAAGAAACAGTTTTTGATTATAAAGTGTTGATCGTCTTTCATTTTGAATTCTACGTAGAGATAAGTTGTATGTTTATGTAACTTGTGTTGAATTAGGAAGTAGTTAACATTGTAAAGCTTTACGAGAAGTACTGTTTTAATTGGGAAATTAATCAAACATTATTATGTTTTGTTAAATATACAAATAAATACAGCTTTTTAGTGTTATTCAGATTACCTGTGGTATTAATGTACAACTTTCTCGATTTTTGTTATATTTTATTTATTTAACCTATAACATTGAGTGGCGCCTAACAAATTAAATGCTTTACTGATTATGCCTATGGATATATCACTGCCTACCTCACAACCTGAAAAAATGAGTTCTCGGCTTACAGTAAGTTTCGTAAGCAATGTACCTTGCTGAGCTATACCGAGGTGAAAACTTAACGTTTTAATGTTCAAATACCAATCACTACATATTTTTTAATTTGTTATACCCTCCCGATCTACTATCACACTTTAATATATTAATAAACCAGCTTAGGTCGGGTATAGTAATGTGTTGCAAAGACCTGGAGCTGTAGTTACTAATGTCTTACGGAATATTTTAAAGAAAACCGCATCATTCTACGTTAAACCGTTCGACATAAAAACCACGTAGGGACATTCACATAGTGTGTTTGCAACACTTAATAAAACATACCATTGTAAACTTTTGAACAAATAGCTGCTTTAGAATATAATTTCAAGTATTGCATCCAAATTTTCTATCAGTCCAGATGAAGAGCAGATGCAATAACCGTAAGAGAAATAGTTAAATCATTGCCTTCATACCGGTAACTAAAAGACTTTAGACAATCTTGAGGGGTATTGGCAATACTGCCCTGCGAATCACAAATTCGCTCAACTTACTAAACTGTATCTATTTCTCTTGCAAATTAGGTATGTTATTTAATACAAATTAAGGCTATGGTAAAGTTAATTGATTTTTTTATAGGGAAACTAGCGCTGTAGTTTTAAAAATACGAACGACAAACAAAATTATTCTTAAAAAAAAAGGTCAATACTGCAGTTTCTCGGGATACTTTTGGATACACCCTTATTAAGGATGAAACGTATTGAGAAGTTATTTCTGTACATATATGAGCATGTGCGGTTGCTTATTTCGTTATTATTTTGTGCTATAAGCGGTCTCCAAGCAACATTTATCAGAATCTGTAATGTTACCGTTAAAGTACCGACAGCTCGGCTGTTAATGAAATATGCCTCCAAAGTCTTCGCTAAAAATACAGATCACATTCACCAGTGAGTAGTAACAAGTGCAAGACATACGAACCAATACAGAACAAAATACCAAATAGTAATTTTCTAGTACAGATGAAAAGATTAAAAGATAATAAAAAAGAAAAAGATAAAGAAAGCAACAAGCACCTGAGAAAGGTGAAAAGACGCGTGTAAATCAGAATCTAGGGAATTAAAACAACATCTTCCAATGCCAACCATTAGAAAACTAAACTACGTGAATGCTAGTGTATTATACGACTTTCTTACAAAATACTAAAAAATATATGGGGTATTTTTATGTAAAAACCAAAAACTGAACCTAATAGCCCCCCACCCCCACCGAGACATCCAGACATCATGGCCAATCTTGACGAAACTTGGCCAAAAGTTGTAAAATGAGTTAATAAGTGCTTTAGCGATAGTGAAAAAAAGTCGATTGCATAACCTTCCATACCTACTCATGTATATGTAGGTTGAAAGTTAAAAATAGATATCTCGGTTATCTTTCAAGATAACTATGGACTGTTTTATATCATTTTAAAGCAAATTTCGCCCCCTTTCAAATAAAGTAAGAATAAGTGTATGTTATACCAGCAATACGAGGAAGTAGTCTTTTATCAGGATATCATTTCATTAGCGCAAATGAACAAAGTTTATTTCCAAAATCCCAAGTTTGTCTCCTATACTAGTAGCTTTAGAAGAAGCAGGTTAGTTGGATTGATAAGAGTGGCTGGTTGCCTAGAAAATGTATAAAAGGAAATGCTTGGAGAGAATTTTGAATAAATCAATTTCGAATAATTGCTTAAGTTTGGCCCCATAAATGTAGGCAAATTTATACCATAATTTATTACGCAAAAAGAAATCTCTTTAAAGAACCTTTATTTAACTATGCATGTCTATATATCCAATTTTAAAGAATTGCAAAAAATTGCATTTCATGCGAGTTATTGTAGCCCTGAATTTCAATCTTCTATGTTAAAATTTGCCCCCTGTATACCTATTGCGTTTAAAAGGTTGTTTTGTCGACATAATTGTCTGGTAGGCCTTCATTCCAAATTTTATCAAAATCATCCGTATAGTTTCGGCTGGCGACTGGTCACAAACACACATACATTTTGAAAAATTTTTTTTCGGGTTCAGGGAGTCTTAAAACATCAAAATAACGCAACTTAATTTTTTCGATTTTTTTTCGACCGCAACACTTTCTTGTTGCAAAAAGTAAAAATGATGTTTGCAAACGTATCAAATCATTAATTAACATTTTATAATTAAGCATTGTTGAATTTAATTACTGTCTACTTAATACGTTCAGTAGACTTGGATTATTCTAACTTGGAGTTCTGTAGTAATTCTTAAATATTTTACGTGATCCGTATTTCCATGTATTCTCTGCACCTACAAAATTTAAACTGAAAAGCAGAATGGACGTCTTTATGCTCGAAGTTTAGTTGAAATAAGATATACTTTCGTACTTGAACTAAATCATATAAACGTAACTCTTTTATACTCCAATTCCGACCAGTGTTTTACGATGTTTTACCAAATGTAACTGCTCAATACCGTTATCGTAAAATCTCCATACGATATACAAGTTTTACCACTGATACCAATCATTAATAGGACAGTTATGAAAGCTAGAAAAAGAGTGGGTTTTGGTTACATTAACTTGTTTTACGTTGCTGGATTGGGAAAGGTCGAGCTAAAGTGTTGAATTTTTAAGGGTATTCTTGTCTGTTGCATTAAAAGGGTTCATTACAGCTTTTGTTAACCAGTTTTTCCCACTCAACAATCAATTGGCATGATAGTAATTATCTTTTGTGATAAACACGTTTATAATGTCCTAATTTTGAAAATTTAGGCTTTCATTAACGATATTCTATATTTTTGCTTAACATTGTTACTCGAATGCTTAATTTTGTTTTTTGTTCATAAGTTCGTAGCCAATAACTTCAGTCACCTAAATAATTGGATGTGCAACTTGGATGGTACTACATGTTTCTACTTTTGTATTTAACACACAGAATACAGCATGTTGTAGTAAATAATACAAAGTTAGATTAATTTCCAGTATCAGAAGGATTGATTCTTGGACCCTTAATTTTTAATTTATATAAATTATTTAACCGTTTATATGAACTCAAATTCATGTATTAAACATTATAATGTTTCAACATTACAATCTCAAATCGTCCTTTTTATAGTTGTAATTGCTATTGTAAGTTTACATTTCCAAATTCATGTAGAATCACTACTTCTACGCTGGTTATTCCTGTTACTTGGTATATGATAAATGAAAGTCCAGTCGAAATTCATCGAGTACAAACTGTGGATATAATTTTGCCTTTAAGGGAACATTATATACAGGATGAGTCACGACGGACGCCACGGAGTTTTATGAGAAAACTGGATATATTTTTTATTTTTGTTGCAGGGACATCGTGTAGGTCCATTAAGGCTATATTTTTAAAATAATTTCAAATATACAGGGTGCTTCAAAAAAGAGAGGCACTTCAAAGTTATGTTTAATGGAATGCCCTATATTTTATCACATTTTTGAATTAAGTATGAAAAATAAGATATACTTTCGTTAGGGTTCCCTATACTTAAATACAGAGCGTCTTGATTTATGTTCATTCTTAAATTGCGAGGTTTTGGAAAAAAAATTAATTGTTACCAAACGAAACTAATTTTGTCAAAACTGCTTCAGGGCCTCATAAAAAGACTGTTTTGTTAATTTATTTGGCAATTTAATTGCGAAAAATACTATACTAGGTGGTTAGATTTTCGGTTGTATTGTTAATACATTCAAACTATAATATCTTACGTATCTCAAAGGGAACACCCTGTATATTTTAGATTTGTCATGTGACCAAGTCAATGAGCTTCCAAAAAGAAACTAAGGTATCCTATACCTAAACCTTCACGTTTCAAACTTATTGAGGTAATTTTGAAATTTCAATGGGTCTTACAGGATGTAAATGTTTTTACAAATAATGTTTGTCAATCATTTTTTCAATCGAGTGATTAGGAAAGATATTTCTTCTTTTGTGTGTATGTGTACACATATTATAAGTTAGTATGCAGTGATTTTTAATTAAAATATTACTTATGAAAATATGTATATTGTAATGACAAAAAACGATGGTACCTACAAGTGTGTCAATATAATAGGGTATTAATTATTTACACTGTGTGGTGACCATCATATGATTTTAACTATTGGTGAATGTTATGAACATTGTTTATTGGCTTCGCAGCCAGGCACCCCAACCGCATTCATCCAAATAACAAAGAGAGAAACAGGCAGCAGGTAGTTATGTTAAATTGTTAAGAATAATAATATTATTTAATATATTCGTGATATTGTTAAATATTGTTGAATAACTTTGAAATGTGAATGTTTAGGTATAGGATACCTTAGTACTTTTTGCAAGATCATTAAATTGGCCACATGACGGATCTAAAATATACAGGGTATTCCATTTGAGATAAGGAAGATATTATAGTTTGAATGTATTAATAATACAACCGAAAAATCCGAATACCCAGTATAATATTTTTCGCAATTAAATTGCCAAACAAATCACGCAACAGTCTATTTTCGAGATCCTGAAGCAGTTTTGACAATATTAGTTTCATTTGGTAACAATTACTTTTTTTCCAAAACCTTGTAATTTAAGAAAAATCAAATAAATCGAAACGCTCTGTATTTATATACAAGGAACCCTGACAAGAGTCTATCTTATTTTTCACACTTAATTCAAAAATGTGATAAAATATAGGGCATTCTATTTAAAAAAAACGTAACTTTGATATGCCACTCTTTTTTGAAGCACCTTGTATATTTGAAATTATTTTAAGAACGTAGCCTTAATGGACCTACACAATGTCCCTGCAACAAAAATCAAAAAATATATCCAGTTTTCTCATAAAACTCCGTGACGTCCGTTGTGACTCACCCTGTATATTCAACTTCATCTAAAACAAACTTCAATTTTTGGTTTTACTATTACACTATCACATATTATAGGTAAAAAATATGCAACCATTAAAAGTTATAATTTTTTAATACAAAAAATAAACAACAAAATTATGTAATTATTAAAATTAATGCTGTAATAAAACAATAAAATGTTTGAAGGTATAAATAATAAAACATATTTTTATATCTTTAAATACCTTTACTCTGGTTCTGTAAGAAGATAAAATTCGATTCGCAGTGTTTTATTGGAAATCGACCTTTATTGACGATTTCTCTTAAAAAAGTTAACTTTTAATGAACCGTATATAAAAGGCTACTTTCAGTAAAAAAAAATATGTCATGTTGAAGCCCTACAACCAATTTGGTAGTGAAGAAAGCTTGCAAAATTAAATTTATGATAAAAATATGAAAATCAAACTCAAGTATTTTAAAAAGAAAGTTGATAATTAATCTTTTTTAATGTCTTACAGACATGAAAGGTTCCAAATGCGGTTAGTATACTGCTTATTATCATAGTATAAGCACACAAGTATTATACGCTATTTTTGATTATAAATCATAGCTAAAGATCCTTTTCATTGTGGGTGGACAAAACACAATATTGTTATTTACTTATCAAGGATAGCAGAAAGTTGGTCAATTTTTTAAGTATCGCAATGTTTTTCAAAGAACGTTAAAAACAAACCTAAAGCTCGACATGTACGTAGGATGTTCACATAACCTTATTGAACAGTAGTAGATACCAAGGTAACAGTTTATTTTAATTACCGAATAAATTTATTTAAAATTTTATCTTCTTTCTTCTTTTGTTCTTCAACTGGTATTTAACCGGAATTAAATTTTTGATAAGGTAACGGTAGTAATGAAAATGAGGATTAATTTTTATCAATAATGCCGACCTTTGAAAAAAATTGGACATGTCCTTGTGCCTTTTACTTTTTTTTTTGATACACGCATTCATATGTGGGTGATGTATAAAACATCAAGGTTACAATATGCATAATATATTTATATTAACCCATTCATAAGGTTGTAGCAGTGCATTGAGACATGAGTATTACTTATGTAAACTAGTTTGACAAGATTTATCAAATTTATATTAACTATTTGGTAGATACCGTTTTCTGAACATAAAACTTGTTTGCTGCTGCTGCATCTTGCAGCTCTAATACAAAAACTCGTATTGCCCTCATTTTTCTCATTATGTATCTCTGCATACAAGTCAGTCTGCTTCGGTATAAAACGCACCCACGTAATTATTTCAAAATAATTTCTATTTGTATAACTGACATGATGAAAGCTTTAAATTTAGGCAATAATTTATACACCTGTTAGCATAAAGTAGCTTTAAGTTTAAGTAGATATCTAATAATATTAATCTGATTGCTACAGAATATCATTTAGATATACAATATAGCATTTGGCAAATCGATGATGTAAGTATTATTGCGCATTCATGACTTAAATTATCATATTATGATTTATCGAGAATTATCTAAACATATGTTGAATAATATAGATTGTTGCTGCACTTGAAGGCATTGATCTATATCTATGCAGGAGGTATCTTGAATCGTGTAAAAATTCCAAAGAAAAAACACTACAAAACATACTTTCTAATTTATAAATGAGTAATCTATAAAAAAATTCTCAATCTAACGATAGTCTACCATTCTTACATAATTGGTTATCTAATTATAAGTCAAACACTGAAAGCTTGTAGTTCGTTTACACCGTTTATAACCTTTTCATTCCTATTTTTTCCGGTAAAATTGGATCATTACGTTTTTGAGAATATGTAAAGCAATAATGACTTTAATATTATTAAAAAATTAATGCAAAATTTTATAGTATTTTTATTTTCATCAAGTTAATTACACTGAAATAACAAAAATTTTTATATTTGTTACCAACTGTTTTAATGCAGTATCAAAACGTAAGACTTACCGACTTAATATCTCTTTATATAATTTTTTTAACTATTAAAGCTTTTTAAATATTTAACTTGATTGCTTTTCTTTGTATGGGCATATTAAATTTTTATTTATTCAACAATGAAGTTTTTTATAGGGTAATTCAAAATAAAAATGTTGATAACAATTGTAATGTCAAATAAATTTAATGTAATATTAAATAAAGTTAAACTAAAATGCCAGATAAGTTTGTTATGATCAAAATCATGAGCCTTTGGCCTTACATGACTAACTACTGAATTTAGTTACGGTGTACATAAATACAGTTCAAATCACGTTACAAACTTTTCTATTCTTAGACATACGTTGTTCATGCAAAGAACTAGTTAGAAAGGAAAGCCAGAATGCGGTTAATAGACACAATGGAAATTCCTAACGTGTTTTTGGCTAAAGTTGTACATTGTCATTTTTTGATGTTTCATTCATAACTTTAAGGAAACTTTGCACTTTACTTTCTGTTACTGCTTTTTAATTCCCACCATACTTTGTATGCCCATTCTGTGCTTATTGTCAATTTCACAAAGTAAAAACTTTATTAAGAAATAGTATATATTGGTACTTATCTACTGAATTTTATTTCAGAAAATCACTCATTAAATTCCTGAATTAGATACAAACACACTGTGATAAGTAACATAACCTAAAAATTTTGATTTACATGAAATAGGTTTTAAGTTGAAAAACGAGACCAATGGGAAAGCTTTACTACGAAAAAGTAAAACTGCCGTAAAGCTAACTCATTTTCTTAACTAATGAGCATAGGAAGCGAATTCACCCCTACGAAAACAAAAATTTTACTTAGATTAAACACGGATGTTTTGGAAAGTACCCATGGTGTAATTGTAGTGAGAATTCATAAAAACAAGTATGTATCAACTAAAATTTGCTTTACTTGAGAAACTAGAATTTGTAATTTGAATAATAACTATAATTATAATAATAATCAATTATTTTCAAAAACTTGTCAAAACCCGTAATTAGAATACAGTATCGGCCCCAGTAGTGGTAATATCTTTCAGAATTGTTTAGGATGTTTTAGAACAAATTTATGAAATATGAAAACGCAAACGTAATCCTGCTATTAATATAACAGTTTGATAATAGTATATTAAAAAACAAGTTTCATAAGACCAGTCTTGAGGCACGAATTCAAGCTTAAAAAAACGAGTTTTTTAAAGAAGGAGTGCTTCAAGGTCTTATGAAACACGTTTTTATGCCATTTTTTTTTAATTTGCCCTTTTTACGTAGTTTTGATAGTCGCTTTTTGTTTTATCCAAAACTCGAAAGTGGAAAATAATCAGGGTAATATTGCATGTACGCCCGCTGAAATACGTGAAAAAGCCAAAAATAGGGTTGCGAATTTGTTTTTGACATATTTTGTAAGAGTAACAAGCATGACATAATTCCAGATCAAGGTTTGCCAACCTAAAAATTTTCGTAAAATGTTCCTTGAATTAATGGCTATAATGACATCGGAGATGATGACATCGCGTTTCTTAATACAACGTGATCAATCTCAAGTATACTGTAGTGGTATGACAAAAATCCCTAGTTGTTAATATTGTTGTGTTTTGCAGTTGGCTGCTTTGGATTTTTAGTGTGGTTTTAGTCGTTTTAGTTTGTCAGTTTATGTCATATTATACTTTCGTTTTTCACTTTTGTATTTTCTTGAGTTATTTACAAACTGTCTATATCAAGACAAATTATATATTCTGAATTTCTAATTGTGATATCGAATTTGATCCTTATGCCGTTTTCACTCGAACACGACACATTTATTGTTGCGGCTCATTTTCGTAGCGGCTTCCAAGATGGTAATGGGCAATGGCTTTATTCATTGCAATCGTGCATCGATCAATTTACTGTTGAGTACCCAAATGAAAATATTAGTTACGAAACATTTAGTCAACATCGTAATCGATTGATAGCTCGATTCATGGAAACTGGTAGTGTTTTAAAACGCAAACGTGAAGCTTCGGCTACTGTCTTAACAGAGGATACCTTAGCAGATATCCAAGCAAGGATGAATGCAAGACCCAATAAATCTTTGCGAAAACTAGCTGCACAAACACGTATGAAAAATTTTACCATACAAACATAATTTTACATAAATAATTTTTAGATGTATCCTATGGAAGTGTCCACACTGCAGTAAAGAAGAATTTACATTTGTACCCGTACAAGCTGTCGGTATTACAGCAGTTGCGAGATAGAGATTTTCAGCTTAGAGTAAACTACTGTCAGTGGTTCAACAATACGATGAACAATGATTTACAGGATGTATCTTTTTTTTCTGATGAAGCTTGGTTTCATCTGTCCGATTACATAAATAGCCAAAATTATCGTACGTGGTCTGCAGAAAATCCACATGTATTTCGAGAAACTACCTTACACCCTATCAAGGTCGATGTCTGGATAGCAATGTCGCGACAACGAATATTTGGACCAGTATTTTTCGATGGCACAATTACTGCGGCAAGATACAGGGAAATACTTTTAGAACCATTTATTAATAATTTAGATGATCGTGAATTACGCTGTAAAGCAAAGTGTGATAACTAATGTGTACCTAAGGAGTTAAAAAAATTTTGTAAAAGACATTGTCATTTCATAAACATGTACTGTAAATTTTATTTAATTATAATGAAATTATAACATTTAAATACCTAAGATTCATTATTTTGTAATGATTTAATCCAATCATCAAATAATATTTTATTTATTTTGTTGTGTTTTATAGGGATGTAGTCTAATCAAATACAAAATAGTCATTATTTAAATTAAGATAATATTTTATGATATGTATAAGTTAATGACCTTCATACAGATTTGAAACTGATCGTAGTTTTTACTCGAACCATGCTCTAGAGTAGCTAGAGCAATACAGCTTCTTACCAACCTATCAGTGGTACCAACTTGAATATTTTGATCACGTGGTATACACTTGAGATTGATCACTCTGTATGTCTATTACAGTAAAATGAAGGCAAATTACAAAAACGTATAAAGCCAACAATGGAATCTAATTTGAGTAAAGAATAACTAAGAACTAACACATAATTGGTAAAGCATTCACGTCAAAGTCTAGGAAAACACAGCCAAAAACCTAGACGTACCAGAGCTAAAATTAAAAATAACACGTATCATTGTGCCTTTTTTAATTATAAGATGCCAAAACCTATTTAAACGGAGGCCCTCTTCTAGCCTATTTTATAACATTTTAAAGAGGTTATTAAGTTGTTTATATATCTCAATAGCTTCACGTTGTAAACGAACATAATAATGAGTTTATCTTGACAACATTTCCATATTATCAAATTGAATGTCATAATTCAAATTATTTAAAGCATTTACAGATACTGCAGATTTCTCTGTTTGGCCTAATCTACAAAACTATTACACCTGCTAGACATAACCACAAAGAAAAACTACTGCTTAATGTTGGTACTGCTTCTCTTCCTTTTATAACTAATGTTAGAGATAGAATTGAAAAGATCAATCAATATGGCATTTGGAGTGTTTTTTAACCTAAAAGAAAATTTAAAGGACATTTACGGTCACCTAAATATGTTTCAAACCCACCATCATCTTCCAGAATGTATGTTATCTTGTTCTTGTGGAAAAATATACATTGGAACCAAACATTGTAGCTTTGAAACCAGACGTACAAAACATATGAGATTTTGTAGATTAAGTCAATCAGAGAAATCTGAGCATGCTTTAAATAATTTAAATCATGACATTCAACTTGATAATATGGAAATGTTCTCCAGAGAAAATCGTTATTATGTTCGTTTACAACGTGAAGCTACAGAATATATGGAGATAGCATAAATAGATGTGCACACGATATTATTTTCCACTGAGATATCAAAACTTTAGTCCATACCATGAAATTAGCTGCTTAATCTTACATATTTGACATTTATAGTTTAATGCGCTAGGGAATTAGGAGAGCTAATTTTGGTGTTTTGTATTATTATTCGTTTATGTTCTTTATTATAATTGTTTAATTGGTCTTTTTTAAGACTCGTTTACAAAAACGTTTAAAACACAACACAAACAAAAAGTAACCATTTAACCTAAATGTAAACCGCAATGGCTTACTCTCTTCAAGAGAACCAATTTATTTTGGAATCTTATTTTCGAAATGAGCAGCAGAATGAAAATGGTGATTGGATTGAATCAATTTCTTTGCGCATAGAAGACGTAGTGAATTATTTCCTTAATAATGAATTTCGTTACGACAACTGAAGCAGACATATTCGCAGACTTATCGAACATTTTCGAACGACAGGCAGTGCTGGCAAAGGTAAATAATCTGGATGTAGATTTGTTTTAACTGATAATATTGTGGATGATATACGTGTGCGCATAAATCGTAGTCCTAAAAAATCTTTGCGGCAATTATCTCAACAAACAGGTAGACACTTTTAATTATTATTTTTACTAGGACAATAATTTATTATTTTATGCATTTTAGGCTTAAGTTATCGAACGTGTCGAAAATCACTTAAACAAAAGTTACATTATGGTCCATACAAAGTAACTGTAAAGCATTAATTTCTCCATAAACTACTGCCAGTGGTTTAATAACAATTTGAGGAATGGCGAAATGCTAGATATATCATGAATCATGGTTTTATCTAACGGGTTACATAAATTCACAAAATTATAGGGTTTGGTCTGATGAGGCTCCTGGTGAATCAGTACAACCTCCATTACATCCTATAAAAATTGGTGTTTATGTAGCCATGTCGAGAAGAGTTGGTCCAGTATTTTTTAATGAAACTGTTACAGCTGAACGTTACAGATTATTTTTAAATACAATAATAAATCAACTTCGCGATGATGAAATAGCACAAGGATATTATCAGCATTATAATGCAACTGCTCATACTGCAGCATGAACTCGTGCATATTTCGACGACAGAATTATTAGCAGAGGCTTATGGCCCCCACGATCGCCCGACTTAACGCCACTTGATTACTTTTTATTTGCGTACTTAAAAAATATGGTATATAAGAGAGCTCTGCATACTGTAGATGATTTAAAAAATGCAATTAAAACTGCGATTCAAAACATTACTCAAGAACAGTTACAAAATGTGTGTAATAATATGAAGAGACGAATAGATGCTTGCTTAAATAATAATGGAGGTCATATAGAGTATATAATTGAGAACTAAAACACCAGTTTCCCAAATTGAAAAATGTTTAATCCTTTATACTGTAGCTGTTAAATTATTGTAAGTAAATTTTATTATAATACAACCTAAAATTGTAAGATAATTAATAAAATTATATCGCCGTTATTTGTTTGTAATCTTGTACAACAAATTAAAGAAAACAACAATTTACTAATAAACATTAGAAACAATTTAACATTATGTAGGTCATTTAATTTGGTCAACTTCAGAATGATAAAGTAACTGGAAATGAAGCTCAATTTCATAGGCAGTGAAAAGTAATTTTTTCTGGACATTAATTAATGCTCTCACGGTATAAACATCCTAATAACTTCAATATGCAAGTTGCTGTTTTTCCTAAACGTTGAAGTAAACCCTTTACCAATTATAGGTTAAGTTACCACAGCACTATAATAATTTAGCATATGTAGTTGAAATAAACATCACATTAAACGTACTTCATTCTGTTTTCTCAGTAAAATTGCAATTACAATTATTAACAAAAAACAGTTCAGTGTTAGATTTCACCAGATCTCTAATTGATATGTTTTGTCAATGCTTTTATCAATTTCAAATTTTCTTTCACAACTTTACACTTACATCATAATTTCATACAATTCTCGTAAATTTGCTCTTTGATTATGACATTTTGCACTGTTAGCCTTCGACCTTTACCTTCACGGTAGTTTAATAATATTTAATTTTTTATCAAACTGTTATATTAATAGCAGGCTTACATTTGCGTTTTCATATTTTTTATATTTCATAAATTTGTTCTAACATCTTAAACAATTCTTTAATAATTACCACTACTGATAACGATAACTGTAAATATTATCGAAACGTATAGATTTACGTAAAATATAAATATAAAAATACACCATTTAAAAACCCAAAAGTTAAGAATTTTGTGTAATAATGGTAAAAATCTACATTGTCATATTTATCAAAAACCTGGTTAATCGATTAAGCATATTTTTGTCCAACTCTAGCAATAATATAATACAAAAATTATTCTAATTAGCAGGCAGGCACTTGACGTTATCTTGGATTTTGTGACGTCATAAGCCTCCGAGCTATGGTGCACCTCAACTTTCACTTTTTTACATGCCCACGTAGGGATCATATTTATTCACGCTATGGTTTCTTTTCGGAGGGCATTTTCAACCCTTGATTTTTACCCTAATTTGGTTCTATTAAGAACCTTCTTTATGGCTTCTTTTCGGAGGCCATTTTCAACCCTTGATGGAATTTTCACCCTAATTAGAGCCCTTTTGGTTGTTTTAAGAACCTTTTGTTAGTTCACACCTATGACTTCTTTTCGGTGGTCATCTTTAACCCCTTGATGAAATTTTCACCCTAATCACGGCCTCTTTGGCAGTTTAGCCCCTGGAAGGTAGGCAAATGCGTGCGCATACAATGTCCTAATAAGGGATCCCAATGCTAACTTTTAAGACACGTGTAAATCTTCAAAACTTGTTCTCGGGCATTCGCCCCTGTCGCGACCCCCTGGCTGGAAATGGGGCCCTAGCCCTTATAAGTGCAGAAACTAGCTCTCGGTCGTTCGCCCTTGTCGCGGCTCCCTTGGTGCAATTGTATGTGGGATCTAACCTAATCTTACAGGTGTAGGCCTTCGCTCCACAGTCATAAAAATTGGTATTCTAATAAGGTTGCCCTAACCTTGTAAGGCTGGACTTGTGTTAGGGTCTCCGTCCTGGGTCCCTTTGAGTTCAAAATTAATTTTTTGCGCCATCTAGTGGCGTATAGACTACTAAACATTTTCTGTAATAGAAGTTGATCATGCACGCCTCTCTCCTTCTCTCTCGTTTATCCGTTCTCTCTCTCTCTCTCTCTCTCTCTCTCTCTCTCTGTTTCGGCTCTTTCTCACACAAACAATTCAATTAATTAATTAATCAATCAATCTCAAACAAATAATGCTCGATCAAATCAATCTCAATCAATAAACCATGTCTTACAGTTTGCGGAAACCAGCTTACAGTTCAAAACTGAATACATTAAAGTCTAAATTAAATATTACGCGAATAATTTCTACCCTAATGCAATGGTGTTTTTTATATAGGCAGATTCTCTTTCTAAACAGTCACCACCTATACATTCGAAAAATTATATCTGATTTATTTGCATGTTCAATTACATACTCACAAAATTGTTTTATAGAAACGCGTTCATTAACAGTTATAAACCTCATTAAAAGGACTAGAAAGTAATAATTACATATATATATATATATATATATATATATATATATATATATATATATATATATATATATATATATATATATATATATATATATATATATATATTATATATATATATATATATATATATATATATATATATATAAAGTGGCCCACTTAAGAGGGATTGCTCCATAACTCCCTTACTATTACAAATACGAAAAAATGTCTTATATAAATGTTGTCCACAGTCATAAACTACACGTTTTAAAATCATTTTCAGAAATGGCAGACTTCCGGTTATACCGGAAACTCATTCCAACTTCGTTATTTTAAATAGAACAACCTATATATTATTACATTTTTGAATTCCTCGTTGAATTTAAAGGTCACTTTAATAACCATACTATGGGTCTACCTCGCATTGCTTCTGACTTATTTGACATTTTGTAGAAAAAATGACGTTTGCAGTGCCTACGAAAACTTTCCATATCTCGAAGACGGATACAGGTAGAGAGATGTGGCTTTCGTTTTTTACTTCCGAAAACGGTACAGTATCATTCATTGCCAAAAATCTTGCTTTTAGAATTGAATAATTTCTATCGCTTCGAAAACATGGATAACTTGATTTTTTTTAAATGGAACCACCCATATTTTCTTACATCAGCGGATAACAAATTAAATTTTCTTTCCATTGATGTAACATTATCGATATTTTGGAGTGATAGTTTTCTAGATATTCACATTTTTATCTAATTTCAGCTTTTATTGCGCATTGCCGCGGTGCTTTGGAAAGCATTTGTCAATTGTTTTAAACAACTGATAAGAAACGTCATTTTCTCGAGCTTCTGTTGTGCTTTGCTGTCTTGTGTATCAGTTTAAGTGTTTCTACAAGATATTTCCATTAAAATGTTGTTGTCCGACGCAGACTTGATCGACATGACTTTCATTATTGGAGAATGCCAAAGAAATGCGTTATTGGCGTCAAGGATTTATGCGGTACGGTATTCTGAACGAAGACTTCCCCGAGATCCCACTCAACCCTCCCCTAGTTGTAGTTATTGAATCGCATATAATAATAAACCATTAAAACCTTTTGTCTTTTATTTCCATTATATTAATTTGATATTTTTAAAACCTGTTAATTTAATTTAGCTCTATTTATATATATATATATATATATATATATATATATATATATATATATATATATATATATATATATATATATATATATATATATATATATATATATATATATATAGGGTTTATGCCCAATTCCCAATCGTTCCTGTGTGGATAATTTATTCATAATCCAGCAGTTTATAGAAAAGAAAATAAGTAGAGACCAAGAACGGCACGTAACATTTATTGACCTAAGGAAGCACACGACAACGTCCCGAGAAACAAGCTTATATATGCGTTAAGAGAAATACGTGCGAGTAATTATCTCATAAAAATTATTCAGAAATTATATTCAAGTAATAGTGCACGTGTAACGATATCTTTTAGAGGTAAAGGTTTCCCATTTTATTTGATATATATGGTGAAATGAAACTAACAAATTGGAAAAGAACATGTATAAGGATGAGTATACCGGTAGATATTACATTCCTATGTAGTTTCGCTGACGATCAAGCAATAACAGCCCACGACGCATTTAATTTGGTGTATATGCTAAAAAGGCTTTATACTAAATATGAAAAATAAGGGTTACAATTGAGCATAGAGAAGACAGAATACATGGTAGTTAATATGGGACATTAAACTTGGTATATCAATTAATGACAATACACATATGTTTAAATATCTAGGGGTCATGGTGGATAGAGATGGTATTGGCAACTTGAAATTCAGACGAGAATTCTATTTGGTGGGACAAGAATATAAATCGTCACAACAAAAAACGTAGATACGGTCTTAACATATAGATGTGAAGAATCGGCCTTAAAACAAGAAGATAAACGAAAAATAACAGCAGTAGAGATATATTATCTACGAAGAAGTACAAGAAGATCACGATTAGAAAAGTGTAAAAAAAATGGTCTCCGATGGTTTGGACATTTGTGAACGAGGGACGATGGCAGATGGCCCAAAAAGATATTTAACTGGAAGCCTCCGGACAGGAACAAAAGAGGACCACCCCGTAAATCCTGGATTGAAGGACTACGACAAGCGATGAGAGAAACAAATTTAGAACAATAAATCGTACATGACCGCGAGGTATGGAAAATGGTAATGGGAATGCAGCACTTAGATGTATAATTATTACACTAAGTTGAAATATGCTGCTACGTATGTATATAGTTTATCCCAAATATATATACACTGCTCCACATAAGTAAAGGATATATCTGAAAATCTGCACAATTTTTTTCATTTTTAAATTTTTGTCATGTTTGACACTTTATTAAAGTTGCTAGTTATCATAGCTATGCCATACGGATAAATGTAGCATTATATTGCAAGTAGAGGGCTGTGGATAGTTTTTCTCTTTCTAACCCGTTCTAACGAATCAATTGTTTGTTTGGTTTATTTGTCAATTTGTTGACTTATTGTGCAAAATTGGTATCAAAATTTTGTGCGCTGCTAATTCCTGATGCTTAGACGTAAATTAACATCAGACGAAACAAATAGAGCAATTGGTTTACTACAGGGTGGTCAACGACAAAGTGACGTAGCAACTTTTTTTCAAGTTAGCCAAAGTGTAATTTCTAGGCTTTTAACCGTTTTCAAGAAACTGGATCTGTTGAAGAAAGACCTACAATTGGGCGCCCCTGCAGAAGACCGATATGTCACCATTTCTGCACGCCGAGAACCTTTGAGCACATGTCGAATGTTGAGTTGGAAGCCACAGGAACATTAATACCAGCTGAAACTGTCAGAAGACGTTTATGGGATGTCAATTTACGTTCTAGACGACTTTTTAGAGGTGTACCATTGACTTGCGAACATAGGCGACAAAAATTAGAATGGGCAAGAGAGCGTGTCAATTGGACAGAAGAGATATGGTCGTTTTTCGGATATTCGTCGAACGCCTGTCTGGACACAACCTTTGATGCCAAGACATCGGCGATCAGTACAAGAAGTTCACCCTTTCAGAGGAGGCACTGTTTCTGTATGGTGAGGCATTTGTTATGATGGCCGTCCCGACTTGCTGGTTATACCGGAAAACATGAATTCAGAAGTATACTTGAATCAGGTAATCAACAACATTGTGCCAGAGTTTCATGTTACTGTGTGTCCTGGTTTCCTCTTTTTGGACAATAACGCTCGTCCACACCGATCCATGGCAGTTATGGATGCAATTAAAACCAATGGAATTCCTCATTTAGCTTTACCTGCTCTATCGCCTGACTTAAATCCGATAGAGCCTGCTTGGGATCAGTTACAGAGAGCTTTGGATTATCATAATCCCCAACCACAAACAATGGAACAATTGAGAAATTTGCTTCCACAACTCTGGCAACAGATTCCGCAAGAAAATTTTAATAATCTCATAACCAGCATGCAAAGACGTTGCCAAACTGTCATTGAAGCCCACGGAGGACATACTCGTTATTGCTGAAAGGGAAATTTGTGTTCATTTTCTTTGTTTTATGATTCATTTGAAATTAAGTTATAAGCCACTTTCACCGAATTTTCATTTTTTCTTGTCTTTTAGTTTAAAAATTTTTTTTTAATTTGTATACTTTTTTATAATAAAAAAACAAGCATTTAAAAACTAAATAGCTTAAAATCGTCTGAAAAAAAAATTTTTTTCTTTTGAAAAATCAAATTTTCCATAATTTCCCTAACTTATGTGGAGCAGTTTATATATATATATATATATATATATATATATATATATACAGTGAGGACGTTTAGGTTGGAATAAATTCAATATCTCGTAAAGCACAATTTTTTTCAAAAATCGCTCGGACCCGTCGATTTTATATTTTTTCGGGGCATATTTTGCGAGAAAAAAAATTTTATACAGGGTGTCTCAAAAAAGATTTGCTAAGCAAAAATTTTTTTTTTCAAATTGCAACCCAATTTTTTTATTGCATTTTTGGATTGCCCTTACAATTCTAAACATTTGTCATGTAGCATGTGGTATACCTAAGTCCAAGCGTTTTGCAGTTATTCGCATTCAAAATTTAAAAATTGAAAAAAGATCATGAAGAAAACGAAAAATAAAATAATTTTTATAACGTTTTATTATATCGAAAACAAAGATTCGTAAACTTAAAAATAATTTTATTTCAGCAAATGTTCGAAATGTCCTCCGTTAGTCAACTAACGCCCGAAATGGTTCGAAATGTGCAGCAGGAATTTGTAGATCGATTAGACTATTCTGTCTACAGCTATTGTAACAAAACGCTTGCACAGGTCGATTTTATTTTCAATTACGCATCGTACGCTATTATTGGATGTACGAATGACGTCACTTTCGCGTACATGACGTCACTATTATTTTTTAAATAGAACAACATGTTTTCTCTACATTTTAAATTCTACAACAATAGACGATTACAAAATGTATAATACTTATTAGTCCAAATCATTGGTTTGTGAATTAGAGACGAATGTTGTATCAGAAATTTTTAGTTATAAAACTTTATTGAAATGACTGGACTAATAAATTTTAGTTTTATTATTCTAAATAATTAACAAAATACTTAGATAACTAAATTATATGTTCAAATTGCATACCGTTGACTAACTGGCAATAACCAAGACGGTTTTTAAATTCCTCCAACACTTCATTTAATGTTTCCCGGCGAATGAGTCTTACCTCATTAAGGATTCTCTCTTTAAGTCTTCGATGTTGGCAGGTCTATTGGAGTATACTTTAGATTTAAGATAACCCCAAAAGTAAAAATCAAGGGGGGCTGTATCAGGAGATCTTGCTGGCCACTCTATAAACCCTCTCCTACCTATCCACCTGTTGGGAAAAGTAGCGTTTAAATAATTACGCACTCTCTGCGCATAGTGTGGTGGTGCACCATCCTGTTGAAACCATATCAAATTACTAGGCATGTGTGGATTGTTATTATCTGGATATAACGCAGCAATTGCTGGAATAATATCATTTTGTAACATTTCTAAATATTTTTCAGCAGTCAACATTCCTTCCATAAAAAATGGTCCCAAAATGTTGTTGCCAACAATTCCTGCCCAAATATTAATTTTTTCAGGATACTGAGTGTGGGCCTCCATCATCCAATGAGGATTAGTGTCTGACCAGTATCTACAGTTTTGCCTATTAACAGTACCATTTAAATAAAATGTTGCTTCATCTGTAAATACTACATGTTTTAGAAATTGTGGGTCATTATTACATCGCTCCATTATAACTTCGCAAAATTCCATCCTTCGATCAAAATCATCTCCGTTGAGTTCATGAACTAAATTAACTTTGTACGGGTGAAATTTATTTTTTTTCAAATATTTTACAATTGTAGATTTACTCAATGAATTTTCCGCCGCGAGTTGTCTGTGGATTTTCTTTAACATTTAGGAGCAAATCCAACTGCTCATCATCACTAATTGCAGAACGACCTTTATAATTATCTCTGACATGACCAAATTCTCTAAATTTTTTTTCTGTTTTCGATACAGTGGATTGACAAATAGAACGATCTGGATACTTATCATTCCATAATTCACAAACTTCTTGCTGGGTACAGGACTTGTCACCATACCCACACATTATTAAAATTTCAATTCTTTCTTGTTCGCTTAAACGTACCATTATTGAGAACTTTAACAAATAGGTAATTGACAATTCAGTACTTATTGTTTGACATTAGCATTGTAAACAAAAACTAAACATGTCAAAAAAAAACAAAAGACAAAACCATTATAATGAAAACCTATCATCGTTGTTAGTCCAGTCATTTCAATAAAGTTTTATAACTAAAAATTTCTGATACAACATTCGTCTCTAATTCACAAACCAATGATTTGGACTAATAAGTATTATACATTTTTGTAATCGTCTATTGTTGTAGAATTTAAAAATGTAGAGAAAAACATGTTGTTCTATTTAAAAAAATAATAGTGACGTCATGTACGCGAAAGTGATGACGTCATTCGTACATCCAATAATAGCGTACGATGCGTAATTGAAAATAAAAATCGACCTGTGCAAGCGTTTTGTTACAATAGCTGTAGACAGAATAGTCTAATCGATCTACAAATTCCTGCTGCACATTTCGAACCATTTCGGGCGTTAGTTGACTAACGGAGGACATTTCGAACATTTGCTGAAATAAAATTATTTTTAAGTTTACGAATCTTTGTTTTCGATATAATAAAACGTTATAAAAATTATTTTATTTTTCGTTTTCTTCATGATCTTTTTTCAATTTTTAAATTTTGAATGTGAATAACTGCAAAACGCTTGGACTTAGGTATAGCACATGCTACATGACAAATGTTTAGAATTGCAAGGGTAATCCAAAAATGCAATAAAAAAATTGGGTTGCAATTTGAAAAAAAAAAATTTTGTTTAGCAAATCTTTTTTGAGACACCCTGTATAAAATTTTTTTTTTCGCGAAATATGCCCCGAAAAAATATAAAATCGACGGGTCTGAGCGATTTTTGAAAAAAATTGTGCTTTACGAGATATTGAATTTATTCCAACCTAAACGTCCTCACTGTATATATAATATAAAAGATAAGAATGTTGGCGACACCACTTGCGCTTTTTTTAGAATTCTGAAAATTAAAATATATGAATACAGTAATAACGAGACATTTTTTATACGATACCTTTAAAAATAATCACGTGATAACGATGGCTCGGATGTGTGATAAAATCACGCACTTTTGTCTTTAATGAACTACACACATTCATAAGAAATAATTATCGCTACTACACTGACACAATTTTAGAAATTCTAACATTGTCACTGTAGTTTAAATTTCACACAATATAATTTTATTAAATGTGTTAACTACTATGTGTAGTAAAAGATGCTGAATATGTTTGGTTTTAGAATTTTTATGAAATTATGGGTGAAGTCTGATTAAAGTTAGCTTAGCACTTTAATGTAGTGAAATGAATTGCTCCTTTCTTGGTCTCTACTAATAGTTTCCTTAAAAATCTATCAGATTAATTAATTTATATTGTGTAATTAATTGATTTTAGTTTCTCTCGAGAAATAATTATTAACTATGGATAAAAAGTAGGTTCATTGAAATGATTAAACAAATTTCTAATTCTTAGTATTAAACTTACCACTTTTAAGCTTATTTGAAGTTATAGACGTAAAACATATAAGTAAACTGCTTATAAAAAAAATAAACTTGAAGGGATTTAATAGCCCTTTGATAAGATAAAATAGTTAATATGTTAATACCCAAAAAATTTCTTTTTTGATACTGTATTACTAGGGTTGTTCAATTGAACCCCCTTAGTCTATAAAAAATATATTCGGAAATAAATTTACAAATAATCACCTCTACAGTTAAGGCACATATCCCACAGTTCACTAATCGATTTATACATTGCTTGTAAAATTCTCGTGGCTGCTGGTAAAATAATTCCTTGACGGCGTTTTGTATTTCAGCGTCCGATTCAAAGCGTCTAGCTCTCAATACCTTTTTCAGTGGGCCAAAGATATGGAAATCGCGAGGCGATAAATCTGGGATGTAGGGTGGATGTTCTAAAACATTTTTTTCTTTGCAAATTTTCGTTCACTAGGTTTGAGAGATGAGGCCGCGCGTTGTTGTGAATCAAAATGATACGATTGGAAGGGTTTCCTCGACGTTCTGCCTTATTGCTTGATGAAGCTTACTCAGAGTTTCGTTATATACATTTGCATTAATATTCACGTTGTGTTCTTTAAATTTTATCAGGAAAGTTGTCAAAAAAAATGTTAGCACTTTGAATGTTTCCATTGTATCGATGACAACTTACAGGATGGTTCGTAATAATGGCAAGTTTCGTCACCAGTAATGCTTAATAAAAGGATGTTATCACCAGTTCGTTGTACTACATAAGGTGTTGCTGAGACAAACCCATCCGCAAAATTTTTTATCCTCAGACAAAAGACCAGGATTTTTTCTAATCGGTGCTATATCGGTGTCTATTACTGTTAATGTAGTACACAATGCACCTGGTGTAGGCGCTTATTTTATTTCCCCCTAGCATTTCTAAGTTTTCGGCAGCATTTCTTTACACTTGGACAGTCAAAAGATGCTTCTCCGTAAACTGTCTGTAATCGGAAATTGATTTGCGTTTGTTGCAAACCCTCAGCGCACAAAAATTGAATGAACGCACGTTGATCAAACTTGGCAAATGCCCTTTCAAAGTCGCAATATTTAAAATGATTATGAAATATAAATAAAACAGACAGATTTGTGTGGCGGTTACAAACATTACTGACGTTACAAAACGTCAACTGGGTGATTTTCCAAGGCCAATTTAACAAAAGATGGGTTTCCATTGAACAACCAGTTAGTGCAATTTAAGGTTCTACTTAGATTTCGCGAGATATTAATACAAATGGTAGCGTAGTAGCGTCTCCCACTAACCCTAACTCCGTTCCTTTCGATCCTATCCTGCGCATATATATCCTTAATTACACCATGAATGCATATTTAATGTATGCACATTTGGAATTCCATCATTGTGACTGAAGGAGCTTGATAATTAGGTAGTGCTGTTTGTAGATGTATAAAATATAATAAACCAAACTACATTTCATAACAAATTGTAATATGTTAATGGTGTAACATTATGCTAAACTAAATCTTGGACTTTTTTTACCCAATAAGCATTTAATGTGCAATGGGATCTTATTACAATGCATTATATGTTGGACCCATACGTATGTGGTATAAGCTATTTAGGATGTTACGAACAAATACAACAACGAATAAAGTGTTTATAAGCTATTCTTCAGAGCAATGAAATAATCGTGGCAGATTAAGCGTAGTACAGTAAAGGAATATGTGTAAAATTTAATGCATAAAAGAAAAACGTATAATTAAGGACTCATACACGTAGTTCTTACAAATATTTTTGACTTTTTTTAAATTGAGTTTATGGAAAAGTAATACGGCGGCTAAATTAGTAACCGTAGTAAGATTTATTTACGTTCAGTGACAGTAATTTATGTGCAAAAATAAGTTATTCAGAGGATAATTTGTCTTTTAATATTGAAGTGGCTGCTCAATCTGCTACAGATACATTAATTCCTACTAAATCTGAAGAGCGTTACGAGCGTACAAATATTATGAAGAATGAATGGGAGTTAAGAAAATTGGTGAAGTTACTTCTCTATTTTGCGAACCATCTTCCTTATGGTGCCGATATTCCATGTTGCGGACTATGGTGTCGATTAAGAAAAATATTCATATTAGTAAATATCATCAGGTTGTGGCTTTCTTGAAGCGGAAATCAGAAGGTTACCGACCTAGAAAATGGTTTATTTTTTCGAAAGAAGAGATAAATCAATTTCTTAAGGAAATGAATGCTAAGGATTTCTTATTAATGAACGTAAATTATACTTTTAGGTTGTTTTGATGCTTGTCGACGCGACATCACAAATTTGACGACACGAGACATTAGAGACGATAGAGAATTTATCAAGATCACCTTACTGAATTCAAATGCTAAAACAATGCGGGAATGAGAGGAAATATTCAGGGAATAAATTGCTTAGATTTATTTCGAAAATATAAAGATTTGAGTCCCAGTCATACTAAGTATAATTCTTTTTTAACTACAGATGTGGTAAATGTACCCGACAACATGTAGGAATAAATACAATTGGATGAATTTCAAAGAATATCGCTACCACATTAGGATTATCTGAACCAAGGAATTATACTGGTCATTGTTTTTGGAGATCCTCGGCATCATTATTGGCAGATGCGGGGGGCCAATATACATATTCTCAAGCGTCATGGAGGCTGAAAGCCGGATAGCGTGCCAGAAGGATATGTTGAAACATCGGTCGGAAATAAAAAAATAATTGCGACAAAAATAATGGGTTCTTCAGTTACTGCGGGTTCAACAAATAACGTTACGGTGGAAAACCTAGCTTCAACATGGGAACAGCGTCTGGAGTTAACGTTACAACTGTTTCAAACTGTGTAATTTATGTTAATAAATAGTTTTGCAACTTTCTTTTCTAAGAGTCCCTCTTTACTATACTAGTGCGGTAAAACTTGTAATTTGACACATTACAGAATGAAAGCACATTACGCCAGATATTCAACATTTATCATATCTACTTCACTAATATCTAGTTATTAATATTTTTTGTACACAGTTACATCTATTATAAATAAATGCATGAAATAATTAAATATCAAACGTATAGGTCATATACCGACGTTTAAATGTTATTATTTACATTAAAATTGGAAAAGGCAGCATAGGTAATTCTAACTCCAAGACAGGTTCCTGTTATAGTTAAGCATTTTTTCTTTAAATGTCTAAAATACAATACACGCTAAGCACTGATTTCTGAGTCATCAGGTTCACGATGAAATAATAATTTCATAATTTCAAAAATGAACTCATATATTATAGTAATTAAAAATTATTATTAATTTTATTAAAATAAAAAGTTTACCTCGAGTAGGATTTGAACCTACGACCTGTACTTTGCTAGAGTACCGCGCTAACCAACTGCGCCATCAAGGTTCAAGCCCCAACCGATGTAAATTTTGTCTTTATGTATGTAGGATTATATAATAACTAAAACTTATAAGAATCATATATTATAGGTTTCAGTTTCCTTGTAAGTAAACATTTCATATTAAGAACCATTACGTTATTATACAATCAAAATTTCCGCAATCTTACACTTGGAAGTGAAATTGGAACGACCATTTATGCGTTAAACAGTCAAAATTTGTCTATGGTTCAATTCTTATGACGTTTTAAACAATCGCAATACTGAGTTATTTTTCTTAAATACTCTAAAAGGATTATATGAACAAACACTACAAAAAGTAAAGAACAAACAGATTTGCATAATTTAGAATGAGGAAAAAATTAAAAAAGTGTAACATAACTAAACACACAAAATCAGAATGCAGAGAAAAACGTAATGATAAGGTATTACTATTAGTAAAACAGCTTACCTTGACTTAATTGCAGATAACCTCCAAAGATAGATTATTTTATGATAATGAAATATCTTATTTACTGTATTTCCCAACACTATAATGTTTTTATAGATATTTTAACGTGCAGACTAAGCTTTAAAGGTTAAAACCAGAACATGAATAGGAGAATATAACAGCAATATAAACCCTTATCACATAAAACTGCATTAATTAAGTTTTGATTTCAAATTATATATATATATATATATATATATATATATATATATATATATATTTGTGTCCAATTAAGTTGAAAAAGGTGTTGATACAGATTAGTACAAATTCCAGTCATTTTATCACTCTAATTAAAATATACAAAGTACATCGTGGGTTTAATTAAGCGAATATACTTAATGGAATACAACAGCAAAATTAACATAAACTTTGGCATTAACGTTTCAAAACATTGAGTTAATACTCCTTTTTGAAAATGATTAGCTTCATACACGCTAGGGAGTGTATCGGCATAAATAATAAAACGTAGTCATTGGCAATAAACAATTATAAATTATGTTTATTACATACACATATAGAAATGATATTATAAGAAATTAATATAGGTCATATTATAGATGATTTTACGTTAAATATAAATTAGGAGATACACGAATGAGAAAGTTTAACCTCTTAAAATCGGTCGTTGTTTTACTGCAATCAAAAAAACTGGATACATAAAGCCACGAAAGTATGTTCTACAACTGCATTCACTTTTAAAGATACCTTTTGTAAATGCTACACAAGATGCAGTAATGATAATCTGTACTCGCTGTTTTTTTAATGTGTAGAAAGTTACCAATCAAGATTGTAACACCGATTTTACAAAATTTAAATTTAAAGGGCTAAGGGGAAAATAAATTAATTTTAGTAAATGAAAGTAAAATGGAAAAACTGGATTTTTATCTTACAGATTTGGACAAAAAAAAACCGACATAGATGTATTAAATTAATAAACAATAAGGATTAAACAAAAATACTAGAAGCAAAAATTTTAAATTAAGTTGTAAATAACAAGAAAATTAATTAAGCAATTATGCACTTAATTAGGTTAAATAGTTTGGAAGCCATGGAATTTTAAATTAATTAAACGCAGATCCTCACGAATACGTATAAAATTAATGATTTTGCATTTGTACATTTCAAACTATAGATAAATTTAACGGTCTGGTTTCTTTATTTTATCTTCACGTAACGTTTCTCTTTTTTACAGCCTTCAGATATTCCACAATTACATTTTTACATATTTTATGGTGAATGTAGGATTAAAGCTTTGAATCATATTGTCAAATTAAGATATTCTGTTGTGTTGAAAGAACTCAGTTTCATTCTTCAAATATACTGGATATTTCCATCTTATCTGATTTAGCGACTAATGTCAAGGTAGTAAAATAGGTATCAATAAAATGACAATTTTTATTTTAACACCATTTCGTTATAAAACGTAGAGACTCAACATCAAGAACCAGTCTGGGGTCTCTGCTTTAGTACATCGTCGTTTCTCCATCTCGTTTTAGGTACTTTCTAAAATTTATGTTATTTCTATAAGCTAATGTTGTAATATATATGAATATTGAGCATTAAATAGAATTTACAACAAAAAAAAAATATATAATCAATGCAAATTTCATTAATTCAATACCAAACAGAACAATAATACACATATGCTGCATTAACGCTGTTTTCGTTATCTAAACTCCTCTGCATACATTCAAAATAACCGTATTTTACAAGATTTTATAATGTTCAAGTATGTATTGGGGGGCGATAAACTGATCCGCTTATCTTGAAAGCAAATTATGAAACGCAATCACAATAAATTAATGATTCTTCATCAAACGTATATTGGATAAGGGCATCGTATCAAAAATTATTTATATCTAGAAAGTTAACATAAGGTGTCGAGTATTTATTACAAAAGAGCCTTACATAGGTTGGGCAGTTCTGTGTAATTTTTAATAGATATTAATTACATGCTTAGTTTTACATCCTCTCGGTGTACTAAAGATATAATAAAATAATTTATAACTAAAGAAAGTTACCTCGGGGTCTTTAATAATCAAACATAAAACCTATCAACAACGAACAGCATTTGTAGAAAATGCACTAACATTCATTACGTCCTAATTTTTACCTCTTAAGCATTAAGATGCTATAAATCATACCTACATTCAATGAACGTTATTGAAAAAAAGTCAGAAACTATATAAAACCAAATCAAAATAGAGAAAGGAGGTATGATTGATTATTTACACGGTAAATTTAATAGAACTTTCATTTATAATAAAGTTAACCTTTATAAAATGAATAAAAAAGAATTTTAAAAAAATCAACATATATCAAGGCACATTTTTGCGTCAAAGATAAAAATTTTTCTAATCGTAAGATTGAATATGTGATGACAACAATATTTATTTATGTATTAACATAGAAAGAAGATTAAAAGTTGCAAATTAACTGTATATGTAAGTTGTCGTTAATCTACAGATAAACAAGAATTTATAGCTTTATAAGGCATTAGGTTATTCTAAAATTTATGATAAATACACTTATCGTCCCAAAAGTTTTTAGGTTATTAACATGAAACTTACATAATTTCATATTTATAATACTACTACTACTAGGGGATTTCTAGATAACCTAAATAATAACATGTTTTTCTTGTTTGTTAGTTAACTCAAGCATTTCTAACATCAGTTTCCTTTATATACAATTAAACAATTACTGCATATTTGCAATCGATAAGCAACTACACTATTCGGTTAACAAAACAACTTTTCAATATTTTTAAAAACCTATTTTCCTAGAAAACAAAGTGAAAATCAAAGCAACGCTTGATATTGGATTAATGTATAATTACATAATTAATTAAAACAACAAAGTCAAAAGTTTGGTTTGTGGTACATTTTTACATTGTAACCATGGATCATTTTTATATACGCACGCACATGTATACAAATCAACTTACTAACTTTCTTCTTCGAGTGTAATACTTTGTAATTTCTTAATAAATAATATTTAGAAGAACACGTATCTATTAAATATATATATATATATATATATATATATATATCATTGTAATTATATTTACATAATATGTAGTTATGCACTAATATACGAGTATATTTTTCTATGATACTTTCATAATCATACCAAATTCACCTTTAGTATATCCTCAGTTTGAATATTATTAATATTATCAATGAATCTGACACTTTTACTATAGTCGTTTCTACTTTAATTTCCCGAATGCAATAATATAAGTACTACATTGATTTGTAAATGTTTGCTGTTACAAGTGAATTTAATTATGTAAGAAATAAAATCTTAAAATTTTTTTTCTTGTGGCTATGAGTAACATTTCGTTAATAAGTTTAGACATTTCTAAATAGTGCATATAAAATTAATGTAGGTAACATAATATTAAATAAATGTCACAGAAAGAACAAAGTCAAATTGCCCAATTTCTTTCCCTTTCGTCATTAAAACAACTATTTTTTGAACCAAATAAATCTACAAACAAAAGCCTTAATAAAATCAATTTAAAAGAATATGTTTTACTGCAAGTGTATAACATCAGAATATGTAGTGTTTGCACATAAAAAAATAATTGATAATTTTCCCCACAGAAATAAATGTACAAACCAAGACGTAAAATCGAGCATCACGTAACATAAATTACAAAAATATAACCTTCCTTTTCCTCAGGTAATGGATCATAAAGATTTCAATATGACATAATTGATAATGAGTAAAATAAGAAAATTTGAAAATTGCCCACTGTAACATTTTTTTCTTTTTCCCGATGAAAATGCCTTACTATTCCAACAAGATGGGGCAACAGCTCGTAGCACCAGAAACTCAATGAGTGTTCTGCGAGAAATGTTTAATGGCCGACTCATTTCTCTATTCAGAGATTTGCCTTGGCCTTCGAGGTTCCCCGACTTAACGGCACCCGATTTTTTCCTGTAGGGATATTTAAAAGCCAAAGTGTTTGCGAGTCGTCCAGGTACAATCGAGGAACTCAAAGTCAAAATTCGTGAAGAAGTTGAAGGAGTAGACGAAGGTTTGCTACGCCGTGTAATGAACCACTTTTTATCTAATATTGAAAAATGTGTTCAAGTTGGTGGAGGTCATTTAGAAGACGTAATCTTTAAAAGTTAGAATTAAATTAGCCAAATATTTATAAGTTATTATAAATCCCAAAGAGTTAGCTGTAATTTAGTATAATAAATAGTTTGTTTTGTTAATTAAAAAAATTTTAATGCAAATATTAAAATGGGTAGCCTATTATGGGGAACCCAGTATAAACATTTAAGATTATGGTATTTGTTTTAAATGTTATTCAGTACTATTTGTTGTTTTGTAATGTCTCAGTTGTTTTTCTGATATTTTTCTAACATATGAAGGGGATATGTATCTATTTTCTATTGGTTCTGTGTTAACTGGGGAAACGTTTTTCATAGATAATTTGAATTTTTACCTTCCAACCTACATATACAGGTTATGCAATCGACTTTTTTTCACTATCGCTAAATCGACTTATTGGCTCATTTTACAACTTTTGGCCAAGTTTCGCCAAGATCGACCATGATGTCTGGATGTGTGTGTGAATGTATGTTAGTACCGTGATAACTCCAGAACGACAACACCTACGTATTTAAAATGTTGTATTTAAGCTTGTTTCGCTCGGAGCTGATTAGATTTTGGGAGAAATTCAGCGGCTGAGTGGGGGGGGGGGGGGGTATCAGGGCAGCCTTTTTGTTTTTATCAAATATTTCTAAAACAGCTGCATATTTTAAAGATATGAAAATACCTAGATATAGACCTATATATATATATATATATATATATATATATATATATATATATATATATATATATTATATTTTATGCAACTTTTGATACGACGCGTAATTTGGAGGCAAAAATAAAATTCCTAAGGTAGAATTTAAGTGTTAGTTCACTATCTGAATAACGATAAATTTTATGAGAAAAAGTGTACACATGTTTTTTTAAAGCAAATTTAATTTTACATAACTTTTCTTTGTGAAGTTTCTTAATATAATACAAGGTAAGTCTAAGAATGAATTAAATATGAATGAAAATGGTTAAACTGCTTTATTGGTATCTTATAGAAGCGGGGGCTGCTTTGGAATTTTGTTTATGTTTACCTGTATTTATGTGTATTAATCTCTATATGACATGAAGTTTTAAACGTCATTCTCACATAGACTATTGTTTTTATTTCTACAATGTTCCATGTTTTTGTTATGAAAGTATAAAAAAGAGGTTGCATAGTTATCCTAAAAAAATTATAAATAAAATTATTTCATTTCTATAAAATTTTTAAGTTAGCATCTTATTATTATATTATTTTTGTTTTGACGTTACCTATTTTCGTAATGAACTTATTATTATTTTAGAGATTGCATAATTATCCTAAAAAAATTGTTATTAGACTTATTTCATTTCTTTTAATTTCCATTTTGTAGGTTGGAAAGCCGTATGGTCTTCCACAGCGGATATTTGTTTTTACCTTCTAACCTACATATACATACGTAGGTATAGAAGGTTATGCAATCGACTTTTCTTTCACTATCGCTAAATCGACTTATTAGCTCATTTTACACCGTTTGGACAAGTTCCGCCAAGATCGGCCATGATCTGTGTATGTGGATATATGTTAATATCCACGATAACTTCAGAACAAAAACACCTGCATACTTAAAATTTTGTATTCAAGCTTGTTTTCATTTCGTAAAAATTAAATGTAAATACACAGCTTATTATTTGCTCTAACGAGATGGGGTTTTCACTGATTGAATTCGTTTACCCAATAGTTTTTTAAGCTTGTTCAAATTTTATCCCATCGTTTTACTAATGTTGGTCAAATTAAAACTAATTTATTATTTTAAACGGAACGTCCTGTATATTTCGAAGGCATTCCAAAGAGGGATCCATCTTCTGATCAAAAATGTACAGTTTCATATCACTTGTTTTGTTAACATCAAAGCTATTTGAGCTTTCAGATAATACTACGGTTTTCCTTTATTTAAACATAATTTGGTACGTAAGTAGTAAAATAAGTCTGCTCTTGCACCAACAATGGGACATGAAAACAAAATCAGCAAATTTTACAATTCATAAAAACAGAAGTCATTTAATGTACTAAGTCACTTTAAAAATGATTTACTCAGCGACTGAAAAAGCTCAAACAGTATTAATTTACGCAGAAACTAAATCTACAACTCGAAGTACTACAAGCTAATAACCACAGAATTTCAATTGAGAGATGCTGGAATTTTAGAAATTTCCAAAAGTGGCGTTCAAAGGTGTTTAAAAATTTTTAAAGCTGCCAGACCTACCAAAAATTGTACAAGTCAGATTACGGAAAACAATTAATGGTATGCGAAACTTTACTAGATTTATTCAGGTATGAATCTAATACGTTGTTAATTATGTCTGATGAAGCAACGTTTCACATTATAGCAATGTGTAACAAACATAATTACAGAATATGGGGCTTTAAAAAACACACTTCTATAAATGAATTTGATCGTGATAGTCCAAAAGTTAATGTTTGATGTGCCAGACAAAAATTTATGGACCTTTTTTCTTTACGGAACCAACTGTGACAAGTACAAATTACAAGGATATGTTGGAACAGTTTTTTCATCCACTGTTACTTGAAGATGGAATAAGAGACATTGTTTACTTTCGACAAGATGGCGCACCACCTAATTAATCATTGGTGGCACGAGTTTCATTAAATAATTTTTTTAATCAAAAGTGGGTAGGCCGAGCTGGATTGAGTGGTCACCGCGATCTCCTGAGTTGACTGTCCCAGATTTTTTTCTCTGGATATGTGAAGGATAAGTGCTAAGCCTAACAACTTAGAAGAACTAAAAAATAACATTAAGAACGTTATTGAAAATTGTATTATGCCAAATATGTTACAAAAATTGTTTGAAAATTTGAATATTCGCTTGCGTTTGTGCATTGAAGAAGAGGGTAAGCACATACAGCTTTTATTGTAACTTTTGCATCATTCTTCCAGTAATTGCTTTATTATTTGTATTAATTGTTGTTATGTTTTGTTACTAAATAAATTCTTTGTCAGATTTGTTAATTTTATTTAATATCAGTTTTTACGTAAAGAAAACTTTCAGTGTTACGTGACAACTCGAATATCTTTGTTGTTAAGAAAACAAAATATATGAAACTATACATTTTTGAAGAGAAGGTTAATTTCTCTTTTGAATGCCATCGAAATATACAGGGCATTCCATTTAAAATAATAAATATTTTTTCCTTTTAATTTGACCACTCAGTATTTATTTATTTATTTATTTTTTGATTTATTGTTTTTGATCAAACTTTAAAAAAAAACTATTGGGTAAACGAATTTTATTAGTGAAAACCCCATCTCTTTAGAGCAATTAATAAGTTGTGCATTTACATTTAAAATCTATCACTCTTATTTGGTACACCCTGTATAGACGTTAATCATATAGATTAGTTATGTTCAATGCAAAGAAAATTTAATTTGACATAACTTTTCTTTATAAAGTTTTTTAGTGTAAACCGAAATAAATGTAAAAATTAAATAAATATGATTGAAAATGCTTAAGCTGTATTATTGATATTTTTATGGAAGCGGGCGATTTTGTTTAAGTTAGGATCTAGATGTCTATTAACCTCCATCTGACATGAAGTTTTAAACGTCTGTTTGACATCGATTATTGTTTTAATTTTTACAATGTTGTCTATTTTCGTAAAAACTTATTATAAAATAATTAATAATAATTTTTAATTATTATAAAAAAGGCTGCATAATTATCCTAAAAAATTGTTTTTAAATTATTTCAATTTTTTTAATTTCCATTTTGTAGGTTGGAAGGTCGTGTGGTGTTCCACACCAGATAGTAACTAATAGTAACTAATAGTTTTATGAGACCGTATGGTTTTGGTACTTGCGGGTTTCTGTTTAAAGTTTTTGTTAATAATGAAATCATTAACTTTCTGCATATAATTATCTTTTGAAATAATTAGTAAAGTACCTTTATCTGCTTTAGCAGAAATTAGATTATCTTTATTGATTTTATTGTTAATCGGTTTACAGCAAGTAATTTTAAGGTGTATCCTTTTAAAAAAAACCATTTAAGTAAAGTAGCAAGTTGGGCATAATTATTATGATTATTTTTGTTGATAAAGATAGATATTGTATTGAAACGTGTTGAGTAATAAATATTTATAATAAATAAATTTTGGAATTGAATTTTTGAAACATTTGTGCCATTCAATACGAAATTCCATGAAGTAAGGTTGAAGGAAATACATATATGTAATTATTTATAACTAGATTTTTTTTTGTTTTTAAATATTGTGAATTAAATGTACTAAACAATGAAAAATATAGGTATTTTATGTAACCAGAAAAATAGTAAAGTTATACTCCCGCATGTACGTAACTTATATTATTTTAATAACGCATACATGAGTTAATCACATATAAAAAATTTAAGATGTAGATGTTTCACATAACTTCTGAAAAAATCATAGTTATACTCTTGCAGCAGACGCTACACCAAATTGCTCGTGGCTGACGCCATAGGAATGGGAAACGTGTTTTAATATTAATTTAATATTAATTATATATTGATTAATCACATAAAATATTTGATATATATATATATATATATATATATATATATATATATATATATATATATATATATGTATTTCGCCTAACCTAACTGATTTTGTGCAATTATTCATCAATAACTGAAAGGTATTGCTGCAAAGAGATTGGATTGGATTATTGCATAAATTTGGTAACATTTAATTTTTATAAATAGTGTTATTGAAGTAAATCGTTGTGTTCCAATTACTATGTTTCAAATCTAAACTTGTCAGCATTAGTTTAATATTATGTGTTAATTTGATTTGTATTTTATTTTTTTCATGTGAAGTACGGAAGGCGAAAAAAAACCATTTGGTTGGGTTCCTGTAAAGCTTTTAATACCATTTCCTCTGTTAACTAAGAAACCTCAATTCTGAAAGACGACTAATGTTGAAATTCCGTCAAAGGGCTAAATTAAACGTATCTGATGATAATTCTTTTTATGAAGTGATTAAAAACTCTTCAAATCTATTAGATTGTAAAATTGTGGGTGAAAACTATATGAAAATATAGAGACTCCCCTTGAAGTAGATAAAACTATGGATGTCACAAATTAGACAAATGAAGTTGCTCCAGAAATTAAATAAGTAAAAGAAACACCAAAGTCAAATAAAGCGATTTCTCTAGGCTCCTGTGGCGACTTTTGCTTATATTTTTGTTATCGAAGAAATTCATTTTGTCGCAACTCCAACAAAATTGATGTGTAAATATGGATTTTGAGCAACATTCGGATCTAATGCTGCCGCATCCACAACAAGATTGGTGTGCCACCATAGATTTATGGTATAACCAGCCTCAAGTTACACGAAATACCTACATCTCAAATCTTCACATATAAAATATGATGTGCTCAACCTGAACATTTATTCCCACCGATAAAATATTCACTTAAAATATTTTAAGTTAATTCCTTAATTAAAGAGAGGTATTATATTAAGAAACGTTAACCAGAGAACAGATAAACATGAGGATAAACAAGTTTGTTGAATGGGATGCAAATAACATAGTGGTTCATCTGGTGATGAAAGTAAGTTCAGCTAAAGTACACTTTATTTCTTTTTCACTTTAGTGGTATTCTGGGCCCTAAAAATCTCATAATTAAGTTTAATTTCATTAGATTAGATCTTAGTTATAACAATGCCTGGTAAAGACTAATGTTGAATGCGCATTTACCGTTACAAATTTGTATATTGAGTTCTATTCGCCACTTGATTAGAGTCTCCAAGGAAAATGTATAAACCAAACTGTTTGAATAAACAAAAATTGAAACAGTTTGATAGCGAGGTACTTCAAATTTCCTAACACAAAATGTTAAGCTGGGGACTTTCACGAGCATCGGTCACTCGTCTACCGAATACGGGAGCCGATGCGTCTAATGTGATGGAGGTAGTAAATCTTCCACGAAATATTTCATATGCGTGTAAGTGAGTTCCAATGGCTATGTTAAAGGGTCGCTAGAAAATAATTTATATTTCGAATAAAATATTGGGATGTGAAGTTTTAAATTCATATATTCGTTAAAAGTAAACAAGATGATTAATTCTTCTTCAAGAGCAGCGTTAATTTCTGAGAAAATTAATGTGACTTCCAGTCATCATTATATAATTAATGTAAATATTGTCAAAACAAACTGTAATTTATATATTAACGCATTGATTGGTAATATATTTACGTGAAATGTTGATTTCTTCGTTACCCAATATTTAGGACGCTTTATTTAAAGTGTCTGGAATATTGACCAGAGTGTCAAATACTTCTCGTAGTGCCATGAAAAAATGGCTTAGTTTTCTAAGTGAAAACTAAAATAAGGTTATTTTTTTTATAATTGTCGAAAACTTATTTACATTAACAACTGAAGTAGCAAACTTTTTGAGCAAGGGGGCTGTTTAAGGCCCGGGGTTCTAAAAACTGAGAGTGTTCCATTTTTACTACTACTTTTGTATTTTAGTCTTTCGTGTTATATAGTATATATTAAAATAATCGTGTCAGTTCACGCAGATTGCGAGACAACCGCTTCGCGGATTTCGATGTTTTTCATTTTTGATATGAAGGTAATTTTGCGTAGAAAGAAATAACGGAGTCAGAATTTTATTTTAAGGTTTTAATTTTTTTGAAAAAGTCTAGCAGCCGACGATAATATTGTTGCCCATTTACATATATACGATTGTATTTAATTTATTATGCGTTTTATTATCATCATTAAATTTAATTTTAAACGCAAAATTTTGCGGAGGAAGACTAGTTTAAAATTAAAATAATAGAAATTCATACTGCCATTCAGAGCCATTTGAATAAACTATTGACTCACTTAAAATTTATTTCTGCCGCGCGTTGTTTAATCAAATTCAAAATGTAATAAATTTAATAGATGAAGTTGCTATAAATAAATGTTTGACAAAGTGTTATTTGAAATAACTTTTTTTTTGTTTTTATTCAAAATTCTTCACATAGGTTTTCAAGTTAGTTAGCTAGTTAGTCAGACCGAGAAATGAATGTCAAACTACTAAGTTTGTTAATTATGTCTCCTTCACTCCATTAAAGACACGGGCCGTTTACCCTGACAATTGGTTTTTAATAGGCTGAACATGTTTCTCGAAAAATACACGGTGTATTATTTTGAAGGTGGCATTTTCAGAAATAATATTAGCGAAATTTTTAAAAACTGAGTTCACAAAACAAATTTGTACCAACTCTTTCACAAAAATATTGCATATCTATAATTTCAGGATAATCTAAATTAGAAAATAAGAGTCTCGTTAGATTCCTTATCAAGAAAAATTACAAAAAAAAAATTAAAATTAGTGAGTACCTAATTAATTTTCAAAACATTGCTTATTTTACTAAGGAAGTAATTCGCAAAACAAAAGCAACTTTAACATACAAAAACATTGAAGAAATATTTCTTACTAATTTATTTATAATTATTAAAGGTCTGAATTTAATTTTATTAATTCATACAAAATGTCTTCTTTGTCTAGGAATAATAAATAGTCTTAAAAATATTGTTTAAAAAAAACAATTGGGAAACAATCAAATTATTAGACCCTCTCCAACTCAATGCTCTCTAACACTTATTACGTTTCGCTATTGTTAGGAGTGATAAATTATTTATTGATAAATTATGAACGAATGAGTTCAAAAGTAAATATGTAAGTAAAAATTATTATTAATAATAATTTTTAGTTAGGAGTAATAGTTGTACATGCGGAAATTTTGATTGTTAAAAATCATTACTAACAAAAATGTTTCTGTTTGTTAAATTTTATTTTATTTGTTTCTTCAGGAAGTGTCAACCTGAAAAATGATGCACAGTACTCTATGGATTTTGACGAAAAATAAGACAATAGACCTTTAGACAGAATTTTAATGCATCATTAAGAGAAATTTAACTTTTAAACGATTAATACTGTTTGTGAAAACCTATTACATGCGTAACTGTTACCTTTGGGTAAGTTGTAACAAAGATGAATAGAACACTGTGCAGGGTGATTCAAACTCAACGCATTGTACTTATTGTGCGAAAACGGGTGAAGTTAAAATCTGATTGAGGGATCTTAAATGGCTTACATTAGTCTATAATTTGCACCAAAAAATACATTTGTAAAAATTTTAGAAATTGAGGTTATGTTGTCCAAAAATAAATTTGTTCAGGAAATTTTATTTTTTTTAATTCAATCAAAAAGAGGTTCAAAAGTTAACAGGGAAAATTATCTTTAATGAAATCTGCAATAAAGTCGGTTAGCCAGTTGCAAATTGATAAACCTACAAATTTATTCTTGCCAAACTTGATATTTTGCTGTTAAGACAGTTTAATTGACTGATTATAATTCAGTTTTTATGTTGTTATTAACAATGTTTTCTCACATTGACAAAATGGAGACTGCACCAAGAATTCAGTGCGAGCAGCTCAGATATACCGCGAAAGATATCTAAAACGTCACCACCTTGATGCAAAAACGTTCAGTCGTTTGGAACGAATTTTACGAAATAATGAAGACGCATTTTCAAGCAGAAAAGGAAAATCTATTTACAAAGAATACCCCCAGGATAGCAGTTATTTTAAATTATTTTGAGAACAACCTTAGAAAATTTTATATCGCAAGCAAATCGACAACTAAATTTTAAGTATTCTATTATTCAGAGAGCTTCGAAAAAATATAAATATCACGATAATAAATTACACAATTTGGAACTTTTGACTGAAACCCAAGGAGAAAAACATCTAAATTTTATTTTTTTGTAATGATTGATTATTATGAAAAGGGATCAACGACTATTTCACCATATTTTATGGATTGACGAGTAAGTAATGGCAAGCCCAATCGTAAAAACTCTCACTATTGGTCGACAGAAAATACCCACATAATAAATAAAATTCAAAATCAAAGAACATTTTGGAGTGCTATAATTGGTTAAAATTTAATTGGCCCATATTTTTATAACCATAATCTTGAAGGCAGAAACTATTTAAGATTTGTACAAGACGAGCTTCCTCCTTTAACGGAAGAAGTTCCTCTTCACTTATGCCAAAGTTTGGTGTTTCAACACCCACATTAAGCCACAATTGTCAAAGACTATTTAGATAATTTATATAGAAATCGGAGGATAGGTATAAATGGACCATTAATATGACCTGCAAAATCACCGGACTTCAATAATTCAGATTTTTGATTTTGGGTCTTTAAAAAATGAAGTCTCCTTATCGAAATGTTAACCATTTGAAAGAGAAAATTAGAATAGCTTGCAGTAATATATCCCAGGAAACTTTAAGTAATTATTTTCAAGAAATATATTGTTTTTGACTTCTTTAAGTATCAATAAGATTTTTTACTAAACTGAAATTATAGGCTAACATAAACCATTTAAGATCCTTCAATCAGATTTTAATTATCTTCTCCCTTTTTTGCATAATAAGACCAAGGCCTCCAGTTTGAATCACCCTGTGCACAATTAACGAATAATTGAAGAAATACTTTTGCCGCTCGTCGTCATTAGCAAAAACCGTTACGAATGAAAACCTTGCTCTATTGGTCGAATTTATCCAACGTGTGGTGATAAATTTATTAATAACGTTAGCAATATAATATCTACGCAAATTTTTGTTTGTGGCATTGTGATATAATTGTAAAAAAAAAGGTGTAAGCATTTCGAACGAAACGTATTCATCTTGCGCTACTAAGAGAATTGATGCGCTCACAGTCCGCATCATTTTCTACAAATCAAATAGGAAGCAGCAAACGTACCTAAAATTTTAATTAATCTCAAAAATTAATATAGGTAATTGGAACACTACTTCACACTAATGTTCTTACACTTCCTAATGAGCAACTTCAAAGATAATACGACAAAGCAAATTCTTAAATTTATTTTAGAATTTTTAACGAACAAATAATTAGCCGAAGTACCGCAATAAATTAAACTCAGAGATTTATATCCGTGAAATTTCCTTTGTGTCCTTGTACTCAGAAATCATTTATAATTTTAGAGATCTATTAAAAGTAAATGTACATACATTAATATTAACCCTTTCCCCCATTATTTAAGTAATAAACAGATTGTTAATAAATTATTGAATAGAGTGACTAGAGTGAATAGAGATATGCACAATGCCAATTTAGAGCGTACTTCTAATTCATGTTGACTCGGAGAGTTTGATGAGAAGTGCACGAATTGAGTCCTCTTTTATCAATAATTTATTATAGGTTAGCCACGTTTTTATTAACTGATGTGTATCGTTCGTCCCTTCTTCGGCAAAATTAATCACTGTAGTATCATCTGCGTACAAGGTAAAATAACTATTTAGGTCTGCTAAATATAGATCATTAATATAAATGATGAAAAGTAAAGGTCCCATCATAGAGCCTTGAGGAGCTCCAGACGTAACCTGCAAACATCACGATTCTGTTATACTTTACAAAATTGCTTTCGGTTAGAAAGATATGAGGCTAAAGGTTCTATACTGTCTTGACTGAATTTTTAATATTGAAGTTTTTTTAAAAGTATTTGGTGGTTAGCTAAATCATACGTTTTTGTTAATCTAAAGACGTTGATGTGCATCGTTTATTTTTCTCAAGGTTATCTTTTAAGTTACATACATCGTTTTTTTTTAAAAACGCCTTTTGTTAAAATAGTTTCAAAAATGCATGAAATGAACAAATAGTGTGATAAACACATTTATATTACCTAAGACTAGAAGTTTATGCAAGAAAATTGAACAGGAAATGAATTTCTCCACATGTAGAGAAATTCTTTTCCTGTTTATTCCGACAAGTTATCGGTTCAAAGTGACCTTAAAATTCAAGTTGCTCGAACTAATATGCATAGCACACTATCAATTTAATTTTTTTACGACCACAAAGAATTAAAGCTTATGAACACAACTAAAAGCTCAAAATTGCATAATCCACACCTATTTGCACTAATGATTATATTAAAATGTGTTATTTATGATGCATAAAACTATATTAACCAATATAATCTGGTATAGTTGAACTATAAGCCATTAAGTTTTGTTTAAAATGTTACATAAGAGACCTGAATAACATTGCATAAGAAAATCACCTGTGTAGGTATATACATGATGGGTTGATTTAAATTTACAGACAAGAAAATCAACCAGTAAACAACTTTCTCTGCCGTTTGAGAAATAAAACAGTTAATTTATATTGAAAATTAATTTGTTGACAATTTATATTTATTGCTAATAAACTGCAAATTGCTAAACTAACAATAAATTAAAAAAATGATAAAGGAAATTGAAGATGAAGAAGTGACCCCAATAAAATTCTTGATGAGCGGAATAAATGACACACGTAATTCAAATACCTTTTAGATCTACTGACAGTCGTAATAAGGACGTTAATAGACTTAGTCTGCAATTTTGTCCCGATTCTCTTAAATGTATTGCATAATGTGGATGCATACAATTGTGATCTTTCATTTGTATAAATTTACATTAAATTTATTAAATTAAATGTAAATTTAATTCATGAAACACATTATAAATAATAAAAAACATAATATTTAAAAATTTATTTAGACAGGAGTCGCGAATTATTGTAATAATAGATTTCTTAAATATAAATATTTATATTTCCAATAAGTCGATAGACTCACAAACTGAATGTTATTTTTAAACTATTAAAACAGTTATCATTAGGATAAGAATAGAGTAAAATTCGTTGTGGTTAATAATAAAGCGTTAAAAAATAATTGCCAATGTAGAACAAAATTGTTCTTGTATAAAAATTATGAATTTTAATTTATGAGAATTCAAGTATGGAATTTATGTTCTTTAAATGTTATGCTATTAATAATAAAAACGCAAAGGAAATGCCTCACGTTTTATATGGATTTGTGTAAATTTAAAATACCGAAAGTCTAATAATGTTTAAGTTTCTTGTTATTTACTTATTGTAACTTTTGGTGTATATACATAGGAAGTATATATTTTCCAATTAATAAACAAGAATTTGCTACCTACAGAGATAAAACTTGAATCTCATTCCCTTTAATAAAATTTCAGAAGCTCATTAGTTTCAGATGAATTAGTATTCACCCTAATTTACATCGTTGGATAATTTATATTTCCATTAAAGAAAGAAGTATTTTAGTACCTGTATATGCCGCAAAATATTGTGATTAAGTGTATAATGCGGTGCACCTGTTAGATTTTCAAATCATACCAAGACGTAGAAAAAATACTTCCAAAATTTAAATTATGGGTATAAATCATCTGCCTATCTTTACAGTATCATATGAGTAAAATTAGAGAGAAGAATTATTTTACAATATTATAAAAATTTTGCATTGAGAAAAAATTAAACCGGTTAAAACGTTAATGTCACGATTTCCTAGTTTGCAGTTGCATATCCCGGGTCGAAACCCTCACAATAGGTGGCCACTCTACCTGCCCCACGCTGTTTCAGTCAACGGGTACTTCAACCACAACAACGCAAATATACCATAAATTTACAATATTTCTAATGTGTTCCACAACAAAATATAATAATTTTTTTCCACGTATCTTTCGTAGGGTTTAAGTTCATCGACACATTCGACATTTACATGCATACTAAACATTACTCGATTTTCCTACCTTTAAAATGCAGCGTCCTTCAATTTCATTTTCCGCCACTGTTACATTGTAGAAACTTTGATCAAATATCGGTTCGTTGTCGTTTACGTCATGTATAGTCACAAACACAGTAGTAGAAGATGACAAAGGAGGAAATCCGTTATCCGTCGCTATCACTGTCAGTTGCGGTACAGGATCAGTTTCACAATCCACATGAGCTTTTGTTGTTATTAAACCACTACGCGAATCTATGTGAAACCAAGCAGAATGAGTATCCGGTGTATCAAATAAATAATAAGTAACCGCACTATTATTGCCCTCGTCTTTATCAGTTGCAAACACTTGAATGACGGATGTACCGGGATCTGACACTTCCATAACATTGGCGTAATAAACATCTTCAGAAAACTCAGGAGCGTTATCATTGATATCGGTTACCTTTAAATTGATAGTTCTTGAAGCGTGCAACGGTGGTGTGCCAGTATCCGTTGCAATAACGTTTAACGTGTAATTCGCTTGCATTTCTCGATCCAATGGCAGCGAAACAATTACTAGATAAATTATGTTATCTCTCGTTGTTAATCCAAAACGTCCATCGCCGCCGGTTAACGTAACATTAATATTCGAATACTCTGCTTTTGAATCAGGATCATGAACAGAAATTCTAGCTACAAACTCTCCTGGTTGAGCAGACTCCGAAATTTTTGGTGTAGCATCGTCACTTAAAAAGATTACATTGATCGTCGGTTGATTATCATTAACATCCGTAACTCTAATGGATACAAACGCAGTTGTTTCTAAAGGCTGTAAGCCATGATCTTTGGCAACTACTACTAGCTCGTGTAATTCTTTTGATTCAAAATCTAATGGTTTATTTACAGATATTTTACCAGTTATTGAATCAATGCGAAACATACTATCCCGATCACTTTGCCGACGATTAATTGAATATTCAATTTCTCCATTTTCACCGACATCATTATCAGTCGCAAATACTTGCAACACGCTTGTACCTACTGTAGCATTTTCCGGAACCATCGCAAAATATCGGCTTTGATTAAAAATAGGCTGATTGTCGTTTACATCCTGTATAGATATATTAACAGTCATTTCGCCGCGTAACGGAGGTGTTCCACCATCCAAAGCTTCAATCACTAAGCTGTAAGATGCTGTTGTCTCTCGATCCAGGAATCCGTTTATTTGTAAATCAAGATATAATACACCATCACGCTCCCTATGTGAAGATAGTCTAAATGCGTTATTGACATTCCCCGACACAATATTGTACCTTTGCGTGTTGTAAATATCGAGATCCGAATCCCTAGCGGGATGTAACGTACGCTTTACATCTCGCGGCGTGTTTTCTGGAAACTCAATGTTCATAACAGCAGTTGGAAACATAGGCGCATTATCGTTTTCATCTAACACTTTCACCAAAACTTTAATATTATCTCCACTAATTGGTATAGCCACTAAAGAATAACTTGCACGTTTTTCACGATCTAAAGAAACTTTAGTTCTAATTTCTCCTGTACCCTTATCAATTGAGAGGTCGGATTCAACCGCACTTCCGACGGGTACTATTAAATACGGTGGACCGCTGTCCGAAGAGGCACCATCACCAATAAAACCTATTCTTGTACCAACAAGGGCACCTTCAGATATTTCCAGATCACGTACATGCTCCGCAAGAGTAGCTGCCACCAGCAGCATCACTAATAACTGCCCGCCCATTGCCATATCGCCGAAACGGCGTATCATCGTGGTGGTTTACACATCCTGAAACTACCAAAGTATAAGTAACATGCTTCATTAATGTATAAATTTTAGTTGTAAATAAACGAATTACGTGAATGTAAACAAAAAGTGAATAAGCGACAGTAATAAACGGTTATGCAGATATTTTACAGGTATATTATCTATAAATGCATCCCTTAACATAAACGTGCCAATAATGAGAACAAAAGTAAATACTATTCCACCTAAAAACGTCCTTCGTAGCTCTCATAGCGGATTATTCATTTTAAAAACGCTTGTAATGATTTCCCAATTTACTGGATTCTTTGACTGTGCCGTTTTAAAGTTTACTGTAAAATTTCAGAAAGCGATTAATCTTTAGGTGTTTAAGCTTTGTTTTTATTATGGTTGTTTTGTGATATAGACACGATCTTTAATCAATTAAATGAATTGTAATTTATCTGAAATCAACTAAAAATAGTTAACTTACGTGTAACTAATGAAAGAAATAGAAAACGCGAACGTAAACCGTCAACAAGATCGGACAGCGACCAGTTCAACAAAACCAGTACGCAAAAAAACAAGAATTTTAAGAGCTGCAGCTTCCAAATTCAGGCACAAAAGCCTTTTGAGCGAAGTTGAAACACATGGGCTGGTGCAAACATCCTAACTATGTGACAGGTTTCATTTAAATATCTGTCATACCGTAGTCGCGGCGTGAAATGGATTTAAACAACAACAATTTATTTTTTTTACTGGCGCTTATCGAATTAGAGAGCAGCTGGTTATTGGCCTACAAAGTTCACAGTGGATGTAATAGCATCAACTAGTAGCAGGCCATCGACAATCTACACACATACCTGCGGGAAATCGCCAAGCGCGCGGTATCTGCACTCACAGAACTAGTGTATAATAAAATAATAATAATCCACTTTAATGCTTTAACACTTTCGCAGAAAACGCGAATCCGAGTCGATTAACCGATACGTAAATTTCGTACGTTAACGAAATCGATGCCCTAATGTAGGGTAAATTAAACTGCGATTGTATAAAATATGCACACTGCAAAGAACACGGATAAACTAGCCCTCTAGTTTCTTAAGATGGACTGAACGACTAGCGACTTCCAATGCCCTCCCCGCATTCCAACCTGTCCTCCTTCCGCGCCCCAGCAACCTGTCCTACCTGGTCGGCACAGGTAAGGCGGTAAGTTTGAAACGAGCGCCGCAGCACTCGCCCATTGTCTGGCCTACAGAAACAAACTATTGTCTTGTCTATTCGCGGGTCATTTGGCTGATGAGCACACTGAAATACGCAATAATATATTCATAATCTAGGCCGCAATAAATTGATCGGCGAGTTTGCTGTGTTACGTCGCATTGAAATCACTAACGTATACGACGCTTATGCTTGCGAATTCACTTCAGATATGATAATAATAAATCCCGGATTTATGCAAACGCAACCCGTATAATAAATAAAACGGACTAAAATGTAACATGACTTCTTTAAGAAGGTATGTACATGCATATTTTAAGCGTTCTCATATAACTACATTTTTGCAAAGTAAAATTTACGCTTATTATCTTTGCATTTTATATACAAGCTGTTATAAAAAATCCAAAACATATTCTCTGATCAAATGTTAATTGTAACAAGCACATTAATAAGATACTTTAACAAACTAGTATTTCATGCCTTAAGTAGTCGTCTTTCTTGAATCTTAAGTCAATACTATACTATTTATCTTGCTTTATTTGTTGTATACGCATTTTATATTTATATGCATTAGTAGAAATGAAAGATTAAACTTAGTCAGCAAACTACGAAAGTAACTTTTTGCAATAATAAATTATAAAACTCATATGTCACATAAACGTCACGTTTTCCTTAACAAGTTTCAAGTAACCCAATTTGGTTTTCAACTGCAACACATATTAGTATTCATGCATAAACGTATGTCAAAAGTTACTTATGTAAATAATTGGATTTAATCCGTGGATCCTACAATTTACATTCCAACTGGTAATGTATGAACACTTGATCTGCCTCCTATGCTTTTAAATTTTAAAATTAATACTACCGGAGAGCCATATAATAGCATTTACCTGAATAAATGGTTAACGTTTAAGAAGCTTATCTTATGAAAGTTTAGATTATTCTGTACCTCACCCCAAATTTACAATTTTGTTTATTGATTTAGAATCCTCAGAATATAAAGACCGACAAAGAAACTTTTACCTTTACTTAACTGTTTTTCAAAATATTTTTCGAATAGACAAACATTACAGATGTTAAAACCACCCTATGAATATATAGCGTTTACAGGCGGATACTGCCTAATAAATGCCTAAAGGTTTACAATCTTTTCATTTATTTTCCACATTTTGCCTTTATTTTATGAATTGATTGACAGATGGAGCAGAAATTTTAATTTTTAAGAATCGAGTGCATTTTAAATTTGGACAAAGAGACTGATTTGATAGTTATGCACTAAAACACCAAGAAGCTACAAGAAATAATAAAAAATAGGTAAAGTCTATCACTGCAGTGTTTCTTGATTTATTACTTCACTTCGACGAGATCAGGGTAGTACCTAACAGGCAAGGGAGTTTAGACCGCAACGCTCAATATGAAATGTTGACTTTAACCTTCAATTTAATTTAACGCTTAACATGATTACAACTCTCAAACTTCAATGTTGACCACAACGTAGAACTTGGTCACAACCCAACTTTCGGATTTGCTCACAACGCCCAACCTGACCATAACCCTTGATTTTAAGAATGACCACAACACCCAACTCGACCACAAACCTGGTTAGTCTAGGAGCCTGCTATAGTCCTGTAGGAAATGTAATGTACATCGATTTTCTCATTTGGATTGGTTAGAGTACATTGTCGCCATGCTTTTCGTGTTGGTCACATGTTCGAAGTGACGTCACATTTTTTTCAAAATGGCCGCCAATACCATGCACTATGCTGCTATCATTGATGTATGATATCATGGAAATAATGCTAGATACAGTATTTTATGTAGAGTAAGTGTTTTTATAGAATTAAATTTACTATATAACTGCATAAAAATCATGACGATTCGATTTAAAATGGCTACGTGGATATTCATTGTCTGAAATGAGGGATTACATGAACAATTCATGCCTTACTGACAAATCAATATCAAACAAACAGTTCAAAGGTATGCTTATTGGCCAATTTGGCGAAAACATCATTTTCGCATATCCAAGGGAACGAAATCTATCTCAGTTAGTATACCCGTCCAATGTTGATGTGCTCCGGATGGCCGACAAAATTCGATGCAACGATGAAATCAAGACATGTGGCGAAAAATTACGTGAAGAATGCAAGGCATTAGATTTTGGCCTTGAAGGTACATTTTGCGATGCAAATGACTTGTCAATCGCCTTTAAGCAATATGAAGAAAATCTACCAATGCTTTGGCAGAGCTATCTTGTACCTGGATATAAGGGATCAGAAAACAAGAAACTCAAGTGTGATGTTGTTTTCCAACTGTATTACTTGCTCTTTGACGGTAAGAGGAAAACTCCACTCCATATTGGATTAGCTCAAACTGTGCACGAAACATGTAGATCTAAGACATTGATAAATGTTCTCATTCGTTTAGGTCTTTTGCTGCAGTTACAATAGCTTACAGCGTCATGATAATCTACTGGCTAACAGAATAGTGACCAGAAGCGGAGAAAACCGTGTCCCACTGTCAAGTAACTTATCATTACAGAAACCAATATTAAGTGGAGCAATGGACAATTTTGATCAAATTGAGGATACTCTCTCTGGCAATGGAAGTACACATGATACCGTACTAGTGTTATTTCAAGACAACAAAGATTTAGAGCAAGAACGTATTATGTCAAATACGAAGGATTTCAACATTAACCCAAGAAAAAGAACTTTTGATAATGTTTTAGAGTGCCAGAAACTGCTGCCCGTCCAAAAACCTAAAGAACGAGGAAACATTCACAAAGATTTTGTGTACTAATCTGATCAAGAAATTGTGCAGAGTGATGAAGCCATGTATGCCAAAATGTCAAACACAATACATTTTCTTTCACGTTTCCTAGTTGACGCAAGCGTTCCAAATTGTTCCTTACCAGTAACATCACACATACCGTCGTGGAGCTCTTTCAATTCACTGGTTACAACAGATTTCAAACCATTAACGAACGTGATATCTATTGCTATCTTGCCATATGCAGCAACACAATTCAGTAGCATTTACACAACAATGAATAATTTTCAAGATGTATTGTCTCAAGTTGGGCAGGCAAATGGTGCGTCATGGTGTGATGAAGGTGTGTACAGAATCGCAAAGGAAATACAGCTACTCTTTCCCAGTTTGTTCGGAAATATATTTATAGGATTAGGTAGCTTTCACACTTGCTTAGAGAAAAGAAGTAATGATGCAATTGCGGACAAACAGAATATTGCAACATCTATGCAGGATTTCAACAGAGATTTCTGTGCATTCGTTAATAATGGAGTGAAGACGTCCTTACTATTCAAGTACTGGAATGTATTTCTGAACGATCTGTTCCCTATCATGCTTGATCTAGCGCGTGAAGACAGGGAAAGTAATTGGGATTTGCATGTATCCGCTATTCGCAGAACTATTCCTATTTTCTTCTTTTTCGATAGGACAAACTATTGCAGATGGGGATCCGTGTACTATGAAGATTGCACACAGCTTCAAAACAGTTTCCCAGATGTTTACGACCGATTCATGAGTGGTAAATTTACTGTTCAACACGGATGCCGTAAATTCAGTGCTGTCGCAATGGATCAAGCACTTGAGCAAATGTACAATAAACCTGCATAAAGTCAAGGAGGAATTATTGGAATCACCAGGAAGAAGGAAACAGTCGCCCAGAGAGATTTGATCAAGCATGAGAAAGTTGCTATATCGCAATTTCTTAAAGGAATTTCAGGTATTGTTCAAGATGATGAATACTCTGTTCACCATGAATTTTCTCCTGCAAGAACAAGATTAGATGAAAAAAGTATTCAAACGATAATGGATTTCATTTTACAAAGAGGAAATCCTTTTGATATTGGACAGCCATTAAACTACATTTGAAACATTGTAACAGGAAATCATTTCTCTGATGAATATGCTTCCATGATTACTGACTGCGCTACTTTGAGCGAAGATGCTTACCAGTTATTCAAACAGGAGAGATTTGTCGAGAAGACGAAGTCAATATATGCTATCATTCCAAGGAGTGTGAAGAAACACGTAAAAGTGATTCAAAAACATAACCTTGAAAAAGATACTAGAGATGCTCTCCGACTGTTGGATGTAGCTAGAGAACGGAGATACTGCATAGAGACGTTGCTTTCATTTGAGATCACTCCTACCTCATATTTTCTCACTAACGATGGTTTTCTAGTAAAATCAGATAAATCAGAATTAGGACGAGAAACACCAGACTCCAATATCTCAATCGTTACGGTATTTGATTTTATATATCAAGTACGAGTTGTTGCTTCGGCTAAAACAGATTTGGTTACATTTGGTGATTTTTCGGATGCGTTATTAAGACGTTTTAAAGGCATATATGGAAATTCAGGTAGGGTGGATGTAGTTTTAGACGTATATAAAGAACACAGCATCAAGTCTCACGAAAGACGTAGGAGAAAACAAGAATCACCAATTGAAGTTACCATTCGAGGAAAGGGCACACCTCTTCCAAAGAATATGAACTCTTTTTGGGCTTCATCGACAAATAAGCAACGATTACAAGAATTTTTTTTTGAGTGCTTGCAATCATTTAGCGGAACTGAAGACGTTCATATATTTGTTGGCGGTTTAGGTACAAATGGAACAAAAAGTTTTTCATTACATCAAGGAAAGGTAACCGTAGTTGAAGAACTTAATTTAACAGACGAGGAAGCTGATGACAGACTATTTGTGCACATACAACATGCTGTTGAACAGACACACGTACAGCGAGTTGTTATTGCTTCTTTGGACACTGACGTACTAGTTTCGTCAATATACCACGTGCTGTTCCGGTACATATAATCTCAGACCGTTTATCTGCTGAAGTTATAAATGTACTACCAGCAGTACATGCTCTTACCGGTTGTGATACAACAAGCAATGTCGGTACGAAAGATACCGCTTTAATCCGGGCTAAAGAAACACCAAATTTGCTCACTTATTTCGGAAAACATGATTTATCAGAGTCTATGATCAGTGATGCAGAAGCATTCATCTTTTCACAGTTCAGATAAACTTCGAAATCACCACATGAAGAATGTTAATTTTGAAAAATTAGCGCCAATTTCACGAAGCTTGAGATTTCATATAATGAGAGCCTATTTACCGATGGTTCAATGTACTAAATAACAAGAAAGACCTCGATCTACTTAATTATGGCTATGAACTGTGTAGTGATACCTTTGTGCCAGTAATTTGTGATGTGAGTTTACCATAAGATTATCCTTTTCCCTGTACATGCCAAAAGTGTGCTCTAAAGAATGTATGTCCTTGCCGTGTTAGCAGCATTCCGTGTTCGCGATTTTATAAATGTAATGTGAAAGAAAATCAATGCAAAAATCCTTGTGGGTTTGGAGATGACTAATTTTTTGATTATTTCTGGCTGTTACATAGTCATTTGTATTGTTTGTCTTAGAAAATGTTCTATTAAAACCTGGCGATGATATTTACTATTAGGAATTATTTATATCGTATTTCTGTGGACACATTCTTAGCTGTAACTTAGCCATTTTGAATCGGATCGTCATTATTTTTGTACAGTTATATAGTAAATTTAATTCTATAAAAATACTTACTCTTCATAAAATACTGTATCTAGCATTATTTCCATGATATCATACATCAATGATAGCAGCATAGTGCATGGTATTGGCGGCCATTTTGAAAAAATGTGACGTCACTCCGAACATGTGACCAACACGAAAAGCATGGCAACAATGTACTCTAACCAATTCAAAAGAGAAAATCGATGTACATTACATTTCCTACAGGACTATAGCAGGCTCCCCCACTAGGTTGTATGTTTGTGGCAGTGCAATTTTCTTTATAAAATTAGTTATACAGAACATGTGAATATTAAAAATAGTAGCAAAAATAGTAGTATATCCGTTCAAAATGATTGCTTCATATGCGGATTTATTGGTCGAATGATACTTCATTGTAATAAGAAATAATAACCGTTTTTGGAATCTTTGTGAAGCCATTGATGATGAATTTGAAAAATCTGGAACGCCGGAACTGTCGCAGGACCTCTAACAAACAAAATACACCCGCGTACCACACAAAAATTAAAAAACGCCTAACGCGTTTCAATAGCTAAGCTATCATCATCAGCAGTCGACTGCTGATGGTGATAGCTTAGCTATTGCAACGAGTCCATTTTTTTTTATTTTTGTGTATTTTCTGTGTTACATTTATTATGAAACTAACAAATGAAAAACGAAAGGAAAAAAATGAATTAATTATTTTAATTCTGACGTTACACGACGGAAAAGAAATTAAAACTGCTGAAGGCTGCTAAGAAAGACCTATCGATAACACGTCTGAATCAAATCTTTGTCTCATGTATTGGCGAACTCTCTAAAATATTTCAGAAGTATTGAATTGCTGTAAATGAAACTAGAATTGTTATTCTTCAAATCCCATTCTACCTGGATGGGTAATGATAGTGTGTCCAGAAATATAAATATAGACTGTTTAAGAGGGAGTTTGTTAACGCCTCTCTCGACCTCTGCAATGATCGTTATTGTTATAATTCAAAAACTTCTTTGCTACCATACTGAAATATATTTCAGTTACTCAATTGTAGTGACACATCTTATAGCAGTATTGATAGTTCCTATTAGATAATAATGCCCATGATTCCAGTGGCGAGATTATCTTTAATTATTCAAGCTCACACATTTGTTTAAACAAGCACAAGCGATGTGTACCTGGTTCGTTTTCCACGGCATTCAGGTTTCCTTTCGCATGAAAAATCTGAAACACTGGAACTGTAACAAACAAAATACACCCACGTACCACACAAAAAATAAAAAACACCGAACAATAGCTAAGCTATCATCATCAGCGGTCGACTAGGACTAACTAAAGACATTTCTAATAGATATACCAACAGCGCGTAACGCTTCGTTGCTTATCTGGTGAAAGTGAAAATGAAAGTTTAATGAGTTCTGAGTAGCCTAAATGTCCTTGATCGTCATTATTCATTAGCATTTAATACATGTTTGATGAAAGAAGCTTTATCTACTACGTGATTTTTATCAAACATATGTAAGGCTACGGCAGACTTGTCCCAACCTTTGTATTTGATATGAGCTAAATGTTCTTTATAGCAAATTTTGGTAGGTCGTTTCGATTTGATACGTGAATTATGTATTTGCCATCCTTAATACTACAAATTGTAGTGTTGAGAACTTTGTAGAAACTGTAAATTTTATATTTCCGACAATAAAATTTACCTGTGAGATAGAGGCAAATGACAGTCTCCCGTTTCGTGATACTCTGGCAACAAGACATGGTAGTAAACTAGATATATAGATATTTACCGTAACGAAACTAACACTAAAATATTCATAACCAATAACTGTAAGCAGCATAAACTCGCGGCTTTTAATTTTTGGTTCATAGATTGCTTAATTCTCCTCTTCCACTTCAAAATTATAATAAAGAATTGCGCACTATTAAAGAAATTGCTGTATATATTGGGTTGCAGATGAAGTGGTTGTGAATATAGTTAGGAAACCAACATATAGGGTGAGGGTTAAGATTGTAAGTACATTAGGTAACGCTAGAGAACCAATAGAAACAAAAATGTAAAATTACCAAACTATCCTGCTTACACAAAAGGTCTATCTAAAATATTTTCCACAATTAATTTGAAAGCAGTTACTACTTCAGATAATAGTTTTCGAACTCTTTTAAGCGATCCTAAAGACCAAGTGGATAAGCAAGATAGGTCGGAAATTTATAAAATTAATTGTACGAATTTTTAACAATTGTAATGATCCTGAAAACCCTTCCAATTAATTTTTTCCTATCCTAGCAAATAAATTCCATTCAAAACTTATTCCTATTCGCTTCCACAACTGAATACAGTATTGTTTAGAAATCCTATCAGTTGCCCACTCCCTTTCCCCTATAAATACCCGCGCTCACGTTCAACTAACAACAAATCATTCTCACTTGATCCCGAATTAACCCTCCTGACTAGTAAGAATCCTGAGAATTACCTGCCTATTATTAATTTAATTATAACCTGCCCAATATAATTCTGCCCGACATATTCCTAATTTTAAACATCCTAGTTCCAGTTTACCAAAGCATTTGTTTAATATCCCATTGTAATTCCGTCACAAGCAACCAGTTAAATACATATTTACACATCTTATCGGTGTTAGCACCACGAGGGATTGTAAATAGTTACCTAGTAACATCGTTTTACTACTGGAGGTTCACGCCCCAAGAAGTACAGCGTTTTCACGAACACGTTTCACCTCCTAATTATGGTACAAGGAGCAATCTCAAACATACCCATTCGGAGTACGTACCTCGAAGGACGTGTAAAGATTGCTAATAGTGTTACTTTGTAACACCCTTACTGAGTGCACAACTATATGTTGTAATTGCCCTTGTCTGGCTAGCGCTTTGATCTACAGGGGAGGTTTTTTTCTAGGTTGGATTGCCTATTGTTGAAAGAAATTCACACAGTATATGTAATTAAATCTATTAGATAGTTTCGATTCACATGTATATAATAAATAAGAAAACAAAATTAAACAATTCCATTTTCTTCTTCTTCCACTTCTTCTGCAAGATAATTTGGCTAATAAGGTCACATTTACATACTAAAAGTAAAGTAAACTTACATTTCTGTATAATCTTTGTAATTCCTTTCAATAGTAAACATTTTTGTAATTCATTTTGCATCAAATGACAATTGATATGTGACGATGACATTTGTATTAATCAGAACGTAATACCAACGCAAATATTCCTTGGCGCTACCCAAAACTGAAAAAACATGGGTGCGGGAAAATCGTGTTTCCATGCATCGGGAATAAGTGGAAACATTTTTTTTTCCATAGAATATATACAAAAAATTATTTTCTTAAAAGGTAAGAACGAAATTTTATAGTTTTACCTTGTTGGTCATCATTTCGTACCCGTGGTGTGCAAAACTCTATTAACACACCAATTTCATGGCAAAAACTGCTAAAAGCCATTAGTCATTATTTATACTCTACATTGTTGGAAAAAAGCCAAACGTGTTGCCATCTTTGGCATAAAATAAATGTATTTATTTATTCTTATTTATGAGTAAAGCCCGTTTCATATTATCATATAAAATTGGACAAGAAAATTGTATACTATTTTATTGACAGCTAGCTCGACTCGGATAGCGTGGGTTTTTTTGGAGTGTGGATAGAAACAAAGAAGGTGGTTAGGTTAGTTAGAAAACAAAACGAGATAATAGATAGACAGATAGGGAGGACAGACAAGAAATAGGCGCCACAAGCTTTAAAGAAAGAAAAGGACAAATTATTATCTCTTGAAAGGGGGGCCCTGTAAAGCTTGAAACAGGGAGCAACAGGAATAGCAATTAAACGACAATTCCCTGTACAAGCGTAAATTTATTTCCCAACAACACTATTATATGCAAACCTTTAATATATATGGTATCCATGAATAATCAAACATAAGACCATTTATACATCGTCTTATACTGCATGCATATCGGAACATGCAATTTTTACCCATAACCATCACTAAATATAAATTTAGCCCAATGTCACAGTAAAATCACCAAACAAAAAAATTAACAGTGAAACTGCGTAATTGAGCGCAGGTATGAATATTTACACAGACGAGGGCAAGCCGCGAGATTTACTGGTGATAACTTCACCTTTAAATTACCTCAAAATTATTAATAACCCCTCTAGGACGCTGAAAGATCTGTCATGCTTAATCCCTAAAAAAGGAAAAGTATGTACATATAAACCACCGTAATAGGAGACGTTAGAAAGGTAACCATCCAGCTTGCCTTTCGTTTCACAATATACAAGTAAGACCCCCCCCCCCTTTAAAAATGACAAATTCGCATAAATATATATATATATATATATATATAAATAAATAAATAAATAATAGGAGAAGCTTGCTCAGTTCATATACTAACATGCACATACTAGTAACTAATCAATTCACAATTAAAGTTCAATGATCTAAACACTCTTATCCTCAATAAAAGAAACTTGATACTTAAAAGCTAACACATACAGTATAAGAATATGACAGAGACAACCGGTATAAGAAATTTGTAAGTTATGCTGTTAATTTCGGCTACTGCGCAAACGATAGCTTAAACAGTAGTTATTAAAATGGTAATAAAGATGGAAGCTAGAATTAACACCTAACTGGATTATGCAAATATGCAGTAATAATCACTGATGACTTGGGTTAAAGTAAATACACAAACTACTAGTTACAGGTTGGATCAATTTATAACAGTCTATAATTAGTGAAATGTTTGTAAACGTTAAATGGTTGGAATAGCAATATGACAAGGAAGTCGTAACAAAGGTAGCAATTTATTAAGTCGTTTTAGTATGGTGAATCTAAAAACACTGTTTTGTAGATGCTGTAGTTATCTGACGGTAGCAAATAATCGATGACAGGTTCAAAAGTAAATTCTATGTTACAATTTTATTAATACACAATGGAAAGATCTAGCCTTTCCCAACCGAGTACTTCAGTAGTTGGTACCGTTCCCTTTCCATCCTCGTACTCTCCAATGGCAGCGAGACATCCACAATTGAGACACAGCTACTAGTCATTTTGCGAGTTGTTCCAATTTAAGAGCTCATCGGAGCAAAACCAAAACAAGATGGGGAGGTATATAACGTATACTTAATCTTAACAGCAACCATTAAACGAGGAAGACGAACAAGTAAGCGAGAAAAAGCAGAGAAACGAACGAAACTGTAGTTAGAAGGCGAGCTATTTGTGACAAGTTACCACGACTTGGTTAAATATACTCCTTTTAATTTTATATAACATATTTCGACTCTAGAAGGAAGATTCTAATTATAAAGAGATTGAGGAAAATCAAGTCAACTCACCATGTGGGTGTACGTAATATATATTTTTACATCCGCCCAACTGCGATTTATAGTACTCCGAATGAAGAAATATTTTTTTCTTGAAGAACCCTCATCTATAAATGGTGGTTTACACCGAGAAAAGCAAACAGAGGAATTCTCTAAAATATAATTTTTACACCACAACAAGATGGCCGGGTTACAAGAACCACACCTCAATAAAAATAGGTACTAATCAGAATTGTCCTTATCAAATTTTGTAAAAATGTTAAACAGATGTTTGTTTTCAAATAAAACCTGATTAGTAATATGCAATTATTTAATGGTATCACCATCTAGTGGTGATTTAGCAAAGTGACAGGTACCTATAAAAATGTAAGAACTTGAAAATAACCAGAACCTACGTATATATGGCACTAGTATTTTAACGTAAAAAAGTAAACGCAATACAAGAAAATCATTTAATCCATTATAATAAATGGTAAAGACGGTAAATACAGAAAAGTTAAATCATTAAGGTAGAGAAATAATTAACGAGTAAACTAACCCTAACGATTCAGGCTACAGATAAATTTTGATTTTCCAAACAGTAATAATCAGAGAACATTTATAGAATCGATCAGAAAGTATCCGATAACGATTTTTACACGCTACAATCCAACGAATTTATTGAACAAGCTTGTACACGAATTTGTGAAGAGGGTCCTTTACACAAACAAATAAAATTGTTTAAGAAATTAGTATGAGATTGAGCTGATTGAGCGGTCAGCTGATTAACCAGTGTCAACGTTTAAGTTATGAGTAGTATAGCTAGTGGGTTCTAGCTCACTTTGTCTTTTACATTAGGAAATCTAAATTTGCCCTGCGTCAAGTCTTATAAAAATTATTAAATCAGAAGATCAAGGTCATCACGTACACGTTAGTATAGCTATGATGATACTAATCCACTTTGGCCATGATATTTTTTAAGGTCATTGAAGGTCACGTGAGGGAGTTTGATTTTGAAGGTGACGGGGAAATGTTTAAGGTCACCAAGCAATTCTTAGAATTTGGTCAAGTCAAGGCTATATGTTAAATCAGGTATTACAACGATTTTCAAGGCTATCTCACCTGTAGGGGTATAGTATTACAGTTCAGACAGATTGTTGTCTATGCTAAAAGGTAGGTCAAGCTTAAATGGTTCTTGTATTGGCTAAATGACCCTCAAGGTCAAATTCTAGGAAATAGCAAAATAAGCATTCCTGATCAATGACTTGTATGAGTCTTAGAAGTTATTACAATTCCTAGAAATCAGTGGTCACCTGCAGAGGTACCTTAATCTCACCCGATCTTATCAAATTCTTGGAAATAAGCATTGCTAATTAATGAATTTTATAACTGGCTTTGCGCATGCGCGTATATCAGCAGGAGCGATTCTTAGAAATCTAAACAGTTCGTCTAAACATGAAGAATGAATGCTATTGGCTAAATGTTCTTCAAGGTCAAATTCTTGGAAATAGCAAAATACGCATTCCTACCTTACCCGATCATATCCGATCGTATCCGATCTTACCCGATCTTATCCGATCATATCCAATCCTATCCAAAGTTACCCGAACTTATCCGAACGTATCCGATCTCATTCGATCTTATCCGATCATATATGATCTTATCCGGTGTTACCCGATCTTATCCGATGTTATCCGATCTTATCCGAGCTTATTCGATTGTTTCCACAAAAAAAATTATACGTATATTTCCAATGAAAGTTTTGAAATGTTTGCACTGATTTACACAAAATTTAAGTTTTCAAAATTCCTGAATTGCTGTTAGAAGCGCTCTTATTTCAATTATCGGTATGCGAAAAATCAGAATTTTAGAGTAAACACTTAAATTGCTACAACGGAAAATCAGTTCGTTTATTGTACTAAAAATGCAACATGCAGAAAATCGTTTTAATTAAATATTGAAATCTCTGTATTATTTCTATAATGTATTTTTTCAAGTTTCGGCTTTTAATATTAATCATATATATTTAGATGCATTATTTTTACAGGATTGCATTGTTATCACTAATAATAATAATTTTTAGGATTCAGTTTCGCATTTTTGAGACTAAAACGCATTACGATATGCGATTAATTAACAAAAGTAAAGAGGTTTTGTGATCTCGATTTATGCTTCGTCCATCTTGGCAACAATGTTAAACAGGAAGCGAAAGAGTGCAGGTGGTGATTTAGTCGATACTCTAATCAATAAACCTCCGGTTGAATTATATTTACCTGGCTACCAGTATTGTGGTCCTGGTACAAAGCTAGAGAAACGACTAGCACGCGATAACCTCGGTATTAATCAATTAGATACCCAGTGCAATCTTCATGATCTCATTTACAGAGATTACCGAAATTTAGAAAGTAGACATAAAGCAGATAAAATTTTAGAAAAAAGCTTGGGAACGCTTTAAATCATCAGATGCGACATTAGGTGAACGAACTGCGGCTTTAGCAGTCGGTACTACCATGAAAGCAAAGCGAAATTTAGGAATGGGGTGCAAACGTCGATCCAAGAAGAAGAATGGTGGAAATATATTGCATTTACGCAAAACCATAGCTAACAAAATTAAACCTAGCGGAAATTTTACAGACACAATAAAGTCAGCGCTTTCAATGGTAAAACGTGTAGTAAATAGCTTGGGAGGCAAGAAAAACATTAAAGTTCCTAGAGTAATCCCTTTACCAGACAAGGAGGGTTTTTACCATTTCTTATTCCATTATTTACAGGCTTATCAGCAATCAATGATTTAGCTGGCGACGCATCAGGAATTGCTAAAGCAGCCAATGATGCAAAAAATGCCAAAAAATTGCAAGAAGAGACATCGCGACATAATCACATGATGGAATCGATCGCTATAGGCTCCGGTGGCGCACTTTATCTAAAACCATACAAATGTGGTGGTGGCGGCGCGTTATATTTAAAACCTTTTTCAAAAAACTGAATAGATTACCCGAAACACCGTTAACAGATATAGATTTAAAGAAATACACCAAAAATGTACCCTACTTTAGGGATATTTTTATGAAAGATAGCATACCTAAATTAACATGGACAAATGATTCTGAAATTATTAACTTAGATAGCCAAAGAGCGCCAGGTACGAATTGGGTTTACTACAAAAAGAGAGGTAAAAAGGCATGGTATTACGATAGTTTCGGTAATCTTCGCCCACCACTCGAAGTGATTAACTGCTTTCGGGGATCTAAAATTTATTATAATTACAACCAAGATCAAGAATTTAATACTATTATTTGCGGACACCTATGCCTTCAATTTTTGTATAAATAAACGATACAACATCAAATTTTCTCAGTTATGTCTATAATATTCAGTTTTGAAGGCTAGCTACAACCTCTGTCAAGCAACCTCGGACATATGGCTAATAAAAACGTCAACACAACCGGACACGTTGGATAATTGTGCATTCCAACAAGGTAAACTTACACAAAGTCGGCAAGGGCAGGAATTTTGATCACATTAACATCAGAAACCTTAAAGTACATCTTAATTCTAAGTATTATCTATATGAAGCAATGCATTTGAACTTCACTGCTAACCAATACATACCCGCCTATCACAATTTTTCGAAATTCCGATGTGATTGCTATGGTGAAAATGATAAAGATGCATCATTCAACTACTCCAAATTCAAATTATGTCCTATATTTGTAATGGACCGTTCTAAACAAAACGAATACTTATAAAACTCAACGGTAGACATCAAATTGGAAATGGAGTCTCTAACACCTTTGGATAATAGGATCGTTGTCTATGGCCTAATTCTCCATGACGCTATTGTACAGTACAATCCACTCAGCGCAGAAGTGAAAAAATTATAATCTGTATTATATAAATAAAAATGTTGTAATTATTCATTTAGTTTTATTTCACCCACCAAAGAGGAAGGTAGTTGCTTAGAAACAAAAACTTCCAATTCAAAAAGATGATATTGATGAGGAAAAGTCTAGTACTCCAAAACATAGCGATTTACTTCCTAATAGTATACGTGGCATTATATGCGGTCCCTCCAATTGCGGTAAAACAAACACAATGATCAGTCTGATTACCGAGGAAAATGGCTTGAAATTTAAACGTGTGTACGTATACTCTAAGTCATTGAATCAAAACAAGTACAAACTTTTACATGAAACCTTACTTCCGATGAAGTATATAGGTTACTTTACGTTCAGTGATAATCAGGATGTGATTGAGCCTAATTGTGCAAAATCAAACTCTATTTTTATCTTCGATGATATCGCTTGTGAAAAGCAAAATAACATACGATATTAACTGTTTCTATTTGGGTCAAACTTACAGTAAAATTCCAAAGCAATTAATTCGTGATAATGCGAATCCAATTATTTATTTGAACAAGATGAATTAAACCTAAAACACGTACATCAGGATCATGTAAGTTCCATCATAAGCATGAAATTGTTCCGGGATAAGTGTTTAAAGTGTTGGGTAGATCCGTTCGGTTTCATGGTCATAAACAAGGATGCCGAAGATAATTGTCGCTATAGGAAAAGGTTTGATGAATATATAATATTGAACCTTAACTGATGCCGTTTAGGTATTAAGAGCTACCTGTTTAGTGTAAACAGCTATCTGTTCAAGATAAACAGCTGTATGTTCAGGGTAAATCGGTATCTGTTTGGTAAACCCGTTTTGCTACACACTATATAATACTTTCACCAGTTACTGATTCGTTTAGATACTAACAGCTACCTGTTTAGTGTAAACAGTTATCTGTTTAGTGTAAGCAGCTATCTGTTCAGGGTAAACCGATACCATTTCGGTAAACCTGTTTTGCTACACACTATATAATACCTTAAACTGCTTCAGTGGTTTAATAGATACTCATCCGTTTAGGTATTAACAACTATCTGTACAGGGTAAACCCCCATTTCGCTACAAGGGATAATAAGGAGATGATATTGAAGAGGCTCGTAAAATAATACGGCAGAAATATAATAGTATTAAACCTGCCCGCATTGATAATGAGAGAACATTTAAAAGTACCTGTAAGCCTCTAATAGAACCTCTAACTGAAATAGTAAATAAAATCGATCCTAATTAAAAAAACACTTAAAAAGGGGCCCATTGACATTAAACCAAAAAACCCACCCCTGTTCATATTTCGAAGAAAGCATGCTACTACTCCCACAAGCCTGCTAGCTCAAAGGACTCCAGGATTTACTTCACCCTCTAGCCCACTAGCACAGCTTCCGTTTTTTCAAAGAAATCTCCCTCCAGGACATCGTATACCATCTTTCCTAGATACAACTAACGTAGGAGAGATTAATACTGAGGAAGAAGAAGAACCTCTTAGTATCGCAGATTATTCCCGTAATGAACCCATCTCAGAAGAATTTCTAGAGCAGTACCACGAATTACCTCGTATATACGTTGAATTATGACGGATGTTGAAGGTGGTATTGATCACACTTATGGAGTCCACTTGGATACCAAAACAGACAAATGGACAGTTGGGAATACTCCCATCACAATTAAAGGAAATGATATGATTATTAAAGGTGTCACGTATAAAGGGACTCCAGGTTTATACAATCTGCTTATTATGAAATTCAAAAGATAGAAAGAATTTTAAAAGTATTTTAGAAACTACGAATGTTGCAAGGCGAGAATATGGTGTAAGTGGACAGATTCAAGGAAGCCACAGCAAAAAGTATACACAAATAATCAAGCCCTTGCTCTTTTCATCGCCCACAACTAAGGGAGGTGAAGCTATGTTTTTTAAGGAATTAACAAATAGGCCGATTGAATGTAAATATTGGAATGATGTACACAAACTAATTCGTGACCCGGAAGTATTGTGGGCTGAAAAATTGGCGGGAAACACAGGTGTTGTAAATGACAATATCAATTGTAGAAGAACTATATGAAGATGGATACATTGAGAAACTAACCAGTCGTTTTCTAAGCAGTATGAATGAGAATGCAGAGATGACGACATATCATAACTAAAATGCCCCTTGACAAATTTGGACGTTGATATGCTCAGTATCAATTCAATAAATTAACCCCTCAGTTTTTCTGGTTGATGATAATCAATTCGATATCGCGAATAAAAGACTCAGCAATGTTGCCAATCCCATAGATCTTCAAGATGTCATCACTAAGCAATATTATTTATCGACAAGGTTAAATTTGGATGGAAACCGTTTTACACTGTTGGCGGACCCCGAAGAAGATGGTGATGGTATAAGTAAAGGATATCGTGATTTTTGTCTAGAAGCACTTCATAAAGCTTTTAAAAAAAGAAACTCTAACGCTTCAAGTGTTGGAGCAAAAACTAGACCAACTTAAAGAAATTGAGGATAAATTAGCGCCATGTCCAAATTACAACTCGTCAACGGATTGCACAAACACGCAAGAAGAAATTGGTAACGAAGGCGAACAATAATTAAAGGTTTTGATGACCTTTGACAAGCAGATTTGGCTTAATTTACATATGCCAAACAAAATAAGGGCTATACGTATATATTAGTGGTTATCGACTGTTTTTCGAAATACCTGTGGATCAAAGGATTAAAAACGAAAACAGGTCAAGAAGTTACCAAGGCCATGCAAGCAATCTTCGAAAAAGGCCGGAAACCTACCAATTTGCAGACAGATGCAGGAAAAGAATTCTACACTGACCATTTTACTAAACTAATGCAGCGTTATTGAGTCAATCATTACTCCACCTATAGCACAAAGAAGGCTGCAATTGCCGAACTTGTTATCAAAAACATTGAGGGTAAGTCGTTCAGTCTACAAGGTAAATACAAATGGATTGATACAGCTGATACCGTAACGATGGATTATACAATCGTAAGCATAGAACTACACCAATTAGGCCCAAAGACGTCGGTAATCATACAAAGCTGGAGGCTTACACTCACATAAAGCATTCGATAGGAATCGATATTGTCTGGGTGACAGTACGAATCAGTAAATTTAAAATTATTTTCGCCAAAGGTTACACACCCAATTGGTCTTGTGAACTATTTAATATTGTGAAAGTTCACATTACAAACGCCGCTACGTATATGTTGAAGGACATGAAAGGAAAACCTGGTGGGCTTTTACGAACATGAATTACAGAAAACAAAGTATCCCGATGTGTACCCGGTGGAAAAAGTGCTTCGCTCCAAGAGTAATAAGTTATTCGTAAAGTGGTGGGGATTGGATGAAAGATAATGGATCAATAAAGACGGCATAATTTTATAACATTTAACTTATATAGATATAGGAATGGTTTGTAACTTTTAGATTAAATAAAAATACAAAAAGAGATAATTGTATTTTATTTTTTTAATATTAAATCATCTTATATAGTAAACCTAAAGTGTTTGTATAGTCCTTTAAATTACTGCATGGCCGTATTCCCGAATCTGGTCCACATGTCCATCCCAAGCATAAATTTGTTTCACCTTTCTCGATGTTTTCCAATATCAAGCGGTAAATTTTGTGGATTATGTGATGTTTTGTTCTAATAATATTTGCATCAAAATATCGAGGCACTTGTAATTAGCATAATATGCTGCTGTCTCAATACATTCACTTATAATAGAGAAAGTGTCTTTATGTGTAATACTTTCTAAGCTAACATTTGTCGTAGTACACGATGAATCACCTCATAATAAATTGTATATGTACATTTTAAGAGGTATGTCACGAAGTAAATGTCATCTAAGATCCTATCGACTTCATTAGAGGTTAATGAACCTTTATCAGCACACAATTTCATAAACCTTTTGATGGTATTATCTATGTTAATTTTTCTATCAAATAATGTCTTAATAATAACTCCATTTGCACACTTTGGGTTTATAGCACCCCACTTAAAACAGTCATCGGGAATAATAGTATATTGCAAGATATTCAGTATAAATAAATAGCTTTCAGGGGATGACTGTACTGTACCACAGTTCTTCCTGCAATTCGTTTTCAAGACTGCTCATATTGAATTGTTCTCTGAAACGCAAGAGAAATTACTAAAAGTTATACCCTCAAGGTCTAGTATCAGTGAAATCAACATTTACTGAACGTTTATCATATGGATTAAGTATTACTTTATTTTGTTTGATGGTAAACACATCATGTTTCTTTGACCTTATCAAATGTTGATATGAACTTATTATGTTACCATCGAAGCTGGAGTACGCTACCGTAGTTTGGTATCCCCATTATAATAAATATAAACTTATGTTGGAAAGTTTTCGCTACAAGTTCTTAAATATAAAATATTACCGTGAAAATGGTATATATCTCCATCATCAGCATAGCTATCTAAATGATCATTATAAAGAAATTCCTACGATTGAACAGAGGAAAACAATTATAATTCTTTGTTACTTGCAAAAATTAATGTTAGGGAAAGTAGATAACCCGTATATACTACAAAAATAGGAATAAAACACCTCGAATCAACAGCAGAATAAAAAGTTATTTCTCAGTTCCTAAACCAAACACTAACTGTTTACTGAACTCTCCAGTCTTTAAAATGGTAACCTCATATAATAAATTGCCTACCGAGGTAGATTTGTTTGGTCTAAATATATTGCAGTTCAAAAAAATATTGATGCCTATTATATTCGATATTAGGTAAATAATAGTGTGTAACTAATTAAGTTTAAAATTTTATTATACAATGTTACTTTCATTTCATTTTGTATCTGATATGTATTTTCTTTAATGATTACTCTGTAATTGGGTTCTTGTACCTGTAGAGTAATAAACATTATTATTATTATTATTATCAAACAAAACTTGTTTATAATCATTTATCGTGATCTGTTTGACGCTTACTCGGGTAGAACCCTTTGGTTTTTTACAACCTTGTCATCAACCGTGTAAGCATATATTTTTACACGAAGTCCTACCAATTCCAACATAATTTCGCCATGATTTTCGTCTTTCATTAAGCCAGGGACTTTTTTTTATTTACCAATGGAAGTCCAAAGATATTGTGAGGACTATGATCAGATGTATGAAACTTATCAATGTCCTCTTTAATACATTCATAGATATCAGGAACTGAAAAGGCGTATATGAGACTAGCCGTATCCGTATACGGATTATTCTGAAACTTGGGTAGCGTGTAACCGTAATGAAACTTGTATAAAAAAGTTTTTGAAACGTCTCAAACACTGAACCCTGCATATATAGGTTTATTGAAATATACTTCTAGCTCATTTTAATGATAATCATATCATTGTCAAATATTGTAAGACTATGAAAATTTCGCTGTAAGCACGAGCACCATAGCGACCCTCCCCATTCGGTACTAGCCGTATGTCCTTATGTTTACGTACATTTTCCATCAGCTTCCCAAAAACACTATTAATCATTAATTTATAGAAATTGTTGTCAAATTCATTTTGAGATTGGTGACGCATGGTGGTATTTAAACCGATATATTTTTTTAACCACCGGGACTGTTTAAAACATAATATACGTTGTACTTTTACCAACTTTAATCCATACTCTAAATGTACTTTCAAATTTCGGTAATGAATTACGTAATTACGTTTTGGATATAATGTAAGCAGTATTTTTTTCATTTTGGAATCAGGTGCGGGTGGAACCATATGTTCGGGTGCCAGCGATAGATCACTGTGTCTCTCATGTAATTCTCTGGGATAGTCTAAATCATACTCGACTATATGTCCAATTTCCGAATCATTAGGGTGGTTTATTAAATCCAAAGTTTCAAAATTAACTTCATCAACGAAAGAAAAATCACCAAATGGTAGAGATTATGACATGGCGGCACCATATAAATTATTTACGTCGTAGTACATTAAATACACACTTTCGGAGGTGGGATCAAATTTTTCTCCCATGAACTTATTGTTAGCTGTCGCATATCGATTAGAACATTGAGCTACACCACCTCTGATTCCTCTTTCAATAAACATTATCATATCAATGTCTGTAGATAGTTCTAAATATACCTGCGTAATTTTAAGCGTAGCATCGAATGGTAAACCGGGGGCTGTATAATAGTGCAGGGCATTAAGTTTATAAGTGCTTAACAAGTTTGCTGAAAGTTTTCGAAAATGTCCGCTAAAAGTAGAACGTCTGTTTTTAGATACAAATCTGAGTATTCCCCTAACGATTTAATATTAAATTTGCTTCAAGCGTTAACCACATGTACAAAATTCGCATCATTGATTCCCTCATTATTAAGATGACTGAAAAACGCGTTCTTGGGAGGGAGCTTGGTCTCGATTAATTTATCTCAAGTATCAATATACTCATAAGGAAACACGTCTTTGCGAACTAGTAAAGAAAATTCATCATGATTGTTACAATTAGCGCAGGTAATCATTTCTTTACTATTCTCCAAATAATCTGACAACTTTTCAATACTACTGCTCATAAATCTGAAAGAGTCAATAAATCGAAACCTAATTTTAGTGCCTTCTATTACTTTCTTTGTTCATGGGTAACAGGAACCAGGGACACTAACCAATTCTCTAATGATGAAATGCGAATCATAATCTGATAAATTATGAAATACGACTGGTAGAATGTGATTGTCTGTGTAGTTTAGGTTACATACCTGATGCGCTGCCCCCCGAAATGCTCCTGTAAAACGATTTTGGTCTCTAACTTTTACGTCATAATCAGTAAACGGTTTTCTGCAAATGTGGCAAATCGTGGCGCTTTTGAATTGCTCAACCTGAGTGGGACTTAAAGTATCCATGGGAATTATTTTATTTATTATTTCGTTGGTCCAATGTACAATACTTTGAAGCTCGTTTACAAACCATTGAATGCAATCCTTTCCTCTATAAGGCCTAAATCGAGATAGGGAATCATTGTATGAACAGTTCAAATAGTAAGCAATACTAAAAGGTATATGTTTGGAATGAAATTATTACTTTCTATACCATTTGTACACTCTTCTAAAATACTTTCTAAATCGGCGCATAAATTACAAATGGTATCTTCTCCTGGAATGCGAAATTTTTCAACTGGAAATTCATTTCTGTTTCGTTAGGTAGCCTAGTAGAGCAGTGATTAAGTTGATGACAGTGAGCGACATGTTTTCGTAGAAGGTAATCTGAAGAAAAATGGTTTAAGCATCGGTAACACATACATTTCTTGCACTTCTTATTCGATAGTTGTTTATAAACAAGAGCTGACATATTTTTAATCCAACTGAAATGATGAACAGTGTTATTTTTTGTATCAATAACATCAGCACCCGAACCGTGATCATTATTAGAAATTACTAAAAGATTTATAGTCTCCCTGTCACTATTTCGATTTTCACCTAAAACAAGCCGTAATATACTTTTTCCCTGAATGCAGTATGAATTAATGGAGAGGTCGTTTAATTTTTCAAATTTTTTTACATCATCCAGCCGAATGGGGAAGCGAATTGAATCAAAATTCAAGACATCTATGAAATGAGGATAACTTTGAACTCTATCTGAATTATGCTGCACGGGGTATAATGCTGAAACAACGGCCCACAGGAAGCAATACTCTTCCTAATTTTTACCGTTCACTACCGCATGCTTTACTGCTATGAAGTAAGGAACTTTAACGTAAGTTGAGAGGCTACCTCTAAATGGAACACAATTATTAATATTCACTTTTAAATGTAAAACGTCATGTAATGCCCAACCGGAATCTCTTTCAGAAAACTCTTCTAATTTTGTTTGTAATATATAATACACGTTTTCATTGTACCACTCACATAAATTGGTTGAAATATCAATGACGTAATGTTTGGTGGCAAAAGTTTTCACCTCAATAATGTAATTGTGAGGTTGCATGAAATTTCAGACTTTATTTCACCTTTAGCATCGATTGCCTTAGCATGAATTTAATCTTACGTGCAAAACTATTGTACGCATTTTGTAAATAATAAGAGAGTCCCTCATGTTCGCTATAACTATAATTCCTGTAAGTAACCTACCATTAAAACAAGACTCCAGAGAGTACCAGGCTAATTTGTGTGCACGTTTTTTAGTGATAATTCCACTACCTGTTTTCTTTTCTCTGAAGCGTTCCATAACCGTTTAAGTCTTATGAGATAACCCTTTTGAATTTATTTTGAATTATATCTTGCAATATCTTAATACTAGGGTTAACTATACGGATGTGTTTAATAAATTCATTTTATGTTTTTAACAATGGAATAACTTGTCTTGTTAGATTAACCATACCACTAGTACTTTGCATAACCTTACTCATATTCACGTTCAACTGTATCCAACAAAAACATGAAGCACACACTAGTGATTACGAAATTGCTCTTCACAACATATTAGGTTTACAATATAACTTGTCGTTACGATTGCAATGTTTCGACTGACACGAAACTATCCTTTATCTACCTACATAGACACATAAACCGCATCCAAGGCCATAAAAATTATAGCTGATTTTATTACAACTTCGCCCATTTAATAGTAATATTTTTTCCTACAAGAAAATTCATATTTTTTGATAGAGATAATGCCGAATTGGCATTTCAAGCTTTGTTTTTACATTATATATATTGAAAGTTTTCGAGATCACAAAACCACTTTACTTTTGTTAATTTATCGCATGTGTGCGTGTGTGTGTGCGTGTGTGCGTGTGTGCGTGTGTGCGTGTGTGCGTGTGTGCGTGTGTGCGTGTGTGCGTGTGTGCTGTTGTGTGTGCGTGTGTGCTGTGTGCGTGTGTGCGTGTGTGCGTGTGTGCGTGTGGTGGTGTGTGTGTGTGCGTGTGTGCGTGTGTCGTGTGTGCGTGTACACGTGTGTCGTGTGTGCGTGTGTGCGTGTGTGCGTGTGTGCGTGTGTGCGTGTGTGTGTGTGTGCGTGCGTGCGTGCTTGGGTATGTGTGTGTGTGAAATAAGGAAACGTTTTTACCCATAGTCCTTTACCAACGGAACTACTATGATAAGGTCTGCTCGTGTTGATGAGAGAGAAACACGATGTGGTTTCCTCATGAACCGGTTAATGAAATTTGATGCATACGTTTGCAATTTTAGACTTTCATTATAGATCAGTGCTGTTCAACACGAGGCCCGCGACGTTACTATTTGCGGCCCGCGGAGTGGGCATCTCAATGCATAAATTACCTTCAAATACGAAATATGCACAATTGTTACATTAATCGTAAAATACAAATAAAATAACGTGTGACGCCACTGGCGACGAATAGAAGGTCGCAGCGAAGTTACTGGAAATCGGACCGATTTTACTCGGTCACTCTCGAATATTCGGGAAGCCACGCGCTATATATAAAGAGGTTGAGTCAAGCGGGACGACCGAGCTGGTAGTGTAGTGGTGACACGATCTGCTTAGCATTCGGGAGGTAATGGGTTCGATTCCCGTTACCGTCTACCTTGTATGAGGTTTTTTCAGGGGGTTTTCCTCATACACATGTAGCGGCATGGTCACTGCGTATATGCACACCATGTGCGGCTATTTAGGCGAATGCTGGGGTAGTACTTTCCCCCTCAGAACCCTAACTCCGTTCCTTCCGATCCTATCCTGACCACACCTATCCTTAATCCCACCATCCATATATACGTAATGTATGTATGTATGCTGGGAATCCATGATTGTGGCTGAAGGAGCTCGGGAAGCTCGAGCAGCCCGCCCTCCCCCTTGGGGAGGGAATGAAATACGTTGACTTTTCCTTTTTTTCCAAGCGGGACGGGCAGAGTTAGTTAATAATTGTTCTACTGAGTAGTACGCACCAATCCATGGTACAACCAAAGGTACAGATATTTTTGAAGCTGTAAATAAGGTGGTATCAGACTACGGGGGATTCGATAAATGTTCCTGTATTGTTACTGATGGAGCCAGAGCTATGATAGGAACTGAAATTGGATTTTCAGGACTCTTGAAACAAAATAACATCAACTGTCCTGTGATACACTGTATTATTCACCAAGAGGCTGTATGTGGAAAATCCTTACGTCAAATGAATGTCATGAAAGTGGTTGTTAAAATAACTAATATTATTATAGGGGGCAATCGTGCTTTGACCTACAGAAAGTTTCGTGATTTTTTAGCCGAAGTAGATGCTACATATGGGGACTTGTTGCTTCACACCGATATTCGTTGGTTAAGCGCCGGAAATTGTTTGCAACGATTCTTCGCTCTACGCAAGGAGATTCCTATTTTCCTTAAAGATGAAGTCAAGTCCAACACTGCGGAACTGGAAAATCAAATGGTAGATGCACAATTTTTAGCAGACCTTGCATTTTTAACAGATCTGACATCTCACCTTAACGACTTGAATTTGAAGCTACAAGGAAAACAGCAGAATATTGGCAACTTATTTGGACACATAAATGGATTTAAGTATAAGATTAAACTTTTCAAGTCATCATTAGAAAAAAAAGAAAAAAAGTTGTAAAGAGCATTCTGAAGAAATAAAGGATTTTGAGGAAGTTTCAAATTTACCTCACATAAAATACATTGACACAGTTGCAAAAGAATTTGATAAACGATTTAGCGATTTTAAACAAATAGAAAGAGAGATTTTAGTTTTCACTCAGCCCCTTACAATTTCAGTTGAGATGTAAGCAGAGCAGAACTTCAACTGAAATTGTGTGACTTGCAATCAGATCCTTTTCACCAAGGAAGAACTGAAACTGGATTGGACTTTTTCGAGTTGCTGCCAGAAGAACGATATCCCAACTTGCGAAACTTAGGGCTTACACTGGGCTCAATGCTGGGAAGCACGTATCTTTGCGAAAGCAGCTTTTCGAATATGAAATTTATAAAGTCAAAATATAGATGTTCCCTCTCTCATAAGTCACTTACTTAGTTGCTTCGTTTATCAACAACAAATATTGAAGTTAATATTGATGCATTAGTTAGTGAAAATCAACATCCTCAAATTTCTCACTAATTTTTTTTGTAAGTAGTTATTTTTTTGAATAAATTAAAATAATAATACAAACGCGTTTTTTCTTTATATACCATACCTATTAAAACTAACTGACAAAGTTGCATACGAAGTATTTTGTAATGCGGCCCTCCAAAGCGCATTTTTTTTAAAGCGGCCCTTGGAGCACTTGCAGTTGGACAGCCCTGTTGTAGATTATGCTACATGACTTTATGCAGGTGTTTTATTCTTCCCTTCTAATTGCTCATAATTTTTTGGTAAGGTTAACAAATTTAGTTACATGTAAGCTTAAACAATTTTTATTCTGGCATTTAGTCGGTTCGGTTATATAAGAAAACAGTGACGCGAGTGAGTGGTTTCCCATTGGGATTTAGTCATAGCAACGGTGGTGCGAGTGAGTGGTTTTGCCTTTGGAATTTATTTATATGCAATGGTGGCGTGAGAGGTTTGCCTTTGTGATTAACTTGAGGATTATTATTTATCTGAAAGGTATGTTTTAATTTTCTTGTATTTAATTGCACTGGTAGATCAATTATTCTTTTGTTTATTAAAATTTAATAAAACTACATTACAACGGTTGAAGATGTAGGTCAGTCCTAGGGTTTACCCAAAAGTATAGAGCAGGTTTTTGCGTTTGCGGTTCATAGTAACATTCGATGCCGAAATGTTCCCTAGGGAACCTATCTGTACTGGGGGCCTACCTAATACATAGACCGGGGAATTTCCTCTGGAAAGCCGTCACTTGGCGGTAGACCTACTCGTGCTCCTATCTAGCGTCTTTGACTCCCAAGAGGCTTAATAGCAATAAATAATTCAATAGTAATTATAGTAATTTTTCCCATTTCCATTTATTTCCTATAAAGTTTTACAAATTTTAATGAATTAAAGCATAAATATTTAATTCTACCATATCATTGGAAATCTACGTATAATTTTTTTTGTGTAAACAATGCTAAGATCGGGTAAGATCGGATAAATTGGGATAAGGTCGTATACGATCAGGTAAGATCGGATAAGTTCGGATAAGATCGGATAAGTTCGAGTAAGATCGGATAACATCGGATATGATCGGATAAGATCGGATAAGGTCGGATGTGATCGGATAAAAACGGGTAAGTTCGGATAGGTCGGACAATATCGGGTATGATCGGGTAAGATACGAATGCTTATTTTGCCATTTCCAAGAATTTGACCTTGAACATTTTACTAGTAGCATTCATTATTCATGTTTCCACGAACTGTTTAGATTTCTAAGAATTGCCGCTGCTGATACTCGCGCATGTGCAAAGCCAGTTATAAAATTCATTGATTAGCAATGCTTATTTTCAAGAATTTGGCCTTGGAGAGTAGGATCGGATAAGGTCGGATGAGATCGGGACACCTCTGCAGGTGACCATTGTTTTCTAGGAATTGTAATAACTTCTAAGACTTATACAAAAGTCATTGATTAGGAATGCTTATTTTGCTATTTCCAAAAATTTGACCTTGAGGGCATTTAGCCAATACAGAAACCATTTAAACTTGACCTACCTTTAGCATAGACAACAATCTGTCTGAATTGTAATACGATACCCCTGCAGGTGAGGTGGCCTTGAAAATCGTTATAATACCTGATTTAACACATGGCCTTGACTTGACCAAATTCTAAGAATTGCTTGGTGACCTTTAGCATTTCCCCGGCACCTTCAAAAATCAAAGCCCCTCACGTGACCTTCAATGACCTTGAAAAATATCAAGTCCAAAGTGGGTTAATATCCGCGATGACCTTGATCTTCTGATTTAATAATTTTTATAAGACTTGACGCAGGTCAAATTTAGATATCCTAAAGTAAGTGAAAAAGTGATCCAGAACCCCCCTAGCTATACTACTGTTATGTTTATTGAAACAACAAGTTTATAGACATTTGTGGAAAATACAGCAGAATATGAAAGATAGAAATATTATTATTGAGTGCTACCGCATGTTAAACGTTGATTGTATCAAACATTAAACTAGCAACCTTCAAAGTTGCAAATATAGAAAATATCTCTTTAAGCCTTGCCTTAATTAATTCTCCAAATAAAATTAAATGTTTGATTTGATCTCATAAATTGAATAATTTGATTAAATAAACCTCAAACATCAATTAAGTGAAAAAAAAATTACTTAAAACAAATTTAATTCTCATTACAAAAAGTTTTGGTAAATTTTACTACTTTTAAATTTGCAATTAAAAGTCATGTTTGACTACAAAACTTTAGTAAAAGGATTTACTCCGTAAATAAATTTACAATTATTTTTAACAACAAATCATAACAATATTGGAACATGATCTGGAATAGTAGGAACTTCTCTAAGACTTTTAATGAATACTACTAAATAAATAAACCTTTATTATCTGGAGAAATATATAGGTTAGGATGTCGTGTCTCCGATACGCGTGTATGGAAATAGGACAGGTTCTAATTTCGTCCAATATTCTTATACAATAAATTTGGAGCGTAATTTACATTATACAATAAAATAGTATCCTATTTTCTTGTCCAATTTTATAGGATAATATAAAACATAATTCTCGTCACTATCCCTAATTCTACTTATTAGCTCATTTTGCAACTTTTGACATAATGTCATCTAAGATCGGCCATTATTTCTGTGTGTCTGAGTTGATGTATGTTAGTATTCACTATAACCCCAGAATGAAAATACGTACCTACTTACTTAAAATTTTGTATTTAAGCTTGTTTTCATTTGGTTTGGAGATTACGTTTTGGGAGAAATCCAACGGTGCAGAGGGGGGATTTATTAGGGTCAGTTTCTGGTTTTTATCAAATATTTCTAAAACAGCTGCATACTTCAAAGATATAAAAATACCTAGATATAGACCTTAAACATATAGATTAATTATGTTCTATGAAATTTTTTTATACGACGCCTAATTTAGCGGCAAAAATTTCCTAATGTAGAATTTAGCGTTAGTTCAAATTTTTTTAATGTCTGAATAACGATTAATTTTATAAGGAAAAGTGTAGACATATTTTTTAACGAAAATTTAATTTTACATAACTCTTCTTGATAAAGTTTTTTAATGTAAAGCGAAATAAAGGTAAAAATTAAATAAATATGTTTGAAAACGCTTAAGCTGTATTATCGATATCTTTATAAAAGCGGGCGGCTTTGGAATTTTTTTTAATTCAACATGTATTTATGTTGATTAATCTCTATCTGACAGGAATCGTCATTCTGACATAGATTCTTGTTTATACAATGTTTCCTGTTTTTGTTATGAATGTATAAGAAAGAGGTTGCACAGTTATCCTAAAAAAATTATAATTAAAATTATTTCATTTCTTTTAATTTTAAGTTAGCATCTAGTTGTCTATTAACCTGCCTGACATGAAGTTTTAAACGTGCGTTTGGCACAGATTATTGTTTTTGTTTTTACAATGTTGTCTATTTTCGTAATTAACTTATTATAAGAGGTTGCATAATTATCCTAAAAAATATTTGACTTACGCAACACTGGGGAGATCTCAAGGTTATTTGTTTCACTTATGGCACTTTATTATTTTAATGACCCATCACCGCATTCTTTAAGTTCTTTTAATTATAGTTATTGGAGATCCCTTTTAAAGATTACTTACTTCGGAAAAAATGTGGGTTGTTTGCGTCTTAAATCAACAGATTAAAAATTCTTTTTAAAATACTTATCTTTCAGGTATTAAATCGCATATTTCTTATTTATCTTTATATAAAATTATACTTTCCAATACCAGTTGCAATTATTGTCCTTGTTAAATGTTAATATCTTTAAGAATTATTTAAGATGATAAAATAAATTTATGAAATATGAAAATTGAAAACGCAAATAGAAGCCTGATATTAATATAACAGTTTGATAATATTTAATTTTTTGCTATTCTTTGCTAAAATAGTTATATTTCATAGTTTACCAAACTGTTATATTCTAAATATTCTTAATATCTTAAATAATTCTTAAAGATACTAACATTTACTGAGGACGATAACTGTAATTGTTATCGAAACGTTATAAATTTATGTAAAGGTAAACAAAAAATATCCGGTTTAATACCTAAATAATAAGTATTAAAAATAATTTTTTTGTTCATGTTTCAAATTGTTTAGTTGCTAGCATTAAATTGTTTTCACGTATACATTAACAATTTTGTTGTATAACTGGTAACGTCAAAATTATTTCCTAAAAATAAGTTGCAGGTAATTTAAAAAAGCACTTACTGCTGGACAAAGTCACAAAATTTGTGTTTAGTTGTTAACATCAATACGTTTTTACGTGCATACTAAATTAAAAATCACTTATTGTGAACACCCATCACCTCAAGTCCTTTTTAATAGGTTCATAACGAAAATAGGCAACATTGTAAAAGCAACAGCAGTAATCCATGTCAGATAGACGTTTAAAACTTCATGTCAGATAGACGTTAATAGACATCTAGATGCCAACTTAAAAAAAATTCCAAGGCCGCTAGATAATGCAGTTTAAGCATTTTCAATCCTATTTAATTAATTTTTAATGGATTTTGGCTTCGACTTAAAATACTTTATAAAGAAACGTTATGTGAAATTAAATTATGTTTAAAAAATATGTCTTCACATTTTCTTATAAAATTAATCGTTATTCAATTATTGAGAAAATTTAAGCAAACCTTAAATTCCTCCTTAGGAATTTTTTTGCCACCAAATTTCGCCTCGTATCAAAAAATTGCGAAGAACATAATTAAAGGTTATGTTTGAGATCTATATTTAAGTGTTCTTGTATCATTCAAATCTGCAGCTGTTTCAGAAATATTTCATAAAAACCAAAAAGGGGCCCTAACAAATCCCCCTCTCCGCTACAGGATTTCTTACAAAATCTAATCAGCCCCTGGGGAACAAAATGAAGCTTAAGTACAAAATTTCAAGTAGGTACATATTGTGGTTCTCGGTTATCGCGGTTACTAACGTGCCTCCACACACAAACGCGCGTGCGCGCACACACACGCGCCCACACACACACACACACACACACACACACACACACACACACACACACACACACACACGCACACACATCATGGCCGATCTGGACGAAACTTTGTCAAACGTTGTAAAACCATGTAATACATCGATTTAGCGATAGTGAAAAAAAGTCGATTGCATAATTTTCTATACCTACATATGTATATGTAAGTCTTAAGGTAAAGCGTACAAAACATTTTATTGTAGATAAAACAGGATGTAAGTTTTATTGGCAAATAAATAAGTTTTAGTAAAGTGTTAAGCTGTAAATTAATGCAAAAAAACAACAACAAAAAGGAATAAAAGTAGTTTACAAATACAATCGAATTCCCCACGTACTACCAAAGGTTTTGTGGGTAAGTTGTTTATGTTGTTCATTTGTGAAACCTTGAAGATAGATAAATATTATTATTATTACTTTATAGAAAGAACTTACCATAGTCTGATTTCACACATGCACATTAATCTGAGGATTCTGAATCCTGTAGGTAAATCTGGACCAAGATACTGGATCAATTTGACAATTTGTGAACCATCTGTGATTCACACTCATCGTGGTAAAGCAATTCTCTGCTTTACAACGACTTTTGTATACCACCAGTTGTGCACAGTATTTGAAATAAGGCGTTTTTCATCGAAATAAGGACTTTTGCGTACCACTGGTGGTACACACTCTAATTACGACTTTTACATAGAACTCTTTTTTTAGAAAGAATGTATGGACGTTAGCTAAACAAAAATATTATCTCTGTATAAGCAAAAATGTTTTGATTCTACCAACTGAATAAAAAAACGTGGATTTTTTTTAATTTTAATTTCTTGACGTTAGCAACAACACAAAAAATTGTTACTGTGTAAGTAAAATTGGTTTAGTGATCGCATTTAAACTACACAAATTGTAAACTTCTCTTGTAGTAAATGATTTTTAATCTCTTTTTTTTATTGTTAGAAAAGTGTTTTGATGCCAGCAACAATAAATAATTGAGAACTTTTCTCACCCTAAGTGCTTTTTGAAACCACCTAAGTAAAAATATTACGGTGTTAGTAAAAATGCTGAAACACTGAACAATAAAAATTTGTCTGGCTAAATTACATACATGTTTTAGAAAAATTATTATGACGTTAGCAACTAAAGAAATTGTTATTGCGTGATGAAAAAAGTTTTGACGTTAGCAACTCAGTAATAAAAAATGGGAATTTCTCTCTCTGTGTTTTTTAAATTACATACAACTATTTTAGAACAAATGCTTTGATGCTACCAACTAAACCAAAAAATTGTTACTACATGAGCAAAAATATTTTGGTGCTATAGTAATTTTCACGAGTCAGAGCAGTTGCGTCACTAATTTTAATACTGTCAGATTGTGAAAAATAACAGTTTGACAATTGTCAAATCGCAGCTTCAGGGGTTATGTTTATTTTATCGGCTATAATTACACGAAAGGTTTTTTTTGTCCGGATAAAATTAATTTTTTTTACTATTATTTACTACATCTAACAAACAACCAATCACAGCATGCTACTTTCCTCAATTGGATCAATCAGAGCGCTTTTACACTAGTGCGATTTTATTCAGCGTTTAAATTTTTGTTTACCTTTTGGACAGTCTTTAATAAAATAAAATAAAAATGTACAATGTTTTGTTGAATATTATATTGTAATATTTATATAAATTGTTCAAAGGCAAAACTGATTTAGTAAATAATCTTAACATATACCCCTCGACCTATGAATTTTTTAGTTAAAACTACAGCAGCTTTTTTTTTAATTTGTTTTTTAGCAAATATTCTCGACTTAATAATTCACAAAGAGCCCTCGACCTCCGATCTCGGGCTCTTAATTTAAATTATTAAGTCTCAAATATTTTCTAAACAAGTTTAAAAAAAAAGCTGCTTTAGTTTTAATCAAAAAATTCATAGGTCTTAGGATATAACCTACGAGAATTTGGTTGCTTGGTAAATTGACAACACAAACCACCAACGATTAAAAAACGAGTCCGAAGGATGAGTTTTTTTACATGAGGGCAGTGCAGCTTTATCGTCTGTAAGTTCAACGTCTGTGAATAGTTTTGTTGGAGATTGTTTTTGACAGTTTCTAATCATTCCGGACCGCATGTATTACAATAACAGACCAATTAAAAAATTATGTAATTGTTGAAATAAATAACGCTACTGTATAGTAAAACATAACAGGTGCCACAAATACAGTGTTTAAGTGTATATTATAATACTTAAATATAAAAATCGTAAATAATAATAAGAATTATGGGTACTTGAGAACATAGACCATTAATCGGATTCCAATTCCACCGACATGTCCTCTGGCGTACTAGAAACTTTACGATGGAGGTTTTGGTATATGAATTTTGGCACCTGGGCATTTGTCCCATACATTTGCAGGATCCAATACAATGTAGCTTATTTTTGGAGCAAGAACATTTAAATGTGAAACAGTCGAGTATTAAAAACAAGCCTTTTTTTACAATTACATGTAGCCAATATCGATGTATCACTAGGTATTGCGGGTTCCGTACTGAGAATTGGAACAAGGGCATTTTAAACACATTTCCAGCCATTTTCCAGAATATCTGGCAGAGAAGGCGTTGGATGGAGGCTATTAGTCCAAATGTATGTTTACTAGTTCATGGGAGGGTAAATGATACAAAACTTGGTTTTGTCATCTTGTACAAAGATGATTCATCCTCAATAATACCAGCTGCTGATCACAATTTGTTTGTTAATGTTGACTCGTCAGCAATGACTATGCAACAATTTTGTAAAAAAAAATGGTTTACTTTTAAATGCCACGAAAACAGAACTAATCATTTTTTCAACTCGTGATTTGAACTATGATTTAAATATTAGTTTAAAAGATCAAGCTATACCTGTAAAGCAATTTACAAAATTTCTAGGCGTCATTGTTGGCAAAAAAATATCGTAGTGTCAGCACATTGATTCCTTAATGAAAAAACTATCAACATATTGTTTTATCATGTGGCAATTAAGAAATAATGTAAATGAAAATGTACTGTTGTCATTTTACTATTCGTTTGTAAATGCGACAGTAAGTTATGGAGTCCTTTGTTGGTGTAACTCAACCAGAATGAGGGATGTTCTTGTCCTGCAGAAAAGGATACTGTGAACTATGTTCTTTAAAAAAAGATCGGAATCTTGCAGAAATTTATTTGAAAAATATAATATTCTTACAATTACATCTTTATATTTACTTAGTTGCGTACTTTTTATAAAATATAACATTAACAAATATTCTAAAGTTATAGACAAAGAACACAATTATGCTTTAAGAGATAATAACAGCATTATCACACCAACTTATATACTACAACTCTGTGCTAAGGGACCGGAAGCTACATCAATCAAATGTTATAATCATTTACCAATGAACGTTAAACAAATTAATAATATAAATAAATTCAAACAGAAAAAAACACATTATTATGTAATACTATCTATAGGTTGGACGAATATTTCTCCTTGGATTTAGTGCATAGCTGGGTGATCACAGTTAATTGTAAGTCAATTGCAGGCACTAACTCTGTTATTTGCAACAGTGTCTGATTTTACTTGATAAGAAATAATGTCTATCAGTATTGAGTTTAGCTGAAGTGACAATTGCTAATATATCTTTTATGATACCAACTGGCAAATAAATATTATTATTATTATTATTATTATTATTATTATTTCTTTATTTTCACAAACCACAGATTCATATATTACAATACATTAACCAGCAACATTAAAACATTGAATAAACACTTAATAATTAACACCTATTATTATTATTATTATTATAGATCATTATAATGTCAAAATAAAATATTTAAGGTATATATTTTGTATTTAGTATGGAACCAACCGACAAGTTTTTACTAAACTTGGTTGGACCGATAAATGTATATATTGCCGAAATAAACAAATTCAACAATTCAACAATTATTATTATTATTATTATTATTATTATTATTATTATTATTATTATTACTATTATTATTATTTTTATTATAGATCTAACGCCTGTTCCAACATGCGTCGATATCGAAGGTCATTGGCACGACGGGCAGGTGTTATAGTTATTTTGTTCTTTTCTTCTTCAGATATGTTTATACAGACCGATGAGTTTTATAAAGTTTATTACACCCCGAACGTTATTATTTGCCAATATTGTTGATATATTGCCTTCTTTTCGTGAATATCGTCGGTACTGTTCCAGAGGTTAACATGACTCAAGTAAGTGAGCTACCGTTACCGTGTGGTTCTTACATTGTGGACATATTGGTTGTCTTCTATTTAAATATAGGTACGCATGTGTTAGGCGAGTGTGCCCAATCCTTAGTCTAAGTCATTTTATCTCGTCTAGTCTACACATTCCTTGATGCTGTCCTATTCCAACTCTGGAGCGAAAGCTTTTGAAGTGCTGTTGGTTGGATTGCCAACACTCTTGCCATTTGTTTATTATTAGGCTACCGACATGCTTTAAAATGTCCTGCTTATCGTAGATTGCAAGCGAGTTATTTACGGCTGGATGTGTGGCAGTTCTCTACGCGGCTTCTGTCGTCCGAGTAACAGACTCTGTATAGGGAGGAATCCATACCACGTTCACAGTATTGCCCATCCGTTTGAGATTGTTCCACAGTCGTATTATTTTACCCGCTAAAGTATCAACCGTAAACGTATTTTCGATGATCTCTATCATTTGTTCATTTGTGGTCATATATGGAAGGTCGTGTTCTGATATGTTTCACAAATTTCCAGAGCTTTCAAAACAACTACCTTATGCGCTGTCAGCAGAAAGGTTGGTTGTGGGAGAAACCACGTCGCAATGCGCCTTTGTGCGATACAGCAACTCCAAACCCGGTAGTTGCCTGGAACGCAGCGGTATAATTTTAGCTTCTAGATTACTCATATACTGAGCGGTTCTTACGTTTAGCGTATTTTTACAGGCAAGTTTCTTGCGCTCGAATAACATGCTTCTTATAACCTTTAGCGTCTCTAGTTCCCATATGTACGGTTGAAGTTCCGCCTGCCAAGTTGATATTTGTGGTATATATGAATTTAACAATTCCTTGTGAATTCCTATTATGGCTGGGACTGTTCGAGTTTGGGCCCATTGGTACTTATCTAGCACTACGGGTTCCTTTATGAGAGGCCTTACAAAATGAGGACTAGTGCCTTATGCCACACAGATTCCAGTTTTTTTTATGTGTTCGCGCCGCGTTCATGTAAGCAGCAGATCCATAATCAATTTTACTTCCCACTAAAGCATTGACAAAACTTCGAAGGGTTTGTTTATCCGCTATTTAACGTGCGTGTACAGGTAGCCACCAAGTTCATTATATGTGCCTTCCAGATGAGTTTCCTGTCCAACGTCACTCCCAGTAACTTGAATTGATCCTTGACAGGGATAGGTTGCTCCTCCAGGGTAAGTGTTGGATCATTATGTACTTTCCGAAGACGGCAGAAATGTACGCCCACGGTTTTTTGCGTAGAAAACTTAAAGCCTTTCATTTCTGCTTCAGCTGATAGCCCCGATATGGTGAGGTCATCCACATACAGCATTATTTTACACTGTTGGATTTTATCAGCAATCCCGTTAATGGCTACTATAAACAAAGTCACTCTCAAGACGGATCCTTGAGGGAAGCCATTTGTTTGGGAAACTAATTCTGACAGTACCTTACCGATTCTGACCTTAAAGCAGCGGTCTGAGAAAACGTACGCCTTCTGCAGGTCAAGGAACACTGCAAGTGTGTGATGGGTTTTTGAGAAGGCCTCGTTCACTATTTGGTCCAGGTAAAGTATATTATCTGTAGTCGAGTGACCTTTCTTAAAACCAGTTTGGTACGGGCTGATTAGTCCGTTCTGTTCCAGGATCGTTACCAAGCGTACGTTCACCAGAGCTTCAAAGACTTTAGTGATACAAGAGGTGAGAGATAATGGACGTAGATTTTCTGCCTGAGACTGATCTTTGCCCTCTTTAGGTAAAGCAACAATGATAGCCCCCTTCCATTTTGAAGGGTAGATGCCTGCATCCCATATACTGTTATAGATATTTAACAAGCATATTTTCATGGCGTTTGAGAGATGTTGAAGCATGGCGTAGGTGATACAGTCGGCCCCTGGAGCAGAGTCCCAGTTCCTGTCTAACACATTTTCCATTTCAAGGAAAGTGAAGGGTAAGTTATATTTATTGTCGTTATTTAGGCCGTAATATGTTGTTCCTTTCTTTTTTTCAGCCGCAAGAAACGCTCGCTATATCCTTGGTCACTCCATATCTCTTCAAAGTATTTCGCCACATGGTTGGCTACCGTTGTGGGGTGGTTTGATATCACTCCGTCGATACACACAGATGGAACAGTTAGGGGTTTCCTGGTGCCCATTATATTTTGTACTTTACGCCACATTTGGCTACTGTTGCTAGCGGAGGTTAGTGACGAGGTATACTCTCGCCAAGATTTTATCTGCGTTTCGGGTTTTAGTCGCCATTCCTGCGCCCGAACGCATTTAAAGACTATCAGATTCCTCTCAGATCGGTGCCGACGGTGTTTGTTCAGCAGAGCTTTCTTTTCTCTGTTTATTTTTTTGATTTCCTGTATCCACTATGGCACTGGGCATCTATTAAGGACTCCGCCCACAAAAGGGATCGATTTTGTTGCCGCGTCTCTTATCGCTGCGATAACATTCTCAATGTTCTCATTTATGTTATCTTTAATATTAGGAACATCCCAGTTAGCCCTCTTAACGGCTCACCTCGGGTTACTTACATAGAGTTGTTTCGCTTGGAGGTCTTCCAGAGTGGAGCAAGTAGAGCTAATGAATAATTGTGGTCTATAACGCTGATATTGCCATTGGCTTCGTTCAGATGAGTCTAATGGCCATTGTTCAGGATAGTCAGGTAAGTAGCATAAATCACTTCCTCCAGCTTATTTCCTCCAGGAAATGTGGTGCTATGACAATTAAAGTCACCCATTACAAATTTTGGGTCCGGAACCTGCGAGAGAAGGTCCCTCAATTGGGTCTGTGTCCAGGAATCGTCTGGTAAGTATACATTTAGTAAAAACATCTTTTGCGGGTATTCCATCTGAACGTCACACGCTTGCAGAGGAGTTATTAACTTAATCTCGTTGCAGCAGATGTCATTCTTCGCCAATAGCATCACGCTACCATGGCTTCCACCTCCTGGTTGGACCACAGCGTCTTTCCTCCACGTTCTGTAGTTCTAGAATCGGAATTCATCCCCTAGTCTTAGCTTGATTTCTTGTAGTGCTATGGGCGTTGCACTGCACTGATCGGCTATAACTTTTAATTCATCATATTTATTCTTAACACCTCTTACGTTTCATTTGACAATTTTTTCAGTTGAGGAATCGAATTTAATGTAAATTTTATTACAGAATTTTACGATACTTCAGTTTTTCGGAAGTATTAAGAAGACCTTATGAACATATAAATACATAAATATATAACAAGAACATGGAGAATTAAATCACAAAATAGATAAATAACAAACAAATAAATAGACGATAATAAATAGGTATATATAGACTCCAGGTAAATATCACAGTTGTTTTTATTACTTTTTTCCTTTATACGTCGTGACGTTTGGGTCCTTTCTTTGGCTTAGTCTGGGTATGCTCTTATGCCAACCTCTCCTCTTTTTCGATCCTTGACTTAGTTCCCCCTCATTGGGGTCGTATGCGCCGTTAACAACCATGGAACCTTCAGAATATTCCGAGCCAGTTCCGCTTTGTTCATACGTTCAGTTGGACAGGTTTCTTAGCAAAGAAGGTTTAGTAATTTGTGTGGTTGTTTGTTGTTTAGCCGGTTCGGACACCCTGTGAGGTTCCTGCGCTTCCATTGGCATAAGCGTTTGTGTGTAAGTTCTATATGTGTTTCGCTGCGGCGATAACCTCTGCAAATAGCTTTCTGTAGGTGTTACATAGGATTTTCCATACACCACGCCTCTTGCTTCCCTATACGTGAGGTTGTGGGTTGATTTCACCCTCACCACTTCCCTTTCCTTTATGCACGATGCTCTGGTGGTGTGTAGTCCTCCACAATTAATACATTTCTGGGGATCGTTACACTTCTCTTCCACACCATGTCATCTTTTTCCACATTCGCACATTTGCTCGTTTTTGCAGAATTTCGCCGGGTGTCCAAACTTCTGACAATTAAAGCATTTTGTAGGGGCGGGAATGTATGGCCTGACCTTCATCTTTAAGTACGCTGCTTGTATTTATGACGGCAGCGTGTTTTTGTTAAATGTAAGTTTGAGCATAGCTGAATCTATAATCTTTCCACCGATTTTTTTTGTTAGTCTGTATGCGTCTATTAGTCCTTGTTCCTTTAGTTCATTAATTATTTTGCCAGTTGAGCATACCAATAACTTTGAGGGTGTTATAACCCCCACTGATTTGTTAAGACGATCATTAGGCGATACTTCTGTCCGTTTTCCAAGTACGTTTTCCAATTTTTTAACGTTCCCCTGTTTCCACCTTAACGCTTAGAATACCGAGCCCTATTCTCTTAATTTCAACCTTTGCGCCAATAAGTTCATAAATCCATTTTTGGATTGCAAAGGCTGATAGGCTTTTATAGTCTTCTTCCGAGAACTTTATAATGTGGTACTTTTCGCTAACTTCTAGTTTTGTGGACTATTGATGTGATGTGTGCTTCGGACTCCTTTTGGTTCTTGTATGCGTATGTTTGCGCTTCTTTTCGCTGTGCGTCGTTTGATCCGTATCTGTGTTGTTATCAGATTGGTTATCACCCTCCTTGTCATTTACGTTTTTCTTCTCTTTAACTACTACTTGGTTATTATGGATACCTGGTCTCGACCGAGACACGAGAGATCTTTGAACTTTTTGGTTCGACGCAAAAGGTTTCCCAATTGCGGAGTAGATTGACATTACCGCCATGTTCACTGCAGGTTCGTTACTTAAATCTGCAGTGATGTCTTTTCCCATTTTTGAGGATGGGTCCTCTTTTGTTTGTGTTGTTTTACTCATAGTTGTTCCTAAAAGTTAGGCAGAAAGACAGTCGACCTTGGCTGAGCTGCATACCACGGCAAGGTATGTATACCATAGGGTGCGCCCGGTGCCCTGAGAGGGGAAAACGACTTTTGCCGTTTGAGGATTTCGAACGGCAGCGGTGTCTACATAGCGTGTCTTCCACCGGCATCCATACTAAGGTGCGTTTACTGTTTATATACCTAGTATTAGGGACTTTTTAAGGAGTGTTATCTCCTCTTGCTGCCGGCTGTTGAAGGAAAGCAACCCCGTACACATTAGGAACAACGTACCCACTGCACTTGGGTTGTTGAAGCTCCGTCGGAGGTTACGGTATGATCCACTGATCTGGGAGAATCAGTGAGGCTGGTCCGTTGCCTTGTTTTCCGATCACTCTTTATAACAAAGGCTGGCTATTGATGTGCGGTCAATAGTCGTTCTCCAAACGCCAATTAGAGGCATTAGAGGTAGTATTACTATTATTCTAGCTTATACTCTGTTCCATCTAATTTTGCATTGAATCAAGCCATGATATGTTTTCTGTAGTGATGTTTCTATTTGTCGAAAGACAGAAGTCAATTTGGCGCTGTCCTGTCAAAAGTAATTGTGCTTTGTTGCCACTTAGGTAACGCATGTGATCATGTCACGCAACGGGGAAAAGGAATGGGGTACTTATCGTAATGGTGTCGTAAATATTTCAAGTACGGCAAACTTTTCGTGCGCACATTAAGTATATATTTGTTTTAGGTTTTTTTACAGCGAACTATCCAAGACATCATAACGGCAAGACCTCAAAATTTAAAATCACGGAAAATCCGACTTTTGGGATTTCACCTTTACGGAAAGATCTACATCGACTAATTTGGCAATTTAATTCGAAAAATGAATAAATATAAATTTTATGTAAAATAAAACACGTCATTGTAGACAAAATTAAGTTTCTGAGAAAATTTCTGCAGTTGCAAAGTTCAGGCCAAGGTGTCAGATATGTGTATCTAGACGAGAGGTGGATTTATTAAAATGATCCATGGTTGGGTGCACGATTCTGACATCAAAAGTAATCCATCCAACATTAAAAGTATAGGTAAAAGGTGTACCATTTCACACGTAGGATGTAATTTAGGGTTTTTGGAAAACTGCGGCTATTGACTTTCGGGGAACGAGGATTATCATAAAGCTACGAATGGGGACCGAGTGATTAAACATCTGATTCCTGCGCTGTCCAAACTACCCGAAAATTATGTCGTGGTTGTGCAGTTAGAGAAGCCACCCTTATTTCCTGGTAAGAAAGATTAGCTGCAGGACCAGTTGGTTGTTGAAGGCAAAATTACAAAAAAGCAACTGTGGAACAAAATTCAGCCTTTTAGGTCCAGAGGGAGAAATTATGTAGTTGAAAATATTTTAATTAAGCATACATATGAAGTTTTACGATTGCCTCCTTACCATTGTCAATATAACCCTACTGAAATGAAGTTTTTGTAAAAATTATTACAATAAGCAAATATATTTTGAACCATCACCGAAGGAGAGGGTTCAGAAATTGTGGTTTGAGGCTTTATTCAAATGTTTCCCTACAGTGTGACAAAATTTTTGTGCGCACACGGAAAAGATTCGTTCAAATGATTGAGAGAAATATATGGGAAATGTTTCGATTCAAAATATCCAACCTGTTATTATAGCATTCTGGTGATATAATGCAGTTCGAATAAGACCCCACTGTTTGGTATTAAAATTTTAATAAAAATGACAAGGCGCTCTGGACTTCCTCGATAAGTTAACTTAAATGGATACATATTGATGTTCTGGCTATTGACTTTGCGACCGAAGAACTAGATTTGCATACTCCTACATCATGTATAATAGCCAAAGAAAGTCTTCAAGTCTTCCCTTTGGTTTGCTTATGAAATTGCGCTCTGGATTTGGTGCAGATTTCTCCCCTGTTACTTATTTTGGAAGAGTGGAGGAAGGAGAAGGCATTGTGATTAGTTTTTACGTAGATTTAGTTGACAAAACATCTCATTGTATTAGATAAGACACGATATTGTCATTTACCATGATCAGTGTAAAGAATGTATAATTTGCGTTTTATGTAGGTAATAGACGTTTAAGGTCTAAAGACTAAAATTTACTTTTTTTTAAATAGGTCGCTCGAGATTCCACCGTTATCAAAGTCTAAACAGCGTGAGTTAAACTACGGTATTAACTTTTTGTTCTTTTGACAGTGCTCTCTGGATTTCTATGCCTGCTTTACCGGAAAATAAGATGGTAGTAAGTTATTACAAAGATTATTTTGGGGTTTATTTAATATTCAAATGTACATTTTAATATATTTTACGTTGGTACTGACTAAATAAACATATTATTTATTGGGTATTTAATTTCTTGCCTGGTTTACACGTTTCTTTGTATATGTGCTAATTATTATATTCTCTTGCAGCTTTTTTTTCTTTTTGCCTTTTTGCACCTTTAGGGTTTTATTTTAAAAAGTTTATGGCGCCCTACTGCTAATAGGCTGTTTTTAACTATGTTTATACTAGTCTAGTGCAAATAATCAATATTCAAGTTAGCTGCTGGATTACACTTTCTACGTAATGCTGGGTTAAAGCATCCCAGTTACAAATGCTATACGAGATTAATATAAATAATTTAGCGCCTCCTATAACAAACCATTATTTAAAAAAAGTTATTAACCAAGGTATTCCTGAAGTAAATTCTAAATATAGACTCCCATTATAACCAGTTACGAGTCTTTTAAGTTATCGTGGCTACAGACACATACAAACACGAGTTTGATTAGGTTAACTACGAATTGAGTAACTGACGTGTTATTTAGCAGCAGCCAGCAGGTAAAAAACTTAATTTTAATTTGAGTATTTTTTTTTGCAGATCCAGGAATTAATTAAACTTCACATTACTTAAACAAAAGCTGGTTGTTCTCTAAAAGGGGCGATTTTTACGATATGAAAAAGCGAGAACTTTTTCATTACATCTTTCTTAGAATCGATAGAGCTGGAAAAGTCTAATCCTTTCAAAGTGAAGGGTTGGTTTATGTTAGGGCCACTCCAGTCCTGTCGGGACAGATGAGACCATGAAAATTTGGTTTTATTACCACCACCCAGCTACTGAGTGTTTTTATTAAATTTTATCGAGATTATTTGTAGGGCATGGAAAATGTTATTGAGAAATCGATTTAATAAAACTCATTATAATCGTATTTCCGATATGGAGGTAGGGGAGTTACAAAAAATATACCTAGTTTCAGGCTTATATTGCACGTAGCGGAGGAACACTCTGTATATTAATTCGCTTCCAAAACATTTTATAATTGTGCTTAATTCGCAAGAATTATAGTTTTACATAAAATTCTTGGTCTATTAATAGTACCTACTATGATGCCACTAACACAAAAAACACGTGTTATTAAAAATGCAGTATTACAGTGGATGTACAATACAATTATTTTTCGCCACTTTCTCACTTTCAAGAACAATTATTTTTCATAATAAAGTAATTAGTCGGTAGCGTCGCCGCAAGGTAGCGTGCACCGAAAAAAGACATTCTCCAGGTGGATACAAAATACCAATCAGCTTTAAAACGATGTACATGTATTATTAGTATAATTTTGTTACATCTTTACAGAACAATTATTATGATTTATATGCTGAAAATTTTAGTAAATTTTAGATATGCTGCAACAAAACTTTTACTGTATTTTTTTGGTATAAGTATACCGAAAATAGTTTTTCCTTTGGTAGGATTGAAACACAAGCCTTCCATTTATCTCTAGACACTTTTCTAAAGAACTCGTTCGTAAGTGCAGTTGGAATTTACTGTAATTTATTAATGTAAATTGTATACTAATTTGATTTTATAAGTCTCTTTTTGGGTCTCTCGCAACACTAAAATGAGCTATTTTCAGACCTGCTCCACCTATTTTCCAGAAAATAGCACTAAACATCAATGATTTACAAACGCAGGTTTGTTGCCAGGAAAAATTGGGATTTTATTTATTTGCTTGAACGAATGTATAAAGCCTTTCATTTCAATAAAAGGTTAGTAAAGGTTAGTTATACTCGTAGGAATACTCAAAATGTTCAAATATCATAATTTGACCTTCCGATTTAAATTAGCCGCCATTTCCATCAATCTTCATTGACAGTGTTTCTATAATGACGTAGTAAAAACTTTGCGATTACTTGTGGTTTGATCAAGATGGAGCGATTGTTCATTAAAGAACGCAAATTTATTATGTAAACTCCAAAATGGAAAGTGTCGTACGCATTTCGGAAGAACTTTAGCACTGTCAGAAATATTGATAATTGTATGAAGAAATTAGTTAGGTTGGGTCAGTAAAAGCTAATAGACAACGAGTTTACAGTCGCGCTGCCCAAATCCAACACATTTCTGAGGTACGGGTTGATGAAAACCCGAAAATGTTACTACGCAAACGTTCACAGCAATTCAACATTAAGGGATCGAGTCTGCGTAACAGTTTAAAGAACGACCTCTATTAAAAATATTATCAGATACAGTTGACTCAAGAATTAAAACAAGACGATCATGAGTTACGTCGTACGTTTGTTAATTAGGCCTTACAAAGAAGGTAACAAAACTACGTTTTTCAAAAAAGTAATCTTCAACGACAAACCACAAAAAGTCCGACTTTAATTGACCGCCTAGGTCGTGCGACCTCCCACCACTGGATTTATTCCTTATGGGGTTATTTGAAGGAGTTTACGGTAACAATCCTCAAACACTTGAACAGCGTCGAGTTAACGTTACTCAAGCAATTGGATGAATTGGACAGAATGTCTACGATAATCTCATCGAAAGTTTTGAGAAAAAAATGTTATCAAGTCAAAGAAGCACACCAGTCACATGCCAGATATAATTTTGATTATTAACTGCAACTTTAAAATGAACTTATACAATTATGATATTTAAAGTGTTTTTTGTGTTTTATTATCGAATTAAATCGAATTTTTGACACCCTTTTAACCATTTTATTTGATTTTTATAAATCTATGTACCTACGAAAGTAATAATTTAATATTTTTCAATTTAAACACTAATTAGAAAAGATCTCAAAACAATTTTCAAAGTACATTAAACTCAAAAATACTATGCAGCTGCCGAAAATTTTACAAAAAAATATTGATAGTTTATATACGCAATAATTCTTCCCTTTAATGGTGAACAACTGTTCACAACTTTTTTTCAAATTACCATCACGTTTGCAGACTTATTTAAAATAATGTGAAATATAAAAGTATACCGAACTCACTTAATTTTCGTGTTGGTCATAATTAAAATGTTATTTAACATAACTATTTTTTCATAAATGTATAATTTAAGTAATTTTAAGCATGCAGTTTTAACATTTACATACATGCAATGTGTTTACACTAGTTTCTGTTAATAACTTTGATGTTGAAATGTGTTCAGTAAAACATAGTTTTTTAGTTTTATTGTTTTCTTCTTATCCCACTTAATTTACTACTTCTAGTATTTATGTTCATTACCTCAAATATTAAAAGTCATTTTTATTATTACCAGTTTCCCTTTTGTTAAATGTTCATATATATATATATATATATATATATATATATATATATATATATATATAAGTATATATACTTGTACTAATGTTAATTCCATTATATACCTACCATATCAAAACATTTAAAATGTTGCTAAGTTAATATTACTTGTAACCAGGTGGATATATTGAAATCATACATAATGGGACAAATGTTTTAAATAATTGTACTTATCTATTTACTTTACTTTTGATACTTTGTGTAAGTCTATATTTTAACGTAGAGGATCTTCTTCTACACCACTGAGTGTGAAATTACAAAAAAATTACGTCATAAAACACTACCTTAGGACATGCTAAAAGTTCCACTTAATAAGCATACACTTTCTATACTGTTGACGTGTTATTTTTTACTAAAATGTAGTGCAACAGAAGGTGGTAAGCGAATTTTATTTTTTTATATATATATATATATAATATATATACTTGTACTAATGTTAATTCCATTATATACCTACCATATCAAAACATTTAAAATGTTGCTAAGTTAATATTACTTGTAACCAGGTGGATATATTGAAATCATACATAATGGGACAAATGTTTTAAATAATTGTACTTATCTATTTACTTTACTTTTGATACTTTGTGTAAGTCTATATTTTAACGTAGAGGATCTTCTTCACACCACTGAGTGTGAAATTACAAAAAATTACGTCATAAAACACTACCTTAGGACATGCTAAAAGTTCCACTTAATAAGCATACACTTTCTATACTGTTGACGTGTTATTTTTTACTAAAATGTAGTGCAACAGAAGGTGTAAGTCGAATTATTATTTTTTATATATATATATATATATAAGTATATATACTTGTACTAATGTTAATTCCATTATATACCTACCATATCAAAACATTTAAAATGTTGCTAAGTTAATATTACTTGTAACCAGGTGGATATATTGAAATCATACATAATGGGACAAATGTTTTAAATAATTGTACTTATCTATTTACTTTACTTTTGATACTTTGTGTAAGTCTATATTTTAACGTAGAGGATCTTCTTCTACACCACTGAGTGTGAAATTACAAAAAAAATTACGTCATAAAAACACTACCTTAGGACATGCTAAAAGTTCCACTTAATAAGCATACACTTTCTATACTGTTGACGTGTTATTTTTTTACTAAAATGTAGTGCAACAGAAGGTGGTAAGCGGACAATTTTGTAGAATTTGGAATATAAAATTAAATTATTTAGACACCACAAATCATCTTCATTTGATTGTGTCACTGGAACATAAAATAGCTTTATTTCCTTAAGAACGACAAAAAACATGAATTTTGATGGTATTAATGTTTTAAATGAAACTCCGAGTATATATATATATATATATATATATATATATATATATATATATAACATTTTAATTCCGCATGAAAAAAGTACCTCGTATTATAAGGGAGTAAAAAGTTCTTCGTATAGCCCGCTTGTGTATTATAATCTGTCTCAAGATCATTCGACAGCAAATATACTGACTTGCCATACAAAGTGTGTTACTACTGATAACATAATATAGAGAGAGTATAAATATGAGCGAATGCTTGCAATAAGGGTTTCCGTTCTAAAGCGAATCTACGTGGAGACAGTCATTATTAGTCGAACCAATGACATCTGTTTTGCCGATGATATCCTTTCCGATATTGGATAAATACGTTATTTAATTTCGTGCAAAAGAAGATCCGCGAGTCGCTTATTTCAATCACGATATTTCAATAATTTACAAAAATATATATTTAATGTTCTTGATTTGAAATAAATTGAGGAAAATATATTTTTCGTTCTTACCTTGTAATATGAGCTAGTTACGCGGTACAAATATGCGTTATCTTGGAATTAGAAGCTACATTTCTCGGCTTAACTCGAATGGACAGATACTTTGACAGAAAAGAATGACTTATTAAATTTATTCACTGGAAGAGGATGTCCGGAGTTGTTTCAACAACGACATAAAACCCACTGATAAGAAGAGGGTGAAAAATGTATTTATGTTTTTGGAAGAAGTTGGTAACAACCCTTTTTGAGTTGTATTAAATATACCGTAACTTAAGGTCTTTGATTCGTTCTGTTGTAAATATAAGAAAAAAATTTAATTAATTTTGCATTATAGATATGAGGTAGGCAACTTAATTTGCATTTATTTTTAGGGGTTTTCAGTGTATACTTCAAAGGTTTATACTTCCACTTCCATAAATTATTTTTCTGATCATTTTATTCGCGCATTACGTCATCATTGACTTAATTCTGCTCATATCCTTTCGCGCACAACTACATCATCATCTAATTTCAAAGCATCCATTTTTCCACTTCCTGATGAATGTTAAGAGAAGCAGAAAGCATTTTTGGGTTTTCTCCTAAATTTTGTGTGAAAGTGCCATTGATTTGATGGTAAGATATTTTAACGCATTATACTAAAAATTAAAACACTTGCTCTTTTATGGCACTTTTATTTCACTTTTATTTTGATTTAAACTTTAGTTACATTTTAAGTACGCATTTAATTTTACTGTTGCGTACGCTTTCATTTTATAATCGCAATTTTTGCATTGAAAATTTCAAGAAATGCAATAAATATTGGATTATTCAATTTCAAGAAGAAAATTTATAAGGATAATTCCATTTTATGGGTGTGGTTGACAGCATAAAAGCATTGTTATTGCAATATATTGCGCAACATTACACAAGGATTACGTCATCTTAGTTTGCATTTCTGCATTATTTTTTTATAATACCAGGGATTCTCAAGATTTTGTATATTTAGTAACAGGTATTTAATGTTTACTGATTTTTTTAGTAATTTAAGCTTTTTACAATTAGTTTTTTAAGATATATTTTATTTAACCCTATCACTTTAAATATTTAATAAACATAGTTGTATATTTTTTATTGTTTTACATTTTGATAAATTTTTAGTGTAGAACTCGGTTTAGTTATTCCGAGTATTATTAAAAAATAACTTGGCGTCCGAGATCATTTTTATTAGTGTTACATTGCAAATTTTTTTTTATATTGATGTTCAGTGGAAGTAAGCTAGCAGAAAATTGTGGTAATCAAGCAAATCAAAGAATGAACCTCCCCACGTTAATCTACCGAGTTGAGTCGAAGGCATTATTTTGGTGAATGGTTAGTATCTCCAGTTACTTTAACGATTTGTGTTTTTGGAGAACTTTTTTACTTATTTCTTTATTACTTTATTATATTATTTTTTATACGATTACCATTTACATCTTTCATTGTAAGTTCACAAAAAAATATAACTTTCTAGCTATTAGAGTTTGTAACGGTGATAAGACATAGAAGGAACAAATAGCTTTTTTAACATCTGCTGAGAAGGGGTCTCTAATAAACTAATGTTTCAACCATTTTGTAGATACAGTGACGCCATCCGAAAATTCAGCTGTACTCTTAGTACTGGATGAACATTACACATACATACTAAACCTTAACTTTGTTAATTTGGCCAGAGAAACCAATGTGGTGATAATCTCATTTCCTCCTTGTTTTACCCGTAAACTCAAGCCATTCAATAAAACGTTTATGGGTAAGTCGTGCTATGTGGATAAGGCAATGGATCTTGCATAATAGCCGACCCCTTTCAAAATATGATATACGCGAAATTTTTGATAAAGCTTACCTTAAAATGAAGAAATTCAGTGAATGGACTCCACACTACAGGAATTTTCCTATTAAATAAATCAATATTTTCCGATGCAGATTTGATTGCATGTAAAATTCAAAGAGAATATAGCTTCGACCAGTTGAATATAAGCCATTTCTTCTTTGCTTGTATAGCACCACTTTTCAAACAATTGGATAATAATCCTCCATGTAGACATTTAGATCAATCTGAATTCTCATATCTACCACAATCAACCTGAACTGTCAGCAATACGAGAAAAGACAGTAACCCCATTAGACGTTTCACCTATTTTGACGGTAGGTAGAAATGCATTTAGAGGAGCTGCTATTATAACCTCTTCGCCTTATAAAGAAGAGCTATCTGAAAATGTGAAAGATATTAATAAGAAAAACGTTAAAGCTCTTAAGAAGAAAATTGCAGTTCAAGCAAGTCGGCGGAAATCGCTTATGAAATGGAAAGGAGGGTTATTAAAACAAAGGAAGAATCTTCTGAGAGCGGAGGTGAGGCAGATTTTCACCTACAGACGAAGATCAGGTTTTAGAAGAAGTTCGCGGAAAAAAGCGCTTTTAAGATTTAGACCCAGTGCATTTTCTGTGAGTCAAAATCTTCCGTAAACTAAAGAAAGGAACTGTGGGTCCAATGTCCTATGTGTGGAATGTGGTGCCATGTTGACTGTTCAGGTGCGGAAAAAGACAAGTATATTTCCCGCAAACGGGAAAAATGTCACGATAATGTGTGTAAAAAAATATTACGACCTTGCAACCTAAAAAGGAATTACAAGAATTGAAATAATATTAATAATGATATTTAGAATAATTATGCATGCCCTTTTACCTTCCAATCGACATACACATACGTAGGTATAGAAGGTTATGCAGTCCACCTCTTTTCACTAACGCTAAATCGACTTCAGTAAATACTTAGCTTTTGGGTTTGTAAGTGGTGTATTTTTATATTTATATTTCACATAAATCTATACGTTTCGATAACAATTATAGTTATCGTCCTCAGTAAATGGTAATATGTAAAATTTGCTCGAATCGTTAGAACAAATTTATGAAATATGAAAAAGATGAAAACACCACATAAGACTGCTATTAACAGTTTGAGGAATGCATAAAGACAACTAAGGAATCTAACTTTTCTAAAGAATAACTAGATCCTTAATAAATTAAATATTATTAAACTGCAATTAAAAATTATTATTAATTTTATTAAGTACATAAATAAAAAGTTTACCTCGAGTAGGATTTGAACCTACGACCTGTACTTTGCTAGTACTCCAGCAAAGTACAGGTCGTAGGTTCAAATCCTACTCGAGGTAAACTTTTTATTTATGTATTTAGTAAAATTAAGAATAATTTTTAACTACATATTCACCTTTGAACTTATTCGTTCATAACAAAACTTATAATAAATTATTAAACTGCCTTGAAGAGCGCACGTGTGCGCGTGTGTGAGTGTGTTTGTGTGTGTTGTGTGTGTGTGTGTGTGTGTGTGTGTGTGTGTGTGTGTGTGTTTGTGTGTGTAGTATCTACTCTAGAACGACAAAACGTACGTACTTCAATTTCGTATTTAAGCTTATTTTCATTTCTCCTGGAGCTGATTAGGTTTTGGGAGAAATTAGCAGTTTTTGATTTGTATCAAATATTTCTGAAACAGCTGATATAAAAATACAAACACATAGACCTTAAACATATCGATTAATTTTGATACGACGCGTAATTTATCGGCAAAAAAATTCCAAGGTAGAATTTAAGTGTTAGTTCAATATTTTTCAATATTTGAATAACGATTAATGTTATAAGAAAATGTGTAGACATATGTAAAACAAAATTATTACACATAACTTTTCTTGGTAAATTCTCGTAATATGAAACAAGATAAGCATAAAAATTAATTAAGCAAGATTGAAAACGCTTATTGTTTTCGTCTTTACAATGTTGACTATATTCGTTATGCATGTATTCAAAAGAGATGCTAAAAATATTATTATTAAGGTTATTTAATTGTTTTGTGTTGCTCTACACCTAATACGTTCATAACGACAATAGGCAACTTTGTAAAACAAAAACAATAATCTATGTGAGATGGACGTTTAAAACCTCTTGTCACATAGAGATTAATAGATAGATTATAATTTAAAAAAAATTTCAAGGTCTATATTTTGGTATTTTTATATCTTCAAATATACGGTTGTTTCAAAAACATCTTAACCAAAAACTATTCCTAGCAAACCCATCCTCTTCGCACGCTGAATTTCTCCCAAAATCTAGACATCTCCAGAATAAACGAAAATACGCAATTGTAAGTACATACCTGTTGACCTTCTGGAGTTATCATGGATACTAACATACATCTACATACACACACTCACACGCATACGCACACGCACACGCACAGGCACACACGCACACGCACAGGCACACGCACACACAGGTACACGCACACACAGGCACACGCACACACACGCACACGCACAGGCACACGCACACACACGCACACGCGCACGCGCACGCGCACGCACACGCACACGCACACACACACACACACACACATGCACATGCGCACACTCACACTCATCCGGACATCACTCCTTTCTTGGCGAAACTTGGCCAAACCTTGTAAAATGAGCAAAAAGTCTATTTAGCGATAGTGAAAAAAAGAGTTGATTACATGACCTTCTAGAAGGTAAAAGTTAAGGTGACACATTAGAATTTATATATGAATTTCATAATGGCCTTTTTATAAACGCAAAATAAAAAAATAAATTGATTCTTTAATAAATATTTTTAAATTGGTATTTTGGAAGGTATTTTATACTGCGTAAAATATCGTACTTGACTGGATTGATTTGAACCCTATAATGTGTACTTTACTGTAGTGAAATCCGCTACAGGACTAAAAAATGTAAGCGAATTACGGCTGTGAATTATTAAAACGTGAGCTAGCGCGTGCGCTTGCGAGCGTATGTGCGAGTGCCTGTGTAAAACTTTATGTTTATTACTAAAATATCTCGTTTTACTTTTTTCGTACATGCGCTGAAAATTAAGTTTCACCTCAACCAAGATCCTAATTTTTATAAATGCAAATTACTACAATTTTTTTTGTATTTTAACTAATTTCAAAGTTACTTCATATAAAGTAATACAGTTTGAATTTGATAAATGCCAGTCAAAAATAAAATTCGTTGTTTTGCACAATTGTTTGCAAAAAATGACTCCAAACGGAGAAATTCAAAAGTCAAATGAGTTTTACATAAAAGAATATATGTTATTTATTCAGAGCAAGCGAATAAACCAAGTATAAGCTATTAATGAAGATATGCCGGTTTATACAGTAGAATTGATAGACGACTTTTATTATACACTTTATACTCACGTTTCGTACTTATATAACATTTTTGTAGTCTAAAAGACTATCCAACTCTTTTGTGTGGTTTAAATATTCAATGATAGGTATTTGGATACAGGGGACCTCATAACGGATATTACCGGTCTCAGTTAAATTTTTTTGACCCACTACAATGACTCTCATTTTTAGTTAAAAATAAAAATAATAACTTTAAATTACGCGCATAAAAATTTTGCGAGTGTCTCGGAGGTTAGCAACAAACACAGTAATCCAGCTAAATTCAAATATCTATCCATTTTGTAATGGGCGCTCGTGCAACATATGATTTAAGTTGCTTTGATTTTGGTGGCTGGTTATATTAAAATAATTGGAATGTCTTATTGATAGCTTGCGTTAATTTTTTAACAAGAGAATGGGTGTGTTTTGGTAGTTTAAATATATTTCAATCTATTTATTTCTAAAAATGTGTTAATTAGCGATGGACATCCTTAAATTTTCTGTTTAAACGTATAGTCAAGGAAATGGTTCATGTGATTCAGCAATGGCACCAAGGGAGGGAAAGAAGAATCATTGAGAAACAATTTTTTCGCGTACATATAAAAACATGCAGAGAGTTATTCAAGCGGTAAAGGAGAACGGCGTAAGAAAAAAGCTAATGGCGGGGCAATATAATATTTCGCTCTGATTAGGAAACTGACAGGCGAAGTACCTCTTGCCATAAAAATGAATCCTTCGATAGAGTTGTCTGAAAATCAAGAGGACACTTTAGTGGAAAAAAGTATTTTCTGAACACAGAGACTGAAAGGCTGACCAAGCGCTGCAGGGACCAGCAAAACACGAGCTGTTGTGACTCCAGGTTCAATGAAATATTAGACAAATTGAAGGAAGAATAACTTGGTAATATACTTCAGGACCCTACCCGTACATTTATCTGTGTAAACTGTGGTAAAGAGCAATATTTTGTACTGTTGGCGAAGTCGTGCTACCAATATTACTTACTTAAAATTTGAAAATATATTTGACTTCTATTACTTTTTGTTGACTGTCACTTCTTACATCTTACTCAAAACGACAGTCGATTTCATGATGACCATGGGATAATATTAATTTCACTTTATCCGAAACACACAAGCACCCACGTCTACACCCACATCCACCCTCATCCGCATACTCACCCTCACATTCACTTGCACACTAAGATGCACACGCAACTCACGAGAGCACACACTTACCCACACTCCAACACACACGCACACACCGCACATACACACACACAGACACACACACAAACACACGCAAATTCACAAATACACGAACTCGCGCACGCACACACGCTTCTCGTACCCACACACGCACCCACCCAAGTATACACGCACATACACACACAAGCTCACAAGCACTGTCGGACACAAGCACAAACGCACACGGTCACCCACCCAGATGTGCACGGGCGCGCACCTGCACGTACAGACCCTCGCACGCACGCACACACGTACAGCCCCCTACACACACATACACACACACACACATACACTGAATTACACACACTCACAAGTACACACGCACATATGCACACACCTACCTAACCATACGTATGCATACACCTACCAACCACGCACACACTCACCCACACACACGCCCACATACACCCTGAAAGTGACATCGACTAAATTAGATATTGTGTTATACTGCTCCTACAATTGATACAATCAACATTTCGCTATTTCACTAACGCACGAGCCCAAGCGCACACACATACCCATACACAAACACACACACACACACACACACACACACCACACACACACACACACACATACAGGAACGCACGCACGCACACGCACTCATACGCCTCCTCGCTACCACGCACGCACGAGTGAAGGCACACACATACGCACGCGCGCACACACGCACGCATGCACACTCGCACACACGCACACACACACACGTACGTACACAAGCACACACGCACACAAGCACACACGGACACAAGCACAAACGCACACGTATACCCACAGACATGTGCACATACACACACACGTGCACTCACGCACACACCCTCTCATGTACTCACGCACTCATACGTGCACAAACGCACGTTCTCACGTACGCACAGCCCCTCTCCACACACACACGCATACGCACACACACCCTCACACACGCATGCACACACCTACCTACCCATACGCATGCATAACCCACCAACCACTCGTACACACGCAAACATGCACACATGCACACTCGCACACTCGCACATACACACACACACACACATACGCACATGAGCACACACGGACACAAGCACACACAGACACAAGCACAAACGCACACGTATACCCACGGACATGTGCACATACGCACACACGTGCACTCACGCACACACACCATCTCATGTACTCACTCACTCATACGCACACACACGCACGCTTGCACATACGCACAGCCCCCCCTCCACACACACACGCAAACGCACACACATCCTCACGCTCGCATGCACACACCTACCTACCCATACGCATGCATAACCTACCAACCACTCGTACACACGCACACATGCACACGCGGGCTCATGCACGCACACACACATACTCACACACTCACACGCACACATATATACACACACACGCACGCACGCACACATACGCACACCCACCGAAGGTGACGGCGTCTAGATTAGACAGGTTATGCTGCTCCAATAGTTGCTAAAATCAACATCCTTACATTTCTCTTTCTCTGGCCATCTAGCCATATCACTACCGTTCAACATGCGTAAAGTAATGAACCTTACTCCATATTGGAAACTTGATACAAAATGAATACTTTTCTTTTTGCTAAAGCGCTAAATGAGACCGAAAATATCGAATTCTGGTGGGGTAAGTATAAACTCGAAATTAGACAAATGATAATTCTTTATCACAAAGAGAGCAAAGAGGGGTCAGGATATTTGTAATTTACATACCCAAATACATAGGATTGCGCATCAAGGAGAAGATGACCTCAGGAAGCAAGAGATGCGGATATTATTGCATAAAACAAAAGATGCATACTTTAAAGGAAGTGAATGGAAACTAAATATAACAAACTTGTGCAAGCGGATCGTCCTACTGTAAGCAAAAGCTTCATACCTCCTTTAAATCTTTGTCTATACTAAATTATAACGATGAGATAATCGAGGGCCCGTTTAAGATATGTATAATTGGTAATTATGCATATCTTAATCAATCTTAATTCAAGAAAACGTGTAGAAATAAAGGAATCGATATAAATGAATGCAGCCCTCTATACGAATATCCAGTACCTTTGAACCCCGGCGATAAGGATTGTTTGGATCAACCAGTCTCTCTTGAAGAGTTAACAACAGCACTGGCCTCTCTTAATAAAAATAGCTCCTCTGCAATGGATGGTTTAACGGTGCAATTCTATTGTATTATGTTACAACAAGCCTTCGAAAATAAACAATTTTCTCCGTCAATAAGGAAAGCAGCAATAGCTCTTTTACCGAAGAATGGTGATTTATTGGATCTAAATAACTGACGCCCTATTTGTTTGATGTCTACCGATTCCAAAATTTTTTCGAACTAAGTATCTAACATCTCCAAAATTATTTTATTGTCCCAAAATTATGCTGTGCCCGGTAGATCTACGTATGATACTCTACACTTGCATAGGGAATTAATAAATTACGCTAATTAAAATAAAGTTCCTGTAGCAACAATTTATCTTGGTCAAAAAGCAGCGTTTGGAAAGTTTCTTACAAACACATGTTCATGTGCTAAAAGTTATGAGTTTTGGACAGGATTTAAATGCCATAAAACTGTTATACACAAATTCTTTTAATCGTGTGAGATTAGTGCTAACAGCAACCGATAAGTTTGAGTTTAGATATGGATGCCCTTTGTTACGTCCTTTGTTTACCATTGCTATCGAACCTTTCTTAGCGTTATCTAGACATTTCCTAACAGGAATTACTGTGGCAAAATTACCTACATCTATTAAGATAACCGTGAGTGCATACGCGGATGATGTGTCGAGTTTTATCGCAGTGAATGAAGATTTTAGTATTCCAAAAAACTGTTATATCAGATACGCAGAACAATCTGGATCAAAACTAAATTTAGCAAAGTGTAAAGGTTTTGGTGCGGTAGTTGGGAAGAGAGGGAAGAAACACCACTTGGAATCACTTGATTTCCAAAATACGAATGTTAAGAATTTATTTTTCTAATGATCAGAAACAAGACGTTGATGACTATTCACGACTTAGTGCAAGCGGTTGATGTTTTAATAAAGAACTGGAAATAGAAGTTGCCATCTTTATCGATATTAGGCCGAAAAACGGAGGTAAATCAATACATCGCACCAAAGATGTGGCACATTCTTCACTGCCTTCCAATTACCTTGTAGTAAGAACTGTATCTGCAGAGTAAGATAACGGGATACACTGGGTTAATCACCGACATTTATGTCTTACTGTTTGTTATCTAGGTTCACATACCATCTAAAATCTAAAACATTTTGAATCAAGCTGACACAAAGAATTCTTAACGATAAATAAAAGAAGCATTGGAATACCATTGCAAATTTAAACCTTATGCAATCAGATTCTTTAGGTTTAACGTGGGACTGGATGTTTCTGAACAGCAAAACCCCAAAAAACATCAACTATCGAACTTAATTATTCAAGTAATAAGAACTGTACAAAGTATTGATGTGATTTTGAATAATGTAGATCCACCTATTCCAACAATGGAATCCCACCCATTTTTTCGACCAACTCTCATAAGTTAGGTTTTTCTAAAAGTTAGCTCACATTACAGAAGAATTAAATTAATCTTCGGTGAACAGCTTAGTGCAGAACATTATAAAACTCTACAACCAAAGAATTCAATAACGTTTAAGTATGAAAATAAATACTGCAAGTTAAATTTTAAGTCGATGAGGAAATTACAGCAAACCTTAACAGCAAGCTACAAAATACACCCTAGTACCATACAAAAATTAAAAAACACCGAGTACGATTCAATAGTTCAGCAATCACCATCAGGTTTCGGTTATACCGGAAGTAGACCTTAACTCTGTTATTTGAAATGAATGTATGCATTTTTATTACATTTTTAAAATCTACGCTAAATTTAAATGTTAATTTGTAAAATGCACCCTATGTCTAAAATGCACCATTTTTGAGTTCTTTTACTTTTTTCAGAAATTTTATACTTAGTGTTGTTAGTTTATAAGAATAATCATAATTTAGTTTCTATTGTTATAATTGTTTCAATTAAAAGTTTGGTTTTAAAAAGAATTGTTTAATGCTTTATTTTGAGAATGAAGTACATACTTTGTTTTAGATGTACTTTAGTTAAGTAGATAGCATTTGTTTATTATTGATTGCTTTAAAAGCCAACTAAAAATTAATTTTTAGTTTAATTACCGAAAATGTCGATTTTTTTAAGATTATACAAAAACTATAAATTTTTGGAACAGAGACATATTTACAAAGTCACCCTATTTTTTAGCTTAGAATCCATTAATGCAGTAAAAATAGGGTTACTATTTAAAAACATTACCTTTTCGAATTTATGAAATTGCAAAATTTCACGCCATTTTTCGAACACCCTGTATAATTTATTTTTGTAAGATTCTGTAAGTTGTGAGTTCTGTGTGTGCAAGTATTAAAAAATGTTTAGCCTAGCTCGCTTGTACCTTGAGAAATTATATTTTTTGTGAACAGGTGCATCTGTCAAAAATTTTGAAAAAATAAAATAACTCAAATACGGTGTATTTTACACGTAGGATGCTTTTTACAAATTAACATTTAAATTTAACATAGATTTTAAAAACATAATAAAAATGGGTACATTCAATTTAAAATAACAGAGTTAGGGTCTACTTACTTACGGAAGCTGCCCAAAATTGAAAATATTTTAGTTAAGCTAGATTTATATATATATATATATATATATATATATATATATATATATATATATATATACTATATATACCATCAGCGAGTAACGCTTCGTTGCTTATCTGGTGAAAGAGAAAGTGAAAATTATGAAAGTTTAAGGAGTTCTGAGTAGCTTAAAAGTCTTTGATCGTGATTATTCATAAGAATTTGTTTGTTTTTGAACTTTCATAGCAATCACTTTCTCTACTACATGATTTTTATCAAACATATGTAGGGCTACGGCAGACTTATCCCAACGTTTATATTTGATATGAGCTAAATGTTCTTTAAAGCGAATTTTGATAGGTCGTTTGGTTTGCCCTACATATATTTGTTCACAATGTTTACAATTAATTTTATTTGCTTATCCACTTGATCTTTTGGATTGCCTAAAAGAGTTTGCAAACTATTATCTGGAGTACCACCTGTATTCAAATTAATTGTGGAAAAGAATTTAGATAGACCTTTTGTGTAAGCAGGATAGTTTGTTAATTTTACATATTTTGTTTCTATTTGTTCTCTAGCGTCACCTAATGTAGTTACATTCTTAACCCTCATCCTATGTGTTTGTTTCTTAACTAGATCCATAACCACTTCATCTGTGAACCCAATGTATGTAGCTATTTCTATAATACTGCGCAATTCCTTATTATAATTTTGAACTGAAAGAGGAAAATTAAGCAATCTATGAACCAAACAATTAAGAGCTGCAAGTTTATGCTGCCCACGGGGATTGGAGTCATTGGTTATTAATCTTTTAGTGCTAGTTTCCTTATGGTAAATATCTATATCTAGTTTACTACCATTTCTTGTTGCTAGAGTATCAAGGAACGGGGGACTGTAGTTTGCCTCTACCTCTATGATTGTCGGAAATTTAGAATTTAAGGTTTTTACAAAGTTCTCAACACTACAAATTTTAGCATTAAGGATGGCAAACACATCATCCACGTATCTAATCCAAACTCTAGGAAAATAAGACAAATCGAGTTTTAAGTCTGTTTCTTTACCCATGAATAGATTGGTCATAAACTAAGTTATTTGTCATTTGCCATTTTAAGTAACGCTTTATTAGGGAAAATATGGTGTAAATTATTTATACTGTCTGATAATTCAGTACGTCTTTATTAGATCATTATCTTCTATGGCCTTTGGGATTTTAACCAACGTGTTATTAATTGAGTAGGCACCTGTCAGAAAACTAGGATAAAATTGATTTTCGTAAAACGTCATTTTTCTAATAAATTAGTTAACTTTCATTAGGTTTTGACACATAATTTAAAGTTTAGTTTTAATCCTCATGGATTATTCGTTTCAACAGCGAGTTTTTTGTGTAGAAACTTACATAAGAAGTAACTCAATAGAAGAAGTAAGGCGTGCATTCTGTCGTCAATTTAACAACAATAGGGGTCATGCTCCAAACCGTAAGACTGTTATGCCATGGACTCGTCACTGGCTTGAAAATGGTTCTGTGAAAAATTTGAAGAAACCAGGCTGTCGAAGAACGATTGGTACTCCTGAAACTATTGCACGAGTCAAAACTTCGTTGACGAGAAGTCCCACAAGGTCTGACAATACGCAATCCCTTGTTTTGGGAATATTAATCCTTCACGGGAATTAAAATTTCATCCGTACAAATACCAAATGGCGCAACATCTTAGTTATCAACATAAATAAACCAGATTAGGATTTTGCCAAGAATTTTTAGATTTACATCGAGGAGACATCCACAATTTTTTAATGACTGACGAGGCAAATTTTTATTTGGACGGTATGGTTATTAAACAAAATTTTATTTTTTTAATTATTTTGGTGTGCGTTTGGATCTTTTGGCATTATTGGTCCTTATTTTTTTTCAGTGACGTCCAAGTGTTACGTAAATATGCTAGAGACGTTTTTTATTCCTGATTTAGAAAGAAGGGGATTACTAAATAATGCGTTATTATTCCAGCAAGATGGAGCAACAGCACATACAGCTGGAAACTCTATGAGAGTTCCGCGAGAATTATCTAATGAACGACTCATTTCATAATTTGGGGATTTAAATTAGCCTTCGAGTACCCCGGACATAACTGCACCAGACTTTTTTCTGTGGGGCTGTTTAAAGACGAAGGTTTCTGCAACTCGTCCAGAAAATATCCAAGAACTCAAAGTCCGAATTGCTGAAGAATTTCGGCTAATAGATCATGTTTTGCGTCAGTTTGTCATCAATCATTATTTGTCCAATCTAAAATGTTTGTTTCATCAAGTTTTAACAATTTTATTGAGCTGTTGAAATGGATAGTCTATTATGGAGGAGCAAGTATATTTATATATTCGCAAAGTTTCAGACAGATACTCTGTCCTTCGACAGGCGTAATATCAAAGTAACAAATATTGACAAAGTAACATCAAAAATGATGTTACCTTGTCAATATTTGTCACCTAGATATTACGCTTGACGAAGGACAGTGTATCTGCCTGAAAGCTTGCGACTAAATAAATATATAAATAATTTACACCATCTTTACCTTCCAACCTACATATACATATGTAGGTATAGGTTATGCAATCGACTTTTTTTTTTACTGTCGCTAAATCGACTTAGCTCATTTTACAACTTTTGGCCAAGTTTCGCCAAGATCGGCCATGATGTCTGAATGTCTGTGTGTGTTGATGTATATCAGTATCCGATAACTCCAGAAAGAAAATACCAACGTAATTAAAATTTAGTATTTAAGCTTGTTTTCATTTGGCGTGAATCTAATTAGATTTTGGGAGAAAACCAGAAGCGGTGAGGGGAGATTTATCAGGGTCAGTTTTTATCAAATATTTTTAAAACAGCTGCATATTTCAAAAATATAAAAATATATAGATATAGAACTTAAACACATCGATTAATTATGTTCCGTATAATTTTTTGATGCGATGCGTACTTTAGCGACAAAAAATTCTTAAGGTAGAATTTAAGTGTTAGTTCAAATTTTTTCATTATCTGACTAACGATTAATTTTATAAGAAAAAATGTGACCACATTTTTTAAAGAAAATTTAATTTTACATCACTTTTCTTTATAAACTTTCTTAATATAACTCAAAGTAAGTCTAAAATTTAATTAAATATGAATGAAAATGGTTAAACTGTATTATTGATATTTTATAGGAACGGGCGGTTTTGGAATTTTTTTTAAGTTAACGTGTATATATTAATTTCTATCTGACATGAAGTTTTAAACGTCATCCTGACAGATTATTTTTTGTTTTTACAATGTTTCCTGTTTTCGTTATGAACGTATAAAAAAGTGGTTGCATAGTTACCCTTAAACAATTATAGTTAAAATTATTTCATTTATTTTAATTTTTCAAGTTAGCATCTAGATATCTATTAACCTCTGTCAGACATGAAGTTTTAAACGTCTGTTTGACATAGATTATTGTTTTGTTTTTACAAAGTTGCATATTTTTGTAATGAATTAATTATAAAGAGGGTTGCATAATTATCCTAAAAAAATATTATTAAAATTATTTCATTTCAATTTCGTAGGTTGGAAGGACGTGTGGTATTCCACACCAGATATTTTCTCAAATAAAACGTTATTTAGAGCACCATGTTCTTGTTTGAAGAATTGATGGTTAATTTTGAAAAGGGTTTGTTTCATACACAACTCTGCTAATTTAAAGTTGTTCTTCTACTTGTGCTTCGACCAAATGGTTTTGTTTTAAAACATCTTCTAGATTAACTAAAGTTTGACCTATAGGGAAGCTAAAATTTGTAATGTTGAGAACTTTGTAGAAACCTTAAATTATAAATTTCCGACAAACAAATTTACCTATGATATGGATGCAAATAGAAACAACATATGTAGAATTACAAAACTATCCTGCTTACACACAAGGTCTATCTAAAATCTTTTCCACAATTAATTTGGAAACAGTAACTACTGCAAACTCTTTTAGGCAAATCAAAAAGATCCAGCGGATAAGCAGGATAGGTTGGAAATGTATAAAATTAATGGTAAACATTTTGAACAAATATATGTAGGTCGAACCAAACGACCTATCAAAATTCGCTGTAAAGCACATTTAGCTCATACTTATCAAATACAAATGTTGGGACAAATCTGCCGTAAAGCTACATATGTTTGATAAAAATCATATAGTAGATAAGGTATTAAAATACTAATTTTTTTGGGTTTTTAATGGTGTATTTTGAATAATACAATATAAACGTTTCGATAACACTCACAGTTATCTTGGTCAGTAGTAATATCTATTAAAATTGTTAAATATGTTGAAACAATTTTGTCAAAGTTGAAAAATTTTTCAACTTTGACAAAAAGTATTATACGTGCAATAATGGTGAAAGTATACATTTCCATAGATAAGGTAACTTAAACCAAACGTGATTGCTATGAAAATTTAGAGATCTTCAAAAACAAACAAATTCTAATGAATAATGATAATCGAGGATCTTTAAGTTACTCAGAACTCATTAAACTTTCACTTCCACATCCAACAGATATGGAACGAAGCGTTACTGCTGATGGTACACTCACATGTTCATCTTGACCGTCTGATAATGACAGTATCTATTAAATGGTGTTATTTAATATGTTGGCACGTATTATGTTTGCTGAAAGGCACTATATAAATTATACAGGTGCCCACATCTTTGACAATTAAGATTATATGCAATAATGAGTGTTAAAAGTAGAATACTGTATAACACAAAAAGGTAACTACAACCACAAACACAAGCACATGCACATGACACAGATTTAGAGATCTTCAGAGACAGACAACACAGACATAGACTACATGACATAATGATAATCGAGGATCTTAAGTTACACAGACACTCATTAAACTAATTCACTATCAGCACAATGCACAAGCAGATATGGAACAAGCGTTACTATGCTATGATATATAAACACATACACACCCACACAGCACACACTGATACATAGCACACAACTACACTACTAAACACGTTCGTTTTTTTACATACTTGTCTGGCACGCTGTATTATGTCACATAGGCACTATATACACACGTGTACCAACCAGGTGCCCACATCTTTAAATTGATTTTCATACCAGCAGTGTTAAACAACGTAGACATACACACACACACACACACACAAACATAAACACAACCATGCATGCACGTACACACACACAGCACTAGTAGCACACACAGAATACACACACACACACGACACAACACAGCACACAGACACACGACCACACACAGACACAGTCACAGACACAGACACAGGCACAAACACAAACACAAACACAAGCACAAGCACAAGCACAAGCACAAGCACAAACACAAACACAACACAAACACAAACACACACACACACGCGCCACACACACGCCACACATACAAATACACACAAACACACCCCCCCCCTCACCATACGCCACACCACACACACTCACATACACTCATACACACACGTGCGCTCACGCATACCCGCCCGCTCGCGCGCATGCCGGCCCCACTCACACTTCCACACACTCACAAACACATACACAAACACACGCACACACACACCACACACACACATGCATGCACTAGCACGCACAGCGCACCGCCCCATGCACTGCACTAGCACACGCACAGCACACACACGCCACGCACACGACACGACACACACTCACAAACACACGCACACACACACACACACACACACACACACACACACACACACACACACACACACAAATACCACACACACACACACACACACACACACACACACACACACACACACACTCACACACAGGCACACACATCCACGCACGCCCACGCCCACACTCACCCACGCACGCACACACGTCCATTCGCGCGCACACACGTCCATTCGCGCGCACACCCGCCCGCACTCGCGAATCCACACACACATAGACAAAGACACAGGCGCAGACGCAGGTAAAGGCACAGACACAGACACTCTCACGCATGCACACTCACACACACACACACACACACACACACACCACTCGAAGCCTAGCCCCCAGCCCTTCACTGTCACACACACACTAACGAAATTAATTGGTCAAAACATTAATTGGTTAAGCCCTATATAATGAAATGATTAAGTGGAAGCAAAATATCCTTCAGTCGCTTTGTGCTGATAAATCTGATTTTATTTTTTTTTGGTTGGGATAGTTCTATACATATTTACAGAAGTCACTGCATGTGCCAATTCAGAAAACCATAGTACTAATTTCTTGCTGTGCGTAGCTTTATTTAATTTACCGGACCTCGCAATTTTTAAACCACTGAATACTTTTAGGATGCATGAGGCTTAAGTTGATCTGACTTGGATCAATACCCCGGACATGACCTGCATATTTTGTAATTTATAGTGGGTTAAGTGTGCAAAATGGCCAATTACCGACTTAAAAATAAATTTACTAAAATCTAAGGCAGATTCATAGGGAAATTGTTCAATAAATTACCTAAAATAATGTTTTCTCTATGTATTTATTTGAGGTGTGGTATTTATCAAGTATGGATTCAGTAATATAAGAACCGTACCACCGTAACAGTGAAGTACATTCTCATGAAACATTTGATCTAACTATGCTTTGAATCGTTAATTTGACTTATTCTAAATAAAAAATCAGAACACCCACTTATTACGACAACTGCAAACATCCTCCATACCATTTACATCTCAACCTGGTTAGTTTTTCAAGATGCTTATCGCCCACTAAGGAACAAACCAAAGTAGCACCGGATACAAAAATGTGTATAAAAAATACATTACACAAATAATGCTAATAATAACTCATATAGAGATAATATATTGTAGGTGATTGGGTATGTACCTACCTGAAAAGGAAATCTTTAACCAGTTCTGACGAATACAAAAATAAAAACTAATTAACATGGGAAGGAAAATTTTATTTCATTTTCAGTTACTACGGGATAGTTTAGGACTGAACCTAATACGTTTTACATTTCCTTGAGAATCATGCTCTATTAACTATGTACATGCAAGTGAGAAATCAATTTGATTCAAGGCATATTGTTTTTGCTCCTATTTAGTTTATACATGATTGTAAAAAGTTAATAACTATGTTACAGCAGTACACATTTTAAAATGTATGTTATTTGAATAGACTGTTGTTTAACACTTACATTATATATTAAGGTACTACGCTGTCATAAAGAGAACCCACAGTTACATGATTATATCTGAATTTTCAAAAATCTGACAGCTTTAAATGAGCTGCATTTTATTCCCGCAGTTTGTTATTAATCATGTGTTTAATTAGATTACAAAGTAACACGATTTTGCTAAGTCTTAACATCAGAAAGTGTGAAGTATTGAATTAAATATTAAAATGGTCACTGAGTTGGATTGAAATTAATGTTAAATTAAAAATGTAATTCAAGTAGCTACATTGAAATAGTTTTTCCAGATAAAAAACAGGCAGGAATATATCCAAATATTTCTTTAAATTAAAATATCTAAAAAATTGTTTGCTACTGTGCAAAAAAATGTAAATCAAGCATTTATTTAAAGATAATTACATGTATAAGTGGTTAATAAAATATTGTTTACAACTTAAGGGGAATGTTTGGCCAAAACACTGGTTTATGTCTTTCCATGCAAATATCATAATTTAATTGTATTGCAGTTTCCATTCCAGAAATTTTTGGTGCCATTGTGCCATAGAGTACAGACATTTCTTCTAACTTCTTTTTGTTGGCATTTTCTTTGGGTGCGAGCCAAACTTTTTGTATCTTTTCGTTCACCGTTTGTTTTTTGTTACTATGGGTTTCTGGCTCTGTATTATGCTCCTGTTGTCCAAAATAATCCACGTAATCCTGTATTTGTTGACTATGAATATTTGAGATATGTTTATAAAGCATTTGATTTTCTAGTTCTAAAGCTAAAGCGCGAGATTTCCAATATGCAATTTGTTGTTGTTTATGCCAATCAGCGACCTCTTGTATTGGTTGTATAAACGATTCGTCTTGATAATCCATATCGGTAATGTTGATCACGGAAATATTATCGCACAAATCTTTAGAATTCCCACTTGATTTTAACGCTTTTCTAAGTTTCCAATAATTTAACCTACTTCTCTTTCGTCGTAAAATCCTTCTTCTGTTTTTCTTAAGTTTACGATCTACAACAAATTTTATATCCTTTTTTAACCTACGTAAACTTAATGTTTTCATACAAGCAATATCAAAGCATCTGTCCACCATTTTATACCATCTTTATGTATAGGGTGGGGCACATCTTTTGAACTGACGTATATTTTGTAATAATAAATTTCCGGACTTTACTTTCATCCATAGTTTTTCTATGCTTTCATATACGAAAAATGTGGATTTAAACGGGTACATCATAGCAATAACATGTATAATGTTATTTTTTTTCACCCCTCATTTTTGCCTCTTAATAATCTTCATACTTAACGATTAATCATAATTTAGAAGCGTTTTAGCATTGATGTATAAACAATGGTTTTAGTGGTAATAGTTATTTACAGGGAACAAACAGTAGTTTCTGTACAATTGATTATGAATGATCTTTTGTATATAAACAAGGGTATTAGCAAGTACTAGTGTTTTTTATTTTCCATCAGTTGTAGACAAAGTTGAAGATTGTACCATTGAATAAGGTACAATACCTACATTAGTTATTATTATATATTTTTCATATCTTACAATGGTGTAAGAATAATTTATTTGGGGAAACATTCAACTATATAGTGAGTTAAATTGTAAAGCATATTGATCATTGTTTATACATTAATGTATAAACAATGGTATTGACTAAATTTGTAAAGTAAAAAATTTTATTTACATGGGTTCTGTACCTACTCATCATAGAAATAAATGTATGTTACTTTCAGGATTTTCACCTTCTAGTAATCTTCAGATGAGAGGACTAATTATAAACTTATATTGAACTTTAGGATCGTTTCAGTGATATTTAGAGGACAGTAATTGTTTTATAAATTGACACTTATGTGTTGCTTCTAATTTTTTCCTAGCTGACCAATTTAATAGTATATTAAGTATTAAGAACAGTAAGGACAGTTTACCGATCGACGATAATGTTGGAGGAGATTGGTAAACTCCTTACTGTTCGAAATGCTTATGCTATTTTTTGTGCGATCAACAATACACTTGATGGCAAAATGTAGGCAAAACACATTTTATTTTAGCTCAAAATTGCTTAAAAGATGACCACAAGCCGAGCCACAAGCATATGTATTGTTTCCTTAGTAACCTGAATGTTAATGTGACAGTTGTAAAATAATTGTGTCAGAAATTCTGCTAATCAGTAAACTATTATTATTATTATTAAACTATAATTATTATTACCATTTCCAATTGTAACAATTGTACATTTAATATTAATAAATAATACTATACCCAAAACTCTGGCAGGTGTTTCAGTAAACTATGAATTTCACTTACTGTTCGCTGAACGGTGAGTAAATTACTTACCGTTCAGTTAGACTCATTAAACAGAAAATGCCACCTACTGTTGTCAAAACAGTGACAGTAAGTTGACAAAAATGAACGATCCCACAAAAAAAAAATTAATCAGATATTTAGACTTGTCAATATCGAAACAACTATTATTACTAAATAATATAGTACAGAAAGTTGCAAACAGATATGCACGTAACATACAGGCAAAATGGTTATTATAATATCAACCCAGTGCTCATTTAAATGCACATGGAAGTAGCAAATAAGATAACAGTTCTATAATACATCTTTAATTATTTCTATGCAACAAATAGATTCTATACAATCTAAAAGATCATTTGACCTGTCTACATTGTGTAAGTACCAATAAATTGCAATCTTTTATATTAGCATATTTTATTTTCTGCTACTTCCTAGACAAATCAAATATTATACCCTTGAATAAGGTACAATACCATTAATTATTCAACTATATTTTGATATCTTGAATTCGTTGAAGAATTCTGCTCATATAATGTTAAATCCAAAAACATTGATTAAGTAAAAAATGTGCTTAGTGTACCATACATGTAATACTTTTATAAGCAAAAACAAAACGTCATTCGCATGTATGCGGAATCCATATAGGTTAAAGTTATCACTGTAAAACTGTGTTTAAAATTTCTTTATTATAACAAAAGTACAACGTAAATAATTTAACGGCACGAGGCCATAATAGCACCAACATTTTCAAAATCAATTTTTTCATTAATATTCTTTGTTTTAATATTTTCATCTTGATTTGCAATAAAAATCAGTGCTCCTTCTTCTTTCCAACCATACTTCTTTACCCAGTGTTTTAAAGTTATATCATTAACATCACCTAATAATTCTGCTAAATGTAACCTATCAACTCGTTGATACGTAATACCCACAACGTGACACACAAATTTTCGAATAGAATCCAGAAAACCAGTAATACGTTGAGTCAATTCAGGCATAGAATGTATCCTTTTCCAAAAAGTTTGAAAATCACACCTTTCTAATATATCTGCTAAGTACATAATTTCACTAATTGGTTCTTTTTCAAGCTAAAACAGTTAAACTGATAAAATCTATCACACATACAATTAAATATTTAGCACCTGTCTTTCACTAAGTAGGCACTTGCATAAAATAAAGTCTGTGTGAGGAAAATTTGTTAACGCCTTCAATAAAATCTGGCAGGTTATATCAATATTAAAAAATTGGGGATTAAATTGGTATAACTTTAATACTGCAAGATTTGCTTCCAAGTCATAAGCATTTTCTCGAGATTGAATTTCAACATATCGCTCCAATGTTGGTAAGTTATCAGGGTTGTACCTAAAACCAGATTTTTTTAACAATATTGTATCAATAACATACAAATTAAATGCCTTTCGATTCCTTTAAGCATAGAAGCTACAGTTTGTTTCATTGCTTCTGCCATGCTTAATTATTTTTAAAAATATTGAAATTGGAAACAAGTTAAAAGCAACACGCACAAATGTGAGATGTGTAACTTTAATGTTGGGAGTATTGGGCCCTCAATCTTTAGGTTGGCAGTACTATCACAAACCAACGTTGTCATGTTTATCATTAACATTTGGTAAATATACAGAGTGTTTCTAAACCTGTTACACTACTGAAATTTCCATAATTTTGCACCATTCGTATTTATTACGAGGCAAAAGTACTATTATGATGTCTAATTTCAAACGGTTACATTTTATTTTATAGTATAAAAAATTATATGAAAAGTAAATAAATAGAACACTGTTTTAGAAAATATTAACCGTGAAGAGAGATTCTACTTTAATAAAATTGCATTAAAAAGATGTTCTATTTATTTACTCCACATAGATTTTTTCCTAATGTTGTATGAGCCCAAAACGAAATCTGGATATGTAAATGGTGACAGTTCCTAAATCACCTGCTGTTATGCTTGTAAAATCTTGTAGTGAATACAGTTAGTAACTCATACAGGAGCTTCAAAAGTACTGTCTTGAATCAAACTATAGATACAACTCTAATAAATTAAGAATGAAATTAAAAAATACAAAAGTTAAACGGTCATAACGTGAGATACCACCGTAATAAGAATTCAATTTTTTTAGCAATACTAATAGTTATCTATAATTAAGATTTGTCGTTTCAAAGATTCATATTTATAAGTTAGCTAAATCAACGTCATGGAAATTAAGATCTTAATTGTCAGGATTGGTTCATATTTATAAGAGTGTAAACAACGTCACTAGAGAAACCTATTTAAGTTTTGATACTTCCGTAAGCGCCACCAAACGTAATCTGGACCTAAAGCTACTACTTTTTCATTCTTAGTATTCAACGAGGTTTACATAAATTTTCTGTTTTTTATTCTTAAAAAGGACATTTTGTGATATCACAGATTTATTTCTGTGATGAATACGAATTTCTAATTTTTGTCGATAATTCTACATGCAACCCTAAAGTTTATTTATCATAGTTACTTTACTACCCAAAGTGTTTATAATTGCGACTCTACAAACGTTCATTTAAATTTTAATTTCTTTCTTCATTTTTACCGTACCCTACATGTACTAAAAGTATCTCAAAGGTTTTGATGTCTATGCGAAAAATGGTAGGAATTAAACAAAGTATAAAGAAAGATGTTAAATAATTCAAACAGTCAAATTTGCCGCTGAATTGAAAGCTTCGAGCAACTGAGATATCATTAGATTACATTAGGGCGGAAAGTCTAATTGAACAGCAAATACTAGGCAAATTTTAGAGACTGAATATGAGGATCCTGCCTGAGTCACCAGAGTACTAAGTTGGTATTGGCGTTTCTAAGGGTGCCAAAGTTAGAATTTAAGAAACGTAAACATTTTACGTTAATAGAATGATGGCAGGATTTGCATTCAATTTGGTACGTAGAGGTTTTTATATAAGAAATCCAGATTTGATCATAATTTATAATCTTTAATTGGGCGAACAACAGCCCTTATCTTAAATTTAAAGCTTCATAACTTTGTTGTTGTCTTGGTATGGTACTTAATTTAGTCATAAATTCTTATTCCTGTTCTAAATTCTGCAAAAGTGTAACACGGTTAGATGTGGCTTTAGGACCGTTTCAATGCAAATTGAATTTAAATTATCAAAACGTACTAAAATTCATCATTAACGAAAAACTTTATCAAGTATTGCAATTAGTTACAAAGATATTGTCAAACAAATCAGTCTAAAAAATCTTTATTTAATTTTAATTTCTTTCTTCAATTTTTGCCTCTGGAAGTACCATCAAAGCAGAAATGATCGACATGTATATTATTTTTTGAACCTGCTAAGGAAATGGTTGGGAATTGGTCAGAGTATACCAAGAAAGATTTCCAAATAGACGCGTTCCAAACCATCAAACTTTTGCCGCTGTTGAAAGGTTTCTTCGAGCAACCGGTAGTTTTGCTCCTGCTACGGTTGATTATGGGCGGAAACGTACTATTAGAACAGCAAAGGTTGAGGGAGAAATTTTAGAACGAGTTGAAGAAGATCCGTGCCTGAGCACCAGACATATTGGTTTGGTACTTGGCGTTTCTAAGGATACGGTCAATAGAACTTTAAGAGAACGGTAAACATTTTACGGTTAGATGCAGAGATGATGGATAGGGTGCAGTTCAATTTTCTCCTTAGAATTGTGTACATAAAAACCGGAGTCACTGTCAACACTTACTTAAAGTTTAATTGAACAATTTGTAATTTAAAAAAAGTGTGTATGTTGTGTAAAGATTCTGTTGTTGTTGGTTGGTTGGTACTTAAACACGCTCCAAACTTCTTGGACCAGTTCTAAATCTGCATAAAGTGTGAACCAGGACTATGATGAATTTTACTACGCAATGCAACATTTAAATTCGATTATCACAGAAACGGCTGCTCAAAGTGACATCTACTTTTTTGAAAAAAACATATCAGGGAATAAGAATTTCTGATTAGAAATTTGATATACTGAGGCAGAAAAAAAGTCTTGGAGCTTTAAATGTAGACAAGGGCTGCTGTTGGCGCCCTCTGGAAGATACATCAAAATTGTGATCAAATCTGGATTTCTCATCATAGAGAACCTCTAAGTACCAAGTTTCATGGAAATCCTGTTATTATTAAGATAAATATTTAAAAAAGAGTTTAAAGAAATAACAACTTTGACACCTTGTATTTCGGAAACTATCAACTTTTAGACAAAGGTAAATTGCCCTAGTATTTTTTACAGGCCTTTTAGAGACATCCTGTATAATAGAGTGGGATTATCTCGAAAACCACGGCAATCCTGTTTCAAGGTTAAAAAAAAATACGTGGCCGTAACTGCGTCGATTCTTTTCTAACTCGTCACAAACAACCATTATCAAATTTTTTGACGAGGTTGAACGAGAGCTTAAGGACGTTCCTGCAGGCCAATGGAAAGAACAAAATATTTGATTAAATTTGATCACTCCATGCAAACAAATGAACATCAAGTTAATATATGTACCTAGTAATTCCAATCATCACACCCAGCCGCTTGACGTGTGGTTCTTCTGGTCAATAAAAATTTCTTGACGTAAAATCATTGCAGAATGGAAAGAATAATCTGGCAGATGAGAGGCTATAGTCCTCAAAGATAAATTCCCAGAGTTGCTGAAAAATTTTGTGATTCTCTTGGAGGAAAACGTAAAATCTAAATTCTGTGGTGGCCCCGAAACTATTTGGTCGATTTTAATGAGGTTTGACATGGCGCCTATATCTGAAAGTTATGTATAAAACTGGCTTTTCGTAAAAATCGATTAAGGGGTGGGGGCGCGAAATGAGGGTGGTTTTTTGGGGGTGCATTTTCAAAACCAGAGCCAGAAATTCTATCTTTGGTGAAAAGTAACCCTAAGCCATGATCGAACAAAGTTTTTTTTTAAATTTTAAATCGCGTCCAATATGGCGATTTTAGTACATTTCGGCGTTTGCGCTGTAACTGAGAAACCATAAAAGCTACTTGCAGTTTGAAAATCGCAACTTGTAAATAAAAGTATATGCTTTCGAACGGTTTGTAAATATTTAAAAAAAAATAAAATGTTGCCATTAATTACGGGGTTAAAATTGCCCTTTTCTTCAAAATTGATTTTCTCGATAACGGCTCTGGCAATATTCTTTTAAATTTACGTATTTTATAGTCACATATAACGAAAATATAATGAGCTTTATGAGATTTCTCTAACTTATCCAGGACCGGAGTTAGAAATCTTGGGATATGGAACGTTCGTACCTCACATTTCGTATTCCACATTTCGTCCCCGAGAAATTTCGTATCCTCGCATTTCGTACCCGGAAAGTTCGTCCCCCACATTTTGTCCCCGGGATATTTCGAATCGTCACGTCTCAGGGGTTTAAAATTTTAAAGAAAAATGGAAATTACAACGCATACCTCCCTATAACAGAATTTTCAGTTCTTTCATTATTTCATTTATTATAATGCTATAAGAAGTGTATACATACAAAAAATGTACCCCCGTTTTAAAATTCATAGTTATAACTTATAAGCTATGCTACCTAAAAATTTTCCTTTTGGAATTAAAACATTGAATTGGTTTCATTTGCAATAGGTACCTAATTAGGGTACGGTTGGAATACATTTACAATAGGTAATTAAGTTGTTTTTGTTAATACTAATTGTGTACTTAGTACCCTTTTCTTTGCAATATAATATAAAAGAAGAAATAAAATACCATGTTATTCATTATCGTCATGCTCATTGAACGGCTGTGCTTAAAAAATGGCAAATTTTGTCAATTCGGTTCGTGGCCGACGGAAGATAGTGTTGTAATGTGGGGGACGAACTTTCCGGGTACGAAATGCGAGGATACGAAATTTCTCGGGGACGAAATGTGGAATACTAAATGTGGGGTACGAAATGTGAGGTACGAACTTTACGCAAACCGAAATCTTTAAATTTGAAAATTTCAATCCCTCATAACTATGATTCTGATAAAAATGAAATCTTGAAATTAAGAGATTATATAGTAGACATATATAGCTGCTAAACTGCTATATTGAATTATGTTTTGCGCTTCCGGTTTTGCTGAAAATAAAAAAAATTATTTTTTAAATTTTTTTAATATATTATATCAAAGTTTTAAAAACAAATCTAAAGTATTTTAAAGCTAATTTATCATGCTATCCAAATACGTAAAAATATACAGTGATTTGCAAAATATAAGGTGAATACGAAAAAAAATCATTTTCGTAGGTACGTATATCTTATTATATTGCAAGTTATAGTGACTGGCCTATCAACGTATTGCTTTTAAATTTACATATTTTATAGACATATATAACGAAAATATAATGAGCTTTATGAGATTTCTGTCTTATCCAGGACCGGGGTTAGGAATTTAAAAAATTAAAAATTTCAATCCCTTATAACTATTTTTCTAATAGAAATGAAATCTTGAAATGAAGGGATTACATAGAAGACATACATTGCTACTAAACTGCTATATTGGATTATTTTTAGCGCTTCCGGTTGTGCCGAAAATAACAAAAATATATTATTTTAATTTTTTTTTATATTTTATACCAAAGTTTCAAAAACAATTCTAAAGTATTTTAAAGTTAATTTCTCATGCTATCCAGATATGTAAAAATATACAGTGATTTGCAAAATACAGGGTGAATAAGAAAAAAATAATGTTGTAGGTATATCTTATTATATTGCAAGTTATACGGAGTTAGGAATTGCTGCGGGCAACAGTTAGTTTCCTTATACGAGAAAGCGTTGTGCCGAAGTCCATCTGCGTGATTTTTTTTTATTGTCACAGGGACCTAAAAATTTTGAAAACAATGGATTCGAAATATAAACAGAGAAAATTTACCGGAACACGCGTACATTTGTAAGGTTAGAATTTATTTTCTTTTTCATTTTATTTATTTTTTATTAACTTATTAATAACCATCATATTAATTCACTGGCATTTCTTACTTAAAATGTTTCATTAAACGAATGAAACGTTTTAAACTAAGAATAGGACTAATTTTTTTTTAATTTTGACGTTTCCCATTAAAAAGGTTATTTTTTCAATTATAATGGGTTTTCGGTGGTGGCAAGTGAAGCTTGCCCTCAACGAATTCCAACACAAAAATCAAAACTCGTTTGGAAAAAAAATAAATTTTATTTAAAGAAAATTATAAGTTACGGCATTTATTGTTCGATGACACTCCTGGACGGGCGGCGGTGGACGGTGGTTCACTCCAGGAGTTGGAACACGGATTCGGGCGCCACCCAAAGATAAACTACTGTCCAGGCGGTCTTTGGGTCCAGTCCTGAACATGTACGGTTTCTAATCGGCTGCGTCGGTTTTTCTAGTGGAGGATAAAATTCAGGGTCTGATCCTTATGATAGATGTACCTAAAACTCAATTAATTCGGAGGAACGGCGGATACGGTAGACAAAGGTGACAAACAAAATTCCTTCACCAATGATGGATGAAAATGAATGATTCTTAATAAATATGAACTCTATTACGGTTCAAGCAAAACGGTGGTCCGTAGCAAAGTGATTTCCTTGCTACTTATCGAAATAAATTTAACTAAATTTTGATACTCGGTTATAGAGCAAGTATTTACTAAGTTGAATTCTATTAATTAATCTTTACTAACTACTCTTTACCTCATATCAATTCACAAAACTCAGCTTCGTTTATACGTTCGCAGTGAGAACGAAAGTTAAAGATTTTGGCAAAAGCACTTACCTATATAGAGTACGACATTTAAAAGGGGGAAACGGCTGGAAATTCCATAATTTTAACGATGCGTAAGAATTTGTTTTAATTGATATTAAATCAATTATTGCAATAATATTTTTTCCACCGTGCTAAAATTATTACTTGTGAAATAATAGAACGATTGATATAAAATTCGACCGGTTTCCATTAAAAAAAATACTTATTCTACAGAATGTTTTTTTCAAAAAAAATTTTTTTATTTTTTTAACCATTGTACTTTCAGGAACACAAAAAACACATTATAACTAATATACTATGTTTGATATTAACAGCCCTCAATTAATTAAAATACCTCTTCAGAATTACTGGGTTAGGGACTCGTAGGACAAAAAAACGGTTTTATGAGCAACGTTATCACGCCACAATTTTATGTCAACACTCTAGTTTCTTTGTAGCCTGAAGAAGTTTAAGTAATTAAATGATACGTTGCTCATAAAACCGTTTTTTTGTCTTACGAGTCCTAACCCAGTAATTCTGAAGAGGTATTTTAATTATAACTAATTTCTGATACTTTATATATGTATCTAACATACGTTTTTGTATAGTATTACATATCGCGATTTTGGCACTTTTTGTGCTGGTAATTTTTTATGGTATAAAAATGTACAATATTCTATGTATATTGAAAGTCAAGATTGAAAATAAGTGAATGACCATAAAAAAGTCATCTGGCCTGCATACTAGCCCTGGAATCAACACTGCGCATATTGAGAAGAGTTTTGACAAGGAGCGATTGGGACTTTCAAGAAAAAGGAAAGAGCAAACATACCAAGACTGTAGAAGGAAGAAAAGGATTCCTATGAAACAAGATGAAGAAAAAGACTAGCAAAAGAATATATGAAGCTGGGGAATTTTGATTTGTAAGAAAAATAATTTATCCTAGAAATCCTAGTAAATTAGCCTACGCTAATGGGTATACGGTCTTTGCACGCGCGAGTTTGTAAAGCGTTTGTATGGTGTATGTGTATATATAAAACACCCACAAACATACCTGAGTTTTGTAATGAACACCTAGATCTAGTAAATTACAAACAAATGCAGTAGGTATGTAACTGCAATAGCGAATTTTACCTTGTAACGTTGAACAAAGCTTTACGAGCCATTTCCCACAAATTGAGTTTTTCTTGTTTTTCGGATACAAAATTTGATATTCCGAAAGAACTGCTGAAGATAAATTGATGAAATTTTTGGTGATTGATTTCAGATATACAAACTAAAACTTCATGTAATTCTGTGTTTATAAGTTGCATAGTTTTTTTGTAAAAAATAAAATAAAATAAATTTTTCAATTTCTAAAAAAAAGTTGTGTAAGATTTTCTTTGTAGTTATCCTATAAATACAAATATGATATGACATAAGTTTTTAGGCCTTATTATTATCTACAACTTGACATAAAGAACAACAAGATTAGACTTATGGTTCCTGAGGAATATCAACTTTAATACTTTAAATATACCGGGTGTTACAAAAAAGTAGGCTAATCTGTTAACCCCCCATTTTTTTCTGACGAACGCCTATGAACGTCGCATCCATTTTTTATAGTAGTTTGATGATTTATCTAACTTTTTTGGCACTTGTAAACTTTTGATTTGATGCTTCCTTTATGACATACTTTTAGTTATTCGACTAGGTGTTGCGATTTTTTTAACAATTTTTTTATTTTATTAATCAGAATAACTTCATAATAATAACTTAAAACAATCAATTGTGCTAATAACTATAATACGAAGTTGGGTGCAAATAATTAATTATAACTGAAAACCGAATATTTTGGAAAATATTCGGTTTCAATCTAAATACCTCTGCACCTTCTGCGATGCGATCCCTCAATTGATTTTGATTTATTATTATTTATTACGCAAAATAAATTTAAAAATAGGCTTATCTCAAATTTCGTAACAATATCTGTCAATTACTTCTCTCGTGTTTTAGCTTTATTTGCAACGGTATTGAAAATTCGGTTCATTTTTAGTTTTTTCTAAATAACTACGAAAGTTGGCAACACTGATTAAAACTCAAAACGTCATTTGATTGGTCTTGAAATTCTGCCCAATATTTCTTATTTAACCGACTCTGTAACTGTTATAATAACAAAGTTACCCATAGAAGCTTAGTTAAAAATAAATCCATAATAATGGCTTAAAACAACCAGTTGAGTTAATAATTCAATACTACGTCGCATACAAAAATAATTTAATGTTCGATGCCTCCACAGCCTTCGCGATTGCACCTTTTTATTTTTTTAAATAATAAGGTATGGCCAATAGAGCGAATATTTTGTAATTTTCTGAAATGACTGTTATGATTTTAATTATGGGTAAGATTTCAAATAAAATCTCTAGATTGTACATTTTGAATAATCATTCTCACTTTAGGAAAATTTGATTCTAATGCTAGTTTAGCTTCAAGGCGTTATGCAGAAATGTATCCCAATCGGAATCACCCAAAAAGGAAATTTTTCTTAAGTTTAGTACGCCGCCTAACAGACACTGGAAAATTCAAACAACAACGAATAGGAACATGTGGACGGCCATGTAAAATTACATCAAATCAAGAGGAACAAATTTTGCAAATAGTTGAACAAAATCCGGGTACTAGTACTAGGATTATAGCTCGACAGATTGGAAATAAATTCGACAGACGTCCATAGAATTTTAAAACGTCACTCATTACATCCACATCATGTGCAAAGAGTACAGAACTTATTGCCACAAGATTTTCAGGCAAGAAACATCTTTTGCAACTGGCTCTGTAATGAAATTAACCGTAACCGCCGGTTTGTTAGATCCATTTTATTTTCGGATGAAGCTACCTTTACGCGAAATGGTATAATGAATATCCACAACACCCATGTTTGGGTAGATGAAAATCCAAGAGCTCTTGTAGTGACCAGTCATCAAATAAATTTTAAAGTAAACGTGTGGGCAGGAATTTTAGACAATTTTCTTTTAGGTCCGGTATTTTTGCCACCAAACTTAAATGCCGAACATTTTTTTATTTTTTTTACAAAATGAGTTTACAAATTTACTTGATGACGTACCTATAGCTATTCGTCAAAATATGTGGTTTCAACTTGATGGAGCTCCGCCACATTATGGCAATAATGTTCGGAACCACTTAACCAATATTTCCCTAATCATTGGGTTGGTCGGGGACAGGATGCGCCTATTCATTGGCCACCTCGTTCCCCCGACTTAAATCCGCTGGACTTCAGTTTTTGGGGATTCATGAAAGATTTTGTTTATACGGTTCCAATAATAAATCAAAATCAATTGAGGGATCGCATCGCAGAAGGTGCAGAGTTATTTAGATTGAAACCGAATATTTTCCAAAATATTCGGTTTCCAGTTATGAAAAGAGCCAGAAGGTGCATTCGCGAAGGCGGTGGACACATCGAACATATAATTTAATTATTTGCATCCAACTTCGTATTATAATTATTAGCACAATTGATTGTTTTAAGTTATTATTATGAAGTTATTCTGATTAATAAAATAAAAAAAATGTTAAAAAAATCACAACACCTAGTCGAATGACTAAAAGTATGTCATAAAGGAAGCATCAAATCAAAAGTTTACAAGAGCCAAAAAAGTTAGATAAATCATCAATCTACTATAAAAAATGGATGCGACGTTCATAGGCGTTCGTCAGAAAAAAATGGGGGGGTTAAAGGTTACCACACCCCTCTTATTTTTCTATTAGTTCTTTGAATTTTTTACTTAAAATCATACAGAAGGTGCACTTAGAAAATAGTAAGAATTGTACCAAATTTGAAGACGATATCTTAAAACACACCAGAGATAATAAAAAAATACACTTCTAAAAATTGAAGTTTGAACCTGTATATCGAAAAGGAAGCGTTCAAATGAAAAGTGACATAACAAAAGTCCCCTTGTTTTGTCCCAAACAATATGTGGTTAACGGATTGGCCTACTTTTTTGTAACACCCTGTATATATATATATATATATATATATATATATATATATATATATATATATATATATATATATATATATATACTAATATAATTTTTAAAAAATTTTAAATTGGATATTTTCTCATCAATTTGTCCTAGTTATCATATGAAAATGTAAAAAGTAAGGATTTTAAAGAAATACATATTTTTTAATTTTCAGTAGACAATCCCCTTAATTAATCATAATTAACATTTTTCTCTAGTTATAATTTTAAAATTTTCGATTGCTTCTTGCACATCTGTGACGGTTGAAATGCATTTAAAAAAAATAGTTTCTTTACACAATGGAACGAGATTACAATTCCTATTGTAGTTGTTTCTGGTTTAGCTTTAATTATATAGACCGAAACTATTATTTAACAATGCAATTTTCACTAAATAAATTAACTAATTTATAAGGACGGTGTTAATTATTACTTGCGTATATTAATTTAAAACTCTCTTAGTTAGATTGATCGGATTTTAAAGTCTATTTGAATGCTTTTGGTTTCTTATCTATAATATTAATATAAAAGGTTTTGAATGTAATTTTCTATTTAGCATGTGCGTTTGAATATAAACTGAATTACTACTTATCAAGTTTTAATTTCCGAATAACAAAAAGAACACTTGCATTTATATTAACAGTTATTTATAGTACTTGATAAGTTTTAATTTTGAAGCAAAGAAAAATCTCTATTTACAATTAACGGCAATCTCTTAGATCTTTTTAATTTCTGCTCAACATAATGAATTTATTTTGAATAACTAACTTTCGCACTCTTTATTAGGAGTCAATAAATTACTTAATTTTACTCTTATCAATATTCAATGGTGAGTACTTAATCAATTTACGGACTTAATTACGGTTTTTATTGGCGGAGTAAAAGGAAAAAAAAACTAATCTTCACACTATACATTTATCAGAGACAATTCTAATTGCAGAAACACTTTACATTTGATCAATTCGAAATACTAAAAGACCATTGCTATGGAATGCTGTGCCCACTATATTTTCTCTTAAATAGCATGAAAATAATATTGAAAGTACGTGTATTATGTATATATGTAAATTTACTTATATGCATCTTATATGTATTTTTTAATTCTTATGCTTAAATTGAATATACTGTCCTTAAAAATTACTTGCAGATTTCACTATTGCAATTGCTTTGCATCCTTAATAAATAGTAAGAGAAATACAATAACTTAAAGAAATTGCATAAAACCTGATAACATACATCTTCTTTCAGTTCTTATGGCGCGCTCATTTGAATCGATTAATAATAGATTAAACATGACGGTTGGCAGTACTCTGTTATTTGTTAGAGTTCCTATATAGGAAGTCTATTATTTGTTAGAGTCCTATATAGATATACAAGAGAGTGATCGTTTTTGATTGGTTCAATCCATATAAGGTCGAAATTTGTTTGCGTCCGCCATTAGTCCTCTAAAATTGTGTAGTTGCTTATACAGATTTGTGTAATTTTGTGCATTGCCGTTTTTTTTAAGAAACTCGATATAGTTTATTTGCTGCTGAGTGTATTTAAGTAAACGTCGCATTATTTACATTTCTCTTTAACACAAATTGGTCAAGGGCTTGTAGGGGATAATTCCATATCGGATACTCAGCAGCAAATAAACTATAGTTATTAAGTATTTGTGATAATACCCGATTACCACAATAAATATTACTTTCATCCTACTGATATTAATCACCTAAAACTAAAATTGTAAAATTCGCCAGCTAAATGAGATTTTCTTAATTATATTTTTTATAATCAATTTTGAATTATATTGAAGGTATTTTCATTATAATGGTGGGTTGTTCAGCAGTGGACTGTACAAACAGAAGTGAGAAAGGTTTTGTAATGAAATACTTTCCGAAGGATAAGGCAAGACGTAAAAAGTGGGCAGTAAAAATGAGAAGAAATAAGTGGACTCCAACAGACCGTTCTGTTCTTTGCCAACTAAGTATATTTGCATAGTTTTTTGCTGTGACGTCGTTATTTAATATGCTTAAGGTACATTTTACTCCTGAAAAAGTTCAAGAGGATAGCAGAAGGAATGCAATTCCCACATTATTTTCCTTTGCTAAACCATCTAAACCAAGGAAACCTCCTACAAAGAGATTTAAGCAAGAGCCAATTGAAGAAATAGCAGACCCCAACAATTCAATGCCATCATCGTCTGGAATAACAAATACATTAAATTTTTCTACCTCTTCGAGTAGCCTGTGTGAATCAACGTCGTCATCTATGTATATCTCATCTCCGCAAAGTGTTAAAATGCAAACATTACATACTGAATTACAAAAATATCGGGAACTATCAGAAAAATTACTGAAAAAGAACAATAAAATAATTCACAAATTGAAAGCAACAAAACGTAATGTTAAATCGTTGCAAAAAACAACTAAATCATTAAGAGGTAATAATGATCAATTAAGCATGATGAAGCAAATATTTAATGATGACCAAATTTATGCTATCAATAATACTTATAAATTTTGAAAATGGTCTAATGCCACAATAAAAAAAGCTCTGAAGTTAAAATTTGCATGTGGTAATAATGGTTACAGAGTTTTCAAATAAAAAATTCTGCTTCCTTCATTAAGAACTTTGACCATAAGACTACATAATTTGAAATTTACTTCTGGTATCTTGGATGAAGTATTTGAATTTTTAAGTGAAGATAAATATGTTAACTGAACATGAGAGATATTGTTCACTGGTTGTAGATGAAATGGCAATAACTCCAGGTTTAGTGTATGATAATTCTTCAAGGCAATTTGTTGGAAACATAACTTTGCCTAGACATTCTGGGGTTGCCAATAATGCATTAGTGGTTATGTTAGCAGGAGTTACTTCTCACAGACAGTAGCATACTACTTCACAGGTACTAATTTCACTAATTTACTGACCAATTTGATTTGTGCTAGTCACATACGTGATTTAATCAATCATCAAAAAGATTTTCAATTTTCATTAGCTCATAAATTGAGTGAAGCAGGCTAACTTTCGCAAGATGAAAGTTCAGACATCCACAAATGTAATAAACCATGATGTAGCAAGTGCTTTGCGATTTATAGCTGGTGAACTAAAGAAGTCAGAGTATTTAACAACCTCTTGGTTCATCGATTTAATAGACAAGTGGTTTTACCTCATGTCTTCAAGGCATCCTACAGCAGCCTTAAGTAAAATGAATGAACATGTGTACAAAGAAACCATTGAATTTCTAAAAAAAGTAATTGATATTTTTTCACTATTATATGTTGGTGCGCAAAAAACATAGAAACAAAAAAAAATTTGGTTTTTTGTTAACGAGATTTACTCAGGATTGTCTAGAAAACTTGTTCAGTGCAATTAGACTAAAACAATCCATACCCACACCAGAACAATTTAAAAATAATCTGAAACTAATTACAGTGTCACAATGTTTAAAAGATGTGGCAAAAAGTAATTACCACCAAGATGACCGGGAATTTTTGTCGGAATTTTTAAACATAATAAAGAATAAACCTAATAAATTTAAATTGCCAACTGGAATAATAAAAGACATACCAATGAACGAGGTAGAGTTAAATAACAGCGAGAAGAATTCATTGCATAACATAGGCTACTTAGTTACAAGTATAAAAAAATCCAGCAAAACATGTAACAACTGTATAGCAAGTGTAGATAGAGTTTCCTACAATACTACAATGGGTAATGTAGCCACATTAGTAAAGTTGAGATGTTACAAAAAGAACACATTATTTTATGCCAACATCGAAACATTTAATAACTTCCTAAAATTGGAGCAAATTTTTAGAAACTATTTTGAACAAAAAAGTGTAGATTTAAGAACTACTCTTGGAAGAGTTGCAGAAGAGAAAACCATGAACAGGAATCTGCCTAAATTTGAGAAAGAAACTCATTAACAGATATTTTTTATCTAGGTTAAGAATTAGCGCTAAAAAAATAGCAAAAGAAAAAGTATGTAGTAGTAAAACTATGAGACCTTAAATTTAAGTGTTTGTTGGGCATGAACTTTTGTATTGTAACGCATGCATTATTCTAAATAAATACTGGTATTTTTATAAGGTACTTATTACCTATCCAAATTTAATATTAGATACCAAAATTAACAGTTACAGTAATTGTATTATAGTACCTATATTTATTTTAAAATAAGTTATTTAATTGCTAACACTGAAACATTCATATTCACACATATAACTCTGCTTAAATTTGGAGGAGAAATGGCTGCCACTATGCACATGCATCCTCTTGTATATAGGACTCAGAACTATATGTAACGTTGAACAAAGCTTTATGAGCCATTTCCCACAAATTGACTTTTTCTTGTTTTTCAGATACAAAATTTGATATTCCGAAAGAACGGTGGAAGATAAATTGATCAAATTTTTGGTGATTGATTTCAGATATACAAACTAAAACTTCATGTAATTCTGTGTTTATAAGTTGCATAGTTTATTTGTAAAAATAAAATAAAATAAAGTTTTCAATTTCTAAAAAAGTTGTGTAAGATTTTCTTTGTAGTTATCCTATAAATACAAATATGATATGACATGAGTTTTAGGCCTTATTATTATCTACAACTTGACATAAAGAACAACAAAATTAGACTTATCGTTCCTGAGGAATATCAATTTAAAAAATGCATACATTTTCTTTTATATATATATATATATATATATATATATATATATATATATATATATAAACATTTAAAACATTTAAAACTCTTTTAGTTAGATTGATCGGATTTTAAAGTCTATTTGAATGCTTTGGTTTCTTATCTCTAATATTAATACAAAATGTTTTCCATTTAGCATGTGCGTTTGAATATAAACTGAATTACTACTTATCAAGTTTTAATTTCGGAATAACAAATAGAACACTTGCATTTATATTAACAGTTATTTATAGTACTTGATAAGTTTTAATTTTGAAGCAAAAAATCTCTATTTACAATTAACGGCAATCTCTTAGATCTTTTTAATTTCTGCTTAACATAATGAATTTGTTTTGAATAATTAACTTTTGCACTCTTTATTAGGAGTCAATAAATTACTTAATTTTACTCTTATCAATATTCAACGGTGAGTACTTAATCAATTTACGGACTTAATTACGGTTTTTATTGGCGGAGTAAAGGAAAAAAAACTAATCTTCACACTATACATTTATCAGACAATTTTAATTGCAGAAACACTTTAGATTTGATCAATTCGAAAATAATCGTGCTGATAATAAAAGACCATTGCTATGGAATGCTGTGCCCACTATATTTTCTCTTAAATAGCATGAAAATAATATTGAAAGTACGTGTATTATGAATATATGTAAAATTACTTATGTGCATCTCATATGTATTTTTTTAATTCTTATGCTTAAATTGAATATACTGTCCTTAAAAATTACTTGCAGATTTTACTATTGCAATTGCTTTGCATCCTTAATAAATAGTAAGAGAAATACAATAACTTAAAAAATTGCATAAAACCTGATAACATTCATTCTTCTTTCTTATGGCGCGTTCATTTCAATCGATTAATAATAGATTACGCATGACGGTTGGCAGTACCCTGATAATCTACTGGCTCTGTTATTTGTTAGAGTTCCTATAGGAACTCTATTATTTGTTAGAGTCCCATATACATATACAAGAGAGTGATCTTTTTATTGGTTCAATCCATATAAGGTCGAAATTTGTTTGCGTCCGCCATTAGTCCTCCAAAATTGTGTAGTTGCTTGTACAGATTTGTGTAATTTTATGCTTTTGTTTTGTGAATTGCCGTTTTGTTTAAGAAACTCGATATAGTTTATTTGCTGCTGAGTGTCCGATGGAATTATCCCCTACAAGCCCTTGACCAATTTGTGTTTTATTTCCATTATAGTAAACCCAAAGACTTTAAGCTTGTGTTAAAAGAAATGTAAATAATGCGACGTTTAGTTAAATACCGACCGTTCGTAGTGTTCTGCAAAATCAACCATAATACTTTAGTAAATAGTGTCGACAGTGAATCATATTCCTTGAAGTCGGAACTAAGTTGCCTCTTACTTTGAGCAGTAGTTCCAAACATTTATTCATACGTATAACGTTAACTCACCCATTCAAATATTTTGTCATCGATTTTAGTTGTTAATAAAAGTAGTAATTATATATTTAGATTAAAATGTACTTAGAATGTGAAAAATGTAGTTTATTTTAAGAAATACGATATGTATAAATTCGTTAGAACAAAACTAAATGGAAAATAAAACTTTTCAAAATATATAATCTAAATAAGTTTATACACTTACTCGTATAAAAATTGTATTTATTTTACCTATTACGATTTATAGTACCAGGTAATAATTATTCAACATGCAGACCAAAAATCTATATATGATATGTAATAATAATTATTAAAACTTAAATAATAATTTTTTGTTTTAAATATGCCTGTTAAATAATTATTACCTGTTAGTAAATCGTAAATAGGTAAAATAAATACAATTTGATATACGAGTAAGAGTGTAAACTTATTTAGATTATATATTTTGAGAAAGTTTTATTTTCTATTTCGTTGTTCTAACTTGTACCATAAAAATATTACATTTTTCACATTCTAAGTACATTTTAATCTAAATATATAATTATTACTTTTTATTAAGAATTAAAATCGATGACAAAATATTTGAATGGGTAAGCTGACGTTATACGTATGAATAATTGTTTGCGAACTACTGCTATAAGTAAGCGGCAACTTAGTTCAAGGAATATGATTCACTGTCGAAACTATTTACTAAAGTATTACGGTTGATTTTTGCAGAACACTACGAACGGTCGGTATTTAACTAAACGTCGCATTATTTACACTTCTCTTTAACACAAATTGTCAAGGGCTTGTAGGATAATTCCATATCGGACACTCAGCAGCAAATAAACTATATTTGGTTTTTGTTAACGTTGAGATTTACTCAGGATTGTCTAGAAAACTTGTTCAGTACAATTATATTAAAACAATCCATACCCACACCAGAACAATTTAAAATAATCTGAAACTAATTAGTGTCACAATGTTTAAAAGATGTGGCAAAAAGTAATTACCACCAAGATGACCGGGAATTTTTGTCGGAATTTTTAAACATAATAAAGAATAAACCTAATAAATTTAAATTGCCAACTGGAATAATAAAAGACATACCAATGAACGAGGTAGAGTTAAATAACAGCGAGAAGAATTCATTGCATAACATAGGCTACTTAGTTACAAGTATAAAAAAATCCAGCAAAACATGTAACAACTGTATAGCAAGTGTAGATAGAGTTTCCTACAATACTACAATGGGTAATGTAGCCACATTAGTAAAGTTGAGATGTTACAAAAAGAACACATTATTTTATGCCAACATCGAAACATTTAATAACTTCCTAAAATTGGAGCAAATTTTAGAAACTATTTTAAACATGAAAACAAGAAAGTGTAGATTTAAGAACTACTCTTGGAAGAGTTGGAGAAGAGAAAACCATGAACTGGAATCTGCCTTTATGTCATAATTTGAGAAAGAAACTCATTAACAGATATTTTCTATTTAGGTTAAGAATTAGCGCTAAAAAATAGCTAAAGAAAAAGTATGTAGTACCTAGTAAAACTATGAGACCTTAAGTTTAAGTGTTTGTTGTGCATGAACTTTTTATTGTAACCATGTATTATTCTAAATAAATACTGGCATTTTATAAGATACCTATTACCTATCCAAATTCAATATTAGATACCAAAATTAACAGTTGCAGTAATTGTATTATAGTAGGTACCTATATTTATTTTAAAATAAGTTATTTAATTGCTAACACTGTCTTTATTTTCTAATGCTTAGACGTAAATTAACAGGACTATATTATTTGTTAAAGTCACTAGATAGAATAAAGTACCGCAATTGGCATCCATTTTGTGGCCAAAATTGGGCGCCTACTTCAAACAGAAGTGAACAAGGGTCGTTCAATTTCTATGAAATTTTATTGTGAAAACGAATAAATTGTCACCTAATTGAAACAAACACCATGTATTGATTTAAATTATTTATTAAATGGCATTTTTCATTGCAAGTGTCCGACTACTTTTGCATTCTCTCCTCTAACAGTGAAAAGTCGCCTACATTTAACGAATATTTTTGTACAGTTATAAATAATATTATGACATTGTGGAAAGTTATTTGACAAAGGAGAGATTGGGGTACAGCATTGGGCTTCAATTTTCTCTTTCCATCAATTCTTTTCGTTTCAAATGCTTTTTCAGAAAAATGCAACTAACATAATAGTACTTTTATAGTATTCATTTGTAAAATAAAGTATTGTGAAAACTTACGTCGCATATTCTGGAGTTATCATTTATATCTTGTTTCCCTATTAGATGCATCCAGATACTGCGTCGTTCCGCGTCTTTTTATGACAAAAATAAAAAACATTAATATCCAAATTCAATAATTACCTGTAGGTAAGCGAAATAACCTTTCGCGTCGGTGACAAACACAACAACTTGGCATCTTTACTGTTTTCCAGCACAATTCCCAACTTCCAAAGCTTTCCGCGTGCATATGTTCGCGACTAACAGAAAGACTAATAGAATAACTAGTCAGTTCAGTTTGACAGCTTGGTGTTTGGTCATTTGACGCGTTTCAAATGCATGTCATATTCTCTGTCAGGCAGCCATGTTGTGGCAAGAAAACGTAGTTGTCTCTAGCACATTGGAACATGCATTTGGGGTACTTTATTCTATCTAGTGACTTTATTATTTGATAGTTATGATTGCCATCTATTATTATGGGAGGAAGTAAACTTATTTCAAGAATGCACATATGCTCACCTTTTTGGTTGCTACTGTGGATAACAAACCAATTTGTTCAAAGGTTGCTACCGTAGCTTGACTTAATACTTAAAAATTATAGGTTATATTTTTAAAGTCAAACTAATGCAGCGTTGCAACATAGTTTTTCATGTTATTTAGACTTTGTGCGAAAATTGTTGAATCTATTAAAAAAAAAGTAAATTTTAGTCTACAGACCATGAATGTCTATTACCTACATAAAACAGAAATTGTACTCTTTACATTAGTCATAGTCTTTTCTTGGCTATTAAACATGAAGTAGAGATATGTTTACATGCAAATTTCGGTTGCAAGGTCAATAGGTAACCAGAACATCAATATGTACACATTTATTTTAACGTATACAGGAAATCCACAGCGCTTTTTCATAAGTAATCCAATGTGAACATTTGTTTTCGTGATGAAATTGCTGCGTCGTTCTTTTCTTAACTTACGTACACATTGATTTCAAAATTCTAAATAATGTCATTCAACCTCTATCAAAAGCGAAATCTGTTTTAACGTGATGATACAATTTGTCCAAAGTAAAATATTCATATTTCGAATTAAATTGCCAAATGAGTCGTTGTAGGTGAAATCCCAAAATTCAGATTTTCCGCGATTACCACAATATGTCTACCTTAATTTTTGAGGTTTTGCCGTTATGATGTTTTAGATAGTTCGATGTGAAACCTAAAACCAAATATATATTTAATGAGTGCACGAAAAAGTCGATTTAAGTTCTTATTATGCATACTTGAAATATATTCGATACTTTTACGATAAGTTCCATATTACTTTTCCCCGTTGCACTATTTTTGAGGTGCTTATAAGACCCTAAAATTCGCAACTTTGGCATTTTTCTATCAAATTATTATTAATTATAATGATATGATCATCATATGCGTTATTGAAATAAGCAACATAGCACGATTACTTTTTATAGGACGACGTCAAATTGACTCTTTGTCATTTTGACAAATGGGAATACCACTACAGAAAAAAATATCATGGTCTGCTCTAATGCAAATTAAGATGGATCAGAGTATATATTTCATTTCTTTTAATTTCCATTATGTAGGTTGAAAGGTTGTGTGTTGTTTCACACCATATACTTTTATTACGTTTAAATTTCGCGCAATGTGAAGTAGGCGAAATTCACTTTACGCACGCGCTTGCGGTAGATGTCTACTGTCATTGTTTACCTCTGTCTTTAATTTGCCGATTTTGAAATAAATCCATCGTCATCTACAAAATATTAAATAAGTCTCTTAAAAATGAGTGCTTTTCCGGGAAGTATTGCATTCGACGAATACGGCCGTCCATTTATTATCATCAAAGATGAAGACAAGCAAAAACGATTAACTGGTATAGATGCTTTGAAGGTAGGTTAGAATTTTCCTTATATGGTATATAGAATGGAAACATACTGTTTTTAATATTAATTTATAACAACGCTGCCCTTATTTTACTACATTTTCAACTATAACATTCGAAATCATGAACAAAAAATTTTTCAGTCACATATTTTGGCTGCTCAACAAATTGCTGGTACTTTACGAACTTCACTGGGACCAAAAGGTTTAGATAAAATGTTGGTCTCTCCTGATGGTGACGTAACGGTGACTAACGACGGTGCCACAATTTTGAAAAACATGGATGTGGATCACGAAATTGGAAAACTTTTAGTTCAATTATCACAATCTCAAGATGACGAAATTGGTACATGTTCTTAACTTTGCTTGTGATCGTACTAAATTTAAGTTTTCAGGTGATGGAACAACCGGTGTAGTAGTTCTTGCAGGTGCTCTATTGGATCAGGCCAGTGCTTTACTTGATCGAGGTATACATCCGATTAGAATTGCAGATGGTTATGAATTAGCATGTCAGAAAGCTGTTGAACATTTAGAATTTATTGCTGATCTTTTCCCTGTTTCATCTGAAAATCTTGAACCTTTAATTAAAGTAGCAATGACCACTTTAGGATCAAAAATTGTTAATAAATGTCATCGACAAATGGCTACCATTGCAGTTCAGGCAGTATTAGCAGTTGCAGATTTAGAGACAAGAGATGTAAATTTTGAACTTATTAAAGTGGAGGGTAAAGTTGGTGGCCGTTTAGAAGATACTATTTTAGTTAAGGGTGTGGTTATTGATAAGACAATGTCTCATTCGCAAATGCCTAAAGAATTACATAATGTTAAGTTAGCTATCCTTACATGTCCATTTGAACCACCAAAACCAAAGACTAAACATAAGTTGGATGTAACTAGTGTAGAAGATTATAAAGCTTTACGTCAGTATGAACATGATAAGTTCATAGAAATGGTATGTTTCAAAATTTCTGTAGAATGTGTGAAATGCTTATTTTCATAATTAATAGGTTGACTCTGTGAAGAAAGCTGGTGCTACTTTGGCTATTTGTCAATGGGGTTTTGACGATGAAGCTAATCATTTGTTGCTTCAACAAAAACTTCCAGCTGTTCGATGGGTTAGTGTTTGTATTTATTATTAAAGTATGTTAGGCTACATTGTTAAAATCTTCAATATCTGAATGTATTTCATTTTTTTGCATGAATGTTTTAATCTAAACTAGTTTGTACACAAAAAATTTCAAAAAAATTGTTACTTCACAGTCCCTTACATGAACTACACCAAAAATAAGTAAATTGGGTTCAAACTAGTTTAGATTAGATAAACAAAACTACTGTCACCTAACATTCATATTATCGGAATGCAACTTGTGTTTTTGCCGATGATTTAATAAGGCGTGTTACTTTTTTCATCTAAGAATTAAGTGCTCAAACTTATCGATGATCCACCGATGAGCTTTCAATGAATGATTCATGTTGAATAAAGAAACGGGAAGATTAACTTCACCTGGGTGTATATTTTAAATATTTATATAAGTTACGGATGAAAATCGAATTTAAATTAAAAGAGAATCTATTTTTGTCATTATGCTACTCTGTAGGGATTTGTTTTAGTAAAATGAATGATTCAGCTTTGCTAGTACAGGTGGATACAACAGTTAAATCAGAAACAGGTTACTGTTGATCTAAGGACACAAGTGACTAAATGGTTATTTCACATTATGTGAAAGAAAGCAGGGGATAATCGATAATATATATTTAATTTTGTAGATGAGATTTGTGTTCAGCTATACAGGGTGGTTCACCGGTAATGACATCGATCGATTATGAGAAAACTATAATTAGGAAAAATCTAAAAATTTGGTAATGTACTAATGTTGATGGGGGACATACGGCTAAAATATGTTCAAGATGGCGGCACTTCCGGTTGTACCGGAAGTCGATAGTAACTTGCTTATTTTAATGGGACACCCTGTATATTATTAAATTTTCGGATTCTACAGTAAATTCTTAATACATTTCATGTATAATGTCCTATGCCTAAGTCCAGCCGTTTTTGACATTACAGATTTTATGTCAAAAATGATGTTTGCAGACCCGTAAATAATTATTAATTTGTCCTATACAGCTGCCTTTGTTACCCAATTTTAGTTTGTTTCCTTATTGAACATGACTTACGTTAGCAGACTTGTTATAATATTTCCACCATTAGTAATACAGGGTGCTAAAAAAAACAATAAAATAAAATTGAAAAACTGTCAAAGTTAATTTTTCAAATGGAACCCCTATTTTTACAATTTTATTTTATCTTATTTGAAAACCAGACTAAGATTGTCTATACCTAAAATTTGTAGTTTTTGAAATATTGGCAATTTAAGATTTTTCTATTGCTCGAATGCCTTTATAAATTTATTGTTAGATGGCCATGACTGCGTTAAACGTTAGGAAACAATGAAGTATTAAACAAATGTCTCTGTTAAAAATTATCAATAATCATGCCGGGAAGATTAAATTATACCAACAAAAGATTATTTGAATCTATTTATTATGTACGGATAATGTGATAGAGTTATTTCAAGAACATGTGACACATTTGCCATTTGATATCTAGAAAAACAGAAACCATTACCAAAAACTGTAAGACGAATTATAGAAAACTTCTAGAGAGTTGGATCTGTAAGGGCAGAAGTGCAGAGAACAACGGCTGGACTTAGCTATAGGACATTATGCATGAAATGTATTAAGAATTTACCGTAGAATCCGAAAATTGAATAATATACAGGGTATCCCGTTTAAAATAAGCAAGATACTATCGACTTCCGGTAGAACTGTAATTGCCGCCATCTTGCAAATATTTTAGCCGTATGTCCCCCATCGACATTAGTATAGTACCAAATGTTCAGATTTTTCCTAATTATAGTTTTCTCATAATCGATCGATTGTTCTTCCCAATGGACCACCCTGTATATTAAGAAACAAAATAGTTGAAAAATATATAAATTAATGACAAAGTGTGTATGTACATATATATCAGCACTAGTCAGTAACAATTATAAATTAATCTTCTATATAATTTTGTAAATGCAATATCTATATTAAAATGAGCACAAGGCTCACTGTACATTTCTCCATCTACTTTCACCTTAAAAGTGGTGCCGTTATAGTTAAAGAGTCATTGTACATTTCAATATATTAACATATTGAGTTACATGTGAAACACACTTGTTTCACACTTAACCATGTTTGATGGGCCATGTGAAACTTCCATGTGTGATAGTACAAATTTGTCTACTTCGCTCTGTGAGTCTTACCCGTTTCATAATAATTATATGTGCAAAGCAACATAAAAAATAGCTGGCTTGGTAGAGATCGTTTGAAGACTATAAAATACTGAGGTGCGCATCAGATACATTCGGAATTTGACTATCGTGCGAAATAAATTCTAACTAAAAACATCTGCTGTATTAAATGCTGTATGAAAAGTGCAAATGTTTTTCAGTCGGATAGTGTATTAACATTCGGAACAAAATTGGTTTCTGCACAACCATTCTTTAGTCATGAAAGGATCTCCTATTGATACTAAGTTTTTAGCATGTAGTTTGGTTAACTAATAAATGCATTGTGTGTTGCATAGGTTTCAGGCCTATGAAGTAAACTATTATCTACATTAACTATAATTATTTATTCAATGTTATCCATCTATTTATTATTACAAAATTATGTTTTACACTTAGATATATAAAAAGTTCTAATGCTAATATACCCACAACAAAATAACTACACTAGCCTAAAATAGCTGTTTTTGTGTATGCTGTTTACACATTTCTTGGTGCAAGGCTGTGCACCAAAAATGTGACAGCGCACATGTTGCAAATAAAATTTGTTGGACATAAAATTAGAAAAAAAATAAATTTTGAAATATTTGATGACAAATGTCAAATTCAATACATAAACAAAAAAGTTTATGTATTTAGTTATATGCCACTGTTTTGTTTATGTATTAAAAGTAATGATTACAAAAATACTATGTCGTATAATTGTGTAATAGTTATGCATATTACACAGAAAGGCATTCCACACTGTGGGCATTGCCATCTTGATGCTGGTGTTTTTTTGGCAGCAACTGTTCTTCCACTTTCTTCAGAAATAGTTTTATAACATTGAACACATTGGCATCTGAAAATGTAAACTTTCACCATTAACACTCATAATAAAATACTTATCTTTTTGGGGTTTTTAATGGTGTACTTTAAATTATACAATCTAAACGTTTGATAACACTTACAGTTATCTTCGTCAGTAGTAATGTTTGTTAAAATTGTTAAAGATGTTGTAAACAATTTTGTCAAATTTGAAAAATTAAATTTTGATCCAACAGATCTATGAAAGATTTAAATTTATTATAATCTATTACCGCTTCAGGTTTTTCAGTTTCCCTCATCTCCTTTTATCTTGCCACTTCATTACAACTATTCTATGATCAGATTCTAAAGCAGTCACTTCTCCTTTAACCAATTTTCTATGACATCTTTTGGATTGTGCTTCCTATTTATTCTTTACGTGCCAACTAAGTGCGCTTGCCAAAAAAAGAGTTTTTTGCTAACTCAATACTAGTGTAGTAATTATCTACGTAAATTGTACACAAACAATGTAACAAAGGCGATACTAGGTTCATGACGACCGAAGTGGGAACAGTTTGCATTAAATCTATTTCTGCTCCACAATACACCTTCAAGTCATATGTATAACCATTTTCAATACATAACTTGAATATTTTCACCCAAGTTTATGTTTCTTGTTTTGAATGCACTAACGAAAACAGAGACGCCCACAAAACAGAACTAGTGTTTTGTCCATACATACATTCCCACCTGCAGTGATCATAGACTTAAAATTTTTATTAGAAGATTTAAAATGGAGACATTTTTTAGCCTCTCTGTTATCAGTACTGTGATTATCAGCTTGAAACAATTTCGTGACATAACTTTTGCTTTATTAGTGTACAAAATATCTTTTGACCAATAGGATGCGAGCGATGGATAATGACAGAGGCCTATCCATATTTGTAACCCAAGAAATACTTTCATTTCTTCTGGGGTAGTGTCTTTCCATCTTTGAAGGCTAGCGTACTTTTTAAGGTCTGTATTTCCTGATTTTTTGGTAGCATACCTATTTGTCTCAGTATCCATGAAGTTTATAATGTGATCATCAACAAAAAGGTTAAAAAATTCTACTGGACTTGGCCCAATCATTTCATCCAATAGAGCAGCAGACACACTTGAATTTTTATTTGTAATGGGAAAACTTTTTTAATATTTTCTGGTTACTGGTTCCCATTTTAGTGCATCATTCACTAAGAATTGCTATTCGTCTTCAACATTTTCTTCATGTATATATCAATACCATCTTACAATTAATTAAGATAAAATACTGTAAACTTACCGATGGAACCCAATACACGGAAATCTACTACTTGCTCAATTGTCCCTAAGATTGGATCTAATGTAGGTGATAATTGAGTCAACGTAGAAGCTTTCATTGATGAGAATTGATTGTTTGAAAAACATATTTTTCTAGGTCTCTTCGTGTTTTTCCTGCAATCTGAATCACTATCTGTAGACGAACTTTCACTAGTAACACTAATACCGTATTCTTCTGATGAATCTTGAAATGGTTCTTCATCAGATAACATCACGTCAGATAAGTTTTTACAACTCAGCTTATCATACGACATGTTTCTGTTACAATGACACACACAAACAACTAAACTAGAATGAACGAGGGTAAGGTGAAAAATTCTCGGTCTGACAATGAAAGATTGCAACTTTCAGTTAAAAAATGATTTTATTTTTCTACGTAATCTCCCTTGACTTCAACACACTTGGTCCAGTGTTTCTCCATCAGTATTCCTTCACGGAAGTGAGAGTCTGGAAGGTTGTGAAAATATTCGTCTACGGCCCTCTCAACTTTTCATTGGATGCGAAGTGTTTCCCAGAAACAAATTTCAAGTTTGGGAACAGATGGAAGTCTGAGGGTGCCAAATCAGGAGAATAGGGGCGATGGCCGAGCAAATGGTACCTTAAATCCCACAATTTTCCTATTAGTCCAGTCACTGACATTAAAAATAGGGTGTTACCTTGCCATTCTTTCGGACAAAACACCGATTTTTATGAAAATTTGGAATTAAGCTTATTTTACCGTCTTCTTCAAAAGTTATATATGCTGCTTGCTCTTTAGGGGTGAAAACTCCCCCTTATGAGAAAAAATTGATTGATTTTTCAACTATAACTTCCTTAATTTTTAAGCTATCCAAAAACCATTTTAAAGGGAATTTCAAGAGCTGCAAGGTCTGTGATATTGATCTTTTTTAAGCCCTTAATTTTTGAGATTTTTGAGTTTGAAGGGCTAGCGATAGGTGTCCTGCACACTCAATTTAGAACTTCTAACGGCGATATCTCAGCTAATTTACATCCAAAAAAATAAAAAAAAAAATTTTTTTTTCTCCAAGAAAATTTTCAAAAAAATAAACAAAAGTTTAACAAAAATTATATATATTTTGAAAATTAATATCTCTAAGGCGATTAAACTTCTTGAACACATTGTTGGAACATTAATACAGTAAATGGATAACGTTCAATTTTCATTGTGACGGAAAATCTGTTATTTTCAGTTTTGATTTTTCCTTCGAAAACTAGAGAGTATCACTTTATTTCCATCATAACTCCATCAGCTTTCATGCAAAAGGCTTTTATCAAAGCTAATTTTAAAGGTTTTTTCAAGCTCTTCAAAAAAATTCTTATGAATTTTCTTCGAAGAATTGACTGTTTCGGTTATTTAACGTTGAAAGGCTTAGATTTTAAGGGTGAATAAACAGTTTTCTTCAATGAGGTACTTGGTTGGTATTGCAACTATAAAAATAAAAAAAAAAAACTCTTTTATTTTATATACTTCATTTTTGTTTTAACAATTTTGTTGCTAAAATCTATAGTTTTTCAGTTACTCTTGAAAAACCGTTCAAAAACATGCATTTTTTGGGTGAAAATTCAACATTTTTAATCACTCAAAAACTATTGATTTTACAAAAAACATTTATAGAACATTTCTGATTTAAAATTCATTCAATTATCGATTTCTGGGATTATTTTGGATTTATTAATTTCCATCCCCGAGAAGGGGTGGCATCATCCCCAAGGTAAAAGCGCACATCTGCGTAATATAACTTTTAATCCTTGAGGTACTTCCTACTTCCAGGTAAAATTTAATGAAAATCCATGTTGTCCGAAAGAATTGCTAGCCAAAAACTGTCAGTGACAGAACTATATCGCCAACGCACCCTTGTGTGCAGGTGCGTTGTCCTTCAAGCCAGGCCTCTCCTCGCGAATTTTGGCATCCAACTAGCCAAGAAGGTTGGAGTAATATTCGCCTGTGATTGTTCTGCCTTTTGCAAGGTAATCAGTTAACGGAATCCCTTTCGCATCCCAAAAACGCTGACTATGACCTTTCCGCCAGATGCGATCGATTTCGCTTTCTTTGGCGTTGAACCACCGGCTTCCATCCATTGCTTGGACTCTATTTCGGTTCTGGCGTGTAGTGGTGGACCCATGTCATTCATGGTGGCAAATCTCCGCACAAAATCGGTTGGATCCCGATTGAATCGGTCCAAAGGTTGCGAAAATCGTTTGCGCATTTGCTTTTGATCGGCATTTATCAGATCTTCTTCTTCTTCTTCTTAATCCTTCTTAATCCTGTCCTCTTATACCATTATTGGTGTCGAGGTGTTACATCTTGGGTTGGGGTCTTCTCACCAAGTTTCTCCATATTTTCCGGTCCTTTGCTAGTTCTACGGCTTCTATCCATCTCTTCCCTCTATCCTGTAGGATTTTCCCTATTGTGTTATTCCACTTGTTTCTGGGTCTACCTCTTGGTCTTTTTGCCTGTCTTGCAGTTCCATATTATTTGGGTTGCATTTTGCTCCTCCATCCTAATTAGGTGTCCGAACCATCTTAGTTTGTTTTCTTCTATATGTTGGCGCAATGGTTTGGTTTCCAGATCTTGTCTGATTTTATCGTTTCTGTATCTGTCTCGCTTTGTTACTCCTCTAATTTTCCTCAGCACTTTCATTTCTACTGCTTGAAGGCGGTTATACTGTTTATCGTTTAGTGTCCATGCCTCGCTGCCGTATGTGAGGGTGGGTATGTATACTGCTTTATAGACTTTGCTTTTAACTTCTTTAGAGATTTCTTTTTGTTCATAAGTCCTTTATAAAGCGCCCCGTGTAATCTGTTTGTTGTCTTGATTCTGCTGTTGAGCTCCTCCTCTAGCTTCCCATCGGCTGCGATTGTTGTTCCCAGGTACTTGAAGCTTTCAACCTGTTCTAATATATGGTTCTTCACTTCTATCGCGATGTCCTCCTGTTGTCTTGCGATAACCATTGTCTTTGATTTTCTACGTTGATCTTCATGTTTCTTTCTTCCAGTGCTTCGTCCCATATGTGTATGTTGTGTTGTAGGTCTTGTTCATTGTTTGCGATTATTAGCATGTCGTCCGCGTAGGCCATTTCTGTTATATATATGGGTTTCAGCTTATAGTATCCTGCGTGGTATTTCTTGATTTGTCCTTTAACTTCCTTGATTATATCGTCTAGCACTATTATGAATAATAGCGGGCTCAAGGTTCCTCCTTGAGTGACTCCTAGTCTAGTTAGGAACGTTTCCGATTTTCTGTTGTTTGTTCTTATATAGTTCCGGCTTGTTTTGTATAGACTCTGTATGCTTCTTATTAATTCGTCGTTTACATTCCTGTTTCTCAGTACCTTCCATATTTCTTCTCTTTGTATGCGGTCGAAAGCCTTGATTAGGTCTATAAAGCAACAGTAAATCCTTTGGTCATATTCTATGGCTCTCTCTGTCAGTTGTCTGAGGCTGAATATTAGGTCACTTGTCCCTCGTCCGGGCCTGAAACCGCATTGCGATTCCTCAAGTTGGTGTTCCACTTGTTTCCTCAGCCTATTTTCTAGTATCCTTTCGTATAGCTTTCTAGGTACGCTGAGTAGTGATATTCCTCTATAATTCCCATTTTTTACTGTCGCCCTTCTTGAATATGGGCAGGATGACGGCTGTTTGCCAGTCTTCCGGAATCTTCTTGTCTTGCCACACTTTGTTCATGATGTTAAGTAACATTTTAGCCCGTCTTCTCCGATTGTTCTTACCATTTCTGGGTAGATTCCATCGTGCCCGCTTGCTTTCCCAGTTTCAGTTTGTCTATTGCTTCCCGCAGCTCTTTTCTTGTTATTGGGTATTTTGGGACTTCCGTCCGACTATTGTCTCGCTTCGTTTCTGCTCTAATTTCTTCGATTTCCGTGTTTTCTCCACTGTTTTCATCAGTTTCTGTACCCTCTAATAGAGCCATAAAGTATTGTCTCCATCTATTTATAATTTCGGTGGGATTTGAGATGACCTTGTCGTGGTTGTCTTCTACTTGCGGCAGCGGTTCTTATTTCCTTCCTGAAGGATTTCATTACCTTGTAGAATAGTTTTGGTTGTTGCTGTAGTTATTCTCCATGGTCTCGCCAGATTTTTCCCATGCTTGGTTTTTGGCAGCTCTTACGGTCTGTTTTGCTATGTTCCTCTGCTGTTTGTATAGTTCTAGGTCTGTCTGCTGGTTGGTGTTCAGATATCTGTGCCATAGTTCCTTTTTCTTTCTTATCTCGTTTTTTACCTCTGTTGTCCACCATGCCGTCTGCTTTTTGATGGGTTTTATCCTGCTTTTTCCACAGCTCTTCTCTGCTGCTGTTAGCACCATCTCTTGAAATTTCCCACATTTGTTCTATATCTCCGTCTTCTTCTTCTTTGTCTTTGTCTACTTCCTGTTTGATAAGCTCCTGCTATTTTTGTATGTATCCCGTCTCCCGAAGTTTATGTATCTTAATTTTTTCTGCATTTGTGTTTGGCCGTTCTACAAATTCCGTTTGTTTGGTGTTGTGGTTCATTTTTATTTCTGATACTAACAGGAAGTGGTCACTGTCTATTTCCGGTTTCCTCCGTACTCTAGTATCTTTTATAAGTTTTCTAATGCTATCTGGTACAATTATGTAGTCTATTATCGATTCTTCGTTCCTGCTAGCCATCCTTCGAGTGAACTTGTGGATTGCTTTATGTGTGAATATGGTATTAGTGATAATCAGGTTGTTTCCAACGCAAAATTCTAGGAGTCTTCTTCCGTTGTCATTCAACATATCTTCCCCTTCTTTGCCAATTACGTCTGCATATTTTTTGCTATTATTCCCCACTCTCCCGTTGAAGTCTCCTACTAGTATACTTGTGCCTCTTGTGGAGTCCCAGGCCTCTTGTAGTTCTTCATAAAATTTTTCTTTACTCTCTTTTTTCGCGTCTTCATTCGGCGCGTATACTACTATTATATTGAGCAGTGTTTCTTCTTCAATTGGTGTTTCCAACTCTATTTTTAGTATTCTTTCTGAGTAGCATTCCCAGCTTTTTATCCTCTCTTTCCATTCTTCTGCAATCAGGCATGCTACTCCTGCTCTCGCTCTGTCTTCTTTGTTTACGCCACTGTATATTAGGATATTTCCCTCTTCTGTTTCTGTACATCCCTGTCCTTTCTTTTTAGTTTCTGTTATTCCCAGTATTTTCAGTTTGGAATCTTTAAATTCTCTCACTAGTTCTGCTTCTTTCCCAGTCATACTCTTAACGTTCCAAGTTCCAATTTTCAACAATTCATATTTCCTATTTGCATTGTCCTTGTTCGTGCCATTTTCGTTTCCATGTTTCCATCCGGTTCCTTTTGGTTAGTTTTTTGGCGTGTCTTCTTGGACCAGACTGCCTCCTTTCTCATCCGACCATTTATATCTCACTCCGTTCACTGTTAGCTTTCGGTAGCCTATTTGGGTTTTCTTCCCATTATTTTTTTCCTCCCTTGCCACATTCCGTATAGCTGGTTGTATTTTCTGTTCATTTTGCGTAAGATCACTATCAATGTATACTTGCGGTGGTAGTTTCGGTTTCTGTTTTAGGATTTCCAGTTTTTGCTCAAAATTTTTGCATTTGACGATTACCGTATTGGCTTTCGCTTTCCCAATCTTATATGCTTCTTCTATCTCGGTCTTAATTCCCATCCCACTCTGTAGGAAATGTTTGACCTCTTGCGTTAGGTTGTGGTCCCCAAAGTTGGCTCCTTTGATCACTAAATTATTTCTTCTATGGCTCTTTTCCTGCCCTTCCATTTTAAATTTCAGTGTCTTTATCTCATTTCTTAGTATCGTCTTTTCCTGCTCCCACTCAGCTTCTCGTTTGGATTGTTCTTCTTTCATCATGCGAATTTCTTCTCCATACAAGTTCAATTGGGTATTTATGATTTTAATGTTCTTTCGTGCTTTTCACATCCTCTTTGATTTCCGCTAGCTGTGAGTTTATGCTCGCGAGTATTTGTTCAATCTTATCCATGTTTGCGCTTTGTTCTTCTTGATTCTTGGGGGGTTCAGCCTTTTTGCTGCGTTTTTGCTTTGCAGTATCTTCTTGTTTGCTTTCCCTCTTGGTTGGCTTCTATTTTTTTCCTTTTTTAGGTATTCTCTTTGATCCGGTGCTGGATGATCTGCCTTTTTGTGTTATCATTCTTCCAATACACCTTCAAGTCATATGTATAACCATTTTCAATACATAACTTGAATATTTTCACCCAAGTTTATGTTTCTTGTTTTGAATGCACTAAGCCCACAAAACGGAACTAGTGTTTTGTCCATACATACATTCCCACCTGCAGTGATCATAGACTTAAAATGTTTTATTAGAAGATTTAAAAATGTAGACATTTTTTTAGCCTCTCTATGTTATCAGTACTCTGATTATCAGGAAAATGCCAATTTGAAAGCAACAGCTCGAAACAATTTCGTGACATAACTTTTGCTTTATTAGCGAACAAAATATCTTTTGACCAATAAGATGCGAGCGATGGATAACGACAGAGGCCTATCCATATTTGTAACCTAACAAATACTTTCATTTCTTCTGGGGTAGTGTCTTTCCATCTTCGAAGGCTAGCGTACTTTTTAAGGTCTGTATTTCCTGATTTTTTGGTAGCATACCTATTTGTCTCAGTATCCATGAAGTTTATAATTATATCACAAAAGGTTAAAAATTCTACTGACTTGGCCCAATCATTTCATCCAATGAGCAGCACAATTGGATTTCAATTATTGTAATGGGAAAACTTTTTTAATATTTTCTGGTTACTGGTTCCCATTTTAGTGCATCATTCACTAAGAATTGCTATTCGTCTTCAACATTTTCTTCATGTATATATCAATACCATCTTACAATTAATTAAGATAAAATACTGTAAACTTACCGATGGAACCCAATTAGAAATCTATTCCAATTGTCCCTAAGATTGGATAATTATATATGTCAACGTAGACTTTCATTGATGAGAATTGATTGTTTGAAAAACATATTTTTCTAGGTCTCTTCGTGTTTTTCCTGCAATCTGAATCACTATCTGTAGACGAACTTTCACTAGTAACACTAATACCGTATTCTTCTGATGAATCTTGAAATGGTTCTTCATCAGATAACATCACGTCAGATAAGTTTTTACAACTCAGCTTATCATACGACATGTTTCTGTTACAATGACACACACAAACAACTAAACTAGAATGAACGAGGGTAAGGTGAAAATTTCGTCTGACAATGAAAGATTGCAACTTTCAGTTAAAAATGATTTTATTTTTCGTATCTCTTGACTTCAACACACTTGGTCCAGTGTTTCTCCATCAGTATTCCTTCACGGAAGTGAGAGTCTGGAAGGTTGTGAAAATTTATCTCGGCCCTCTCAACTTTTCATTGGATGGAAGTGTTTCCCAGAAACAAATTTCAAGTTTGGGAACAGATGGAAGTCTGAGGGTGCCAAATCAGGAGAATAGGGGCGATGGCCGAGCAAATGGTACCTTAAATCCCACAATTTTCCTATTAGTCCAGTCACTCATTAAAATAGGGTGTTACTCTGCCATTCTTTCGGATAATGTTCTTATTATCATTTGAATTCTTTCATACAGTTCAATTGATTTATGATGTCTGCTCTTTAGTGCTAAACCCCTTATGAGAAAAATTGATTGTTTTCAACTATAACTTCCTTAATTTTACATCCAAAACCATGTTTAGGGAATGTTCTCAGTCGTTGTGATATTGACTCTTTTAGCCCTTAATTTTTGATTTTTGAGTTTGGCTCTTAGGTGCTTTCCCTCTTATTGGTTCTAACTTCTTTCCTATCTCAGTATTTCTATATCCATATAAAAATTTTTTTCCAAGAAATTTTCAAAAAATTAACAAAAGTTTCTTTCAAAATCAATTTTTGACAACTTAATTCTCTAAGATTCAAACTTCTTGAACACATTCACTTGGTTAATACAGTAAATGCAACGCAATTTTCATCTCACGGAAAATCATGTTTTTTCAGTTTTGTTTTTCCTTAAATTAGCATTATCTTTATTTCCATTCATAACTTTCCATCGTTTAATCAAATTTATAACATTTAAAGGTTTCAAGCTCTTAAAAATTCTTATGAATTTTCTAAAGACTGTTTCGTTTTTAACGTTGAAAGGTGGTGTTTAATGGTAATAAACGATTTTCTTTTATGACTTGGCTGTATTGAACTATATATATAAAAACTTATATTTTATATCGCCTATTTGCTTCTTAACAATTTTATCTAATATCTATAGTTTTTTATCTTAAAATCACTCGTTAGCGGACATTTTTGGTATAATTCAACATTTTAATCTAAACTATTGATTTTACAAAAAACATTTATAGAACATTTCTGATTTAAAATTCATTCAATTATCGATTTCTGGGATTATTTTGGATTTATTAATTTCCATCCCCGAGAAGGGGTGGCATCATCCCCAAGGTAAAAGCGCACATCTGCGTAATATAACTTTTAATCCTTGAGGTACTTCCTACTTCCAGGTAAAATTTAATGAAAATCCATGTTGTCCGAAAGAATTGCTAGCCAAAAACTGTCAGTGACAGAACTATATCGCCAACGCACCCTTGTGTGCAGGTGCGTTGTCCTTCAAGCCAGGCCTCTCCTCGCGAATTTTGGCATCCAACTAGCCAAGAAGGTTGGAGTAATATTCGCCTGTGATTGTTCTGCCTTTTGCAAGGTAATCAGTTAACGGAATCCCTTTCGCATCCCAAAAACGCTGACTATGACCTTTCCGCCAGATGCGATCGATTTCGCTTTCTTTGGCGTTGAACCACCGGCTTCCATCCATTGCTTGGACTCTATTTCGGTTCTGGCGTGTAGTGGTGGACCCATGTCATTCATGGTGGCAAATCCCGCACAAAATCGGTTGGATCCCTATTGAATCGGTCCAAAGGTTGCGCATTTACTTTTGATCGGCATTTAGCAGATGCGGTACCCATTTTGCGCAGAGTTTTCGTCTCCCTAATTCTTTGTGCAAGATGTTTCGCACCCTTTCTTCCGATATCCCCACAGCCTCAGCTAGCTCACTCACCATTATTCGCTTATCGTCCAACACGATATCATGCACTTTTTCAATGGTTTCTGGCGTGGTTCTGGTTTTTCTCCTCCTTCACTTGGGTCATCTTCGAGGGATGTGCGACCAGGTTTAACTTTAGCTGCCCATTTTTAACGGTTAACATGGAAGGAGCAGAGTCCCTGCAAACTTTTGTCAACTTCGGATGAATTTCCTTAGGGGTTAATCCATCCAAAACAAAGAATTTTATGACCGCACGATATTCAAGTTTATCCTTTTTTAACGAAAAACACGCAAGACGTGTACTGCAAAAATTTGTGTAAAAAACTACTTGAGAGAACAAGTTGAAACTTGTGATACGTACTAATGGCACATGCACCCAGGCAGGAAACAAATTTTCCTGATTGGAACACCATCTCTGTGTCAGAGAACTATTCACCTTACCCTCGTATAGTTGCATTTAAATATACACTGTGTCTCTTGAATTTCTGGACATAGGGAATTCCCATGTTAAAATAAACTATTGTAAATATTGGCTCCCCTAATTATTTTACAGTAAAATGTCAAATGTAAAACTTCTTAAGGAAAAAAGGCTGCTTCTTATGTTACAATTGCATTTAAATTTAGTTCATCCGTTTTCGAGAAATTTAGGAAAAACTTAAGGCATTGAGTAATGATGTAGTAAAGAGACGCAAACTTACCGGGAATTTTGTCGATAGCAAATTGGGCTAAGAATTTGGCAGCGCGAGTATCATGTGTCGTCACTGCCGTGACCGTGTAGTGAAAGACGGTCACGTGATACTCGCGCCGCTTAGTTCTCGGTGCAATTTTCTATCGACAAAACTCCCCGTAACATTGCGGCTCTACTAATCATTACTCAATGCTTAAGGGCTTTTTCGTAACTGGTCAAGGTTGCTTTGCTTTAGACAGACAATGCTAACAATAATTATTAATTGTCATTGTAAATCATTCATTGTTCAAAAACAATTCATTCATCATTAAAACTTTGTTTGGGACAGATTATTACTTTTTAAAGAAAAATTTGTTTATAAAAATGAATTATTACACCATTGAAGAAAAAGTAAAATTTATTGAATGGCATTACTCTGGCAATTCACTTAGAAATATCAGAGATTTGTACTCGGCTAGTTATCAAAACCGGCAAATTCCAAGTGCAGAAACAATTTCAAAAATTATCAACTTATTCAAATCTACCGGTAACGTTAATAAGCCATGATCAACTTGGATATTGTTTAGCTGCAAACGGAGATTTATTTGAACACTTGATCAAATAGTAGAAATGATGATTTTTTGTTATTTATTTTCCAATTTTCATAATTAATTTGTTTATTTAGAATATCATCTTCTTGTTTATAACAGACTTATTTTATTTGTGCTCCTTATTGTATTTATCCTGACACTTACACGGCTTATTAACGTTACCGGTTACGAAAAAGCCCTTAAGTTTTTCCTAATTTTCTCGAAAACGGATGAACCAAATGTAAATGCAACTGTAACATAAGAAGCAGCCTTTTTTCCTTAAGAAGTTTTGCATTTGACATTTTACTGTAAAATAATTAGGGGAGCCAATATTTTCAATAGTTTATTTTAACATGGGAATTCCCTATGTCCAGAAATTCAAGAGACACAGTGTATAAGTTGATGCAAGCACAAACTTGTCGTCACACGCAGATGATTCACGTGGCCAAACCTCTACAAAATATTAATTGAGGATCCGTGAAACATCCGCGTTTCACAAATAAAAACCGACAAAACGTTACAAAAAAAAAGATTTTACACACAAAACCATTACAATTTGATAAGGTATAAGAACTGTTATTAATACAAAAAAGGAGTGGCCAACATAATCATATTTACACATTATTGCAGTCAACGTGTTAATCTAACGTCAAATAACGTGGTGTTGTATAAGTTTGCAACCGCAAGATATTCATCGGCCTAAAATTACGATTGCAAGCAGGGTTTAATCGATGATTTGACGCTGAATAAAGAAACAAATTGATTACTTTTAGTGGGCATTCATCGATGAATAAAGCGATGCTTGGATGAATTTGCTTTGTAAACGCTGAGCTAATCTATGAAAAAAGTAACACGCCTATAATATTTATTGTTTTATCTGCAGGAACTAATTTTATTTATATTATATTAGACAGCACTTCAAACCTGCTGACCTATGGCTTGAGTTTTGTTTTTCCACTTTTTCATACCTTGCACCAGAACTCGCCAGTTCCTTATTTGAAACCCATTTGGTCTTCCTTTATGCTGTCCCACCATGTTTTCCTTGGTCTGCCCTTCCTATTTCTTCCTTCTTGTTTCAGGTTAAATATTGTTTTAGCTAATTCTCTATCCCTTATTCTGGAAATATGTCCGAGCCATCTCAACCTATTTCGTTGTACCATCACTTTTATGCTGGGTTCCTAAAATAGTTCCTTCAATTCCGTATTTGTTCTTCTTCCCAAATTTCTTGTACCTTGACTCCACCGAAGATCCTTCTTAAAATGTTCTCTCCCACATTTCTAATTTTTTTATATTATCCTTTGTAAGAACTCACTGACGTAAAGCACTACCGGACGTATCACTGTTTTATATAAGTTCAGATTGCTTGTAAGGGTTTTCTCGGTTTGAATATGATAACGTACCTGCACTTTTAGAACCCGCATTAATTCTTTATGTAATATTTTTGTCATGACTACCATCACTTTCTATGTCCGTGCCTTTATTTTTGTTTATTTGTAGTCCCACAGTTCAGGCTTGATACTCTAGATTTTTGACAATATAACATCGTCTGCATATGCCAGTGCTTGGTAGGAAGAATTTATTATATGTATTCCTGAGTGTCATCCGTGTTAGCTTTATTAATTCTTCTGGTGTCCCTAGTTCCTTCATTGCTTTAAAGATTTCTTCCCTTCTAACTGTATCATACGCATTTTTAAAGTCAATCGGGATAGTGTGCATTTGTATATTCTTTTTCCCACATTTTTCATGAATTTGGTTAATTGCAAAGGTATGGTGTACCACTGATTTCCAGAATTTTGTATGCTGTATTCTGCAGGAATATAGGTTTATAATTTTCTGGTAGCTGTGTATTTCTTTTTTTATGAATGGGACAGATTAGTGCTTCATACCACTCCTCAATCATTTCTTTCTTTAACCATATTTCTAATATTAACTTGTGGATTCTATGTAGTATGCCTTGGCCCAAAAATTGTATTAATTCCATAACAATTTCATCTGATCCTGCACTTTTGTGGTTTTCATCTTGCTGAGTACTTCCATGACGTCTCCATCTACTTGATTTTTGTTGATATGTACTACATTCTCTTTATGTATTTCATTTTCCGTACTTTGATCCCAAACTACTTGTTTAAAGTACTTAGCGCATATTTGTGCCATTCGCGTTTCTTCTTGCTAGATCCGGGATAATTTGCATTATTTTTACTTTAAGTAGTGTATGGTCAGAAATTATATCCGCTCCTCTGCATGACCTTACTTAATGAATACATTGGGCATGTAATTCGTTCACTATCTATTTGATTTTGTGTTTTTTGGTCTGGACTTACCATGTTATTTTATGAACCTTCTTCCGTTGTAGCATTGTACTCTTTACCACCATATCTCTTGTTGCAGCAAAATCCACTAGTAATTGACCGTGTTTATTTGTTTTTTCATGTAGACTTTTTTTACCCGACACCACTGTGTTCATTCTTCCTTCCCGATCTTAAGATTTAAATCCCCAATTATGGTCTTAACATCAAATTTTGGGAAATTACTTAATATATCATCCAGATCTTCACAGAACTTTTTTTCTGTTTCTGTTTCTTCTGTTGGTGCGTGTACATTTGTCAAGGAGATATTTCGATGCTAGCCTTTCATTCTTAAATAACTTATTCTATTATTTACCACATTATAGTGTACTATCATTTCTTTTAAATTACTTTTTATTAGAAAACCTGTTCCCAATCTATTCTCTTCTCCCCTCCATTTATCTATACATAGTTATCACAAGTATAATGTTGCTTACCCTTAATGTTAGTTTCTTGATTGCAAGCACATCCTAGTCATACTTTCTGGTTTCTGTTATTAGTTGTTTGAATTTCCCCGTTTTGTTTAACCCTTGAACGTTCCACGATCCTATATTTAGTGCCTTTAACTGTTTTTTCCTTTTATGTCCATTATGTCCTTTACCATCAATGTCCTGTCCCTCGCCTGGTTCGTCAACTGTAAATTCCATCCTGACTGTATTTTTGATATCCTACCTTTACTCTATGTCCGTTCTCTCTTTCAATTTTAGCCAGATCTCTATATTCCTTCTGTAATTTTGCTTCTGTCTGGGTCAGGTCATTTTGGATATTACATAATTATCCTGAATTGATTTGTTGCTTTCATAACTTTTTCAGGTGTCCATTTGCGCATCTTTCTTTTTCCGGCTATTTTCTCTGCTTTTTTTGTAATTTTCCTCGACACGAATCACGATCTCCGTCATCATCTCTCCATCTTTTCTTCTTTCTATATATATATATATATATATATATATATATATATATATATATATATATATATATATATATATATATATATATATATATTAGGTGTACGGTGCAAGGGCGTTTTAACTTTTATTGGACTGACACGCACACTTCTTTTTTTTATTTCCCGCACCAACCTTTACCGACGTGTTGCTTACACCGGGGAATACACTTATTTATTCTTTTCAGAAGTTTTTTTTTCCTTTTTCACTTTAAACTATACTTATATACTTATATAAGTACTTTCCCCACTTGGCCAATCAGACCACTGTCTAATCGAAATAACTTCCTCTGTACCCACTCCCACTGTTACTCGAAAAACAGATAGAAGTATGTGGTGTCTTAAATCAAATAACTTGTGCGAACCATGGTTTAATAGGGTTTGCACCAAGGCCAAAAAGATGTTTGAAGGACGTAAATGCAAAGAAGTAGTCTCATGTCCCTTGGGTAGTCGTAAATTTTGGTCATTAGCTAAAGCCATCAGTAAAAACTTTAGTATATCTTCCTTTCCTCCCATGACGTCTCATAACGGAGCTACAGTAGCTGATCCTGCTGACAAAGCCAACCTCTTTGTCAATTACTTTGCATCAAATTCATGTCTCGATATTCCAGCTATCGTCGTTAAAAAATGCTACCTCGAGCTAGTACCTGTATTATCCAACCTATTCCTAAAAATGGCGATAAAAACCCATCCCTCAAACTATCGACCAATAGCTATCACTTCCATTCCATCGGAAATCATGGAAAAAGCTATCAACCACCAACTACTTTCGTTCCTGGGGTCAAATAAACTCCTAAACGACCTCCAGTACGGGTTCAGACAGAGTTGTTCAACGGGTGATCTTCTTCCATATGTCATCCAACTTTGGAATAACACATTAGAAAGATCCGGTGAAATAGTTGTAGTAGCTTTAGATATTTCAAGGCTTTTGACCAGGTTTGGCTCAAGTGCCTACTTGCCAAGCCCATCTCGTTCGGTTTATCCGATACGCTCATCAATTGGATCTCCACATTTCTTGACAAAAGACGTATACGGGTTGTTGTCCATGGTTTCTTTTCGAAATAAACTACTATTAACGCGGGCGTACCCCAAGGATCAGTGATAGCTCGCACTCTATTCCTGATATACATAAATGATCTCGTTTCTTCAACAACTAACCTGATCCATTGCTTTGCAGACGACAGCACTCTACATTGTAGTTCTTCTCAGTTTTCCCACAACAATAAGTCTAATCAGGACATTAAATGGCAGCCTTAGTCAACAGTGACTTAGAACATATCTTTGAATGGGGAAGGAATAATCTACTCACGTTCAAAGTTGACAAAACCCAGTGTTGCTTTGTGTCCGCCAAAAAAGACCGATCATTTCCTGTTGTAAGTATGAATGGCTCAGTAAACTGGGCTTTCTATACAGATCTAAACAGTACTTCACATCGCAACTCCTTTTACTGTATAAGGTGCAAGTTTGACCTCATCTGGAATACTATTCGCACCCCTGTGCATGGAATGCACTAGCCATTTCCTGTTTTCCTCCAAACTTGGATTTAAGCAAATTTAAGGTAGCCATTCATAAACATTCTCGGCAGCCTAATCATATCCCTAACGCACTCCTAGTGCGCCTGCTTTAGCACGGTAGGAAAATCTTAGCTTGTGCTGGAATATTATTAGTAAAAAAATAGAGAATCAAAAATTAAAGCCCAAATTTGAAATATAGAAAAGTTAAATTGTTATCAAGACTTTAGCATTGCCAACAGTTTATCATAATTACTTTGACTATTGTGATTCATAGTTACTCAAATTTTTTAGGTGGGCGGTCCTGAAATTGAGTTAATTGCTATAGCAACAGGAGGTCGTATTGTTCCACGTTTTGAAGAATTAAATGCAGAAAAACTAGGAACTGCCGGAATAGTTCGTGAGCTTTCCTTTGGTACTACTAAAGATCGAATGTTGGTAATTGAAGATTGTTTAAAATCACGAGCCGTCACTATATTGGTACGGGGAGGAAATGCAATGCTGGTTGCAGAAGCTAAAAGAAGCTTACATGATGCCTTGTGTATTATTAGAAGTTTAGTGCAGGTATTGAATCTTTAATATATATTATTAATTACAAAAAAAAAGGTAAACAGTATTTTTTTTGTATTATTTAATGTTACGTGAAGAACTAAAATTATGATCCTAATCATGTTTCCATGTGGAAGAAATGTTAATTAATGCAACAAAATTACATTTTCGGGTGAATATGCTGGTTATTCGATCACCTCCGGTTCTTGACCATTCTTGCACAAAATCACTAATAACGAAAGTTGTTTGTGGTGTGTATATCGTTGATTCGTAGTGCAAATCACCATCGGAAATAGTAAGTAAAATATAACATATGCCTGTTTTGCATGATTCCAATTGTAAGTAGCATTGTACATGAAAATTTTATAAAATGGCAAAATTAGTGCCAATTTATCTTTAAGGTTAACCGCCTGGATATCCGAGCAGAATCCCCTTGTCAACCAAGGCAGTCGAAAACTGGTTAAGTTGTACGTATAGGTCATATTTTAGCGTAGTAACGTATAGGACATATGTTGTGAGAAAAAGTTTGCTTTGAAATTTCTACTCGATTTGGATGTCTGATCTAGTTGCCATGTGATCAATAAACAAATCGTGTTTTCTTGCTTTTGACAAATGTCAAGTTTATTCAATAACAGCATTCAGAATGTCATACAAACTTGAAATTCGGAAGAGTACCTATAGCTTAATTGGACAGCTGCCCAAAAGTGAAATTGTAAACTTATTCAGAGATCAAAACGTTAGTCAGGTCACAATTTATCGGGCAATAAGAGAATGTGAATAGGATATACCTTGCATTAATTTGCCTAAAACTGACAGAAATGATGTGGTTTATAGAAAGAGAAGAAAGTGTCCTAAATACACCCAGGCAGAGTATGAAAAAATACCTATATGTTGCAGAGCTTTGAGACGAAGGCGTTTTGTGATAGCCTTGTGATCATAATGGTCATGAGAAATATTTTACGCGAAATGACAGGTAACAATGGGTTTTATACCTCTGATATTGAATATTGTCCAAATGAAGTAAAATTCAAAGCAAAATTTGCTGACAAATTTTAGTCTGGTGTGCGATTTCAGTGGCTGGTGTTTCAACACCTTATGTTGGCAGTGTTCAGGGAGAAGCTGTGCATGCTGGGTTTTATACTCAGTGATGCTTACCGAAAGTGCTTAATTTTATTAATACCCATTGTCAGAACGATGAAATAATAATTTGACCTGATTTCACTTTGTGCCATTGTGCCAGAAGGACTCGAGACTGGCTGGAGCAGAATAACGTCAATTATGTACCAAAAGAAGATAAACCCCCCCCCCTATTCTTCCTCAAGCTCGACCAACAGAAGAATTATGGTCATTATAGTATCAAAAGGTTTATGAAAACAGTTGAGAGGCTCAAAATCAACTGCGGCAAGAATTTTTAGAAAAATTTAGTAAATTGTCAAGAGACAGTGTCCAAAGGAAGATGAGACAATTGACTACACCACAGCATTCTTGTCAAAAAAGTGCTTGAAGAACGTAGAAAAGAAATTACCTTTTCTATTTTCATAAATAAATCTAAATTTTTGGCAATAACTCGAAAACAAAAGATGTTAGCTAATTTGAAATGCACCATTGAGCTTTTGCCAAAAAAAAAGGTCGAAGTTGTGCAGTTCATTTTTTCAGTTTACGAGATCCCCTATTAAAACATTGATATTTGGCCACCCTGTACATATTTAGTACTTATTTTGGTGATAAAAGAATTTCATATTTAATGTGTTAACTATCTTTGAGCTCTGTAAATTGAAAAATTTTTTAATCTCTACATGGAGAAATACTTAGATATTTTTAAAATAATGTAATCAACATTACATTGCAATGAATCTGTCTCATATTTGGACACAATGGACTTGTTTAGTCGCTATAGTAACTGTTTCGTATTGTGTTGGTGATAAGGTTTCCAAACAAAAAACATTTGTTTAAATTTTAATGGTTAACTTTATATTTTATCTTTACGATTAGCATTGTGACTTTACTATAATTTTGAGGACATACCTTTAAAATATAATCTAAAGGATAATGGATTATTAAATATGTATTTTTGATTGTCAATTTGCAGTATAGATTTACGTTTTAATAGATCTAAGTATTGAGAGATTTAAGCTTCAGAAGATTTAGGTTTTGTAGACTAGTAAACGGATAAGAGGAATTGTGCTTTGAAATGGTAAAAAAGCTGGACATAAAAAAAGCCGTTGGAACATTTGGTCAAAAAAACCTGACATGTCTGTCGATTTGGACGTCTGGTTATGTTACGTTATACATTACTAATAAATCATAATTTTATTTAATACTAGTGACCCGACTCAGCTTCGTACGGGTGCAATTTAGTAATGAAGATGATGAATATTTGACTTTTTGCGCGAAGCTTCGAAGCTAAGTCAATGAAATTAGGAACGTTTTGCCTGTTTCACCAGGTGCATCTATGAAGAAGATTGCTCCGTACCCTTCGTTGATTGCTATCATCAATTTGTCATATGTAGTTTTCTGCTGCTGAAGTGGGACCATTAGTACTGATTTACTCAAAGCATCTCCATCGTATTGCCGTTCTTGTTCAAATTCTCAATTGAATGCATCGTGCATTTTTTTCTATCTCCCTTTTGTCCCATCTCCCATTATCAGTTTTCTCCTTTTCCATGTTTCCTCCACCCCTTCCCTTTTCCTCTAGTATTTCTTCTACACCCTTGTCATGCTTCCTCATATGTCTCATATTTTCCATCTGCCTTAATCTACACATCCTTTCTTTCTCTTTCCTCCAATACTTGTTCTTGCATTTGAAACTCGCTATCATTTTTTTCTTTTTTTTCTTCCCTTCTCCTTTCACATATTCTGATATCCCTTCTCTTTCTATAATTTACATTTTACTTTACTTTTTCTTTTATTTGTTAACCACCTACCATCTAGCATGTCCGCTGAAAAATCGTTAATTGCTGACAACTTAAAAATCTTTTGTTTGGTTAAGACTATCGCTGACTGCAACTAGCTGCAATTGCAGATGGAAAATATACAAAGTTGGCGTGCTACAAATAGTCTGCATCTTAATGCTGAAAAGTGGTAACATTTAAACAAAAGTCATCCAATAAAATACCCGTATATGTATGAAAATCGTCTTCTTAGCCGCTACAATAAGGTCACTGATTTACATATAACGTTTGATCACAAATTTAGCTTCAGTGAACATATTCATAATATATTCAAGTCTGGTTTGAGAATGGCAGGTTTCATATTTAGAAATTGCAAAGATTTTAAAAATATTACTGCACTGAAGTCACTGTATTTTGCACTCGTGCGTTCCAAGTTAGAATACTGCGCATTAATTTGGTACTCTTATTACGATAACAATAAAACTATGTTAGAATCCCTTCAAAGAAAATTTTTCAAATTCTTGTTTTTTAAAGTCGAGGATGCATACTCTGTAATTGGTTATGATAACGACCTACTCTTATCTAAGTTCAACATTCAGTCTCTTGAGATCAGAAGGATACAAAACAGTGTTTTGTTTTACCTCAGCATGTATGTAGAAATCCTAGTATATTTTGTTGTCGCACTGCCTTAACTATGTGTTGCGAAAGTCGCCCTTCTTTGTTATGTGTATCAATTTCAATCAAATATGGTCAGAATGTGATATACTACTTCTCTATAAAATACTATTCAAATGCTTAAGATGCATTATTAGTTATTATACTTTTTCATATACATTTTATATTTTTTTTTCATAGATTATAGTTAATAGTGTAATTTCAACTCTTTAATGGTTATTAGATATTCATTAAATCAAAATTAATACTTACATACTTTGTAATAATTAGTTTATTTTATGTATTGTCCTGTAAATGGAATTATTCTGTTGGGCAATAAATATTATTATTGTATTTAGATTCTTTTATTTTTGCTCATGTCTGTTGCTTTTGTACGTCCCTATTTCTTGTTATTATGTTCTCACTTATCCTTACTCCCTCTTTCCTTAAGCTCCCTGCTTCTTCCCTCGCGTACCCATTTCTTTTATAATATTCTTCTGTTACTCTCTTTAAATGTTTGCCCACATTTTTCACAACACACAATTGATGAAATTTATTATTTTCAATGCACCAAATATTTGATCACCACCAATAATACACTGAAATATCGCTTTCAATTCAATTTAATTGAAATATCAATATTCAATACTCAATTTGTTATGAAAATGTGACAGCAGAACTGTTAAATTGAATGTCACATTTTCAAAAAATACCATCTGAATTTCCGTCTTTTCTGGAGAATTTTCAAAAAATTTTCATTCATATAAATCTGACCCTTACAATTACGAACAGAAAAAAAATTCAGACAAATTGATCTAGCCGTTCTCAAGTCATACATGGCAATTGATTTTTATTTATATAGATTTTAGGTCATTGGATGCCCCCTGAATTTACTATTTATTACAAATCTATCAGATTTGTTAATACAGCTGATAAACTTACAGTTCAGTTTTGCATTATTTTTATTTCTTCACCTAATAATTAAATTAGTTATGTGTTAATGAATAACAAAAAATGACTAAATAATAATCAATAGGAGCCTCGAGTTGTATATGGTGGTGGAGCAGCTGAAATTGCTTGCAGTTTAAAAGTAGCTGCTCATGCAGATCAATTGGCATCTCTTGAACAATATGCATTTCGAGCCTTTGCCGAAGCATTGGAGTGTATTCCTCTAGCGCTTGCAGAGAACAGTGGATTATCTGCTATCAATGCTTTGTCCGAAGTGAAAGTAAGTTAACTATTATTGCGAAATAAGATTTTATAATTCGTTTGCAGGCAAAACAAGCTAGTACTGGAAATGCAAATCTTGGAATTGATTGTATGCAAACAGGAAACATTAATATGAAGGAGCAGAATGTTATAGAATCTCTGAAGTCTAAACGTCAACAATTAATTTTAGCAACACAACTTGTTAAAATGATATTAAAAATTGATGATGTTCGCTCTCCTGGTGAGAGTCGTCATCTGTAAATTTAGTTTGCTTATGTATTAATTTGTAATGTATTAATTCTGACTTTTTTACAGTTTCGCCCCGTTATAATAGTTACTAATTTTCCATTTTTACTTATTCACCAATAAATTATTAGAATCATTTTATTGTATAAATTAAAACTTCACTCTATCATATTTAATTATCACTAAACAAAAAATTTTTAGATTATTTCTGAGACAAAAATGCCTAATTGTTATTTACTGGAATACATTAAACATGAAAATATATATAGAATGATTTGTATGACTGTAATTAGTGCATTACAGGACTATATTTAATAAAAACCAAAAACTGACCCTAATAAACCCCCCCATCTGGCCGCTGGATTTTTCCCAAAATCTAATCAACTCTAAGCCGAATGAAAACAAGCTTATATACAAAATTTTAAGTATGTAGGTATTTTCACTTTGGAGTTATCGTGGATACTAACATACATCCATGTACAAACTAAACCACTGTATAGTGTTGACACCACAATGCATCATCCGTAAACACGAGTTTTGAATGTGATACGAAATTCTATGCACACTTCACAACCACCTCTTTTATGTCAGAGATTTGCGAGTAATAAGTTTATTAATGATTTTAAGTATATAAATAATTATATGTTCCCTCATATTAATTATATACTTGTTTATTGGTTTTAACATCAATAAAACTTTGTAATTGCAGATAGAACTATTCCCATCCGAATTTTGAAAACTATATTCTTTAATTTCGTATAGTATTATTTCTAAGAGATTATTCTCAATAAAGGATCCTAGAATCGATGTTTGTATTCAATTTTGTTGTAAGTGTGCAGAATAATCCCTTGGATTTTACGTTAGTTCAAAAAAAAACTTAAGATATTTCAGCCAGTAGTTCACCCAGGTGACTACAAAATATAAACATTTGTTTTTAACATTACAACCATTATTTGCAGAGAGTAAGAAATTTATTGCACAGGGGAATGTAGGTCTGCGCTCTACTATTAAAGTAAAAAGTTTAGTCACTTCACTTTGAAGGTTTATTTTACAAAATTGGCGGGGCCGTTTCTGATAAAATTTTGCTACTTGACTAATAATAAATTGTTTTCTTCACAACAAAGATATTCGAGTTGTCACGTAACACTGTAGTTTTCTTTAAAACTGATATTAAATACAATTAACAAATCTGACAAAAAATTTATTCACTAACAAAATATAACCACAATTTAATAGAAATAATAAAGCCATTATTGGATGAAGGATGTAAAAGTTACAATAAATGCTGTATGTGCCTACCTTCTTCTTCAATGCACAAATGCAATCGAATTTTTAAATTTTCAACCGATTTTTGTAACATGTATACAATTTTGGATAACATTCCTAATATTTTTTAGTTCTTCTAAGTTGTTCGGCGTAGGATTGTAGCACTTGTCCAGCTTGACCTATTCACTTTTGATTAAAAAAATTATTTAATGAATCTCGGACCACCAATGAATAATGAGGTGGTGTGCCAACTTGTTGAAACTAAACGATGTCTCTTAATTCCATCTTGAAGTAACTGGATAAAAAAACTTCCAACATACAAGTGTAATTTGTACCTGTCACAGTTGGTTCCATAAAGAAAAAAGGTCCATAGATTCTGGTCTTGGACAACGCACACCAAACATTAACTTTTGGTTGAAAGATCTGGAACTGTGGCAGGATCTGTAACAAACAAAATACACCCAAGTACCACACAAAATTAAAAATTTTGTGTGGTACATGGGTGTATTTTGTTTGTTAATTTCACTTTTGGACTATCGCATTTCTGAATTTTATATGGAGTTGGTTTTAAAATTTTTAGACCCCTTTGAACGTCACGTTTGGAAGTTTCTAAAATTCCACCAATCTTTCTAATTGAAATTCTGCGATTTCTAGCTTGTGGTACTTCATTAACAGAGTAAACCATTTTTAAAGTGGCTTAGTACATTAAATGACACTTTATGTGAATTGTCAAATTTGCTGATTTTGTTTACATATCCCATTGTCTACATGCATATTCAAATGTTCCGACTGATCATCTTCACAATTTGAATTGCTTAAATTTTTTTGCAACCTTAATGAAATATTTCTTTCCACACTTATTCTGAACTGATGGATAGTTGGATTTGGATTGTAGCCAGATCAATTTCTTATAACAGAAAAAGATTTTCAAGTGGGTCTTTGTTTGTGAACTTGGTTAGCAGATACTTCATCTGATCTTTTTTCAATTTATTCAATAATAATTAAATAGTTTTTGTAGTCCATTGAAAACCTATAAGGCTGGGACTTCCTGCCCTGTACCACCTGAGTTTATGGATGACGTTTTACAGTCCAGTCTTGAATTGAATGAAAGTCAACTAAAGTTGTTTAAACAAGTTGGAACATCTATTTAACATTGTAGAACAAGAGATGAACAGTTTGCTCAATTTTTTGGTTTACTGCCATGATATTGACACTCTAATGAATTTGGAATTGAACACAAGAAGGAAGATTAGAGACTTTTAATAGACTCATCAAAAACGAGTTTAAAACTTGTATTAAATAGTTATGCTTCATTGCCTGTTGCTCATTCAGTCCATATGAAGGAAACTTATGAAAATCTTGATATCATTTTACAGAAAATTAACTGTACAGCCCATGATTGGATGCTGTGTGAAGATTTAAAAGTTATTTCCATGCTCCTTGGTCAACAAAAGGGATTTACAAAGTTTCCATTTTTTGTATGTGAGTGGGATAGCAGAACAAGGGATCAACATTTGTCCAAAAAACAATGGCCCCCTAAGAAAAACTTGGGACACCCAGCGAGAAAAATATTTTGCATAAAACATTAGTAGACCCCAAAAAGCTTCTTCTGTCGCCACTACACATATAGTTGGTTTAATGAAACAATTTGTAACAGCTTGGATTTTTACAATAACATCTTATTGTTTTGTTATTTTACTTACATAACAAGGTATTAATGTAATAATTACTAATTTCATATATGTTTTTTTAAATAAAATCATTAGGAAATTACTGACAAAGTTAAATACGGCTGTCTTATCTACATTTATATTCAATTTCTAAAGCGATAAGATAATTTTCTAGTCTAAAAATATTTGAAATTGCCATCGGATGTAATAAAAAAAGGCATAACACCTTTGAACTTGATGCTGTAACGCTATAAGACACCGGACTATACAAACGCAATGCTACAGTCGCAATAATGTTGCGCCGCCTAGATCTCGACGGGACATTCTTGCCACACAAAGTCTAATAAGGTTGCGCCTCTATGATTTTTTACTCACTGCTTCTATATCTACATATGTATATGTAGGTTGAAAGTTAAAAATAGATATCTCGCTTATCTTTAAAGATGACTGTGGACTGTTTCATATCATTTTAAAGCAAATCTCACTTCTCTTTCAAATAAAGTAAGAATATGTGTATGTTATACTAGCAATACGAGGAATGTTTTCAATTTCCGGAAAAACCAGTAGTGTTTTTATCAGGATATTATTTCATTAGTGCAAATGAACAAAGTTTATTTCCAAAATCCCAAGTCTGTCACCAAAATAGTTAGAAAGTTATAACAATATCAATATTAAATGTTTGAAAATTCATATCTCCTGTACTAGTAGCTTTAGAAGAAGTAGGGTAAAGGTGGGTAATTGCGGATGCCTAAGGTTGAACGACCCTCAATCATTAATTATTAAAGGAAATATGTTCAAGATGGGTTTAAATACAAGACAAAGATTCAATCAACTAAATTTTAATGAGAAATTAACAAAGAAAATTAACATTAAAAAATGAGATTCAGAACAATAAAATGTATGTGTCTTGTATTATCCGCTCTTGGCGGGTAATTGCGGCAGGTGGTCGCAGTTTGCCTCTTTCATAGTTTACATACAGAAATCACATATGAACTGTTTCCTCGTGGAGTCTGTACAAAGTTTATGAGCCCAACGATCGCATAAGTTATACTTTAGCCACAGTTCATTTTTTTTTGTATTCACGTTCGAGGCACTCATCAAAAGAAATCGTTGATATTGCTTCCTCTCTGCCCTCATCTTTTCCATCATGGCTGTGTTCTTCATTTTGTATTTCCTTTTCATATAAGTACTATATTTTCAAGAGTTTTTTCTAATTGGTTCTGGATACAATTTTTTGGAGTTGTTTCGTTTTCCTTCTCGATCTGGTTAACATTTTCGTCTACAGTCTCATTTGCATTATTGACTGCTAGACAGTCGGCGGGTAAAAAGTCCTCATCTGTAAATGCATGTTCATTTTGAGCATAAAGTCCAGTTGTCTTAAACCCTTTAATAGCCTTTTCTGGATTAGCCACTCTCATAAACGTATTGTTAAATAGTTCTACTAGTTGATATGCTGTTATGCATTCACCTGGATGATTTTTTAAGTATTTGTCACATTCTGCGTAGTATGTTACTTTTAAGGGGCGAAAAAAAGCAACATCCAGTGGTTGAATCTTATCGGTTCCATGTGGAGGAAGAGTAAGTACAACAATACCATTCTGTTTACAAAAATTGTATGCCTTTAATGTGCAGTGAGTTGCATGGTTGTCCATAACTAGCAAAACTGGATCTTCCCCAAAATAGCACTTGGTGAAATTTTTAAAATGTTGGAGCCACTCTATAAACAACTCCTCGTTAATCCATCGGTACAAAGCTGACGGAGGGCCATTTCGTTTCAGTTCATTAGTCATCCTTTTTCGTTTATAAATAAACATGGGTGGTAAATAAGTTCCAACGGCGCTAAATGAAGAGACAACTGTGGTTGTAGTGCCCTTCTCATCACTAGTGACAAATCCCACTCCTCTGCCCTTTTTCAGCTAAAATCTTTCCCGGGCGCTATACCGTGGTAATGCCCGTTTCATCCATGTTGTATATTCTTTCTGGAGGGAACTGGAATTTTTCCATTATGGTAGTGAGGTTAGATCAAAGTAAAGTAAAGTAAAAGCAGTTACTCTCTGCAAGCTTCTATCTTCTGGCGTCCTAAGCTCAATTTATTTCTTTTCATAAATCCCTGAGCCCAACCTTTGCCAGCTTCTTTGCCAATTTTTTAATGTGATCCGCTAATTTTTTTTCTTCTGAAAAAACTTTACGTCCCAAAGAAGGAGAAAGCGGGCGACGGCCATGGAATCTATCAAATATTGTACTTCTGGGAATGGAAAACCTTTTAGCCACACTTCTCATTGAAGCACCTTCACGAATTTCTTTTAAAGCTTTTTCCAAATTCGTTTGTATTTTCCCATCTGAAAGAAAAGTACACAAAATGAATTTTAAATCAATGACAAAATTGTGCAACTTTTTATCTTAGTAGGTATTGCGCGTGTAATCAGATAATATAAAATAAAAAATTGACGTCCGCAATTATCCTGCTGTCCGCCATTACCCGGAAGCATGTGGCCACAATTAGCCGAAATGCATGATTAAAAATAAGAATCCAATACACTACTTTACCTCATTGTAGTTGGCTTTTTTATATCATTTTCTCATAGAAAATGCATGAATACTCTATGCCTAACTATTTAAAACATCAAAAAACTATTATGAAATTCGGTACTCACCTTCAAAAACGTTCAATTTATAGACCAGTTAGTTACAAAATGAAATTTTCCACGACAAATTGCTTATATCACTACGTTCTTCACGAAAGTTCCGTGGGTGACTGCCTAAACCGACCGCGTGGGTGTGACGTAGCATGTCTTGCGCATAGAGAAATAATAAGGACAACAGAGAGTGTCCGGTATTACCCATGGGGCCGCAATTACCCGACTTTACCCTAGGTTAGTTGCATTCATAAGAGTGACTGATTTTCTTAGAAAATATAAAAGAAATGTTTAGAGAGAATTTTGAATCAATCAATTTCGAATAATTGCTTAAATTTGACCCCTTAAATGTAGACAAATTTATACCATAATTTATTACCTAAAGAAATCGCTTTAAAGAACCTTTATTTAACTACGCATATCTATTTCCAATTCTTTTATATCTTGAACAGTATCGGAAAATACTTTTCTACAAAAAAAAAAAATGTGTATGTGACTGTAACTGCGATCATATTCAATTTTGAAAGTTTTAAAAAATTGCATTCCATGCGAGTTATTGATGAACTGAATTTCAATCTTCTATGTTAAAATATGAAAATTTGACCCCAAAATAACATCCTTATTTTGACTCCCTGTATACCTATTGCGTTTAACTGCAATACTTTCTCGTTTAGCAAGAAAGTAAAAATTATGTTTTTCGTCGCTTTACTTGATACACATATGTGGTATTACTCTTTCGTCGAAGATTTCAGGAATAATCCGCCACCATTGACAATATACACTTTACACAATATATTTTCTCCATTTCAACAATGTCTTGATGAAACCGTTCGCCATGTTCATCCCTGAATTCGCCACAGTTTTTGTGAAAGAAATTCAAGTGCGAACTTAAAAAGTGAATTTTCAAAGACATGTTACATTCCATTTTGAATTTAAAAACAATTTTGTCAAAGTGTATGTTTTAATTTTTCAACATTGACAAAATTGTTTTCAACATCTTTAACAATTTTAATAGACATTACTACTGACGAAGATAACTGTAAGTGTTATCGAAACGTTTAGATTGTAATTTAAAATACAACATTAAAAAACCCAAAAAAGATAAATATTTTATTATGTGTGATAATGGCGAAAGTTTACGAAATAATTTTAATTTCAATTTTTTTTACATAACTCGCTTGCTTGGAATTATAGGGTTCTATGTACAAAAATAACTTTTCGAGAAAAACGCGTTTAAAGTATCACTTTCCTAGAACTATGATATTCTTATCATTACAGTATTCCTAATTACATGTGTGCTAATTTGTTACTACCAGAGTAATGGTTCTTAACGTAATAATATTAATATTTTTGTTCGTTGGTTTTTATTTTAACCCTTTCTGGAACTAACTTTTTATGGGATGAAATATAAACCTCCTCGCTATTTTTTTTTGCGTTTGCGAACATTTTGGGTCCAACTAGAGGATCCCTATACCTCTTTCTAGTTTTCTTGTCTGGTCACTGGTGTGGGTAATTCAGTTTCATTTTGTACTATAATATTTGCATCAGGAATTGAACCTGCAACGTTTTCTTACGTGTCATTCTCATGTGAACTAAAATAAAAATTAATAATAATAGTTTTATGTAATAAGAATTGAGTAATTATGGCTTTTAAGAAATGAGCAAAAAAAACATAGGCAAATAACCGATATCTTTTCTTGTTGCACGGCGGGATACTCGTACCAATTATTTAATAACTGTATAATTTATTTTATTTTTGACTTATCAGGCCGTTTTAATACAATCACTACATTCGGTGTATCTCGTTTTTTAACTCATTTATTTGCGCGATTTTCATCTACTGCTTTCAAGGTACTCAGTAACATTTTAAAAACATCTGAAAACAACGCTTTTACAAATCCCGACGATTTATTATATTTATACTAAAAAAATACTTTAATAGTTTACATGCTTAGACACTCCTTTAAAATTAGGTTAAATAAATCTAATTTAATCACTCATATACATTACTACACTAGTACAATTCTTAGATACAAACATTCTAATTTTTTAATAGTTATCCTTTCTACCTAATTTAACAACACTACTGTTGCGGGCGTTGCACTATTTAAATTATAGTTTTGCATTAATTGACTTGGACAATGACAACAGATGTACCTACAACGAGTAAAACTAGATGAAATTTTTAAAATGTGTCATTGAGGTACTACCGCAATGAAATGTGTAGGTACATAACCTCAAAATAATAAATAAACCTTACCTGCTACTAGTATTACGTGTTTCCGAAAGAATATAATCCTTATCTCTATCACTACCGTCTCCTCCAAAAGGATCTTCTGACTCAATCATCATTATTTATTTCACTTCTCATTTACTTTGTAAATAGAACAACTTCATCACAGCATACGAGTATTCGCATAGATAAAATCTGTTTCGATGAATATTCGGACGTAACACATAACCTAAGCGCTAAGTTCTATGAGAATTCAAAACTTTACTGTGATAGTACCTTTCCGATTACATAGTTCTATGTGGTACATAGAACTTTCAATTATATAATATTGGTGATAATTTCATACATTTAGTTCTATGTGCCACATAAAACTTTGTTTTCGTAAGGATTACAAAATACTGCAAAATTCTAAATTATTTTGTGTTTACAATAGTAGGGAATGCAAAATCTCAATTTCCAAAAAAATTTAACATAGAACCCTATAATTCCAAGCAAGCGACTATGCAACCTCTTTTATACGTTCATAACGAAAACAGGCAACGTTGTTAAAACAAAAACAATGATCTATGTCAGAATGACGTTTAAAACTTCATGTCAGATAGAGATTTATAGACATAAATGTAACGTAAAAAATTCCAAAGCCGCCCACTTTTATAAAAATATCGATAATATAGCTTCAGCATTTTTGAATATATTTAATTTTTACATTTATTTCGCTTTACATTAAAAAACGTTATAAAGAAAATTTATGTAAAATTAAATTTTATTTAAAAAATACGTCTAAATTTTTTTAATAAAATTAATCGTTATTGTTAGCGTTTCGAGCTAATTTAAGGTAAACAGTGAAAGTATAAAAAACAAGTGGGCTAATCTCCCCAAGAAAACAGATATGGGCGGCTAAATTCCTTTTAGGAATGTAAAGCTAATTTTAGATTGTAAGCCACTTTGCTTACAATAATTAAAATGATTTATTTTAATTTGCCTCGGTCTAGCTCAAATCGGGTCTTGTCTTAACAAGACGACGGTTGTTCGTATTTTGGTGCTTAACACTTTGAATAACTACAATAAAATATTTTAAACGTATATGACCTATTTCTTCTATAAAACTAAATAATCAGATACTAAACTAGGTGAATTAAATTAACAAGAAGAATTTTATATCAGGTTAACCGGAGTGTCCTTCCTGGTAGCGCCCGTTTTGGTTGGTCCCCCCGTGGACGGTAGTGGTGGAATTATTGGCTCCTGAGACGTTTCTGTGGAAATATAAATTATTGTGGTTCAATTGTTAGTGTGCTAGGGCCAAAAATCCTGATAATGACGATTTATTTTGATTTATTACGAACGCTTGGGCCGGCCCTGTAAAAGGTGGCGTGGTATTTATCAGGTGGCGTTGTGTAATATACTCCGTATTACATAAGCAGGGGACAACGATCCCGCTGGTGTTTGTAAGCAGGTCAATGAGAAAAATCAATAATTTAAAGTAACCTTGGTGCGCATGACTATTCTTATACGTGATTTGGCTTTCAGACTGAATAGATGTGAATTCAGTACTTGGAATGCTTCACAAAGGACAGGTTAATATTTATACGTTTCTGAATGCAAATTGTTCGTACGCGTTTGATTATTTACTCTAACTGATCAGGATGGTTCCAGGATTTCTTAAGTAATTGAGAACGTATTTACATTAATTAATACATAACATTTAATTATGCCCGGAAATAAGACGCATTAATTCTTTATTATTAGAAAACGTCTGTTTTGTTAAACGCGTATAACTTTCTTATAAGCGAAACTTATCCTACCTATTAAATACAGGAAAGACGGAGTTTATCACGAACTTATTTACGTTAGTTATTATTAAACATTGCTTCTATTAAGTAATTGTCGTAAACGAATTAATCTGAGGCGGGTTTACACGATCTTTTAGGACTGCGTGAACTAAATTAAACAATTCTGAGAATTGTTTCAGGCGGAATGCAGGTGTCTTAAGTACACGATTATTCTCGGGGTTAAAATGAGAGAATTTACACGTATAATGTTCGTAATCTATTCTGATGCTGGTAAATTAGTCAGGTCTTCGGGAACGAAATAGTGGATAGATTTCCTGTATTAAGAAATATTATTAAAAGAATATGTAACAAATTGGAGTCGGTCCGCGAGACGCTGGAACACGTTTGATGCAATTTATTGCGTAAACGCACCACGGGTTCGCCTTTATTTAATTGGAGGATCACGCGGGTGATCTCTAAGAATACGGCTTCTGGTGTTGAGATTATCTCTAGGTCTTGGCGTCGCTTGTTTGTATTGCTAATTTTTTCAGGATCTGGTAGTTGTATTGTATGTGTAATATATGTTTAATGGAGAGCCCTTTATAAGATTCTGGGTCCAGCCCGTCGACTACTGTATAAAGGGATCTCCCGGGGAGCGGTAGAATTAGAGTGAATACCCTTCTTGCCGCTGGAGTAAATGGAAGTTGACTTCAGGGCGTTAGACCGCAGTAACAACGTCCTGGTTTGTGTGTATATTTGCAGGTGACCTCAGGCATTACAGCCTGTCGTGACTTCTAGTGTGTGTATGCTGGCAGAAGGTGACTTCAGGCTTTACAGCCTGTCGTGTACTTCTGGTGTGTGTACTGGAACGGTGAGATAACTTCCGGGCTCTGCAGCCCGTCGTTTCTCCGGGTGTCTGGTGAAATGTTTAAGAAAAGTGGTGCAATAAAACTTACGTGCTGTTAACCTTAGCGTATCTCAACCATCAGCTTGATTGTATGACGCTGATTTACCGGTGACGGCGGCGAAGTAACGCGACTAAAGATACACGACGGTTCAGGATGAACGGATGCGGCAATCAACAGGTCGGCGGAGTATACAACGAAACTAAGCACGGCAGGCGCGCGCGGTCTGGATGTCGGTTCTAGATGCTAGAGACTCGAGAGTAGCGACTAGAGAGAGGAGAGCGGAGCGCGCAGAGTTGTATTTATTCCGGTAGCGCCGCGGTCTTTATGGATAATTTGCGGTGGGTGGGTCCGGCTTTTATGCAGAGGTCCTCTGGCTGTGATTGGCTGAGGGTTCTCTGACGTAAGAGCATTTGATGCTTTTTGATATCTACGTCGGAGGGGATTAAAATTAATTATTTGTGATGCAATATCGCGCAATCTTTTGCAATTGGTTTTAATATTATGCAACTTTATCTAACTTGATTACTGTAGGGCAATTAAAAAAATAATTAATTAAAAAATTTTTAGTAAAGTTAAGCTGGATCTTTACAAGATTAGAATCGTTATTTAGATAAAGAAAAAAATTTAACTAACACTCAAATTTTACTTTAGGAATTTTTTTGCCGTTAAATTACGCATAGAATATACTTAATTAATCGATATTTTTGTCTATATCTATGTATTTTTATATCTTTGAAACATGCAACTGTTTTAGAAATATTTGATAAAAACCAATAACTAACCTAATAACCCCCTCCACCGCTGGATTTCACCCAAAATCTAATCAGCTACTGAAAGCATATACAAAATTTTAAGCACGTTGGTATTTTAGTTCTGGAGTTATCGTGTATACTAACATACACCCATATGCACAGACATCTAGATGTGATGGTCGATCTTGACGAAACTTGGCCGAAAGTTGTAAAATGACCTAATCAGTCGATTTAACGATAGTGAAAAAAAAAGTCGATTGCATAACCTTCTATACCTACATATGTATATGTAGCTTGGAAGGTAAAAATGTGGAGAAGTGACAGTTTTCTAACTCAGATAATATGTTCCAAGTAGAGGTTAATAATTTTTTCAGTACGTACCTAGGTACGTATATGAAAATCACTATATTTTGATAATTGGGCTACACTTTAAACGAAAATTTGCCTAGAAATATATTTTTTCTACAATCGATATCCAAAGTAGGTATTTGCGCTCGTATTTGACAACGCAAACGTCATCTTTTTCGAGGAATGTCACTTTGTCGCTTATAAGCGACTAAATAAAAAAAACGCTCGCTCTCCCAATTATTAACTATAAATCAAATATGCATTGCTCAGAGTATCCAATGACAACTAGTAAATGACATCTTTCATTTGAATGGAAATTTTTTTTCATTCATCAAATTAAATAAATTTTTGGAAATATGTGAACTGCTCGATTGTAGAAAAAATCGTGTGTGTAATTCGAGCGCAAATTCATTGTCGATTTCAAGAGATTGCCGCGCCCCTTCGTCGCGCGGCAAATGTCTCTTTCAATCGACAATATATCATTTTGCGCTCTTAATACACAAATAGCTATAGTAGAATGGGAATAAAGTTATTTATTCACTACTAGCGATAAAATATGCCATTAGTAGGCCGATTTTGGAAGCGAGATTTCGTTTTTCTCGACCTGCTTAATTTTTCTCTCCTAGTAGTAGATAATGAAATTGACAGTTGGGTTGCCTATCTAATATCAATAACAAAAAGTCGCGTTAAAAGCCGCATTCCTTTAAGGACGTGCATGTTTTTAGGATCTGCGCATTCTTTTTCTTTATTTATAAAAGAAAGAGAGGTTAAGTTTTACTTTAATTCGCTTGCGCAACAGAAACTTTAAGAAAAATGTCAATGGAAAAAACAACAATTAAGAAATTAATGATGAAAATGGTAATTAATTGTACAATTATTGTACGTAATGTTAATTCGTGACGCATCTGCATTAGAAGTAAGATTTCCTATAGGTTTGTTTACATTCGATGATGATGAAGCACAAGGAGTAATAGGCCCATCTTCATTCAATGAAATCTTGCAGGTATGTTGATGCTAGAATAACAAATCTCTTCAAAAACTAATTCGTTTGTAGCATTATCGATACTTGAGGTTGGTGTGTCACACATAGTGCAAGAATTTCCTTGGACCATGTGCGCAATTCTTCTTTTATCGGCAATAGAATCTTCTACTTATCCTTCTGCCACTGTAGATGGTTTCCACCCACCATGCCGTTTTAGAGATAATAGGTCACCGCCATTATCTACTAAAATTGTGGCCGATGTCCTTCTCAACGAATATCCCGTAAACTGATATGCATTAGGGAGATTTAAATATTTTGCAACCTTTTTAGGAACACCGCTTATTGAATTATGGCCCATATTTTGCCTAGTTGGTTTCCCCGATCGGTACCTGATAAAGGCTTTTTCCATGTCTGGATGGGGCCTCTGTGACAGGTAACTCTTCACGAGATTAACCCACTGTGGTTCTACAATTACAAATTTTCTTGCAGATTTTGTTTTCCTAAGCGGGATGTTGATTATGATTATGTCATCACGAACATCAATATCTGCCACTCTCATATTGCATAGCTCATCCGTCCTGCAAGCTCCTGCTACGCCTATTACAAGGATGACCTGAAACACCATAATAATTGCTTAATGTGACTATCCCATCAAAAGATTTACCTTAGTGCAAAGAAACATGGCATCAGGAGCTTCAGAAATTTTGCTAGGTCCCCTTTTCAAATACGGGTGATTTTTTCGGCATATAGGAATCATTCTTTCTTTTAAGAATGCAGTTACTTTATAATATTTCGAAATGTCAATATTTTCTTTCAGCTTTAAAGTTTGTTTTAACATAGAAAATGTAGCCCACAAACTGGAAGCTTTCTATTTTCGGATCTCTTGAAAATACAGTAAGATCACATTTTCACCACTTTTAGTACGCCTTTCGACTGGCACCAATCTTTGAAATTTGAATACACTTTCGATTTTCAGGTAATAAGCTGCCTGATGCTACATGCACTGCTGCCTCTAATTTCTGGAGGAGTACTAGATATTTCAATATTTCCATTTTAGCTACTGAAACTACCTAAGGATGATTAAAAGTTAAATGTGAATGTATTACAAAATGTCAACAAATTGAAACATGTGAAAACCTCAGGCCATTAATTTTTTATGTAATAATAAGATTATTTGAATTGTATTTATTTATTGTCATATTTATAGAATATGTGTACTAGTAGTGAATAAAATAATATATAAACCACGGTAGAGAAGGCCTTCTGAGCCGTATTATTTCTCGACGCTCATGTCTAAATAATACATCGGCTCAGAAAATTGTCTTCTCTACCTTGGTGTATAATTACTATTAATGTATTAGAGCATTAAAATGTTTTAATGAAATAGTTAGATATTAAAACTTAAGTAAATTTGACGTCATATGGCATAACGCGGACAATGTCAAATTTCGAGTAACCTATATTTGCAAATATTATGAATGTTAAACAGAAAATGATCAAATAAATTAAGTATTTTGGATAGAACTAGTTATTACCACTACGTTTCACATCATTTTGATGGGTTTACAAAATAATTTAATCATTTATACACACGTTGACAAATTTTAGTTTATGTAACCTAGATTTACTATCTTAATTCAAAAGTGCAATACTATTACAAAGAACGATTTATCTATAAAAATTATAATTAATGTTACAATTAGTGCAATTCATAGTAATGCCTGCCCCAGCGATATTCACAGAATTTGAAGTGATTGTCGGTATGTTAATAGCCTTATTACTCATCTCTCCAACAGTAAAGGAACTACACTGTCCAGATGTTTGTGGAATTTCATCGCCATTTTCTGGTATTCGTGATGTGGACGCACTTGTCGATGTTGATGGTGTTTTTACCATATGTGCAATACTTTTTTTAACTGCCAGAGAATCTTCAACATATCCTTCAGTTACACAAGAAGATTTCCAACCTCCATGTTGTTTCAACTGCAGCGCATTACCCACTAGCAGCTAATAGAGTGGCTGAAGTTCGTCAAAAGCAATGACACGTGTAAAATGCCGGGTTTTGCAAATTTAAATATAAGGCAATTTTTGTTTGGCATTTGTGAAATCGTATTATGGCCAATATTTTCCATGTCCACCCCTAATTTTTAAATATTTCTGTATAGTTTCTAGCCAAAGTGCTTAACCACAAAATTTCTAGAGGATCCATTTTTGCTATTCCCAATGTTAAAAACAACCATATCATCTTTTATATTAACATCGGGTAGAAGCAAATTACAAAGTTCATCTCCTCTACATGTGCCGACGGCACCAATTACGAGAACTGCCTAGTGATAAAAATTGTGAAAGTTTTTTAAACATTAGTATCGAATGAAATTTAACATACCTTTGTTGCGATATACAAATTATCAGGTGCCTCTACGAGAAATTTTATAATCTCTTCTTGAATAAACACGAATGATTTCCTTAACCTGATCATGTGCATTTTGACGTTTTAAGAAAGCAAGTAATTTAAAAATTTTTGGCCACATTTTCTTTTAATGAAAGAGTTGATTTCAACTTCGAATAATGTGACCATAACGTAGATTCCTTTTATCGCATGCATAATTTTGAAAATATGCCAATGACCTTATTTCTTCAACAACTAACCCCATCCATTGCTTTGCTGACGATAGCACTGTAGTTCATCTCAGTCTACTCATAATGATAATCCACCTTCTATGTCAAATCAAGAAATTAAAGCTGAAATGGCAAATTCAATCAACAAAGACATTCAACGTATTCTCGAATAAGCAATAATTTAATTAAATTTAATGCTAACAAAACTCAGTGTTGCCTTGTGTCCGCCAAAAAAGATCGATCATTTCCTGCTGTAAGTATGAATGGCTCAGTTCTTAAGTTTTCAGACTCTATTACTCTGTTGGGTATGACTATCTTCAAATCTCTCATGTGTTGACCATCTTCTGTTAGCTACGAAACAGCTGCTCGTAAAATAGGCTTTCTGTACAGATCTAAGCAGTACTTTACCTCTCGACAACTCCTTCTGCTGTATAATGCCCAAATTCGGCCTCATCTGGAATATAATTCTCACATCTGGGTTAGTGCTCCCCAATACACTCTCGATATCGTTGATCGTATTCAAAAGAGAGCGATTAGGCTTATAAATGACCCGTCCTTAACTTCTCACATACAGTCCCTTGAGCATAGAAGGATGGTTTCAGTTCTATCTTTGTATTACCGTTATTACAACGGCTATTGTGCTACTGAATTATATTCTTTGATACCATATCGGGCTATCTTTGCGAGAAACACTCGGTTCGCTCATTCACATCATCAGTAATGAGTACAAATCTCCACTTGTCGTACCAAACGGGCGCAATCTACATTTTTCTACACTTCTAAACTGTTTTCCTCTCACTTATGATATGAGAAAATTTAAGGGAGCTGTTCATAGGCATCTATTGGCAATTCATTATACCTCTATCCATCCTCCTAAGTGTTCCTAGGTGCTTTAGCACGATAGGCCAAATTTAGCCTCTTCAGGTCCACAATCATAAAAAAAAGTACATTTTCGAAAATTCTGCCGACGTTGTTACTGGTACACCAACTTTTAAATGTTGTGTACGCTTTCATATACAAATCTTTTGATTTTTTCAGGTGGTGTACAATTTAAATTTTCACTACTCAATTTTTACTTACACATAACAAAACGTAAACAGCTTAAACAAATCACAATTTTAACTTGAATGTCAAATTTTCCAAACAAAATTTTCGTAGCAACTAAACAAAAACCTGTCATTTGTTTCTTGATTTTTAATAAATATTTTAAATTTGAACTGTTGTCATTTATTTACAATTATTATTGTAAAAATTATTGTAATATTAGTAGTAGTGGAAAAATAGAATATACAGGGTGATTCTTATCTAATCCGCCAAAATTAAAGGTGTATTAGAACTCATCATTCTAAGCAAAAAAGTTCATATGTACATGGGTCCGGAAATACTTGGTTTCCGAGATACCGGGTGTCAAAGTTGAAAAAAGAAATCGCGTTTTCTTCAATATCTTTCGACTGTTTCGAAACAATTTCATGAAATTTCGTATACGGGAGTTGTTTAGGATGACAATTTTAAATTTGTTGTCCATTTAGTTGTGGTTTCTAGAGGGCGCCAGCGGCAACCATTTCGGCCCCTTTAAATCGTTGCAATTTTTTTGTGCTACACTGCCAAAAAATGTGTATTTTAGTGAAGTCGCTAGGAGCAACCCTTTCTGAGGAAAACTCATGATGCATATACATTTTCGGAGGATATATTTTTGACAGGTTTATCAATAGGGATTCTTAATTGTGACTAAGTAACTTACTTGTTTACTTATGTATCTGTCACTTTGCGTTCATTGATAATAAAATTTTAATAAAAAGTCCATAATTAAATACGATAGACGTAATTTCTTTTCAAATTCAGAAATGCGTGATATGATTTGCGTCTACGCACAAGAAACTTTTATTAGAATTTAGAATTGTATCCCAATAGACGGCAGCCAAGTCGTGAACTTTTACAACAACTTTTTAATAGACTTGGCGAAACTGGTACTTTTCGTCCCAAAAGGGATTTCATGGGACCCAAGTGTACCATTTCTGTAGATCAGGAAGAAGAAATCGTAATTCGAGTAGCAGAAAATCCAGAAATTAGCAGTAGACAATTGGCTAGAGACACCCGAGTAAGTCAAACAACAGTATTGAGAATCCTCCATAAAGAGAAGTTATATCCCTACCATTTTACACCGGTTCAAAATCTGCTGGCAGCAGATCTACCAGCTAGACTACAGTTTGCTAATTTTATGCGCACTCAGCAACAACTTGACTATCAATTTTTAAACAATGTGCTATTTACCGATGAAGCCACGTTTACTCGTAGGTGTGTATTTAATTTCAGAAACAAGCACGTTTGGGATGTTCAAAATCCTCATGTTCCTAGTGAGCGTCATTTTCAACAAGAATTTAAGATCAACGTTTGGTGTGGTATTATAGGGAACTATCTCCTTGGTCCATATGAACTTCCTCCGAATTTGAATGGTCAATTGTATTTAGATTTCCTGCAACATCATTTAGTTGATTTCTTGGATGATTTACCTTTAATTTTTCGACAAAACATGGTATTTATGCAGGATGAAGCTCCAGCCCATTTGGTATTCAAGTACGCAACTATCTTGACGAAACTTTCCCGAATCGGTGAATAGGTCGTGGAAGCCTAAATACGTGGCCTGCGTGTGCGCGTAGTCCTGATTTCAACCCAATGGACTTTTGTTTCTGGGGTGATATGAAATCATAAGTTTACACCGGAGTTATAAGCAACCGAGAAGAATTATGGTACAGAATTGTAAATGCGGCTTAATTATTCCGAAATAAGAATATTTTCTTTAAAATAAGGCAATCTTTTAATAAACGTATTGAAGTTAGAGACGGGCATTTTGAACAGTTGTTATCAAAAGAACATGGTTACTTTTAATATTAATTTCTTTTCTTTTTCTTTTTTTAATGTTGGAAATTTTAGTGCTCCTTACAAAAGTTAGTATTAAATACATAAACATTGTGGGCTTTAAATGCGTTTTTCTCGGAAACGGTTGCTCCTAGCGACTTCACTAAGATATACCTTTTTTTAGCAAAAAAGATAGGAGAACCGGTTTATCTAGTCCAAAATGACATACAGTGTAGCATAAAGAAATTGCAACGATTTAAAGAGGTCGAAATGGTTGCCGCTAGCGCCCTATAGAAACCACAACTAAATGGACAACAAATTTGAATTTGTCATCCTAAAAAACTCCCGAATAGGATATTTCATGAAATTATTTCGAAACAATCGAAAGACATTGAAGGAAACGCGATTTCTTTTTTCAACTTTGACACCCTGTATCTCGGAAACGAAGCATTTCCGGACCCATGTACATATGAACTTTTTTGCTTAGAATGATGAGTTCTAGTACTCCTTTAATTTTGGTGGATTAGATAAGATTCACCTTGTATACACTACGGCTAAGAAGATGTCATTATAGCCCACGCTCTTTATATCGGTCGGTGCTTCGCACCTTGCGATGTAAGCGCGCTAGGGCTATACTGATCCACTCCTTACCCTTGGTGTATAATCTACTATTTCATATAAATACGAAATCATAATTAGGTATTAATTACCTATACTGGAATTAAAGGATTATTAAGGTATAATTAAAACTGCAAAGATAATGTCATTTTCATAAACAATGCTGGTAATTACTAATTAGGTAATTAATTATTTCGCTTGGTTCAAATTTTGTATAAAAACGCAAATACAACAATGTACCTTTTTAAGTTCGACTCTGTATGTAAAATGAGAAAGTACTTGTACTACTCGAAAGCGTGGAAGGGGATCTAAAGCTCAGGAATCACGAAGTGGTATCTATTGAACATTTTCTTTCCGAGATTAGAAAAGTGTTTCATCATGACAACATGTGCACCACGGGTAAAATGAAATTAAAGAAAGAATATGCTATGGGCCTACATAATTGGAGCGCCTACAAACAAGCTACTGTATTTAGGGGTTAGAAACAAATTCTGGTATGTATGTCAAAAAGAACAAAAATGCCGACGTTCCAAACTACGTGTGTTTTAAGAACTGCAATGGTGCATCCAGCAGTATGGAACAAGATATTATTGTGCAAGGTTTTAATGAAATTGAAAAACAATACAACCTTCGTTAGAAATGTGTGATAGGTGACGGTGACTCTAGTGTTTACGCTAGAACTATTGATAATGTCACAGAAGATGCTAATCATGCAACGCAGCCATTTACAGCGAACTTGCACAACATTACTGTAAATACAAATAAGTGCAGTTGTAACACCAGCGATAGCAAAATCTTCAGAATCTCAATCAACATTACTTAGTGAAGATTTGCGAAATATCCCGAATCACGTCTTTGGAAATCATTCTAAGCGCAAAAGGAACGTTTTCGGTGAATTAGGCGCAGCTCAACCAGATATGTAACATGAAGAATTGCAAATAGCGAAGTTAAATTTTAATTACATATTTACCTTTGAACTTATTCATTCATAACAAAAACTTATAATAATTTAATATTAGTCAAGTTGCTTTGATATGTGTAAATCCTTGCGATATTGCAGGCTCACATTCCATTAATATAAGTAATTTGATTTATCTCATTATATTTAGAATTTACATCAGTTCTACATACATAAAGACAAAATTTACATCGATTGGGGCTTGAACCTTGATGGCGCAGTTGGTTAGCGCGGTAGTCTAGCAAAGTACAGGTCGTAGGTTCAAATCCTACTCGAGGTAAACTTTTTATTTATGTATTTAATAAATTTAATAATAATTTTTAATTTTGTATACGAGGTAATTCATGATACTGCTCGAGAATTTTTTCTGAGATGGGTTCATTACGGGTAGTAGAATCATCTATGGCACTAAGAGGTTCTTCTTCTTCCTCAATGTTAATCTCTCTTACAACATATGTATCTAAGAAAGATGGTATACGAAGACCTGGAGGAGGATTTGTTTGAAAAAACGGAAGCTGAGCTAGTGGGCTAGTGGCACCCTTTCTTGAATCACTTAATGGGGCGAAGTCTGGAGTCCGTTCAACTTGAGCTAGCGGGCTAGTGGGGTTAGTAACGTACTTTCTCGGAAATCTGAATAGGGGTGGTTTTTTGGGTTTAACGCAATGGGCTCCTTTTTAGGTGTTTTTTTTATCTGGATTGATTTTATTTATTATTTCAGTTAGAGGTTCTATTAGGGGTTTATAAGTACTGTCAAATGTTCTTTCATTATCAATGCGAGCAGCTTTAATACTGTTATACTGCTGTATTATTTTACGGGCCTGAATAATTTTTTTCTTTAATATCATTTCCTTGTTATCCATTGTAGCAAAGCGGGTTTACTGAACAGATACCGGTTTACCTCGAACAGATAGCTGTTTACATAAACAGATAGCTGTTAACACCTCAACAGATCAGTACTTACTAAACTACTGTAAGCAGGTTAAGGTATTATATATTCATCAAATCTTTTCCTATAGCGACCATTATTAACTTCAGCATCCTTGTTTATGACCATGAAGCCAAACGGATCTACCCAGCATTTTGTACACATGTCCCTAATAATTTCATGCTTATAATGGGCCTTATATGATCATCATATACACGTTTAGGTTTAATTCATCTGGCTCAAATAATATCATTGGATTTGCATTGTCACGAATTAATTGCTTAGGAATTTTACTGTGAAAGGAACCATATTTCATTCCTCACGGTACTTTGAGCTCTTTTCAACAATCATGGATTACCAGCATACATACATACATTACGTACATATACATGGTGGGATTAAGGATGGACGTGGTCAGGATAGGGTCGGAAGGAACGGAGTCATTGTTCTGAGGGGGAAAACACTACCCCAGAATTCACCTAAGTAGCCGTACATGGTGTGCACATACGCAGTGACCATGCCGCTACAGATGTATGAGGAAAACCCCCTGAAAAAACCTCATACAAGGTAGACGGTAACGAGAATCGAACCCATTACCTTCCGAATGATAAGCAGGTCGTGTCACCACTATGCTACCAGCTCGGTAATTTTACTGTAAGTTTGACCCAAATAGAAACAGTCAATATCGTTATGCCTACCCATAGAAAAATATGCCTTTATGTTATATTGCTTTTCACAAGCGATATCATCGAAGACAAAAACAGAGTTTGATTTTGCACAATTACACTCAATCACATCTTGATTATCACTGAAGGTAAAGTAACCTATGTTCCTCATTGGAAGTAAGATTTCCTGTAAAAGTTTGTACTTGTTTTGATTCTATGACTTAGAGTATACGTATACATGTTTAAATTTCAAGCCATTTTTCGCGGTAGACTGATTATTTCGTTTGTTTTACCACAATTGGAGGGGCCATATATAATACCACGTATATTATTAGGAAGCAAATCTCCATGTTTTGAAGTAATAGACTTTTCATCAAAGTCATGATTTTGAATTGCGAGTTTTTGTTTTTGAGCAATTACTTTCATCGTTAGTGTATGAAATAAAACTGAACGCATAATTACAACGTTTTTATTGATATACTAGGCTACATTACAATAATTATAACTTCTTCACTTCCCCAGTGAGTGGGATGTACTGCACAATAGCGTCATGGAGAATAAGACCATAGACAACAATTCCATTATCGAAAGGTGTTAGAGATTCCATTTCCAATTTGATGTCTACTGTTTTGGTTTTTTAAGGATTCATTTTGTTTAGAGTGGTCCATTACAAATATTGAACATGATTTGAATTCGGAATAGTTGAATAATGCGTCTTTATCGTCTTTACCATAGTAATCACATCGAAATTTCAAAAAATTGTGATAGGCAGGTATGTATTGGTTAGCACTGAAGTTCAAATGCATTGCTTCATATGGATAATACTCAGAATTCAGATGTACTTTAAGATTTGTGATGTTAATGTGATCAAAATTTCCGGCCCTTGCTGGCTTTGTGTACCTTTTACCTTGTTGGAATGCAACAATTATCCAACGTGGTTTTTCCAGTTGCGTTTATGTTTTTATTGGCCATATGTCTGACGTTGCCTGTTTTAAAGAAGGTAATTCATATAACTCCCATTGACGAAATGGAACAGTAATAATAGCATTTTTATTGATTCCTTCAAACAAGCTAAGTTTCGTAGCATCACTAAGTGTTAAGGGTACTTTCCATTGAATCTTATTTAAGGTTATTGTCGCATCAACATCACTACGGTAGCAGTTTGTATTGCTTCTAGATCGAATTAAAACCAACTATTGGCGCATATTCACGATTACCTGACGATAATCCTCCATCATTCCAAATATGTGGTTCAATGGTATGCATACTGTAAAAGATTTTTCTTCATTTAGCTCATCGAGTTCTACTTGTAATGGTACTTCATTCTTTGGGGACCATCCCAAATGGCTTAGTGCTTTGCTTTTGCTTGCCGTATAAGAAATATATCCCTTAAGCGTAGATGTTATACCTGGATTTCTGCAAACATCCACTCTCTGACCACCTAACTCATAACGAATTTCTTCGAAAAGAAATTGCGGGAAATTGTTGGTTAAGATGCATGCTTTTCTCTCTTCTTCTTTTTTGAGCTCAAGTTTACCTTCTATGTACAGAAAACTATCATAAGTAGCCGTAATTAGATCTTGACTTTGAATTAAGATGCGTATTTCTTCGGAAGGTCCATATTTAGAAGATCCATACGGAAGATAAGTGTGAATATCTGATTTAATTATAGTATCATCAAAATGTACGTTTTGAAAGACGTTTAACGATTCTGCCATTGTGGTTGAGAACTTTTAAACCAATTGACGTTAAAAAGTATTTCTCTGCAAATGTTAACCGCAATGAAGGTTGATGACTAATTAATGACACTGTAGGGATGAAGTCTTTTATATGAATTTTTGAAAGATGGAATTGGTCGTGGATTAATTCTCAGACCCATGTTCATTTAGTTCTAAGCTAAAGTTCACTTTCACCAAAGTCTATTAATTCACCCTTTTGATTAGTCAAATTAATTGTTATATTACTAATTATGTCAGTGTTTACTTCTAAATATTGAGTACTGCTTGGAGTTTTATCTAGACGATAACCTGGTGGAACTGAAACATCAATCTCATAATACTTTAGCGGGTTTCCCGTTTCGATAAGATCCCTTTATAATGTTTCACTCTACGTGTAGATTAGTGTGTTTAAGTATTTGGATGTCTAACGTAGATGTGTAAAATATTTGGTTCTAACATTTTAGACTCAAACCCTAGCATGCGGCCAATGCAATTTTTTTTAGTAAAATCGATCTCAAATGAACTGTTTATCTCACATTTAAGTGTATTGTTGTTTGCTCCAATGATAAACTCTTCTGTGGGCATTTTAGATTTTAGATAATCGCTAATTTCATCTAACTCATATGCACCGTACGGAATATTAATCACTTGCAAATGAGATGGATTTGTTCTAAAATAAAATGTATTGTTGCCTGTATAAATGTTTCGAATGCCGTTGCAGTCGTAAAATCCAACCAATCCAATAACGTATTTTTTCCCCAAATCTAGGTCTATCGGTGAATAGAAGTTGTAGTTAGCTGTGTTACCAACACCTTCTAAACTGAATGTTATTGACATACCTGAGAAAATTCGATGTTGTGCTGATTATTTATATAAAAATTGTAGGCATAGGTGTCCGCAAATAATTGTATTAAACTCTTAATCTCGGTTGTAATTATAATATATTTTACACCCCCGAAAGTAGTTAATCACTTAGATTGGTGGTCGAAGATTACCGAAACTATCGTAATACCATACCTTTTTACCACGCTTTTTGTAGCAAACCCAATATGTACCTGGCCTTCTTTGGCTATCTAAGTTAATAATTCCAGATTCATTTTTCCGTGGTAATTTAGGCATGCTTTCTCTCATAAAAATATCCCTAAAGTAGGGTACATATTTGATGTATTTCTTTAAATCAATATCCGTTAACGGTCTTTCGGGTAATCTATTCAGTTTTTTGGAAACGGTTTTAAGTATGATGCACCACCACCAGATTTGTTTGGTTTTAGATACAGTGCACCGCCTGTCTTATTCACGGAGCCTATAGCGCTCGATTCCATCATGCGATTATGGTGAGATGTCTCTTCTTGCAATTTTTTAACATTTCTTGCATCATTGACTGCTTTAGCAATTCCTGATGCACCGCCAGCTAGCACCGATTGCTGATAATCCTGCGAATAACGGAATAAGAAATGGTAAAAACCCTCCTTGTTTAGGTAGGGGAATTACTCTAGGAACTTTAATGTTTTTCTTTCCTACTAAACTTTTTACCACACGTTTTGCCGTTGAAAGCGCTGAGTTTATTGTGTCTGTGAAATTTCCGTTAGGTTTAATTTTTTTAACTATTGTTTTTCGTAAATGCAATGAATTTCCGCCATTGCATGTTTTCTTCTTCTTCAGATTAATTAATTAATTTACTGTTTGCTTTCATGGCAGTACTGACTGCTAAAACTGCAGTTCGTTCACCTAATGTTGCGTCTGATGATTTAAAGCGTTTCCAAGCTTTTTTTGTAAAATTTTTTCCGCTTTATGTCTACTATCTAAATCTCTGTAATCTCTGTAACTGATATCGTGAAGCTTTCACTGAGCATCTAATTGATTAATACCGGGTCACCGTGTGCGAGTCGTTTTCAAACTATGTACCAGGACCGCAATACTGGTAACCACGTAAATGCAATTCAAACGGAAGTTTATTGATTAGAGCATTCACTAAACCACCACCCTGCACTCTTTCGTTTCTTAACTAACATTGTTTACCTGGATGGATAAAACGGGGTATTTATACCTAAATTGAGAAAAACAAATCATAGTTATTTCTTTATTCAGTAAATATATATAATGTTGATCATAGATTATATCTTCATCCTCGTTTAAATTTGACCAATCAATTTTATTTTCAATTTATTGGGATCGAAAAAATTGTAATTCTACATACGAATGCCATCTTAAAAGCTCATTCCATTCCTTCATATCCAACACTACATTATCGCTTTGATCACAGTTAGCACACCCCATACGGACTACTGGTGCAAGCTTGAGGTGCGTACTGTATCCAATTTCCATGTGTTTTGCTTGGTGAGTACCGTTCGATAGTTTATAATAAATACAATCGATTAAGTATTCATTAGCTGTTTGTTTATACACTTCAGATAAATCATATGGCTGCCTGTCAGTGTTAGAAGAATAACCTTCATCATGTTTCTCTTCATTTTTACTACTACTACCACCATCACTATTTTGACAGCACCAACAACACAAGGTAAAATTATTACTCATATTGTTACTGCAACTATGTGGGGATCCATATATAATACAAATGATGTTATTGCTGCCTGCATTATAACGACTGTACTTGCTTGCAATTGCACTAGGAATAAACGCTGTTTAAGAAATGATTTTAGTTAAATCATGTGGTGGGGTTGTGGTACTACTATTAAAAACAAAATGTTATGTTTGTTGTTTTCCCAACTGCACCCAAACTACTCATGAAGACATACCTCGTGTTTAGCTGCGTTTTAAATTCTTCCATTCGAGTTTCTTCTTTCAAATACTCATAAAAGCGTTGAGGTAATATACATTTAAAATCATCCGTTTCCATCACTATACGTTCGCCATACTTAGTATTAATTACTGCCATATTAATCACTTTATACTTTTTTGATATCTCAAGGTCACACGCACTTTTAAAAAGTTTGTAATAAGTGCTTTGGTTTAACCCTGCTAATTCCATGTTTAACAATTACAAGTTGCTAACTGACTGATCTCAACACACCTCGCTGTGGTTTATATCACAAAAATGTGTCCTTGACTTGAGTACATATCACAACATGTTTAAACTTATGAAATACCCACCTACTTTTAGCTTAGAAAATTATTTCACCTTGGCTCAATTTAGTCAATATAAGCACCATTTGACCTTGGTCTACTTTTTAGCATAGACAACAACCCGCATTCTTCTTGTTTCCATGAATTGATTCTATTTTTATACTTCTAAGAAATGTCATACGATACCCCTATAGGTCAGTAATCTTTGACCTTGACCACTCTATTTTTAGAGGTCTAAGAATTGTAATATGATGATGACATTACAATTCCTATTTTTTAGCTTTTGACCTTGACATACAAATTTCCCGCCAAAACGTTTGACCGCAGAGTGATATTGTAATATGATGACCTTGCAATTGCTATTTTTAGCGAGCTCCAAAAATTTAAATGTCCCGCCAAAAGTTTGACCTTGAAGAGATCCAAAAGCTTACATTTCTTGCCACCAGAGGGCGAGTGACCTTGAATTAGTCCAGAACCGGCCCCTAATCACTACTCATATCATATGCTTCCGCATTAGTTAATGGCATGTTTTATGCTAATCGAATTAAAAAAGTAAATCTGAGACACAAAAACTATACGAACTAACTTTTGACAGTTGTGAAATCAGTATTTTTCAATTTAGCGGTTACAATGGCTGCGGCATTTGTTTTTCTCGATAAGGTAACTTAATCTGATTAAAGCACTCCAATTTTTGACATTCAAGATCGGTTGGAGATATCGGGATGCGGTTTTCACTAAAATTTAGCTATTTTTATGTTGGTCTAGAGTCTTTCAGGAAAGTAGTACCATTCCATTTAACTTTTTTCCGAAAATCACAAAAATGTGTAAACGCTGCCGGTAATGCCCTCTAGTCTAATTACTTTAAACTAAACAGTTTACCAAAAACTTTTCTTTAAAAGAGCATAAAATACTCTTTCAAATGAGACAAAAAATATTCAAATCGGTTGAACGGTTCAGCCCATATTAAAATGTAAATATTGACAAATCCTTTGCCCCCTCCCTTATTATGATATGTATAAAAAAATGTAAAGCAAAATGGTGCGATGTTACCCAAGTTGTCAGATGATGTTTTGAAAGTTATAGCTCATCGTCTAACTTTCCAAGATAGCGTGAATTTTACGTTTCTTCATAGTAGTTACGCCCCTTAGCGGTCAAATTACAAACTTCAAAATAATTTCCAGCTATTTCTCTTGCCCAGTTTACTTATAAGGATTTTTCCCCAACCTCTAGGCCCTACCATTGTCGAGATACAACCGCTCCGTACCCTTATCCGGACACCCAGTATTTTCTCTTGATAATGGTACATGTTGTATTGAAATGCGTAGAGAAATAAATAGTTATATTAAATAAATTGTGGGATTATATCATAGTATTTAAAACTTTAGCGCTATTTAATTAAGTGTTCCTTTTTACGTTCGAGAGAAGAAATTTTCATTGTGGTATTAGTGTATTTATTGATTTATAAATTATAAATTACCTATCTCTTGTTATCTCTCAAATTTCCAATAAATTGTTCTGTTCCACTTAAAGTCGTCCGATAATAGTTTAATAATAGAAAAACGTTTATGCAATAAAAGCAAACTGTTCCAAATTGCTATTGTTGTTTTGATGTTAAAATAGTTGTGTGTATGTGTCCATTCTGATTAGTAAAACATTATTTATTAGGTTGTTATTTATTGTCTTGTATATTATATTTGATTAGGAAGTCGAAAGTTCAAGTTAATGCATTTGATAATAATTGGAACTAGAGACAACAATGAACGCTGGATTAAGGAGGGAGTTATGAGGACTAGCTTCTGGGCCCCCTGCTTCTAGGAGCCTATCTAAGATCAAAGAACTATTCATCAACATTATTTAAAGGCCTCTTATAGTTATAATCTCTACACAAATAAAGGAATGTTTTGCACATCTGTATTAGTAGATCCAATATACAATTGTGCAGAGTTTATTATGTTGTAACACCATAGGTACCTACAGATTTTTTCTAATTCCTAAATGAAACATTAAGTGAAGGTGATAATTGTTGGGTATGCGTACGGATGATATCACCTATAATTATTTACTTTATCGTTTATTTCAAACGCTTTGTTTTAATATTTGTAAAAAGCCCTCGGGTTCCTATACGTTAAATCCGGCACTGATAACAATTGGCAATTGCATTTGAAGTAATTCAATTAACCATAATTGATGTCAACATTTCATTCGAGTAATGTAGGTAATTGCAGCTGTTTTTAAGTAAGTATTTATTATATTCTGCCGTAATTACAATATCATATCTTTCTATTTGTTTAGGCAAAACCCACAATTTGCATTACTAAAGTATTTAATCGGTGCAAATATAAACACAAAAACATATTAGGGCAGGTGAACTCCACGAAAACTTCATAATTATTTGAATTTAGAATTTTGTCAGTTTTTGCATACTAAAACATAATTCTTACCATTTTTTTTTATCATTCAAGTGAATACTCGAAATCGCCGACGATTGATACCTTCGGATGTTATCAGGTCTAGTAAATATTAACTTATCAAACACGATCATTTTTAATATAAATTTAGTACCAATATGGTTCGTTCTGACAATTATTTAATTTAAATTATTTGAAAGGATTGCCAGTTATGCAGTAGTACGAGAATGGAGACGATGAGTGAACCTCAGCTACTAAAACCTGGCGAAAATATTAAAATTATCATCACTTTAGAAGATATTAACCTAATTTTAAAAAATCTATATGATATAATACCTGAATTGATTACAGAATTAAATGGGTATGATGATAAAAATTATAAAATAATAGTGAAGTGTTCAAAGACTGCGAATATTAAGAAATATGTCCTTAAATTTATTAACTCTTTGGATTCTAAGAATATTCCACTTACAGAAGCTCAAAGCAATTTAATGTTATACTTAAGTAAGTTTATGTAATTTGTGTTAAAATATTTATATATATTTGTTTACTTGCACATACTCATACAATAGCATTTTCAGACAAAAATGGCGTTACGTGTCCAAAGCCGGTTAAAAATATGCGTGGTGAGTATTTTTCTATCGAGCAATTTGTTAGTGGACAGCACTGTGTTCGCCTCCTTGAATATGTTTCGGGAAAAATTTTACAACATTGTAATCCAGACGCCTCCTTATATTACAAAATAGGTAAATTTACTGCCGAATTAGACCTATTACTAAAGGTACATTAAGTATCTAATCATTAATAAATCACATAAGGTAATTGTTATAGAATTTTCATCATCCCGTTTATGATACCCACAAATCAATTTGGATGTTAGACAGTATCCCAATTACTAAACAATTTCTGTTTGCTGTAAATGATATAGCTAAGAAAGAAATTATGAGTAACATATTTGAAGAATTTGAAAAACGTGTTTTAAGTGTTTCGAAAACATTAGAAAAGGGAATTATTCATGGTGATATTAATGAGCAAAATGTTATAGTTGAACATAGTGAAGGAAAATGGGATTTTAAAGGCATCATAGATTTCGGAGATTGCCAATATTCTTGTTATTTATTTGAATTAGCTGTTGCAATTACGTACATGATGATAATTAACAGGGATATCAAAGTTGCTGGTTATGTATTAGCTGGTTATAATTCAGTTCGAAAAATTACGGATGAAGAATATTCTTTATTGAAGGTAGTTGTTCAACTGTTCATTTTTTAACTTAATTATTGTTTCTTTTAGATTTGTGTAATGGCTCGGTTATCTCAAAGCTTGACTATGAGTTCATACACTCATTTACAAGATCCAGATAATTGTTATGTATTAAGCACCTCTAAAAGCGGGTGGGATGTGTTAATGCAACTTTATCATGAAACCGAAAATGATACTTTAGAGAAGTGGGCTTTAATAGCAAATAAAGATACTGGCAGTTCAGATGAAGCTAATTTTTAATCTTTTTTTTATAGCAGTTATATTAGTGTTAAACAGATATGCATTAAATGGTAATCGATTTTCATAAACAGTTCAATTCTATTATCAAACTTTAACGTCGTAACAGCTAAACTGTGTGAAGTATCATTAAAATTTTTGCCGTTAGGTTATCTAGTTGTTTTATTGAATATTTTAGCTTTTAAATTATTAGACCTTCAGTTTGTGTAATATTTAAAATACTCTGGGTCTGGTAACATCTGTTTTCATATATATTAAATGTTTTGCATTCTTGCTAAAGCTAAACGATATAAATTCCACGGTTTTTGGTAATTTACAATCGGAAAAGAGAGCTACGCTTTTTCAGTTTCCTACAGTTAGAAAGCTTACCTGCCGTTTTACTACGTATCCGAACATAATGCGCGTTTCAGTTTTCCTTCTTTTATAGAAAAATGGCTATATTGATATTGACTGGATTCGAACCCGCGTCCCCCCGGCCAAGGATTAACACGCTTACTTTCACACCATCGAGATAATGTATCTGATCTGGAGTAAAACGTATACTACGTTCACGATGTTTTTCCTCAAGGTAGGCCGTGGAAAATTTGTTTTGGCGAAAGAATGAATTAAGAAAAGTTAGGTTAAAGGATACAGTTAAGTTCTAAACGCTTAGTTGATATTTCATTCTCTATGAAATTTGAAAACATATTTACCCGAAACGTTACTGAAGCGAGTACGAAAATGCAAAGTGAAAAGACACTCGCTCTATTAAAATGGCAACTAAGCATTTACGTGATTGATTCCTCTAACCTGACTTTTCTTTATTAATACCTTTTTATATATTACGCAAATATTAAGACATGTTATTCAGAATTGCAAATATAAAGAAAATTTTCAATGCCTACATTGAGGAACGCAGTACACTTATCTTATTGGCACTACGATAGAAAATCTAAAACTGGAGTACGTTTTCTATTCCTGTTAGATTTGATTTCTTCAACTTTCTGAGCATCAGGAAATAATTGCCTGGGCTGACACAGGGCCGGCGACAGGCCGATGCAACAAGTGCTCTGCACCGGGAGGCAAATTTTAGGCGCAGGATTTTGACTGTCAGAATGCATATTTTTGGAGACGTATTTTAGGAATATATGTACAAAAAGCACTTGCCCTCAAATTTTCTTAAACTTAAAAAAAAGTTGGAAAATAACTGATTGGTACAGAATCCTTAGTACGTCAGACATTTTTGGTCCAATGTATTAAAAAAAATAAATGGTATTTATACTCAGTGGAATGGAAGTTGTAACACCAAGAAGGGGTGGGAATTTTTTGACCAAACTTGGCAGAAACGTTTAACTACTAAAAGGTAGCAGTTGATTAAAATTTCAAAGAAAGAAAACAAAATATAAACATAATTTTTATTAATAATGGGTTGCCCCCAACTGCTGAAGAAATGGAAGAATATGGGGTTCTACCACCTCATCCACATGTCGTTGGGCGTTTATATTGCCTCGAGACCTACTCTCATAAGTTATAGTACCCCATACCATATTCCCTACAGTTTGGTGCACATGCCTCGCAACAGAAAATTCAACATTTCGACGTTCCGTGCATCTTCGTTTGACCCTCATACGGTCATCATGCATCTCCATACAGAATGGGGATTCATCAGTGAACTCCACCCTTTGACACTTTAAGTTCCAGTGCAGTCGCAACCTATACCACTCCAAACGTTGCCGTCGATAGGATTGTAAGCCGAAAGCTCTGATTCTGCGGTAAACCGTCCAAAGGATTACAGGACAATCTTCGTTAGCTAACCATTGATCGGCAATTGATCTGGGACTTGAGAATCGGTCTCTTGTTGCCATAAGTTGAAGATGGCGGTCCTGCACCTCATTTGTTCTTCTTCTCCTCCGGTTCCTCTTCTGAGGCGTTCCTGACTGTCTCTAGTCCATGCCTGATAGCAGCGCATGATAGTGGTTTGATTCCGGTTAAGGTGATTTGCGATTTCTCTAAACGAGAAACCACATTCGCGCAATCCAACAATACGAGCTCTTTCGAATTAGCTTAATTGGCGGTAATTTCCACGTTGGCATGATCACACCCTCCAAGCAAACAATCACAAGCGAAAACAATAAAGAACTGAACACAATCTCGCGCAATATACACCTGACAAAATTGTTCGAAAAAACTGAACGAACTGTCAGATAAGCCATTACCACTTGATCCATATGTATGAAATTTTAATTAATCGCTACCTTTTAGTAGTTCAATGTTTCTGTCAAGTTTGGTCAAAAAATTCCTACCCCTTCTTGGTGTTGCAATTTCCATGTCACTGAGTATACAACGATTATATTATAAGTCTAAATCAGAATTTCATTTCATTCGTAATTGGTATTGCATCTTCAATTATCATTCTATTACTAACGTGCTAGCTGTTCTATTATGAATTATTCAAGAAATATACATTATTACTTTATTGTAAAAATCTGTTCTCTATCTTTTAAAAACGCAACAGGTATAATTCTTACATTTCTGTCGATTCCTGAAAATCAGACGACAAAGATTATGGCTCGAGCTGGATTTTACTTGTTTCGACATGCTCTTCTTACCCCTATTATAAAAGCAAAGACGAAGACTTATTTGCTTTATTTATGGCAGCTACTGTGTTGTAAAACTTTGCGATTAATTTTTAAGGTACGTTACTGTAATTATTTTATGTGTAGCTTTTTCGAAAAATTCATGTTAGCTAAGAGTTTGCGAATGACTCTAATTAATGGCTAATGACTAAACTGCAGTCTTCTTATTTTTATTCTTTTATTTTTTCTGTATGAAGTCCATTTTTCTATTTTTTAAATGGCCATTTTTAAACTTTCTTACATCCGTGCACGTGTAATAACGCGAGTACTATTGTTAATTTTTTATTTCAAAAAAATATTCAAAATATATTTCCTCCACCACCTTTAAGCTTATACATCACCTCAAATTAAAAAAAAAAATTTTCTAGAGGTGGGAGTTCCACAAAAAAACAAGGTTACAGTGTAAAGTATCACTGTTTTTTTAGGGTTCACGTGTTCTTTCTACAATTGAAAGCGTATCTTTTGTATTTAGGGTGCGAAATAAAGCAACAGTTACACATAATTTAGCTACTGAATGTAACAATATTTACGGTGATTAAGCATTAATATAGGTAATTCAAATACTTATCTTTTGGGTTTTTTAATTAAAAAACCCAAAGAATTGAATTATATGTAATAATGGTGAAAGTTTACATTTTAGTATTAAAAAAGGTACTGTTTTAAATATTTTTTGTATATTTTAGAATGTCAGATGAACTCAAAAAGCTATCTGGTGCTCTATACAAAAGAAAAAGGCTGGGAGTTTACTGAACTACCTAGAAACGAAAAGAAAATAGGCTGACAACCCAAAGTTGTTCCAAGCTGAGGCAGACTCAAACTTAAATTACAAGGATACTGTCGATCAGGTAGCCGTAACCGATAATGACACGAATCTAAAAGAACTTACTGCGTGAACTTATACAACCTGTTGTTATCTTAGATTCCGAAGCAGAATCATGGCCACCTAGTTTGTTAGATGCTGAAAGTTGTTTTTTAGTAAAAGAGGGAACGCCTAAGACATCAAAGGACTACAAGTACCTATCTAGTTGATAACACTGGTCGAAAATTCAGTGCGTATTATTGTACGAAAGCATTGAAAAACGGAGAAAAAGTACTGCACAGCTGATTAGTCTATTCTATTACAAAAAAAAACTGTGTGTATTGTTTTTCCTGTAAGCTTTTTAGTTGCTCTTTTAGTTCTCTTTCCACTGAAGGATTTACACGTTGAATCACATTCAATGCCATTTGAATTTGGTCAGCTATTACAATCTTCCATTGATAATGAGTCACAAAGGGTTATTGCTGCAGTGACAAATTATTGGTATGAGGTGCTTCTACGTATTGTGTCAACAATGAAAATGCTTGCTCAAACTTGTTTAGCCCCTAATGGCTAAACAAGTTTGAGCAACCTACTAGTGAGAAACTCTAAGATTTTAATAATGGAATTTTTTTACAAATCATACTACTAGCTTAATTTGATCCAATAATGGAAGAGCATGTTCGCAAAGTGTTTAAAAACAGAAAGCTAAAGTCCACTATCTTTCTATTATTCTATTATTCTGGACTGTACTCCTTGTACTGATAAGATAGAGCAGATGACATTTTTAGTTAGATATGTGTCTATTGACAAATATAATCCCAATGATATTATCATTAAGAATAATGAAAGTGTTTTAGACTTTCTTCCACTTGAGAGATCGACAGGACAAATCTTTCAAATGTAATAATGGAAAACTTGCAAAATTGGGGTTAGATTTGCAGGATATGAGGGGCCAGTATGAAAAGTGATAAATCGGGACAATCTAGAATAAGGGCGATAAATCCACGAGCATTTTACTTACCATGTATTAGCCACTGATTGAATTTAGTAAATATATTTTAAAAAATTTACTTGTTTTTTGCTTCGTCAACCTTTAGATGAGTCATATTATTAAAATATGTTACGGGACTAAATTGAAAGAATAGGGTTTTGCAAGGCCTTGCTGTATAACATCTGCATTATCACTGAAGGTAAAGCAACCAAGATCTTTCATAGGTTGTAAAATTTTCCCCCAAGAGCTTATATTTATTTTGATTCAGGGACATGTTTAAAGGAACGCCGTTAGGTTAGTGAACAGGCCATAGTGTGAGTGTTCTCACAATTAAATGGCCACATATTATACCCAGCACACTTCGTATTTATACGAGGTATTAAGTGGATAATTTTTATTATTAAAGCACTGCCTTCATCTCGTTGAACAAAAATCGCAGTTTCTTCACTCTATTTAAAGTTGACGTCTACTGTTGAATGTTTTAGTAATTTGTTTTGATTTGAGCAGTCTGTTACAAACATTGGACAAGTTTTAAAATGTGAATAGTCAAATAGTACATCCTGTTTATAGCTGCCTTCATAGGCTCACTTAAAGTTTACTTAGCTTTGAAACGCCGTTATGTACTTACGCTTTGCATCGGTAGCTTTCTTATTTGAAATGCAATGTAACTTTATCGAAATCTGCTGCTCTTTCCGATGTTTAATATTTCTTTCTACGTTGAAAAGCGTCAATTGCTTATCGACGTTTTGAGTGGGACTTTTCATTGGGTACGTGTCCGTCTGTGCCTGCTTTAAAACGGACAGTTCCTACAATTTCTATCGCTGCATTGTATTGTACGTCTGGTAGCATCGTTTGTGGTACCAATTTGTATCGCTTTTGGAACGAACAAGAGTCTCTTCCTGTCGCATGATTACCATAACTTATCGATAATCTTTCATACTTCTAAGTATGTGCTTGGCTGTTAATAAACAGCAAAATACTTTTCCTTATTGCTTTTAATGGTTTTCTACTTATAGTGCTTTCGCATTGTTTAGTGACCAACCTGTTTGAATTAAACCTTTACATTCATTTGACGTATACATTATGTATCATTTTAGTGCAGATGTAATGTCCACATTCTTACACACATCTATTTTCTGCTTACCTACCTTACAACGAATTTCAAAGAGAAACGGTGCATGTTAGGTTGCATGCTTTTGCAACAGGCCCTTCCCATTGTGTTTGTACCAATTTTATTATCTATTATTGATTATGATAATATTACATAACCAATGCTTTTATGTGCAGAATAATCATCGTATATGGCGATTAACCATGGGCAAATGCATATGATTATCGAACGTGATTACAGTTTCATCAAAACGTGAGTTTTAGTCATATTATTTCAACTCTAGCCTTACCGTAAATGGTTCACGTCTCCCGAAATGGATTGATTCGGCCTTCTGATTAGTTAACTTGATTGTTATTTTACCGATTGTACTAGTGTTTCCTTTCAAGAAATTCGGATTACTCGGAGCAGAACAGGACCATGTACTTCCTGCAACACTTTAGCGGGGTTTGAGTTACGACAGGATGCTGTGATGAATTTGCACCAAACGTGTATGGTTGTGTGTTTTATTATTTTATATCTAAAGCGGGTTTATGTAAAACATTAGCTTCTATATCTCCTTAGCTCAAAACCGAATATGAGTTCAACATAATATCTTCGAATGTATGAATTAAATACACACAACCTTCCCTATGGAATTCTTTATTGTCATTATTATAAACGTAAATAATCTTAAAGCCTCATTTTTCGACAATTATATTGTCATCATCAGGCCAATAACATTAACGCAGTGGTAAGCCGTGACAAATTGAGTAATAATAGAAACAATTGAAAAAACGGCAATTCCGTTGGACAAGTGTAAATGTAAATCAAATAAATTGAAAGAAGAACAACCTGTAGCCTTTAGTGCTACCACGGCACAAAAACTTTGAGCTGAGGTCCCAAATTTTAAAGGCTGGCAATTTCTGCGGCGCTCCTAAAGGAATACACAATATGCAGAGGAAAAAAGAGTTAAAATTAAGCCCAATCCACTACAGACTAGTAGTTAATTGCTGAAGGCAACTAAAAACTAGCTTGCTATTTCAATTGGAACTTGACCTAAGTCGAGATCCAACAAAATATAAAACTGATAATAAATTGACGTTGGATAAAATTTGTTTAAACAAATCAAATCAGAAGGAGAAAAACCTGTAGCCTTCACTGTTACCACGTGCAAGAACTTTGAACCAAGGGCTCATAAAATTGAAAGACAACTTCTGTTGAACTCCTGAAGAAAAATTATACCAGAAGGAAGAAAATAACATTAAATTATATTTAGTTACAATTTGTGATCTTTCCTATCACCGCAGACCAGACAATAATTGCTGAAGGCAATTAAATGACTAGCTGGCTACCTCAAGTCGTCATGTAATAAAATTTCTTGAATACTGTACAGTGATATTAAATTGAAATTGAATTAACTCTTGGATTGAAAACGCAAGTAAAATTTGAAGGAAACATTGTGAAGTTAATAGCTATTGTTTTACTAGGGAGGAAAATATAACGTTCCCTCCCGCCGATGAAGGTAGTAATCATCTGAGGGAGGGAATGTTACTTTACTCCAAAGTGGAACATATGATTTTTTCGTCAATTCCACATTCTTATCGTTCGGTTTTATATCTCAAATGCTGCCGCATTCGAAAACATTGATGTTAACACAATAACATTGAGTAGTTTGTCGAAAAATTTTTTTCTGGTTCTTTATTGCACTCAGTGCAATAAAATGCTTATTGTACTCATCTATCATTCTACTACAGCGTTTTGTAATCATGACACACATAAAATATTGAAATTGTCACAATTTACTTTTCTGTCACGCAAAAATACCTCGAACATACGCAGTCATGGCTACTATTATTTGAACATTGAAACTTGAGCTGTCATTGCAACTGCTGTTCTAGAAACTTCAGTAAAAAATTAATTTTGACGAATACATATTTACGGCTTTAAAATGAGCAATAATAATGAAATCATCTATGATAATGATAAAGAAGGATATGTTGGAACCCCACCAGAGGTTAGTGAAATGGCAAATACGGCGTATATTATATATATATATATATATATATATATATATATATATATATATGTCATAAATACGCGAAATTACGTCCTAAACATATTTCACATAAACATTTTTTTATCAATTATCGATATGAAAAGTGCTCTGTTCAAGCTATTGGTGTAAATACGTTTGCAAAAATCCCGTATGAAATTGCAAAATTTTTGCATTTGGAGAATCCAGAGCTCTACAAAGGGTACTGCTTCAGGAGATCATCCGCGACACTTCTTGGAGATACAGGAGCAGGTATATTACAGCTTAACGACATGGCGGATGGAAATCGTCGACAGTAGCGGAGGGATACGTAGAGCAATCACTTGCAAACAAACTTAATGTTGCAAAACAGATATTTCAGCCTACAGAAAATGACAATGTACTACTAGTACATTTAGAGAAATTACAAACCAAGAAGTAGAATTAAAAAATCATTCAGTAAGAAATATTAACATTGAAAATTGCACAAATTATGCATTTACTTTTCACATTAACAAAGTTTGAGTTAAATTGTTCCTATTAGTTCCTAACTTTCTCTATAGTCGATAGTGCTAATTAATTATTAAATGTTTTGCTGTTAAATTATGCCTTTCATTTTCCTACACTTAGTGGTTTTTTGCATGAACATAGAAAAAATATTGTATGCAACTCGTGCAAAAAGTCTTTATTGCACTCGACGTATTGTCCAACTCGGCCCGACGGCCTCGTTGCATGTAATAATTATTAACTTATTGCACTTGTTGCATAAATAACTATTAAGTGTTAGTTTTAGTAATTAACAAATTGCACTATTTATAAATGCAGAACAAATGCGGGATAATAAATTACTTAAAATATTCTACGTGAGGGAATGTATATTGACTCCCGCTGTTATTGGAAACCAATTACTGGCAGGTAAGTGCATATTTTCGCCCCTAAAAAATACCCTAACAACAGTCAATAATTGATACTTTCGAATATATTTGGTGACAAAATAAATTAATTAAAGTTGTGAATGATGATAATGGGGATTACCCATTATACAGGGTGTTTAAAAAAGACATGTCAATATTCAAGGGGGTGATTCCTGAGGTCATGTTAAGAAATATATTTCCTATAAATATTGTTCCGGGAACAGTTCGTTTAGATTAGTAGATACAAGGTGTTGTAGTCTTAATATTTTTCTAGTTTTTCTTAAATTACTCCTACAAATTTTGAAGATATCGATTTGACATTTGGAACGCTTATTATTCTTTAGCAGATCAATATTTTAATTATGTTACCGATATTGAATATCCACATAAATTTTGGGGTGTCAGGTTCACTGTCTGCCCCCCAAATGTTGTTTGGTTACGCCATTGATCTTCAGCTATCAAGGATGCGTGTTCTTCATTTGGTTTAGACTGTTTCTTGTCTCTTGCATTTTTCCGAGAAATGCATAGATTTGGAGATAAATGCGAAACTGTGATATAAAAAAAGGAATATTCTGTCCCCTACCCTCGAAAATGTATCACCACCTTTGAATATCTGTATTCAAAGATCACCACCAAGATATTGTGTATTAGTTTTGGCTCTTTAATTTTCGGTGGATCATGCATAAAAACCAATGTAATGCAAATACCTTCACAAAAACGCGCATTAGGTAAAGATTTAATTAAAGAATTAATTTAGGCGGAAAGACGCTAAAAATGTTTTTGATTCACTTCTATTTGTGTAGCAAACAGTATAAAAATAGGTAAACATTTTCTATTTACTTTATGAGAACATGTACAACAATAGTGGGAGTTAAATAAATTACAAGTTTAATTGTAAAATATTAATGAATTAAATACAGCGCATACCACAAAATAAATAACATACAGTAATAGTGAAAACGTTTAAATTATCGTAAGTACTTTTACTAGTTCACAAAAAAAAAAACAAAATTAAATATTTGCAAGAATAACCAGTGTTTTATTACCAAACATTAAACAAAATTTTCAAAGTGACCACCTCCAATGTTCAATTGTTCAATGTAAATATTCATTTGACAGCATCTCGCATCGTTATCTGTCGAATTGTGTGAAAAAATTAATCATGAATCAGTGTTCCAATGCTGAGATGACTGATATGCGTTTCATTTATGAACTGGGTGATGGCAATTCAGCCGAAGCTCGGCGCCTGTACGGTGAATGATATCCTAATCTTAATGTTCTTGATAGAAGTCTGTATGAAATAGGCAAATTGAATCGAAATGGAGGACCAGGGAGCTCAAAGACAAGACGAACGCCAGAGCTAGAAGAGAATGTGCTGAACAGGATTGAGGAAAATCCACGAACCTCTTCCAGAAGAGTTGCAGATGCTTTACACGTTAGTAATAGAACTGGCACATTCTTAGAAAAAATTTGTTGTACCCACATAACATCCAACGCGTTCAAGAACTGCTTCCTGCTGATTTTCCACTTCGTGTTGCATTCTGCCAATGGCTTTTGCAGAAATTGATTGACATCCCTCAACTATTGTGCTTGATTCTTTTACCGACGAAGCGAGTTTTTCTCGTTGTGCTATAAGAAATTTTCACAACAACCATATCTGGACTGATGAAAATCCACACGAGATCTGTCAACTTCGTTTCCAGCATCAATTATCGTTGAACGTTTGGGTTACAATTGTAGGTGACTGCCTGATTCCAATATTTCTACCAGGAATCATGATGGTGCATCACCGCATTTTAGTAGGGTGGCCCGAGAGTTTTTAATAGCAACGTGCGGAGATCGCTGGGTTGGCATACGTGGACCTAATTTATGGCCTGCACGTTCACCGGACCTAAACCCGTTGGATTTTTTCCTATGGGGCCATCTGAAGTTGTTGGTGTCGCAACTCCTGTTGAAAGTGAGGAGGATTCGCATCATCGCTAGGTGTAACACAATACGAAACGGCCCTGGGATTTTTTAGAGAGTTCGGCAATCGATGAGGCGAACAATGAACTCCTGAATTCCAGCAGGAGATGGTCACTTTGAACAGTTTTTGTAATGTTTGGAAATAAAACACTGGTCATTCCTGCAAATATTTAAATTTGTTTTTTTTTTTGTGAACTAGTAAAAGTATTACGATAATTTAAATGTTTCGTATGCGTTGTATTTAATTCACTAATATTTTACAATTAAACTTGTAATTTATTTAACTCCCACGATTGTTGCATATATTCCCATAAGGTAAATATCAAATGTTTACCTATTTTCACACTGTTCGCTACACAAATAAAAATGAATCAAAAACATTTTTAGCGTCTTTCCGCGTAAAAAACAAAATGAGTTCTTTAATTAAATATTTAATGCGCGTTTTTGTGAATGTATTTGCATTACATTGGTTTTAATTTTTTGTTTCGGAAAAGTAAGCATGATCCACGGAAAACTCAAGCGCCAAAACTAATACACAATATCTACGTGGTGATACATTTTCGAGGGTAGGAGGCAGATTATTCCTTTTCGAAATCTATGCACTTCTCGGAAAAATGGAACAGACAACAAAGAGTCCAAATCGAATAAGGATCCTTGATCGCTGAAGATCAATAGCGTAACCAAACAACATTTGGAGTGCGCGCGTGCGTGCGTGTGTGCGTGCGTGTGTGCGTGCGTGCGTGCGTGTGTGTGTGAGTGTGAGTGTGAGAGTGAGTGGAGTGTGTGGATGAGGGTGCGGGTGCGAGTAGGTGTGGGTGTGGAGGTGGGGGTGGATGTGGGTGTCGGTTTATGTCTATTAATCTCTATCTGACATGAAGTTTCGAACGTCATTCTGACATAGATTATTGTTTTTGTTTTTGCAATGTTGCCTGTTTTGTTATGAACGTATAAAAAAGAAGTTGCATAGTTATCCTAAAAAAAATATAATAGTTAGTATTAAGTGTGCAAAATGAGTGTTTTGTAAATGGCACATGAGAGTGTTAATTTTTTGTCGAGGCCAAAACTTCATTCGAATGTACCATAAAATACGAATTTACCACTTTACTAACAATATATTTTATATAACTGTTAGATTTCAGAATTTCTTTGAACTTTGTTAAATAATTCAAATGAATCCTAATTGTTGCAACATAAATCGTATCTATGGAGACATCATGTTTAACAATGCTTATTAATATCAATATTATAAATAAAAAGGAATAGTTACACATTTGTATTACAGTTTGGAATATTAGTAGTAGTATTGGTAAAATAAACTATATTACCTTACTTAGTGTTTGTTATTTTTCATTAAATTAAAAGTATCATTTGAGTAATTTTTAATTCAAGTGATTCTTGCAATTTTTTGCACCCTAGTATGCAAAACGTTTTGCGCATGTTGCCATCGGCAACGTGAAAAAATAGTATTGGAATTAAAAAAACTGATATTTCGCACACTGATATTAGCATAAAAATATTGACATTTTTTGATAGTTATTGAAAATTAAAATTATTTCATTTCGTTTAATTTTTTAAGTTAGCATCTGGATGTCTATTAACCTATGTCTGACATTCATTTTTAAACGTCTATTTGATATACCATCACGCTAAAAAATACCGGTACAGCAAAATTTTGACTGTGTAGATTTGGTTTGGTTGAAAGTATTAAATTTGAATGAGAAATGTTTTAGTAACACCCCTATTGAGACGATAATGTAGAAATGCTACCGTATTAAGTCACTGTATGTTAAGGAATGCGAGTTTAAAATTGCTGTACATGGATAGCGTGTGAGTTTATGATACGTTGATGTTGTATCCAAGTGTAGAATAAGAATATGTAAGTATGTACATTTGCTTGTATAAATGTCATAATATTGCATAATGGAAAATTTGGTGCAAGTTCAAGGACAAATGATGTTAGAATTTGCTAAATTTTACGGAAGGAAAACTCGCACACATATGGGACTTTCATAAAAAGTTGAATCTAGATCTGGACAATATATGGAATGAATTTGATTGTGAAATTGGGTTGTTCCGAGGAATTGTTGGGATATTTGTAACTTTTAAAGATGGCGGCGATTTTCAAGTTTCGTTTGCGTTGAAGCCGCTTCTCACGTACTTGCTCGGTAAAAGCACGCATTAGAAACTCCTTTGGGATAGACTGTTTTTGGTTTGGGCGAGATAAATACGATGACACTTGGCAAAATGGATGATCGCAGGCATATAAGGGAGAGTGATAGGGTAGAAAAGTACGTGGCACTCGGGCTCAGAGTTATACTTAAGAGGGTGGTCGCGAGCGTATTTTGTAACGGTCTATACTGGTTTTTATTTGTAAATAATTAGTGTCACAGTGCATATTAGTTTACTGCAAAACCCATTTTAAGGTTGAAGTATTTAAACGTTTGACAATGAAGTGATTAATTGAGAACTGAAAAAATTACTATTGAGTTTTCCTAAATTTAAGAAGTGTTGAAACAAGGCTTGTATAAACAGCAATAATTGAGTTTAAAGTATTATGTATACAGAACCGCGCGACCCAAAAGGGAACCTGAAGTAATCCTTTATGTAGCTAAGTAAAGGCGTGTTGAGCATTTATGATTCAAATATATGTGTGATTGATAATAGCACTAAATCGAAATATCGTTTATAGACATTTAAGAATTTAGTATTCAAGTGTAATTAAAATATTTGGCGAGAAACGTTTACTTTCTTGAAGGGCATTTAGTAAATCAAATTGCCCAATTTTTATACATATTTATATATATATGTAAGAATAATTTTAGATTTTTGAATGGTAGAAGTTTGATTATCTTCAGAGATGTCATTGTTTATATTGCAAATTTCTTTCAGGCATTAAGGATAATCAATCTCCATTACCTGTAATTATATATTTAGATTATAAGATTTAGGCACTTTAATATATAAGAATTTTTTTTTTGTATCTGTCGCTTCCCGGAAGCAATATGTGTAAATATTCTTTGAAAATTGGTTAATACAGTTCGATTAGTTAACTTATTTTTTTTTGTTTAAACTGTGGTCCTTACAGTTTAAAGTTTTAAAGGAGAATTAATATTATAAGATTTCATTGTTTTCTATGCGTGAAATTACATAAAGGATTATACCGTTTAAAAATAATCAAATTGTTGACATTTTGGCTAAATGATTGATCTGAAATTTGTTTATTTTGAGTCAGATCGATTACAAAATTTAATTACTTAGTATTCCTTATTAGTCATTGAATACACAATACTGATCACAATTTATTTATTAATAAAAGATTCAGATTTGAATTGCAGCGATTCATTTATGCTTGTGAATGCTTAAACACAATTTAATGATAAAGAATTGCAAATAATATTTGATAGAAAGTATATGATTCATAAACGACGTACTGATCGTTACGTTATTCAAGTTTTAAGATACGAATTAATGTTTTTGTGGTTAAAAATGAATAGACCGAATTATTATTTTTCCAAATTAGGTGATGTTTATTTGTTTCTGAATTTTTATAGTTATAAATATTAGCCTATGCGTATGCGGGGATAAATTAGAAAGTGTCCAGATAACGTCTTACTACTTTGAAGTTATGAATATGCAGGGTGTGATCAATAAGTTTACGACAACGTGTATATTTAAAGATTTTGTTTGGATACATTTACGGTGATGAACCTAAAGATTTTACAAATTGAATTGACTTGTATTAAGATTATGGAGACTTAATTTAACGTACACTTTTAAAGTGAAAGGGTGTTGTACGAATTGAATGTTTGAACTTGAGTTGTGTATTATTTTATCAAGTAGGCTACAATTCTATCTTCCACAATCAGGTAGGATTAATTCATCACCTCGCCTAGGATTATTTATTTAGAGAAATTTAAGATGTGGTGGCGCCTAGAGACAACTTTTCCCGGATTGAATGTGGTTATTTGTTATTTTATGGTAAGTGTAAGGTGTTTGAAACTAAATTTTAATCATTTTACGTCTTATATGAAACACGCCCATTTGCACTTCAGTTAGCTTGGCAACCCGTTTACTTTGGCAAGCCTGCAAGATACCTAATGTGGTTTGATCGTGTAACACTACTTAAAAACTTACTCCAGATACACAACATACACATCCACTCAGTTACTGAAAGGAAACAACAAACAGATGCACACTTAACTTTAACACTTATCACTTCTACCTACACAATAGCCACCATGGAACCACCATTATTGTCAAAAATTGCTTCCCGTCTACCCCCTATCAACTTCCTGTGCACCTACAACATCCGAATGTGTTGTCGTGACGGTGCACTTTCTGACTCCGATTGTTTTCTTCTCCTACTACAACCCGCCGAGCCACAATACCCTTTCTGAGACCTCCTAATTTATGCCTCCAACCTTCTTAACGCAGTAATCGTGGGTGATTTCAATGCAGGCCACACCATATTTGGTGACCCCAGAAGTAATGGCAACGGAATCAGGCTATCATCAGCCTTGTCACCGCTTTTTCGAGTCACTAACACACAACCTACATTTTGCCAGCATTTGGGTACCTCTATAATAGATTACATCCACTACAATCACATCAGATTAGCTACCACTACTGGTCAAAACTTTATTTTGTCCAGCCCCCCCCTCTCCCCATCACCTCCATCAATATATAGTAGTCAAAGATTTTTAGAACGCAGACTGGAATTCGTTCTACGAACACATATCCAACAACCTTGCAACACCCAATCTCCTAACCACTCAAGGCTCTCAAAACCGAATGTAACCCCCTCAATGCCTTAATTAGGCGAGAAACAAACAAATACACGGAAGACTCTTGGATCAAAGCCAACTCTCAGTTAGATTACAGAAATAGAAAATTCTTCTGTGAACAGTTTGATAGACTGACTCGAAGGAAAGTAACCTCCAAATTCCATCTCACTGACCCACAGGGCAACATAATTTCTTCCGACTAAGGGAAGGCCGATTTCTTAGGTCTTCACCTTCAATCCATTTTCGATCCCCGAAAATCCCCAATTCCACATCCAGTTCAAGGAACTCCTAGAGAGTCGCCTTGAAGAATTCTGTAACCTTAACCTTCTCGAAATCCAGTTGGATAACGGGAGTCCCTCTTATGCCCCTATCACCCCCGACCAGGTTAAAGTTTACTAAAAAGGGTGCATTTCAGCCCCAGGTCATGACGTCCTTAAGCGCAAAATACTCCGACACTTGCCAAACCCAGCCCTCAGGTTACTCTCCGACATCTATAACCCTATCCCACTTCCAGACGGACTGGAAATCTGCGTCCACCGCCATGATACCACACCGCTCTTTGAACTTACCACACTCTCCTATAGATCCATTTCCCTCACGGAAAATGCTTTGAGTAGATTCTACTCAGGCAACTTAAGGACCACTTTGAATTCCATGAACTCCTTCCTGACAGCCAATTCGGCTTCCGTCCCAATGGAACGTATCATAATCCCTTGTTGAAGCTGCTTACAGAGACCACCAGAGCATTCAATCATAAGCAATGCAACCTGGTTGTGTTTCTGGATATTAAACAAACATTTGACAGGGTCTGGTACGCCGGTCTCCTTCAGAAGATCAGTAACCTTAACATACCTGATCCCTTCTCCAAACTTCTACTATCGTACCTGACTAAGCGGTCAGTTCGAGTTAAAGTAGGCAACACCTCCAATCCATTTCAACCCACAGCAGGGGTGCCGCAAGGTTCCGCTTTAGCCACGATCTTTCACACCATCTTCGCTTCCGGCATTCTCAATGTAACCGAATAACTGTTGCGCAGTTTACGGATGACACTGCCTTCTGGGAATTGCATCTGAACAGAGTAACAGCATCCCGCCTTATATCCAAAACCCTCCGGAACTTTTCCAACTGGGCCAATCCGTGGAGAGTCTCGGTCAATCCAACCCAAACACAAGCGATCCTCTTCCGACATTCCAACTACCACGAAAACAAATTTCTCAACCTGGCCGAGTAAAGTTTCTCTTACTCTAAACAACCAAAAACTAGCACTCCAACAAGAAATCATTTAGGAATCCTTTTCACCAAGTCGCTAAACTAGCTCCCCGACTTATGAGGAACATTTAACAGAATACAAAACCGAGTAAATCTACTGTAAGTCCTGGGTAGAATCAGAGCTTGCCACCCCAAAACACTACAACACATCTACCAAACATGCATATTATGGATTTCCGAGCACTTATATACACAAACATAAACCCTAATCATCTCTCCTCTATCGCCTCATGTGAACGCCGTATACTTAGCGCATACACAGGCTACCTTTCAGGTACTTTAACGACCTCTCAATACAACACGCAAACATATCACCCATCAGAAACAGAATACATACCTTACAAAGTAACTTTACACGCAAAAGAATTTTCAGCGACACAATCCGAACCAGAGAGATCCTTACCACTCCCTACAACTACCGATTTCCTCCATTCCCACGCAAAAACAAAACTCAAATTCTAATCCCTCCCGCAATCCTAACACAACTCCTTGATGACCTCACTAAGGAGATAGAAGCATCCCAGGACAATACTCCAATGCTCTCCACATCCTCCCGTCTATTCGATGACGACCACACCAGGATAACCGGCAAACGAGATTGGATTAACCACACACAGCACACTACATCTGGCTAAACAACACGTACACATTTAAACTGAATAACTATTCAATTAAAATAAAAATAGATCAACGCAATACCAACAAGAGAAGCTTGACCACGGCTGAAGAGGAGAAGGGCTCCTGCATACCAATAAGCTAATATAAGTAAATACTAACATAAGCACGAGTACACTAAAAAAAGCGCAAGCTATTATTTGATATATTTAAAAAGTTAAAATAATATTTACCACGTTAGAGATCATTGTGAACTAATTAAGTTTATGGCAGAAAATCGTAGTCACGTAATAACAGAGTACATTTATTAACTGACGTTTCGCGACGTTTCGGATGTGCAAAGAGCTTAAGCGCAATACTCCTGCGCAACATCAAAATGCAAAAACTGTAGAAATAGGCCGATCAACTCAACTAAAGTAATGTGTGGTTCTGTCATAAACGTGAAGGTAGAGAGGTCGGTTCTAGTCGCGGGTGATCATCCCGTTACAAAAGAAGTTATAGCAACAAAGCGTAAGAAATTTTATTCTCTAATCTAAATAAAAAAGAAATAGTATTTTATTCTTTTTACATGATATTGCATTTACATTTTATCTGCATGTTAATATATAAGTATTTTTCATAAATTTTTTTAGCTAGATCCAACAAATTATCCATACCTATAGCTATTTCGTGCGTCAACACGATTCAAAAAGAGAGAGAAACAATCTAGAACGTTGGTACTACTTACATAAATTGATGACGTGCAACGGAACTTGTATGAAAAACCCTATAGTTTTTTAGTACATAAGCATATCTTGATTTAAAGGAAATATTCTTTCATTAATGTGGTCAAATCGTTTTGCTTGTCTAATTTTTAAATTGATAATATTCAGTTTAAACAATCTTTTCTTTTATCGAGTGAAAATTAATTGTAAAGATAAGATAATCCAATAAATCCGTAATTTAAATTATCAATACAAAAGACAATATTAATACGAGCTGTCGTAAAGAAGATCATTTATTCACAAAGACTTTGCTGGTCCAGGGATTTCACAATTTGATTTATGCTAAATTACTCTATTTAAAAGTAATAAATGTGGATACTTTAGTGCAACCTGTATTAACCCATTTAATACCAGCGGGTCGAAAACGACCCACCCAATTTATGAATTCACTGTCAACTCAATTTTTATTATATTGAAATAAAACTATCGAAATACGATTGAGAAGGATTGTCTCTACTTAATACAAAAAGATTATCAATGATTTTAATCTAAAACCACTATAAAATAATTATTGGAATAAGGTAATATAATAAGCTGTTGCAGCGTTGCCTTCAATTTTTTTTTCAGATGAACTGATTAAATTTTTGCTAAATTTGCTTGTGCATTTATAATTTTAAAGTTCTACATTATCAATTCGCAAAATTGCATTTATCATTTATTTATGAATAATATCATCTGTTTATTGATAAAACTACGTGGGTCGATAACGACCCACTGGGAACACCGAAGTCTTTAGTAAAGAAATACCTATTTATCTGCACATATCAGTGCAGAAATGAGATTATTCTTAGTATATAGCGTTTCAGTTCTCTTTCAACCTTTGACTAAGAAGAACAATTATTTTTTTACTTTTTTGTGCTAGTTTTGAGTAGGTGTTAGTTTATAACTAGTTCAGTTTTGTGTAAATTTGTATTTTATGTTTTTTCTGTAACTTTATATACTTTCAAAATGAATCAAGAAAAGAATAATAGTTGTAATTATTGGTAAGAAAGTAAAGCTTTTGCGAAAGTTTTTTGAATACTATACTTAAAATTTGAATTAAGGGCCGACCTCTTACTGCTCACGAGTTACTTGAAGCTGCAGAAAATTTTGACGATGATTACAACACTTTAGATTTTGTAATCACACCTCCTGAAAATAACGGTCAAATAACAGATGAAGATTCGGGAGACGAAGAGTGTTGTGATCCTGATCGTCTAAATAAAGGTCAATTGCAAGCCCAAGCAGTTATTATCAAATATAATAACAACGAGCATGAAGTCGTTAATGAAGATATTGATATTGTTGAGAACGTTATTGACATACCGTCAACGTCGAAAGCGAAAAAAAGAGCTAAAATTTTTCTTCCTACTCGCCAATGGAGTTCTGGCGATTTACCGTGCACTAACCCGTCAACTAATGATAACTATAGCTATCCTCCACCTCTTACTCTAAATAATAGCAGCCACCCTCTTGAGTTTTTTAAATTATTTATGGATAGTGATATTTTGAATCTGTTAATTGACCAAACTATATTATATGCTTTATCGAGAAATAAACCTCTTACAATTTCTAAAAATGAAATGTATACATTTTTAGGAATTTTATATCTTACTGGATATAATACTTTGCCGAGACGAAAGATGTATTGGGAAGAATCGGAAGACGTTTCTAATAATTTAGTATCAAAAAGTATGCGCCGAAATAAATTCACTGAAATCTTTACTAATTTACATTTAGTGGATAATTCTACAATAGCAGTAGGTGATAAGATGGCAAAACTTCGTCCTTTAATTGATAAAGTAAACAAAAAGTTTTTAAAATATGCACCTATACAAGAAAACATCTCCATCGACGAATCCATGATTCCATACTTTGGAAGGCATGGATGTAAACAATTTATAAAAGGAAAGCCAATTCGCTTTGGCTTTAAAAGGTGGGTGATGGCTTTAAAAACTGGCTATTGCTTACAATTTGAAATTTACCAAGGAAGATCAAATGTTTTAAGACACGATTTACCAGTAAAAGGGTTAGGAGAATCAGTTGTGTGGGAATTTGCAATGATTGTAAAGAATTCTTTTCCGAATCACAAATTCTCTTTTTACTTTGATAATTTTTTTACGTCTCCAAGACTGATTACACTTCTGGGTTCTCAAGAATTGTTAGCAACCGGTACAGTTCCCGATAACCGTACAGAAAATTGCCCCCTGCCAAGTGTAAGTATTTTTAAAAAGAAGAACCGAGGAGAATTCGTCACCAAAATTGACAAAAACAATGGTATCGTGGCAGTAAGATAGAAGGATAATTCGGCTTTCTAATAAACATGGAACCCAGCCAATACAAACGGCAAAAAGGTACTGTTCAAAAGAAAAGAAACGTGTGGAGATTCCTCAACCCTATCTTATAAAAGCCTACAATAAAAATATGGGTGGTGTAGATTTAATGGACAACAATATTTCAAACTACCGGATAGGAATTAGAGGCAAGAAATGGTATATGCCTATTATACTTTGGATTTTGGATGTTCTTATGAATAATGCCTGGACTCTTAGCAAATGCTATGGTTTAAACCTGGATAATTTAAGTTTCAGACGCGAGGTAGTAAAAACACTTTTGCTGAAATATGGAGAACCTCGTCAAAGACCTGGACCTAGCTCACAAATAAATATTCCCATACCTGTTAGAGTAGAAGGAAGTCATATTATCATCACCAACGTTTCTAGAAATAAAACTGTTAAAGCTTGTTCAACTTGCAACATCGCTTTGCATGATAAATGTTTTGCCACATACCATTCAAATACTGTTTAAATAAAAAAAAAATATATTATACGTATTTTGCTTAATTTTTATATAAAATTAATAAAAAAATATTTAAAAGTTAAATCTTCACTAGTTTAAAACCTGTCTAAAACACGAGTTATTTAGATCGCGCTACATAAGTACTTGTGCCCAGAGGGTCGTTAACGACCCACCCTGTATTTTGGCCAGTAGGGCTTACATATTTTTTTTATTATTTTTCTGGTTACCTAAGTTATCCAAATGAACAGATTATTTACAAAAAATTGAAAAAAAAAGAATAAAAGTTACGGGCCTAAATGGGTTAATTTAATTAATCAATTCTTTTTGGGAATTTGAAGGGTGTGAGCTTCCGAAGGATAAGTGACCAAATGTGATGATTATCTTGTGACAAAGTGACATTATGTATTCCGATAAAAATACTAAATATTTTATATTTGCTGTAATATAGCAAATATAATAATTGTAATATTATAACAAAAAAGGGATTTATAGATAATATAGTAGTGTCATTAATTAATTTACAATTTAAAAAGAACAATTAACAACTTTTAAAAAAATCCCATGTTAAAGAATAAATATTAACCAGTGGCGTAACAACAATTTTTTTTAATAAATAAAATTAAAATTTTGTCGAAGTGAGATCTGAATTTAAGAAACCGATAAGAAAATTACCTGAAGTAATTAAAAATGAAAATGATAGTGAAAATATTATCTAGAATATATCGACAGTGGCGTCTTCGAAGTCACTAATTACAGTTCTTGTAATTAAGAAGCTGATTATAACACAAAATTAGAAGTTTGAATTACGAATGGCCCAAAAATGTGACAGGTACGAAACGTAATGATAGAAGAATAATATAGATATCGCTTAACTCAGCGCAGTTGAAGTCATACGTCTCCAGTTACTGAACCTTGAAATGAGTGGTGTGTGCAAATATTATTTCTTAACTATTAATTTACAAACGGATTTCGTGAAAACTGTTTTGTTAATACGTAGTATTTTCTAGAAATGGTAAAAAATGCTTGTTAAACATTACTTTTAACTTTATAATGTAATCAGGAATTTTGCAAAATGATATATTAAAACTACATCAGTGGCGGTTGCTAACAACTCAACGGATGATTGTCGAGCAGCAATTTAACGATTTTGAACATAATTTCACTTTTTTACAATCCTGTAATATGAAGATACTAATCTTTTACTTTTGATGTAGACCGGAATTAATTATTATTTTGACAATATGCACATCGTTTGAGTTTAACTTAATCGAATCGATATCGAAAAAAATGTTTATCGAGATTTTTGTTAGTAGCATTGTTACAACCGTATGCAACAATTTGTTATTTTAAAAATTACACAATTATATATAACGAGAACAATTGTGAGGATTTTAGTCTCCAATGCCGACTTCACTTGACTACAATGAAAGCGTAAGTGGGGGCATATCTATATTATTTCTATATCATTGACGAAAAGGGTTCTAATTACAAATAGCCACCTACAGAAGGGATTGAATTAAGAAAAAATCCCATATTAAAGAATAAATATTAACCAGTAGCGCAACAACAATTTTTTTTTAATAAATAAAATTAAAACTTTGTCGAAGTGAGATCTAAATTTAAGAAATCGACAAGAAAATTACCTGAAGTAATTAAAATGACAATGAAAATGATAGTGAAAATATTATTTTTACCGAGGAATGTCAAGATATTGAATCTTCCGAACTTCAATACCAAAAATAGACTCATCTATGTTAGCTTACGTTATGAAAATTTTAGAAAAAAATAGAACACAGTCAAAATAAAATGAAATGAAGCTAAAAAAAAGGACAAGAAGAAATAAAAGCTGAACAAGAAGGATTAAAAGGACAGGAAGAATTAAAAGAAGCATTGATGCAAAAATGGATAGATCAAGTAGAGGGCATCGAAAAAAAGTAAAAAAGAAGCCAAGATGAAAATATTACAAAATGTAATAAAGAATATAGCGCATACTGATTTACAGATTCAAGTACAACCTGTGAAAATAAAACAAGCATTGTTTGCATTCATTCATTGATTATGCTATTTGTAGGCACCCTAAAAAACCACCAAGAACTTTTATCATTTATTATTGATATAATGATATTTTAAATAATCTCGTTGATAGTGTATAGTATTATAGGAATTTATGTTATAATTTAATACATCTTCAACGTCTTAATAATACCATCTTCAAACTCCATCATTTTGATAGAAACCGGGAGAATACTGTAGGTTTCCAAGAAGTTAATAATATCTTTAAAATTAAACTATTCTTCAATATCGTTTGTGTTCATTGTGTAATATCGGTTGCTACGTTGCATAATATTTGTTTTTTTCCTTTTCACGGATTCCCATTTGTAGTAAATGGTAAATTTGGTAGTAAGCGATTCCATATTTTAATCACATTTAATATCCTTTTCTTTATTAACATTTTATCAACAAACGTAGTTTTCAATTTGTTGAAAATTCACAGAACTGGCATAAGGTTAAGGTAAGTGCTGTATTCGATTTCAATGTTAATATCGAATATATTATAAGGGGTACAATCGATTACACCTTCCTCGATTTCATTGTAAACTGGGGGAGAATACTCAGAAGTTATGAAAACATGTGTCTAATTACAACACCAACATGTGAACGTATTTTTACTACTTTGTTTGGTGTTTATGAATACACAGCGATCATTGTACAACTGAAGTCCTTGTAACTAGCGATGTACATTTTATTTCCACCCTCCACTCCAATTTGCGAAATGAAAGACTGTACATATTTGTTTATATAATTTATTATTTCAAAAATAACAATTCTATAAAAATGTTGAATTAGTGCTATTCCCACCGTTCCAGCGTTTATAATAAATACTTTGTTATTCGTCAAGGATGCCGTGAAAAAGTCGATAGTCTTCCTTGAATTAATCGAAGAACCGCAAAGGTAGCACACATTTAAAATTTTCGGTTTCTATCACTATCAGGTCACCATACTGACAACCTAATTCCAAGCACTCTTCACTAGAATCAGATGTCTACTAAAGTTTCCACAAAATGATTCTAGTTTACCATCTTTTACTTTACATATAAGGCTGTTAACGGAGTATTTATTATTTTGAAAATCATCTCATAACTCAAACGCAACTCGTACTCTTTAGCCAGATTGTGACAGTCCCTGTCATTATGTTCACCTCGATCATACACTACATCATTTTCCACATTACACTCTAACTGATAAATGTATAAACCTGATCTTAGATCTGCTGCTGTTACCCATGATTCACATCTATTTCACTATCACTTAAACACGTGTTTATGTAACCACTCCTTTAGTTAAGACAGGAACCATTTAGTCAAAATACGAAGAAAGAGAAGGTCAGAAATTATTCGATATTTGCAAGATAGTTCATCCGGAGGATGGCTGGACATCAGAACCTCAACATACCCGACCCCTTCACCAAACTCCTGCTCTCGTACCTGACCAATCGGTCAGTTCGGTTCAAGATAGGGAAAACCATCTCTGATCCCTTTCTACCTACAGCAGGCGTACCGCAAGGTTCTGCCTTAGCCCCGATCCTATGCACTATCTTCGCATCCGATATTCCCGAAGTTACACAACCCGGAGTAGTCGTTGCACCGTTTGTGGATGACACCGCCTTCTGGACAGTTAATCGGAACAACGAAACGGCCTCTCGCCTCATATCCAAAACCCTCCGGAACTTTTCCAACCGGTGGAGAGTCTCCGTCAATCCCACCAAAACCCAAACAATCCTATTCCGACATCCTAACTACATCCCTCACCCTAAACCAAGAAAGACTCCCACTCCAACGCGAAGTCACCTACATATGAATTCTTTCACTAGAACCCTTAATTGGCGCTCCGATGTACAAAGAACACTTAATAGTATTAGAAACCGAGGAAACCTTTTCCGTGCCATCTGGGGTAGATTCAGAGATTGCCACCCCAAAATACTACAACACACCTACAAAACATACATCCGCCCTGTTATGGATTTCCGAGCACCCATATACACCAATATAAACCCCAATCACCTTTCTTCTATCGCTTCCTTTGAACGCATACACAGGTTACCCCTCAGGTACCCTAGCGACATCACAATACAACACGCAAACATACCACCCATCACACACAGAATACAAACACTACAGAAAAACTTCGCACACAAAAGGATCATTGGCGACACAATCCCAACCCGAGAGATCCTTACCACTCCTCATAACTACTGCTTTTCGCAATTCCACGGAAAAAACCCAAACCAAAATTGAAACACCCTCCCTCCGCGATCCTAACTCAACTCCTTGACGGCCTCCCCGAGGAGATAGCAGACTCCCTAGATAATGTTCCATATGCCCTCCGCACCCCCCCGTCTATTCGCTGACGACCTAGCATGATACCGGCAAATAAATTGGATTAACCACACTAAGCGCGCTACACCCCACTAAACAACACGCACACTTAAACCAATTAAAATGTTCACACAAACCTAATTTTTTTTTCTTTTTTACACCAAAAATAACCACATCTCATGATTGTAAACTATACAATAACACAAAACATCTCAACACCAACAAGCATGGATTGACCAGGGTTGAAGAGGAGAAGGACTCCTGAACAGTCTACGATTAAGATATATATATATATATATATATATATATATATATATATATATATATATATATATATATGAAATGTTTTGATTTGATTTAATAATAATTCAATATGGGGAAAGGGATCTAAGGTTTTTAATTATATTTACTTTGAGGTAAATTTAAATGTTGTATGTAATAATGAATGAAGTAATTAATTAACTCTTAATGTTATTATTGCACCGTTCTAGCTCAGGGATCTCAATTGGGGATAGAGTTCAGGGATTTAGTTGAAGATAAAAATTTTTAAAATATAAGAAATATCCTATATGTAATTGAATTTAACGTATAAAATTTGCTCTGAATAGAATTTGCTTTCTAACGCATGCGTTAATGACTTTAAATGAAAAATAAGTAAAGCTGTCAAAAAATGTCAAATAATTAAGAAATTTTAATGTATGGATCAAAATGAAAATTTAGAAAAAGAAAAGGAAATAATTAATTTCACAGGTGTTTACACAAGTAAATAATTGAAATTCTTAATTAATAACAAATAACAAATATAAATTGCAGGGAAATACCAATAAACAGGGTTATAAAATTTAAAACTCACATATACAGTCCTTCCTGTCGATTGAATGATGTCTTCAAACTTCAGCTGGAGGCAGGCAATGTTCACTCGGCTATTGTTGTTACTAATATCCAACTGCTATCTCGGTTCTCGAAGACACCAACTTCCAAGCTTCAAGATGTTTTCTTTCCAAAAACGGCAACCTCCAAACACTTATTTACTATGGTAACTTTTTATTTAAAATGGTTTTAAATCTTTATGAGTGATATCGTTTAAAATGTATTATTAAGTATCCAAGATTTTTGTTAACACACTTTTATTTTAGTTACCGAAATAATATTTATTTAAGAGGAATTGTCCGGATAAATAAAACAAACTTTGACCAAATAAAAAATGGAATTTAATTTGGTATATAAGAATTATTTTAAATCGGAAAACACGAAAACAAATTTACACAAAATCGTGACATCAATTAATCGTACAGAATTATTTTATTTAACAACGACAGGTATCGGTGACCGAACTATTTAATTTTAACCGAAGATATAAAAACAAGTGCTCTCGAAATTATTCGTAACGTAAACTTTCTCGACGATAATAAATTAGGTTATGTAAACACAAATTTAGCAACACTGTTTTAACTCTTTTCACTTTTTGAACAAATTCTAGAGAGAGAATGATTCCTGAGCGCTTGCTTTTATAGGTTTCTGGTTGCTACCGAAATTTCAATTTTTTTACAGCCATATTGCAAAATTTACAATGAATGTGATTGGATAATCAAAATTAAGAATTGTACATAAATGGAATTTTGGCCGTAACTTTCTTATACATGGTCGGAAATGAAATTTAAAAACGGAAATGAAAACTATGTGAAATTTCGAATAAAGGGACACCTAATAAGCAATAATTCCTACCACTAATAAACGAAACAATTTAATCTAATCAGAATAAGCTATTAACTATACACACTTACAAGCTACACTAAAATTACTTGCAAAATTGGAATTCTGAGGACAATTTACATAAGAAAACATATCTTTTAAATTCGAAACATATAATTTAATGAAAATTTTAAGCTTTTGTAGATTTGTCTAGAATTCACCTTAGATTTAGCATAATTTTGCGGATAAAAACGCTGTATCCTTATAAAAACTTATTTATATTGTGAAAGAACATCTATTATTTGCTTTAAGAGCAAAAACTAAATCTAATAATGTGGAAAAAGTATAAAATTATGTGAAAAATCTAAAATTTACAACGTAACCATACTTAAATTTAAATATGAAATAAATTCATATTAAAAAATGTTTTTAACACTTAAAATGTTATGTTTAAGGTTTGTACAACTTGTCTTTATTGTTCTCACTACTTATTTGCAATGCATAATGTTATTTAGTCTTGCATTGAAAAAGTCTCATCGTCTAACACTCTTTTAGAATTTTTACACTATAAATTGTACGGCACTATAAATGTTTGTATGCCATAATGTTCTAAATGTCTTTCTTCTTGTGAATCATGTATTATAATTTTTGTCACTAATTTGCTAACAAAAATGTGTGCGAAAATTGTCTATACTGTCCATATTATAACCCTTTTTACTAAATTTTTGTATTTCCTGCCTTTAAAAACTAAACATACCTTATCCCTAACATAATCCTAACTACATAGTCCATGTTTAAACACCTGTGAAATGTCTACTTGCCAAATTACCTTTGAAAAATTGAATTTTATTGTAAAAATTGCACTACTAAAATGACTCTACGAAAATGGTGATATCTAACATTCTTGACAATTTTGGTAGCAGCAAATTGCTTTTTATGATGAAACCAAACTTAGCAAATGATATTCAGATCAATTTATACCGAATAAATTTATTTTAAACACATCGTGAACCAGATTTATGTAAAATTGTGTCTCGCACTTGTATCGAGCCAGAAATTACCCCTTTTTATGACCCAAATGTCATGTAAGCTGTCCGATACTTCTATTACCTCTTTCTAAACATCTCAATATATATATATATATATATATATATATATATATATATATATATATATGTTATAAATAAGTAAATACTAACAAAGAAAAAAAAGCCATCAGAAAGACCTTTTTAAAGATACGTGAAAGGCATAGAACATTTAACATAAACGTAGAACACAAATCCATACTCCCCCACAATTTAACAAATCTAATCCTCAAATGAATCATGAACATGAAACAAAAATATTGTTGAGACATTACGTGACCTAGAAGAGCGAGCAACTTGTTAAATTGAACACTGGTGGCAGTCTTTGTAAACATATCTGCTTCATGGTTACTTAACGCTATACTTCCAATTTATTATACATTTGTTTAATATTTCTTATTTAATTAATATGTCTTGCACAAAACTAATCCCAATGTCAATATGTTTTAATTTATGTACACCTTTATTTTGTTGAGCAATGTATAAAGCACTACGGTTTTCTTAAAAAATATCTGTAGGAGTAAACTGGTTCATTGCGAAACCCAATTTTTGAAGTGACCTGAACCCATAAAACTTCACATACGGTGATGCTCAAGACAAGATGATAAGGCTACAAAATTTTGTTTGCGTGAAGCTCTTGCACTGTGTTTTCAAAAATTTTAATTACGTACCCAGTTGTTTATTTCCTTGAATTTACATCTGAAGCCCAATCAGGATCACAGAATGCTTGCAGTATTGGCGATGAGTTTGCAGTAAACACTAACCTCAAATTGTTAGTTTTCTTCGGATATCGTAAAACATGTTTCAGATGTGACCAGCATCCCTGTGATGGTTGAGACTGAAAACGGGTAAAGTGCGACACTGCAAAACAGATATCACTCCGATTGGTTATTGCTAAATAGGTCAGGCAACCTACGAGTTCACCATATGGTTTTTATTGAAGTGGAGTCCCCTCACTAAATAATAATTTGAGATTATGCTCAAGTGGCACTGATTTTACTTTACAGTCAGTTATTTTAAATTTTGTCAAAAGTATTTCAATGAAGTTAGTTTGGCTCAATTTCAAAATTTGGTTTTCCATATCTCGTTCAATACTGATACCAAAAAAATATTTTGCTTCACCCATATCTTTCATTTCAAATGTTTTCTAAAGATGTAACAACACTACCAATTTCTTGAATACTATTACTGGTGAGTAAAATGTCATCTACGCACACGAGTACATAAACAACAACGTCATTACTGCTTTTTACAAACAATCATTTGCCCGATTCACTTGCATTAAAATCTTCATCAAATAAAAGTGTAGAGAGTGTATGGTACCATTCTCTAGACGATTGCTTTAGTCCATACAGAGATTTATTAAGTTTACATACTTGCTTAGTTTCAAATCCTGGTGGTGGTTTCTTAAAAATAGTTTCACCGAGTGCCGCATCCAAAAAGGCAGTTTTGAAATCCATTTGGTGGATAAAAAAAATTTGTACTCGTTAGCTACTGATAATATGATTACTACTTAATTTTGTAACCGTAGAATGTTTCATTAAATGAAACTATTTTATCTGGGAACAACATTTAGCAACTAAACGTGTTTACATTTTATAATTTCACCTAGTTCATTTCGTTCAATTGAAAAAACCCACTTGCACCTAATAGCTACACTGTCAAGAGGTAGGCCCACTAAAGTCCATGTATTATTCTTATTTAAAGCATCAAGTTCTTCTTGAATGGCTTCTTCCCAAGGACCTTTCTCAGGATGATCTTTTAAATCTGAAAAATTGTGTGGTATATTTTCGGTATAATTTTCTGCATTTGAAACATATGCATATAAGAATCACCTTCTTCGTCATTTTCACGTAGTATAACGCAGCTAGGATGGTGGCTTAATCATTCTTTTTCTTTCTTGTGTCTCTTCTAACAATTTCTCTTTCTGAACTTCTTTTTCTGCTTTCTCAACATTTGTAACAAGTTTATTTATTTTCTCCTCTTCTCGTTCGTAGGGCACTAGGTTCTAATAGGCTGTGGTGTGAATTTCACTTTCGTTAAATTTAACATAGTTCTGGCTTAACAAAAGTCTTCAAAACCATTAGATGTATATTCTTCCCTATTGTCCATTCTTAAACGTGAGATTTTCTGTTGAAAATGTACTTTAGATGCAGACTTATATTGTTTAAAATACTTGATAATTTCACTTTTACTTTCAAGTAAATACACAGTCACAAAATGAGTAAAGTCATCGATAAAAGTCATGAAAGGCACGATATGTATTTCGGGATTAACTGGCCCGCAAACGACCGAATGCACTGATTCAAGTGGCGTGCGTGATCGCGGTTTATGAACTGTACAGTGTACGGTATGGTAAATTTTTTTTGTTTACCTTTAACACACGGTTAAAAAAATTAGTATTTTTTTGTTTTATGTTTGGCAGTCCTTCAGCAATTTTATTGTCTATAAAATGCAATAATGTCGCTACTGCTAATATGACCAAAGAGACTGTGCCATATTTGTAGGTCTGTTATCTCTTCTTCAGGGGCAATACTATGAGCTTCTGGATTATCATTCAAAAATATCACATTTAGATCAATAAGTTTCCTTTCCTTGTTTGCTTCCAAGTATGCTTTATTCTTTCAATAATAGCAACCTTCCCATTGCGAAAAGTAATTGTAAAACATTTAGCCTCTACTTTTGTAGCGCTTAATAGATTGAATTTTAAGTTAGTTATAAACAGCACATCAGTTACATTGATAATGATTCCCTTGTTCATTATTTTTATAGTTCCTGACATTTGGCCGTTAAAATTTCCTTTTCTTAAGCCACTGCTATTCTAATTGGTACATCTAATTTTCTTAAATTAGTAAAATATCGTTTTTCATTCACCATATGCTCTGAAGCACCAGAGTCTAATAACCATCTAATTGTATTGGATTTTGTTTTTTCGCTTCACACAATGTACTTGTTACAAAACAAACTTCATCTTCTTCTTCCGTATGTCCCAAATTTGCCATATTTTTATTCTGAAAGCTTTTAATTGAATTAGGACGCTGAAAATTACTGTTTAGAGCTGTAGTTTTGACTAGAACTATGGTTAGGTCTAGTTCTGCATTTATTTCGCTTATGTCCATTCCTACCACGATTGTGACATTTATACTTAAGCTGTTGGTACATTCTTATTAGTTGTTATAGTAGTATTTTTCTTTTTAGTAAATTCATCTAAAAGTCTAGCTTTAACTAAATCCAATGTTAATTTGGTTTGTTCCATTGCTTCCAATTCAGTAACAATAGCATCGAACGATTTTGGTAAACACAGTAAAAAATGGCATATTGCGTCACAATTTTCAACTTGGCCCCCCGATTCCTTTAGCTCTCAGATAACTTTGTCAAAATTCAATAGCTATTGATTCATATCTTCACTTTCATTATGTCTCATGGTCAACAGTTTCCTTCATAAAACTAGCTGTGTAGAAATCGTTTTTCGTTCAAATACAGACCTCAATGTATCAAATATTTCTTTGGCTGATGTATGGTCTTTAATATGTTCTAATTGTTCATCAGCAATATAATTTATTATGATTGCTTTGTACTTTTTCTCCTTGCTTTTCAAGGTTTCTATAACACTGGGTTCTTTTCGTCTCTATCAGAGTGTCTAACGATTCCTCTATAAAGCATTTTAACCTATGTTGGTCCAGAATGGCTTCTAGCCTGAATTCCCAGCTTCCGAAGTTGCTTCCATTGAAGACGCAAGGGCGGTACATACTTTTTCCATTATTCACGAAAAATATTTAACTTGACATTTAACTTCCAGGTAAATTTCAGGATCATTTTTTTACTTTGGTCCTCGGCCATAACTTGATAACTTTATATAAAATAATGCAGTTGTCTTGAGTAACAGAACCCATTTATTTCTCTTAAATCTTACAAAAACATTTTACTCTAGAATAAATCAAGACCGTTGTCATTTGTCATATATCATTTCATGACATATTTTTTTACAGAACATTTTCAATCGGCTATATCTTTTTTAATATTCAAAATACGAAAAAGTTATAAGAGAGACTTTTGATAGCTATTTTTAAGCAAAATGGGAAAATCTGAATAAAAATTTTTTTTAGTAATTATTTTTCAAGCTACAACCCAAACATACATTTTTCTAATGGCAACTATAGGTGGTTATGGACTCATTCGATGGCTTATTTTTTTTTATTTCAAAAATGTATAGCTTTGTATGTTTAATATTATTAGTTAACTCACAATTTTCAAAAAAAGGTAATTATAATATTTATTAAACAAATTAAAGTGTGCCGTGAACATTTAGAATAAATCAAGACCGTTGTCATCTGTCATATATCATTTCATGACATATCTTTTTAACATACACATAGAACACAAATCTAACAAAAGGCTCTACTGAGTCAATTACAGATTGGCAGTACACGAATGTGTGTTCTATTACATACGTCGCCATCGAGAACAAGTGATGTAAACTATCTTACTCATTACGGCGACATGTGGGATGTAATACAAAATTTGAAGGGGCAGATAGTAATTCAAGTAATTGGCAATTCCAAGATTAGATGTGGTTTGAGCAGGTTAGAGTTGCCTATTGTACGCGATCAAATTAATAAATTTTTGAAAATACCAAGATGAAAATATTAGCTTCACGCTGGAAGAAGGTAGACTGTTCTTTATTTATGAACGGAAGATGCACGAAAGGCACCAACTGCTAACATCGCATTAGAGTCCGAATATTTCAAAGACCTGACGTCTTGCCTATTGAAATATATATATATATATATATATATATATATATATATATATATATATATATATATATATATATATATATATCGGGTGTCTAGAATCTACCCACGTTTTATGGCTATCTTTGTTATTATAAGAGATATAGAGTCGGTTAAATTAGCAAAGTTGGGCAGAATTACATGATAATTCAAATACCGATAAGAAAATTCAACATTGTTGCCAACTTTCTAAGATATATGAAAATAACTAAAAATCGTCCAAATTTTCAATCGGCTATATCTTTTTTAATATTCAAAATACGAAAAAGTTTAAGAGAGACTTTTGATAGCTATTTTTAAGGAGAATGGGAAAATCTGAATAAAAAATTTTTTTAGTAATTATTTTTCGAGCTACAACCCAAACATACATTTTTCTAATGGCAACTATAGGTGGACTCATTCGATGGCTTATTTTTTTTTATTTCAAAAATGTATAGCTTTGTATGTTTAATATTATTAGTTCACTCACAATTTTCAAAAAAAGGTAATTATAATACTTATTAAACAAATTAAAGTGTGCCGTGAACATTTAAATAACAAAATAAGCTCATATGCTACTACCAAATTTGTGCAAACAACAAGAAATAATGTACTACATTATCAAAATAAAAAAGTTCTAAATAAATTTAACTTACAACGAAGGATATCAGCAAAAAATATAAACAGATAACACAATCATAGAAGTGCTTCAAAATTCCCTCCATTATTTTGAACATACATTTGACATCGTTTTAAAATTTCGTTTTGAACTTTTAATAAACTTTGGATTCGAATTTGTTGTATAGCAACACGAATTTTATTTTTTAAATCGTCTAGATTCCCAGGTTTTACTCGGTACACTTTGTCTTTGATTGCACCCCACAAGAAAAAGCCCAGGGGGGTTAAGCCTGGAGATCGCGGCGGCTAAGCTATTGGATCTCGATTTCCTATCCAATTATTAAAATGTTTCTGTAAATAGTTACACAGAAGTAATCAATTGTGTGCTGGTGCCCCGTCGTGTTGAAAATAAGTCAAATGTTGAATTACGTTCAACGGAACGTTCAAATTTGTTTCGTGAGAAAGTTAGATATCTTTCGGAATTTAAATTGTATTCATAAAAAAACGGCCCAAGGATTTTGGTAGCAATAATACCGCACCAAACGTTTACTGAAAAAGCATATTGATCGCTCCTCTCAAGAGTAATAAGAGGATTTTCTTGGGACCATTGGATGTGATTTTTCTATTGAAGATGCCGTTGTTTGTAAATTTGCTTCATCGGTAAAAAGAATGGTTTTCGAGAATTGTTTGTTTGCTCGACTTTCATTAATAACCCATGTAGTAAAACGTAATCTTTTTTGATAATCTTCAACATACAATGTATTTCCTATATGAAAATGATATGGCTGAAAATTATTTTGTTTCAAAATAACGTGGGCTTCATCTTTCGAAGTGTTGCACTTGTTCGCAATTTCACGAAGAGATGTAGTAGGTTTAAATTCGACGTAAGCTAAAACACTTTCTTCTGTTTCTGTGTTAACATTAATTTTAAAATTTTGAGATTTAGTAAAATCCCCACATTTTTTTTAATTCGATTCGAGTTTGGCAAACAATCTCACATCGGGTTGTCCTATTTCCGTATAAGTTTTAAAATATAATTCCGAAGCAGCAATAGCAAAAAAGCGTATCATTTCTTTCTTCAGAAGAATAAGCCATTAATAAATTAATATTCACTATTTAAGTACGAACTACAACTGGTTACAACAAATAATTCAATATCTACTATTTGACAGTCAATCAATGCAGAGTTTTGTTTTTAATTATCACAGCATACCACGGGAAACATTGCATTTGTTTAGTAAATATTTTAATTATAATTTTTTGAAAATTGTGAATTAACTAATAATACTAAACATACAAAGCTATACATTATTGAAATCAGAAAAAAATAAGCCATCGAATTAGTCCATAACCACCTATAGTTGCATTTAAAAAAATGTATGTTTGGGTTGTAGCTCGAAAAATAATTACTAAAAAATTTTTTTATTCAAATTTTCCCATTTTGCGTAAAACTGGCTACCAAAAGTCGCTCTTATAACTTTTTCGTATTTTGAATATTAAAAAAGAAATCGTCGATTGAAAATTTGGACGATTTTTAGTTATTTTCAGATATCTCAGAAAGTTGGCAACAATGTTGAATTTTCTTATCGGTATTTGAATTATCATGTAATTTGCCCAACTTTGCTAATTTAACAGACTCTGTATTTCTTATAATAACAAAGATAGCCACAGAACGTGGGTAGATTCTAGACACCTATATATATATATATATATATATATATATATATATATATATATATATATATATATATATATATATATATTGTAATGACGACTTATAAATTTGTGAGGGAAATAATTAATAATTATATTTAGTTTTAGGTAATTTAAATTTTAATGTTGATAATATGATTGAAATAATATTTTAACTTTTAACTTTTATTATTATATGTGCACCAGATTAGCTCAGATCTCAAATGGGTATAGAGTTCAGGGAATTTAGTTTGAAGTTAAAATTGGAATCTGGAAATGTGTATATGAAATACCCTTTATATAATTATATTGAAAGTATAAAAATTATTCTGAATGTAATTTGCTATCAACGCATGCGTTGTAATGAATTTAAATGAAATTAAAAAGCTGTCGAAGATGTCAAATAAATAATTTAGAAAAATTAATGTTTAAATCCAAAATGAAAATTTAGAAAAAGAAAATAAATTAATACCTTTACAGGTGTTTACACAAGTAAATATTTAAAATTCTTAACCAAAAACATATATGTAACAAATATTAATTTGCAGGAAATTTTATCAATGAATGTTTATAACAAGTAGGGTTATTAAAATTTGTGACTCACATATACTGTCCTCACTGTAGATTGATGTCTTCGGATAACTCCAACTGGATGCAGGCAATGTCCACTCAATTACAGTTGTTACCATCACCCAATACTGCTAACTTGATTCTTGGTTGTCGAAGACACCAACTTCCAAAAACTTAAGATGTTTCTTCAAACTCGGCAAACTCCAACCACTTGTTTTATTATGGTAACTTTTTATTTAGTTAATTTTAAAGCTTAATGAATGTTATCGTTTAAAGAAATGTTTAAATATCCAAAATTTTTGTTGATGAACACTTTTATTTTTAGCTGCCGATTAAAATTTTGTTTAAAAGAAATTGTCCGAAGAAATAAAACAACATTAACCAAATAAAAGTGGATTTTAATTTGGTATAACGGAATTAATTTAAGTTGGATAACACAAAAGCAAATCTTTACAAAATCGTGACACAAATTAACACGTACAAAAATATTTTCCGAAAACGACAGGTATCGGAGACCGAACTATTTATTTTAAACCGTCGATATAAAAACAAATGCTCTCGAACGTATTCTTCGTAAAGTAAAACTTCTTGACGAAAATTTAAATTAGGTTATGAACTTACTTTTTAACACAAATTTCACAACACTGTTTTAACCTTTTACACTTTTGAACAAATTCTAGAGAGAGATTGATTTTCAGAGCACTTGCTTTTATATGTTTCTGGTTGTTACCAAAAATTCAATTTTTTTACAGCCATATTGCATAAGTAACTAAGGCTATGATTGGTGGATCTAAATTACAAATTGGACTCAAATGGAAATTTGGCCGTAACTTTCTTATACATAATCGGAATTGAAAATTAATAACAAAAATGAAAACTACGTAAAATTTTGAACAAAAAGACACCTAACAAGCTATGGTTCCTAAAATTAATATACGAAGTAACCTAATCTAACTTAACTAAGCTTATAACTATTTACACTTACAAGCTATACTAAATCTAATTGCAAAAATGGAATTTTGAGAACATTTTACACAAGAATACATACTTTTTGTGTTCGAAATATTTAATTTAAAGAAATTTTAAGCTTTTGTAATTTTATCTTAAATTCACCTCAGATTTAACACAATTTTGCGGTGAAAAGCGATGTATCCTTTTAAAAGCTGTGCTATATTAAGAAAGAACATTTATTATTTGCTTTAAGAGCAAAATCTAAGTCTAATAATGTGGAAAAAGTATAAAATTATGTAAAAAACCTAAAAATTATGACCTAACCAAACTTAAATCTAAAATTGAAAATAATTTATATTTAAAATTGTTTTTAACATTTAAAATGTTATGTTAAAGGTTTGTACTTCTTGTCTTTATTATTTTCACTAACTATTTGCAATGCATAATGTCATATAGTGTTGCATTGAAAGATTCTCATCGTCTAACACTCTTTTGATATATTTCACTATAAAAATGTACACCACTATAAATGTCTGTATGCCAAAATGTTCTAAATGTTGTTCTTATTGTTAAACTTGTAACATAATTTTTGTCACTAATTCGCTTCCAAAAATATGTGCGAAAAATGTCTATACTGTCCATATTATAACCCTTTTATTAAATTTTTGTATTTCCTGCATTCAAAAACTAATCATACATTATCCCTAACATAATCCTAATTATATAGTTCATGTTTAAACACCTGTAAAGTGTTCACTTGCCAAAATACCCTTGAAAAATTGACTTTTATTGCAATAATTGAAATACTAAAATGACTCTACGGAAATGGTTATATTTACCATTCCTGACAGTTTTGTTAGCAGCAAATTGCTTTTTATGATAAAACCAAACTAAGTAAATGATATTCAGACTAATTTATACCAAACAAATTTATTTTAACCACATCGTGAACCAGATTTATATAAAATAGTGTCTTGCACATGTATCGAGCTTGAAATCACCCCCTTTTATTACCCAAATGTCATGTAAGCTGTCCGATACTTCTATTACCTCTTTCTGAACATCTCAATATATATATATATATATATATATATATATATATATATATATATATATATATATATATATATATATACAATTTTAAATGACAACATATGCCGAAAAAGATATTGTTGAATAGATCGTTAAAAAAAAGAAGAAAGTTTTATGGAAAAAATAATTTTATTACTCCCACCCCTTTTAAGTAATATTCGGCTAAAATTATTAAATTTGAAATTCGTTGTTAACAAACCAAACCGAAAAGTCGAATTTTAAAATCTAGTTACCGAATTAAACAATCTCACACACATGTTTTATTGTCAATAATTGCATGTGTTGTATTAATCTATTTTGGAATCATTCATTGTTGAAATTGATAATTTATTGTTTATTATTGATGTGTTTCTAGTCACAAAGTTAAAATTTAATTTCGTTAAAAAGTTAACTTAAATTAGTGAAATTATACCTTTTTCAAATTCTAAAGCTTTTCATATGTAAATGGTTTTGGGAGAATGTAGACAAAATTACAGAGCGGCTGAAAGAATGTATGCGGAAAGATATCCTCAACGTGACCGTCAATCCTTCAATGTTTTTCGGAGGTTGGCAGCACGTATTTGTACCAAAGGGCAGGTGTAACAAAATACAATCGCGAAAATCGAATTATACCACATGTACGTAATGAAATAGGGCCTAATGTTCTCGCTGCAGTATTTGTTGATCCGCATCTTTCAACGAGAGGATTTGCAAGGAATTCTGGAATTAGCCGATAACTCTGTATGCAGAATTTTGAAAGATCACAACATTCATCCATACCACGTTCATAGGCACCAAGAGGAGTCATTTTTTGTAATTGGTTAATAAATAAAGGTCCTCAATTTTCTAGAATAGTTTTATGGACTGACTTTTAAAAGTAATATTCATATGCCCTTATTTTTTCGAAGAAACTGTGAATGAGATACGTTATGCCGAGTTTTTATGTAACGACTTGACCAAATTACTGGAGAATGTCTATTTTTTAACGCGAGCAAGAATGTGGTTTCAACAAAACCGCTGCCCAGCTGATTTCTCATTGATCGCCAGGAACACAGTAAATCAACTATTTCCTAACAGGTGGATTGGCAGATTGTATGCCCCTAGATTTTTTCCTTTGGGGTCGGATCAATGATATTGTTTATAAATAAAAACCAATAGCGTGAGATGATATGAAGCTGAGAATTCACAATGCTTGCCATTCATTAAGCATTCAAGAACTACCTAGAGCCACTGGTAGTGTAACTAGAAGAGCTTAAGAAGTGTTTAGCAGTAAATGGAACACACATTGAACACTTGTAACATTGTCTAACTCGGTAAAATCCGCCTTTTCAATTTTGTTTGTTAACAATGAATTTCAAATTTAATAATTTTAGTCGAATATTACTACAAGGGGTTGGAGTAATAAAATCAATTTTTCTATAAAACTTTCTACTTTTTTAACTATCTTTTCAACAATACATTTTTCGACATGTGGTATATATAATTTTGGAGACATTCTGGAGAAAACTACTCAGGATGCTGAGTTATCCGAGAAATAATATCACCATTCAATTCTTTATTATAGGGTTTATAACAATTTTTTCAAACCAACTCTCTCGACGTAACGTATCCCATTCAGAGTTTCTTCGAAAAAATAAGGGCCTATGATATCTCCTTCAAGTATAACACACCACGTATTAACACTCCAAAGATATTGATTGTCAATGGTTTGTAGCCAGTGAGGATTTGTTTGGGACCAATCATGTGCATTGTGAATATTGACTTCTCCAGTACTTTTAAAAGTAACTTCGTCAGTCCATAAAATTATTCTAGAAAATTGAGGACCTTTATTTATTAACCAATTTCAAAAAATGACTCTTCTTGGTGCCTATGAACGTGGTATGGATGAAAGTTGTGATCTTTCTAAATTCTGCATACAGAGTTATCGGCTAATTCCAGAATCCCTTGCAAATCTTATCGGTGAAAGATGCGGATCAACAAATACTGCAGCGAGAACATCAGGCCCTATTTCATTACGTACATGTTGTATGTTGGTTACACCTGCCCTTTGGTACAAATACGTGCTGCCAATCTCCGAAAAACATTGAAGGATTGACGGGCACGTTGAGGATATCTTTCCGCATACATTCTTTCAGCCGCTCTGTAATTTTGTCTACATTCTCCCAAAACCATTAACATATGAAAAGCTTTTAAATTTGAAAAAGGTATAATTTCACTAATTTAAGTTAACTCACTTTTTAACGAAATTAAATTTTAACTTTGTGACTAGAAACACATATCAATAATAAACAATAAATATCAATTTCAACAATGAATGATTCCAAAATAGATTAATACAGCACATGCAATTATTGGCAATAAAGCATGTGTGTGTGACATTGTTTAATTTTTTTCGGTTTAGTTTGTTAACAACGAATTTCAAATTTAATAATTTTAGTCGAATATTACTTAAAAGGGGTGGGAGTAATAAAATTATTTTTTTCATTTAAAATTATATGTGTGTATATATATATATATATATATATATATATATATATATATATATATATATATATATATATATATATCGGGTGTCTAGAATCTACCCACGTTTTATGGCTATCTCTGTTATTATAAGAGATACAGAGTCGATTAAATTAGCAAAGTGGGGCATGGTAATTCAAATACCGATAAGAAAATTCAACATTGTTGCCAACTTTCTAAGATATCTGAAAATAACTAAAAATTGTCCAAATTTTCAATCGGCTATATCTTTTTTAATATTCAGAATACGAAAAAGTTATGAGAGAGACTTTTGATAGCTATTTTTACGTAAAATAGGAAAGTTTAAATAAAAGATTTTTTTAGTAATTATTTTTCGAGCTACAACCCAAACATACATTTTTTTAAATGGCAACTATAGGTGGCTGTGGACTCATTCGATGGCTTATTTTTTCCTGATTTCAAAAATGTAGAGGTTTGTATATTTAGTATTATTAGTTAACTCACAATTTTCAAAAAATTGTAATTAAAGTATTTACTAAACAGATGCAATGTTTGCCGTGGTATGCTGTAACAATTAAAAACAAAACTCTGCATTGATTGACAGTCAAATACTAGATATTGAATTATTTGTTGTAATCAGTTGTAGTTCGTACTTAAATAGTGAATATTTATTTATTTATTTCTGAAGAAAGAAATGATACGCTTTTTTGCTATTACGTGTCTAATAGAGATGCTTATGCTGCTTCGGAATTATATCTTAAAACTTATATGGAAAGAAGATAACCCGATGTGAGATTATTTGCCAAACTTGAATCGAATTTAAAAAAATATGGGGCTTTTACTAAACCTCAAAATTTTAAAATTAATGTTAACACAGACACAGAAGAACGTGTTTTAGCTTACGTCGAATTTAAACCTACTACATTTCTTCGTGAAATTGCGAACGAGTGTAACACTTCCAAAGATGAAGCCCCCGGAAGAACACCATTATATATATATATATATATATATATATATATATATATATATATATATATATATCCGTTGTTGAACTGACGACGTTTCGGCAGAATCTCATCTGCCGCAGCTTCGTCAGTTCAACACCAGTTCTTTTAACAACCGTGGAGGAGAATCTACGCGAGACCGAATCCGGAAGTTAAGCGTTATTAAAGAAATAACTTTAGTCTCTGGTAATATAAATAAATACTAAGTAAATAATCGTTACATAACATTTTTCATGGAGGTTGTTGGAGTTCGTATTTTGCTATTCAGTAGTTGTGATTGGAACACATAAATCTATATAATTGCTTTTCACCAGATTAAAATTTAAATTAAAAAAATAATTAAAGTATTTTCATGTATACAAATGAAACTTTCTTCCTACATATACGGCAAACAATTCTATACATGTTTTACATTTTCTCCTGTAACTGTAATTGCTACAGAAACGTAAAGAATTTGTATAATTTGTATTGAATACGATTATAAAAACCTAAAAAATAGGTATCTTTAAACTATGGGTTTAAATCGTGAAAGTTTGCATTTATATATATATAAAGAAGGAAATATTTTATGGCTGTGGTTTGTAGGGTTACCTTCTGGCTGTGTTGATGTTTAAAGTTCTTAATCAAACACTTATTTGTGAATGGTATCGCTACTTTTATTACATCTTTACCCCTTAGTATGAAAAACTAAATGCTCTAAACGATTTCGGAAAATCAAATATATTCCTCAAGGATTATTTAACCCATTAACCGCCATTGTCCCTTTTTTGGAACGTATATTTGAATTTTTTTCTTAAAGTTGGCAACTTCTGATTGAAATGTAATCTTTCTAAGGCGTTATCTAAATCAAGTGTTCTATGACAGTAAGCATTATTATTGCTTCTGTTATCCTAATATTCAATTCAGTATCTGTTACCTCTCATGACAACGTGCACGTGCCGCTTGATATTGTCGCAGAGTTTAAAAAAAAACCTTTCAAACTATAAAATTTTTATAACAACCTGAGTAGTAGTGGGGCACTTGCGCCGCCATCTTGGATTTTGACGTCACAAGCCCGCCCACGTGGGGGGCCGGATTTTCCACCCTTATTTTTACACGGTTACGTGTAGGACGTGTATTTTCACCCCTATTTTTGCACATCCACGTGTGAGACCACATTTTCAACCCTTATTTTTACACATCCACGTGTGAGACCGGATTTTCCACCCTTATTTTTACACGCTTACGTGTAGGACATGTTTTTTCACCCTTATTTTTTCGCATCCACGTGTGAGACCGGATTTTCCACCCTTATTTTTACTCGCTTACGTGTAGGACGTGTTTTTTTCACCCCTATTTTTGCACATCCACGTGTGAGATAGCATTTTCAACCCTAATTTTTTACACATCCACGTGTGAGACCGTATTTTTCATCCCTAATTATTTTTTATGGTTTCTTTTCGGATGCCTTTTTCAACCCTAATTTTTTACACACCCACGTGTGAGACCATATTTTCAACCCGTTCTTTTCGGAGGTCCTTTTCAACCTCTGCTGAATTTTAATCCTTAATTATTTTTTATTAGCTTACTTGGGGCGTATTTTTGAACCCTCTGCATCCCTAATTAAAGTCTTTTTGTAGCTGCTAACGCGAGATGTGTATTTTTAGGGTTAGCGTTGAGCTGGGGGCTTAGGGTAGGGATTGAACTGGGGCTTGGCTTGACTTAGGGCTGTATTTTAGGGTTAAGGGCTGAACTGGGGCTTGGTTTGGCTTAGGGTTGTATTTTAGGGCAAGGGCTGGAGCTGTGTTTAGAGTTAGGGTTATTTTTATGGTAATTATCTTGTAGATCGTTTTTCTTGTTGTGCCAGCTCGGGCATTGGATCTGTAATTAGGTCTTTTCAATGATTTAATTTGACCCACAGGCCATAAAAATGTATATTTGAGTTGACGTGCATTCATTATGCTAAGAAAAAATTTTATTAAAAAATAATTCAATTAATACATTAATACGAGATTACAATAGCATACTTATTTTACCTTGAGAAACAGTATTGAGCATGTTATATATGTAATTTTAACGGAATTTATACAAACTTTTTCAGTACCATTATTAACACATATTAATGTTTACCTAATACTATAATTCTGATATGGATGGTTGTTTTAAATGTAATTTGTAATAGGAAATTTATTATAAACGAATTAGCTTTAAATTGTTTTTAAATTTCACTTGTATGTTATAACCTTCTACAGGTAATTAAGACGACCTTCACTGCATACTTTAACGAATAACCTTTCAATAGTCTATGACACTATTGCATGGTAGCACACGTTCATTTACGATGGTAACCATATAAAATTATTAGCGCTTCATATTAATGGATCCATCACCTATTGAAAGGTCAACAATTAAATTACATTTTGCAAGGTTGTTTAAAGTCAACCTTGTAATATTCGTATACGGATGATATTTCAAAAAATATTTGTATATTCAACATTTATATTATAATCTACATACAGAATAAAAAGCGTCAGCTGATTAAGATGTATTTTGTTAATAGGTATAGACGACCGATAGATTTAATATTTTATTAGGTTTGTTTGACATAACAGGTAGAATATACCGCTATATTTCTCGTTGTTAGTAAGAGTTGTATAATCAATATAAATTTGAAATATTACATTTGCTTTAATTTACATCGTGCTGATTTTCTTTTAAGGGGTAATGAATTGTTTACAAAAAGGTAAAATGTACGATTTCGTAAAACGAAAATTCAATATACAATTCACGTGCAAGTGATATTTCGAAAAAATATTTAAAATATATTTTGGATTAATTATCACCCTATGCTATTTATTTCAGATTTAAGCTAAATTTTACACACAAGGTCTCTCAGAAATAATTCCATTAAGAAGGTCTTTTATCAGCGAGAGCTGTTTAAGGATAATAGACAAACACATTGTGGCTGAATGGATAAAATATCTAGAACAAATAAAACAAGCTACGTCTGACTTCCAAGAGTTTTGCATTAAAGCTGATAAGGTACCCGCTGTAAAGAAACCATGCGTAAATCTACAGTGAGAGATTTACTCGAGGATGCAGGTAACCTTTAGACATTGTGCGAATATAGTTCTGTAATAGAAGCTGACGTGCGCGTCTCTCTCTCTCTCTCTCTCTCGCGCGCTTCTCTCGCTTATCCCACTTCACTCAATCACAAGCACGGACACAAGCTCAAGCCCTCAAACGCAAAAACACTCAAACATACAAATACGAAAATCTGCAAACACACGAAACGAAAAACGAAAACACGCAAACACACCAAACGAAAAAAACCCGAAACATGCAAACACACAGACACACAAAATGGAAACACGGAAAATGACCGGCACGAAAAACGAAAACCAAGATTTCGCTAACACAAGAAATCGGTAGCACGAAAAACGCGAACCAGAATTTTACAAACACGAAAAACGAAAACAGAGTTGTAGTATGAATCAGGATAGGGTATTGAAGTCTATAAATAAAATAATTCTCTCTGTTTATCTGTTTTATTCCTTATATCCAAAGGGGAGAGTATCAAAATTCTCAATTCTCCGTCGCTTAGAGTAACTTATCCTATACTGTTTAGATTCTGGCCTACTTAATACATTATAACTACTATCTCTAACAATTTTTCTGTCATTATATACAAATAAAGAGTCTTTACTATTGCTAAGTACCATATCTTTCATCGCTTCAAAGTTTATAACGCGCGAGTTCTTATAATTTAAGGTAATGCCTTTCACTTTACACACTGATTTAACTGTTTTATCACTGGTTGAAAACACATTATAACTATAGTTTTTGGGTCCGGCACTAACAAATTCGGCTATATAGCTCCCATCACCGTACGTCTCCAGCTCGTCGGTCATTTGCCCAAGGAAATCCCCACATGCTGGATTCCAGTCGCCGGGTTTTGCGACAAATATCACACTGTCTGTGTCGTAATACAGAACACGTCGGTCTAGTTTCTCCAGGTAACTATATAGCTCTAATCGTGCATGAGCTGTCGTGTATGCGGCTATGGACACATTAATTGTCTTTTGTGATTCACCCTCCCCCTCTGGTCTATCCCAATTCACCATTACAACATTATCGTTAATAGGTATTATGGATTGTACCTGAACCAATGGATCTGTGAGCAATTTGAAAAAGTCCTTTGGTTCAGATACAATACTGCACTGGGTTAAATTCTCGCGCTGACCAAACTTACCCCAAAAAGAATTCAGCATAAGTTTGGCCAGGTACCTTAAACCGGGGTTCTTCTTAATATTACTAGGGTCTAACCGAATCCCCTCTTTCTCATAATACTCTGTCACGTACTGCGTTTTCTCGATTTCTGACGCGCAGTGGCTAGGCCACCCTGAACATTCCTGCTTAAGTTTCAGGAAATTATCTATGTACCCGCTAAATAAACCTCCCTGTTTAGTTGCTCTGTCGTACGTGGTTACCTCGTATTCCCAAATTTCGAAAACATCAAGGACTATATAGTTTTTAGAGATAGCTTTACGCAGTTCGTCAGCTACAAATGTTCCAACGAAACTGCGCTCAGCTTCACTATGTCTACATTCCCCTTGATTTAGCTCAACACCGCACGTCTTACACAACACAAACATCAACTTGCCGTGCATTTTTAACGGTAGAACAGGGTGGTAGAGATTAGAGGGTGGTAGTACTCTGCATTTAACTAAACCCTCCACCGTGTCTAATGAAATGTTCTTACATTCTAACCCTACATGAATTTTCGGATGACCTATGGGATATTTACAATATTTATTTACAAATGGATATAATGAGCACACGTCGTAATACATTATTTTCTCAGTAATACCGTCACATTCGTGATAAAGCTTACTAGCATTAGTGCGGCCCCCGTAAAACGCATCGCGCGGGTTTAAGGGTTCGTCATCTTGTTTGCCTAAACCTTGAATAAAGGCTTTTAATTCGTCGTTAATGAGTATTTGTTTTTTAAAATCGCATTCGCGCATCTCCACAAGATTATAACCGCGCTCGCGTATAAATTGAGACCGTGCAGCCGTGTTCTCATTCCGGGCAAGCATGGAGGTACTTACACCCAGTTTAGGGTCCATGTTGGCCTGATTGGGGAAACATTCCTCGCAGCCGTGCCAGTAACAGCCAAGAAATTCAAAAACGGTGTTTGACTCAGCACAATACCCGTCGACCTTAACACCTTCAGGTGTTCTAAACTCGCGAGATTTCCCTGCGTGCTGTATAGCCACCTGCTGAGAATGTTCCACCCAACGTAACCATTGTATTGCGATTTTGGATTGGTTGTCGGCCCGTCTATAACCGCCTTTCGGTATAAGTCCTATAGTATCTTCTTTGAGGAAACGTCTGCGAAACACTTTATTGCAAGCGCTAGCAATAGTGGTAGCCTCCTCAAATGGATCGACTTTATTTTGGGTCGTGAAGGTGGACCAGAAGCTAATGCAACCTTTAACAAGGATCTTAACATCCATCAGGCAATATCTCTCAATCTCCCCACTCATCTTAAAAACATAATTACTCTGGGCCTTGTGCCAATCTAAAAGTTTTTGTCGATCACCAGCCGACATCTGATCTGCACAATAATATTCCAGTGCTGGCAGAGGACCCTCGTAATTCTGGTTCACGGATGAGTTGAAAAGATATGGGAAATAACCCTTGGACTCGGGGAAATTGAAGGTTTTTGGAAATGCCGAGAGCGGTGACGGGATAAAATTAAGGGAGTCAATGAATCTAATATCATCACATTGAATTGAAATTAATTTTAAACCGTTGGAGATGACTTTAGGTCTCCACAGATTATTATTAGCTAGCATGCATCTAAGCACAAAACACCCATCGTACCCCTTCATGTTATGTGCGATGCATGTAACCTTAAACTTTCGTGCTCGCTCGGCAACATATGACAGAAATGATTGAACAGGATCGTCCCTGAAAATGTGCACTCTTTTACTACATACTGAGCACTGCTCATCTAAATTGTCAGCATGTTTGATACAGACAGAGCAAACATTCGCGGCCACGCATAGATTGGGCTCATGCAGAAACCTATCATTCGTTCCCTCACACACTTTTTCTTGCATACACTCCAAATCGTAAAAGATAAACATAGATGGTTTACCATTACCGCTGTCACGTCGAGCCTTGTTAATGGCCATGTAGCAGAGATGACCGATAGGTTTTTGACTCTGACACGTGGAGCAGTAGCTGTATCCGCATCTATGTTTACCCTTTACTTCACTGGTTTTAAGACATTTTAAACACCTACGCAATTTTTCGCATACTTTAGCGTCCTTGTGATTTTTAAGACATTCCTGACCGTAAAAAAATCTCTTGCAATCACTGCAAGTAATTTTCGGGTTTTCAATAGAACATGGCGGCTTTTGATGACACGCTGGGCACTGGTACATACATTTTACATGTCGTTTCTTGTCATTACAACGTTTTCTACATTGCTCGCAGTAATAACTGCAAGTAAATGCGGACGTGAGACTGGTAATGACATTATAATGCTCGTCTTCTAATATTAAATTTAAAACTACTCTAGCTGGTTCCCTAGGACCCTCAAAATAAACTGAATCACCTATACGCGAATTATAAACTACAATGGTATATGAATCTAAACGGTTTTGAAATGATTGGATGTGCTCGTAACTACCACCCTGATTAAGATCTACCCCACTGTTCTGGCAAAGTTGCGTAGCTCGTTCTTGAAGTACTGGCCAGCCCCTTTCCATACAGTGGCGCATGGGGTCGTTACTTCTAAACGCAATAGCAATGACTAAGGCACGCGCTAAACAATTATTTTCGTTAATTGTCGATGGTACAACAATAAACCCCTTGGTTTTCGCTTTACAGAAATCTGCAAATTTTAACCCTGTCAGGTTTTTGCGCCCATAGCCTACAGGTAACGACACTCTATCAACGTTTAACACCAACAAGTCACTTGAGAAAAAACTAGCGTTACTCTGCATTACCTTTTCCAGCAGCGACATTATCACTTTCACCGACAGCTGGTCCACTCTTCTAAATGAAATACCTATTGGCTTGTCTGGGAAATTTGGATTTCTTAGCGTGATACCGACACGATCTGAAGGAGCAGCATCCTTTACAATATATGAATACAATTCATCAAATGCACTCTGTAAATATGTGTATTAGATAAATTTTTAGTAAAATGGTATATTTTTACCTGTAGCCACGTTAAGGGATTATCCTTGCACGTCTCGTCATTAAAATTAAAACGTAGCGTTTTACATGTGGTATTGAATTTTTTTATAAATTTACTATTTGATTCCCCAATTATATTAATATGATTGAACCCTGAGGATGGTCCGGCCTGTTGCTGGGAGCCTGAACCCGATTGATCCTGTAATGTACTCATTCAGTAAGCGAAACAATGGAAATTTAAAAAAGACATACCGTTATCAAATGCTCTGTTGAGGGAGTTTCCATCATCTCATCATCGTCAAACACGTCGCTCAAATTTACTTGAGCAGCACTATAAAAATAATAATTAAAAACTTAAAATAAAAAACAAATATATACTTACACTCCACCAACTCGCTGTACAGCTTCAACAAAATCATTATAAATTTCTATCGAGTCGATAGTGTCATTTTCACACAACATTTTATAAGTGATGATATTATACGCGTTTTTCAAACCCTCGTCGGTTAACGCACCAGCACTGAATAACCTCAAAATTTGATTAACTGAGAAAGATTCCATAGCTATGCTCTTCAAAACAAGAACTAAATTAACCAAACCCTGGTGGACGTTTTTATAGTATTTTACAGGGTCAAAGGTCAAATTAAGCCATTAAAATTCAAGGATAACTTCGTTATCTACAAAACCTATGACTAATTAACTTCAAAGTCAACTTGTTTCTCATAGGTGTTTCTCAAGGTAGAATAAGTAGCTATTGTAATTTCGTATTAATGTATTAATTGAAATATCTTTAATAACATTTTCTAGCATAAATCCAATACACTCAAATGTACATTTTTATAGTCCGAGGTCATCGCAAGGCTAATTTCAAGGTTAACTTCAAAACTATGACTACACTACTTCAAGACCAACTTGTCTTCATAGGTGTTTCTCAAGGTAGAATAAGTATGCTGTTGTAATTTCGTATTAATGTGTTAAAGATAAATATCTTTAATAACATTCTTAGTATAAACACTAAATGTACATTTTATAGTCCGAGGTCACGAAGCTTTCTTCAGGTTAACTTCAAACAGGACTTACGAGCTAACTTCAAGGTCGTCTTCAAAACCAATGACTAACTAACTTCAAGGCCATTTATTTCTCAAGGTAAAATAAGCATGATGTTTATCTTTTAACAAAAAGACTTATTGTTAGAAGGTGAAGTTAGGTAATAACATAATTTGTACATACGACGCAAAAACTGACATTAAAAGAAATGTAATAATCTTAATTTTTATTTTAAGTTTTTAATTATTATTCATTACGGTATAAACACTTATTGTTAAGCTAGGGCAGGCGTTTAACGTCCTTGGAAAAATAATTTTAACTATACCCATATAAAATCTGAAATATAACAATAAAAAATGTATTTAAAGATTACTATCAAAGTCTATTCTGTCCTGTGTGATTCTCATAATTAAGTTTTAAATCAAAGGTGTTAATCATCTTGTTAATATCAAGGGCGTTGCCTTCTTTTAATTGTATGATTCATTTACAGAAGTCCACTAGATAAACATGTCGAAATACTACCTGGTGTGTTTTAATGACCTTGCAATTAGGAACAGCTGATAATTCCATTAAAATAAAACGTTTATAACTTTACATGAGTTCAAGGTAAATAAAACGCAGTACAATGATTATATAAACTAGTGAAGGTCGTTATTATTTCGTGTATAAGTTGAAGTTATGTAAGTAGAAGGTTACAACCGGTAATTAAAAAAAGAGAGTGTAAAAACAATTTAAAGCTAATTCGTTTATAATAAACCTATTACAAATTAAAACAAAAAAGCTATCCATATCAGAATTATAGTATTAGGTAAACATTAATACCTGTTAATAATGGTACTGAAAAAGTTTGTATAAATTCCGTTAAAATTACATATATAACATGCTCAATACTGTTTCTCAAGGTAAAATAAGTATGCTATTGTAATCTCGTATTAATGTATTAATTGAATATTTTTTAATAAATTTTTTTCTTAGCATAATGAATGCACGTCAACTCAAATATACATTTTTTATGACCTGCGGTATCATTGAAAAGACCTAATTACAGACCCGATGCCCGAGCTGGCACAACAAGAAAAAAATAACCATAACTCTAAACACAGCTCCAGCCCTTACCCTAAACACAGCCCCAACCTCTAGCCCCGCCCTAATCCAAGCCAAGCCGCAGTTCAACCCCCACCCTAAGTCCCCAGCTCAACGCTAACCCTAAAAATACACATTTCGCGTTAGCAGCTACAAAAAGACCTTAATTAGGGATGCAGAGGGTTCAAAAATACGCCCCAAGTAAGCTAATAAAAAATAATTAAGGATTAAAATTCAGCAGAGGTTGAAAAGGACCTCCGAAAAGAAAGGGTTGAAAATATGGTCTCACACGTGGGTGTGTAAAAAATTAGGGTTGAAAAAGGCATCCGAAAAGAAACCATAAAAAATAATTAGGGATGAAAAATACGGTCTCACACGTGGATGTGTAAAAAATTAGGGTTGAAAATGCTATCTCACACGTGGATGTGCAAAAATAGGGGTGAAAAAACCACGTCCTACACGTAAGCGAGTAAAAATAAGGGTGGAAAATCCGGTCTCACACGTGGATGCGAAAAAATAAGGGTGAAAAAACATGTCCTACACGTAAGCGTGTAAAAATAAGGGTGGAAAATCCGGTCTCACACGTGGATGTGTAAAAATAAGGGTTGAAAATGTGGTCTCACACGTGGATGTGCAAAAATAGGGGTGAAAATACACGTCCTACACGTAACCGTGTAAAAATAAGGGTGGAAAATCCGGCCCCCCACGTGGGCGGGCTTGTGACGTCAAAATCCAAGATGGCGGCGCAAGTGCCCCACTACTACTACTACTAACCTGTTAAGTGGAATTCGTTTTATACCTATTTCAAGAAATTTTTTGTTGAACGACTATCTGGTAAGTTTTTTCATACTCAAACTTTTTGGGACGTTGGCATAAAGTGAGTTTATAACTACCCATAAATTTTTATTTTCAGGGATGGGTTAAAAAACGTTTCTAACTACCGCTGAGCTTACCGCTATACTAGAAGACGTACCATGTACTTTAGAATTATTTGCACCCTAAATAGAAGTGAACATTGACGATGATCAAGAGGCAGGATCATCAAAAAAAATCCGCTACCACTAACAAAAGAATAGTAAAATCATGTAATTCTTTAGAAAAGTGAGAAAATGAAATGAAAAAATATGTTTCTGATTTATTCTAATAGTACCTCATCTAAAGATAAATCTGCAAACGTTCTCGAGATCCTTGAAGGATATTCAGTAGTTCAAATATTTGAATGTATATTTTCCAAAGATATATTTCAGCTGATAATTGAACAAAATGAAATTTATGCACAACAGAAAAACACGGTAAATTTCATTTTGAGTTTCGAAGATTTTTTATCTGACTACCATAAATTGCCTCAAGAAGATATGTATAGGGAGCAATCACCTGATGCTGGTGTGGAGATTGTTTTTAATTCTCTAACAAGAAGATTTCAAGAAATAAAACCACACTTTCATTTGAATGACAATAGAAAAATAAACCGAAATGATAAATTTTTGTAAAGTTCGAAAATATTTTGATATTCTCCAAGCCAATTTTATAAAATTTGACATATTCCACATCAAGTTAACTATAGATGAGATGATGGTTCGTTACTATGGACGACATCCCACCAAAATGTATATTCAAGCGAAGTCAATAAAATTTGGCTACAAAATTTGGTGCTTATGCTGTTCAAATGACTATCTGTAGATCTTTACAGCGCCAAATCGGACAAACCAAATGAAGATACGCTAGTTTACAGGGTAGTGAAAAATTTAATAAAAATAATTCCTATCAACACTACGAAAGATCACGAAGTTTTTTTCGATAACTTTTTCACGGGACATGAACTTTTAAAAGACCTAAAAGACATGAAATAGCAAGCAAGTGGAACTGTACGCAAAAAGCGAATAAAGCAATGTCCCCTGATTCCGTGCAAGGAAATGGAAAAGAAGAAAGAAAAAGGATATTTCGAGAAACAGTTTGATACAAATAATGAAATTTTTGTGTTTCATTGGAAAGACAACAAAACTGTGACTATGGCGTCAAATTATAGCGATGTCTTACCAATAAGTAATGCAAAGCGTTTTTCGAGGAAAGAAAAGCATCAAATTTCTATTCCGATACCCCGTTTGTTTAGCGAATATAATAAAAATATGGGAGGAGTCGATCTGTTAGACAAACAAATTTCATTATATCGAACTAGGATTCGATTAAAAAAATGGTGGTGGCCATTATTCACGCAATTTTTGGATATATGCCTAGTAAATGCTTGAAGATTATACCAAACTTCTCATCCAGATGAACAAACGTCCGTTCTAGGTACACGAAGAAAAATTGTACTTGCTTATCTGTGCAAAACAAAATCTACTCGCACAAGACCGGGACCTCAAAAATCAAAAATTTTTGGTGGAAGAGTCAGCTTGGAAGTAGGTTTTTATCAAAGCAATCATTTTATAAAACCGATAGAGACACAAAGAAGATGTGCAGCTTGTGGGAAAAAAAATCTGTACTCGGTGTGACGTCCCATTACACGATAAATGTTTCGAAAATTTTCATGCACAATAAATTTTTTGTAATATTTTTTCAATATAAATAGATTATATAAATAATATTGAACATACATTCTTTTAGTTTATACCAACAGTTATATCTGGCCAACGTCCCAAAAATGGGACGGTCATTATTTTTTAAAAGTGTATATAAATAAACAAAATAATTGTAAAAATATATTTAACTAACTTAAATTAAAAGCTTTAAAGGTTTTTCTCTCTAATTTTTAAGTTTTTTGAATTATGGCGGGCAACAGGTTAATATGTTGATTGCCAATAACTTTAATTCTACCCTGTACATTAAAATATGATTACAATAGTTCCAATGTATTATATTTTCATATTTATAAGAACTACAATAACAAAAAAGTAGTTGAAATGTATAAATATTGACAAGGAAAACGTCATAATGTTTATTATTAACAAAAGTAGATAATTATCAGTTTAGTAAAGTGAAACAGTGTTATATATGTTGCTTTGTTATTGTACAATGTTTTAGATTTTATTTTAACTGATTAAACACACTAAATTAGTCTTCCACTGTATATTAAATATTAATCATGAATAAAAATTTACCAAATTATGGAACGATGTCTAGTGGAGGTGAATCCGCAGATGTACAATTTCAAGGTTCATCAAATAGTTCTGAATTTAATAGCGTTTGTGATAGTATAGTTACGAACATATATACAATTAATTCGGGTTGGAAAACACTTGAACAAGCATTAAAAACTATAGGAACAAGTAGGGACAATCGAGGACTTAGAGATAAAGTGTAAGTACACATATTTAACACAAAATGGCATGTGAAAGTTATTTGAGACACCTGAACAATTTAGATTTTTACAGACATGTTACTCAACTTAGCACAAATCAAATTATTTCTATGACACCGAAAGATTTAAACAGATTAAAAACAATTGTACAGAGGGGCGATAAACAGAAGGAGTTTCAAATTAGTAAACTTACTGAAAATTTTACTGAAGCGATGGCTAAATATCACTCAATGCAAAAAGTATATAACTTTTATTAAACCAATGTGTAGATTAAACAATTTGTTTTTAGTTAGTTGCAAATAAAATGAAAGCCAATCTGTTAATGGTTAGTAGCCCTGAACATTCATTAGTAGAAGAAGTGGGAAATCAATTAGAACAAGTTCAATTATCGAAACAACTGGCATTTGAACAGGACTTGCTGATAGATCGTGAATCTCGTATAAATCAAATCGAATCAGATATATTAGATGTTAATCAAATTATGAGAGAATTAAGTGCTTTAGTACATGAACAACATGAGCAAGTTGGTAAGCTGTTACTAAATAGCTTTACCACAAAAAGCGTTTATGTAAATTTTTTTATAGATACAATTGAAAATAGTATTGATCATGCTGTAGGTAATGTGGAAGAAGGTACTGATCAATTGCTTAAGGCTTCTAAGTATGTGAAAAAATACAGGCGAAAACTATGTGTATTATTATTTATAGCAGTAATTGTTGTTTCAGTTTTAGTTGGTATATTAGTTGTATCATTGAAAAAGAAATAGGTTTTTAATATATACACAAATGATGTGTTTTATAAATAATATGCTTCTATGTATCTACTAGAAATATTTTAAAACATTAATTTTAAATATATAATGTACATTCACATAACAATAAACATTTAAATTTCTATATACTTATTAAATTTATAATACACTATGTGTCATAGTATTCAAATTGTAAGTTAGGTTCGTAAATGAGATTGATATAATTGTTTGTTCCTATATGTTAAAATTTTGCAATGAAGTAAAGACCAATAAACCATTTTTATAGTAGAATTAAATTTTGTGATTTGTTTTTTATTAATCTTATTAACATGATTGATGAATGATTTGCTAAATGATTGTTAAACAAATGTTGGGTTACCGCAAACTTGTCCTAACATTGAATTCGGTATGAGGTGAAGTTTGATGGGTTGTTTCGGTGTCCTACATATATTTTGTTCACAATTTTTACAGTTAATTTTAGAAATTTTCTACCTATACTTCTCCATCATTTTAATTATCTAAAAGTTTGCATATGTTAAATAGTATTTTTATATAAGTAGAATAGTTGAGCAATTTAAATACTTTTTACTAAGTGCTACTTAATATACTCACATTCTTACCACTCATAACTTTCATTTTCACTAGATAAGCAACAAAGCACTGATGGTATATCTTGTAGTGCCTCAAGATAACTGAAACCTTAAAAAAGAAATAATTCCCTAACAGAATTTACTTGCAATGATGCAAATCTGACTAAAATTACAGTTGTACTGAGGTATCTATGTTGCGATAGTTTAATTGCACCGAACAGAGCGGGACGAGGTAAGTGTTGTATCGTGGAGGTACAGGGCAAGCAATCAAATAAACTCAAATTAGAATTATTTTCGAGCTTTGTACTATTATGGTTCAGCTGTTTTATTACGACCTGCAAAAGAACTATCAAGCTAATAATTAAGCAGTCAACACTTCAATGATTAAATTTACAAGTAAATTGAAACCACTAACGACAATAAAATAACAAACATAAAACGCAAGTTAAATTACACATAAGCAAAAGAGCAGCGAAATTAGGCGCGTGTACACATACGCACGCACACAACACACGCATACGCACACACATGCACGCGCACACGTATATACACACAGCCACATGTGTTTGCGTACCTCAGTGGCTGCATGTCTATGTGCCTTTGAGGCCGTGTGCCCGTTTTTCGTGAGTCTGCGTGTTAGTGTGTCTGCGTCTAAACACTAAATTGTAGTGGCAGTTGAGCGTTGTCAATGGTTTTCTGGTAGGTTTTATGACCCACGTGCCAGCAGAACAACTAACTGCATCGATTAGAATGGTGGTAGTAATAGCGCAAGTTAAAATAACCTAAATACAATGAATATCCTTTTTATTAGTTGAGTTGATCGGCCTATTTGCACAGTGTTTGTTTTTTGAGCGCGACGTTTCGAAAGTTTCCGTCATCAGGTCTAGTGCTGAGAAGGACTATTTTCGCACTTGAGTCGAATTCATATGTTATGATTTTTTCCCAACAGTTGACTACTCTCAGATTCGATCTTGGTACCTTTCACTTACTAGTCTGGAACCTTTACCGCTGAACCACTGAGTAACCACAATATAAAAAAATATATATAATATATATATATATATATATATATATATATATATATATATATATATATATATTACGATGTAATTTTATTAAAATTGACGTCTGTGAAATTCATAAATTTCTTGCAATGTTTTAATTTATATTTGTTAATATAATTATAATTATCAACACGTTTGCATTAATAAACTATAATGTATTTAATTACAACTTCAGCATGTTGTGCCATCATTAATTTATTATGATGATTAATGTTAAATTTGTTTAATTGCCTCGACTAGTATCCCAGGGGATAGAGTTCAGTATCAAAAAAAAAAAAACATTAAACATTTGCGTTAGGTTCTTTTGCCAAAAATAAAATCAATTGTGATTTTAAAATAAATCTGGAATTGTATATTCTCAACTTTATTCAAACACCTTGTATCACCTGTAATTATATAACATTTTGTGCGCATAGGATTGTCATTGACCTGAATTTGTGTACATATTTCATCATGACTAAACAATAACGAAGATATATTTTCGGTAAGTATCTTTTACTTTTTGCTTGTACTATTTCCAGACTAGTATATAATTTACCTAAATCCTTTACACACATGCACATAGGTGATAAACAATAATAATATTCAATGTAACCTCAAATAAAAATATAAGATTCATACACTCACATTTATGTTCGCTGCTCCAATTTTCAATATTGATGTTTCAATATCCAAAGCAGAAGTAATTCGAATTCCATAAATAATATTGATCCAACGGTGGAAGGTCTACATCATAATCATATGCAGGTATGCTGCATAAATATTTTTTTCAATACTTTTCAGAAGCACTTTGATTTTATTTATTATATTTTCAAATATAATAATTTAATTTGAAGTTATTGGATCATGAAATTTAATAATTTTATCTGCATTCGATTTTTATTTAATTGAAACTTTTAAATTTTACTTCTATTGAAATAACACCATGTTAATTTCGATATAATTATTTTATATTAATCGAAATATTTGATTTACATGATTTACTTTCAATTGTTTAACGATACCACATCACTCGGACAAATATTCACGTTAACGTAACTTATGACAATTTTAGAATTTCAATTGTTTAATACTTACATTATTGTAGGTTATACGAAACACAATTTATTTTAAATTTGACTTCATGTACACCCCGAGTGACATGTTCTCACTTTGAGGAACTAACAGATAATGAGAACAAAATATAACAACTTCCTGTGCTTTTCTTGCTTAACAACCAACCAAATTATAGTATTTTGTCTATACAAACATAACAAAGCTTAATTCTGATTGGCTAACTATTTTTCAGAGATTTGTAAATTACTAATTTTAAACATAACTTTCTTATATGGGATCAGATCTTAAAAACATAATTATTTTTGAATTCTACACAAAATTTCCTTTCCTTAGATACCCCATTTGTCCTACTTCCTTTTAAAATTCTTAAACGATCTAAATTTCAACAAATATGCAAATTTTCATATACATATTTACTTAAAACTACAGGGAAACTATAAACAAATGGATTCTATGACCCAAAATACATATGGATACACCATTTTCTAACACACTTATGGTTTATTTTGAAAACTTTCATCTCAACATCTATGTTCGTAATCAACATAACCTGGTTTCTCAATGTTTACACTTAAATTACATCGATAATGTTAATTTAAGTTGTAACTCTTTATATACACACTAATATGTAAGTTATTAACAAATTATTTGTTTAATTTCACATTATTGACTTATATAATCTTATTAAATCTGTTCTATTTTCATACACTTTAGCATATAGTTTACTCCTCCTATGTTAATTGATACAATTTCTTTTCTTTTTGTTTTAGAATAGAAGTATATTATGTTACCAGACTAGAATCTGCTTATTCATATTGATTACATGAATTTTATAGAAACAACCACCTACTTAACACTTCCGAAGATGCTCGGAAACTATTAACATGAAAATAATGTTGTTCAGCCATGATAATAATTTAATACTTGTGAAATTTGAATTAACTAGCTAACAACATGTCCCATAACCACATTTGTACTTATATTTATATTACTTTGAACTTCTGCAACTTGCGCTTTACATATATGCTTAATCGATTCCAATGCAATTACTTTATGTTTAATGTAACTTTTACTCTGAGTCAATATCTAACTAACTATGATATTTAGCATTATAAATATCATCTCAACATATACAGTGTGGTGATAAAGTAAGGAACAAAATTTATAATTGCGTTATTTAATATTTCCAAGCAAAACGCTCGGACAGGTCAATTTTACTTCTTAATTAGCCACCTTATGACATAAAAGTTTTACTTATGACGTCATGTTTTTTTTGCACAATGACGTCATCATTGGTTTTTTCAATGACAACCCCAATTTTTTTTGCTGCTTTTTATTAGATGGTCCATCTACTTAAATTATGGGGTAAAAAAATTGGTACCTTAGATAACTATTTTTTTGAGAAAATAACACATTTACCGTAAGAAATGAAAATGTAGCTCTAATGGAAGAAAATCATAATTAAACCTCAAAAATAAACGAAATTTATCGCAAATGTTCAAATTGCGCTCCGTTAACCATTTGGCACTGTCCGAGTGTAAACACTTTGTACACTTCGCTCAAGGATTTCAGGAGTAATGCGCTCCACTTCAGCGCAAATTCTTTGCCGTAGCTCGTCTAAATTATTTGGCCTATTAAAATAAACCTTTGATTTTAAATAACCCCACAGAAAAAAATCTAAGGGAGTCAAGTCTGGGGAACGCGGTGGCCACTCAATTGCTCCTCGACATCCTATCCACCTTCCAGGAAATGTGGCGTCAAGATATTGACGGACGTTGATTCCAAAGTGAGGAGGCGCCCAATCATGTTGAAACCAAATATCCTTATGGGGTGCATCTGCTTCGTGATAATTTGGAAACATTGCTGTCAGAACTGGCACTAAATCAAACTGCAAAAAGTCCAAACAACGTGCTTCTGTAACGTACCCTTCAAAACAGTAAAGTCCCATTAAACGACGTCCAATTATTCCAATCCAAATATTTAATTTCCTTTGGCGTTGACTGTGAGAGTCTTGAGTCTAGTGGGGATTTTTTGTTGTCCAACACCTGCAATTGTGACGATGTACTGTCTCATTTAGGCAAAACGTTGCTTTATCGGAAAATAGCATAGTGTTTAAAAAATTGGGATCTCCATCGTAGCGTAACATTAGTTCTTCGCAAAACTGCATGCGGCGGTCTGGATGATCCTCGTTTAATTCGTGAATCAATTGAACTTTGTAAGGATGATATTTCTCTTTCTTGAACAACTTCACGACAAAAGAGTGGTCTGCGTTGTTATTTAGGGCTAGCTGTCTTTTAGAATGGTGAGGATTTTCTTCCGCTTCAAGTAACACATCTAATCGCTTCGTTTACTCGAGGTCGACCTTGCCGAGGCAAATCATGGACGGATCCAGGTTCAGTAAATTTGGCAACCAATTTACTTACTGTGGATCTTGCAATAGGCGGTCCATTAGGATGTTCTTGGTTGAATAATTCACATGTTTCCTCATGTGTTCTTAGCTTAAAGCAAAACGTTGCTAAATGCTTCTTTCACACTACCACTAAATCAATTTTTAAAGGTTTTAAAAATACAGACGTGATAACGATAATTTGCAAAAACGCACATTACTCCTGAAGTCCTTGAGTGTACAAATTGTTTACACTCGCATCTATCATTGCCAAATGGTTAACGGGGCACAATATGAACATTTTCAATAAATTTCCTTTGTTTTTGAGGTTTAATTATGATGTTCTTCCATTCAAGTTACATTTTTATTTCTTACGGTAAATTTATTTTCTCAAAAAAATAGTTATCTAGGGTACCTATTTTTTGCACCATAATTTAAGTAGTTGGACCATCTAATAAAAAGGAGCAAAAAAAATTGGGGTTGTCATTGAAAAAAACCAATGATGACGTCATTGTGTAAAAATGCATGACGTCATAAGTAAAATTTTTATGTCAAGGTGGCTAATTAAAAAGTAAAATTGACCTGTCCGAGCGTTTTGTTTGGAAACATTAAATAACCCAATTATAAATTTTGTTCCTTACTTTATCACCACACTGTATATAATATATATATATATATATATATATATATATATATATATATATATATATATGTATAAAATCTTCTTCGTGGTTGCGCAGATGTATTGCGCTTAAGCTCTTCGCGCAATAATGGAACCCATATGGGTTTCATTTCCACACTAGCTTGGCTTATTGGATTTTCTGCTAGTGCGATGTATGTGGCTTCTTTGAGTTTCCGACGAGTTCTGTTCTCATCCTTTGTCACTATCTGTATGTTATCCCATTGGATGCGGTGGTCTTCGTTCCAGACTTGTTCGGCGATTTTTGATTTTTCTGCTTCGCCCTTACGGACGTTGTTCTTATGTTTCTGTGTGCTCTGCCGCATTCGCATGGTAGGTTGTATACCTACACAATTCTTGGAATTCTGATCTTTATTGTGTGGTTTGGTTTTGGTTAGTATTCCCCTGAGCGTTCTGGTCGACTTGAAGGCAGTGCGTATCTTGTATTTGCTGCCTATCCTTCGTATTTTGTGTGAGGTACCTTGTATAAATGGTGTTTATGTTCTTCCTTTCCAGTTACATTATATCTTGTTACATTACAATTAAGAAATGTTATATATTCTTTCTTTACTAAATACTGTGAATGTAGAACCTACCTCATTTATGCAATTATTAATATATTGAAGAAACTTTGATTTCAATTAATAAAACAGAGAGTTACAGAAATAAAAACAAATAACAATATAAATAATTAATGCACCCAAGCATGTAGATTTGCTTGTTTTGATCTTTTCAAAGTAACTAAATTCATACGCTAAACCAGCTTGTAACATATTGCTAGATTATATCATATCCGAAGTTATTATCTAATACTTAACCTATTTTTTCTTAACTAAATTACTCACTAAATCAACTGCAACAAAAAGCACATAATTCATTACCAAATATGTTTCAAGTAAAATTTATATAGTTTTAACACAAGTCATATTCCATACTTCATAAGTTTCCGTTTTCTATTTTCAAAAACATTATTGGCAAATTGTACAAGCAGTCATTAGTTCACAAACATTATTAATCCATAAACGTAGAAGTGTATCAAGTAATCATAGGCACCATTCATAACTATAGTATTTCCGAAGTTACACATATTAGTTGATCACGAGGATAATGTATATTTCCCGTCACTATGTAAATACAATAAATATCTTTACTTACTTAACAATTGTGGGTTCGAAATCTGTATTTATTAAATATGATACAAATTTGTCATATCAGAAACCAATCCATGCAAGTTTTCTGTAAAGTATTACGTAAAAAATTTACTTGGTGAACTCAAGTTGTTTGTGAGGCAAAATATTCTCCAGGGCTCAACATATAAAATAAATAACTTCTTTTTTCCATCTTATATCCCATGTTTATGAGTTTTTTATACATCTATCCCTTACCATCCGTATACTAATGGGGCTACAGAAAATAGAGTAAAAGTAATGAAACGTTTACAAGTGAGCTATTAACAACAAATTCTGTGGGAGGCAAAAAAGATTTCTCAAATGTTAACCACAAATATTTTTTTCTTAGATACTTGGCAACCACACGGCAGGTATTTAAGCCGTAAATTATGTGTATGAGTGTGTGTGTGTGTGGGAGGTTGTGCGTGCTACATGCGTGCGTGTGTCTATGTTTATGTGTGCGTGTGTTTATATGCGTGCGCGCGTGTTTGTGTGCGCATGCGTGTGTGTGCGATTGCGTGCCTGTGTGTGTGAATTTATGCACTCACACGTATACACACACGCTCACACACACACACACACACACCCACACACACACACACGCGCGCGCGCGCGCACGGACACACGCACGCACGCACGCACACACATCAAGTTCAAAATGATCTACATGGTCTTTATAATGCTGAAAACATATAAATCCGTTGAAAACTCGACATCGATTTTTTTCACGAAAACAATACTTTTCATATGACATCGCTCATAAGAAAGTAAAGAAGAGAAGATACCGTTATTAAAGATAATTTCTAAATAAGTTTCCTTGATGAAAGTGTTCTGTAGCGTAATAACCTAATATACTTTTGTCTATATTGGAAAAACACTCACCTTATAACAAGCACTGTAATTTTTTTTTAAAGTATAATTCAATTTTAGGTAAGCTTCAGTTCTAAAAAAGTTTTAAAAATTAATGTATGTATACATCTTACGTAAACGGTATCGAAGATAACTTTAAATATAGCCTCGAATAAAAATGTTAACGAAATTATTTTGTATTAAATTGAATGTCAAATGAGAGATTATGTGTGTACAGAAATTTGCATACGTGTATATGTTTAATTGATAGTGTTTTCTATTCATGTTTATAAGAAGAGAAAACCTGAATATTCGGATCGCAACTGATTAACCCTTGCCCTTATTACATAATATACCACAACAGAGGCATAGGAAAGTTTTGTGGCTAGTGAATTATCAAAACCTGTTATGAATGCAAATTGATGTTTCTGTTTGCCTCGTGGTAATTAAATGGCGATGATCTACCCTAAAGATTACCATCATCCACTTCGGGATAACACTTTACGCCAATCGCTGTGTAAAACCAATGTAGAATAAGTGAATTTGAGCACCTTTTAGATTTACACAGTTTAATTATTTTATTCTAATTTTAATCGTCCGACCAAGGAGATACCGTTCATGGTCCCTTAATGTATAGATATATTAGATATTTTAACAAATATAAGTGTTATTAATAATTCAGGTTCAGTTATTGTTTGCTTATATTATTTTTTATTTGAAACAATATTTTTGTAATGCATTTATTATTTAAACTACTTAGCTTTTTTGGGTTCTCAATGGTGTATTTTACTAAGATTAGCCTCCATAGTTTATCAAACTGTTATATTAACAGCAGGCTTATGTTTGCGTTTTCACTATTTCAAATTTCATAAATTTGTACAACTCTGAAAGGTTTTGTTACTACTGAGGACGATAACTGGAAGTGTTATCCAAACGTTTAGATTTGTGTAAAACATTAATACAACAATACACCATTGAAAATTCAGAAAAGCTAAATATTTTAAATATGTGTAATAATGGTGAAAGTTGACATTCTCATAATACATTTATTAATTTAAAGTTACATACGCGTAAAAAAGTTAAAAGCATCTAATTCTTTAAATGTTTGGGCATAGTCATAAAAAGCTCCCAGTGTTGATATCTTCAAAAAAACCTTTTTGAATAGTTCTCTATACATGTAAACCATCATTTGCATTTCTTGCTTTGATTCTAAAGAGAACGACGAATAAGGCAAAAATTCTTTATACTTCAAGAAATGTATTCCCACAAATGTTGCTGCCAAAGGAAGCTGTAATAAAAAATAGTCTAATTATACATGTAATTAACTTATTTACTCCGTATAAGTTTTATATTAATTTTTAGTTACTATACAGTGCCCGTCTTAAGGCCCCCCACCCTCCACCTACTATCTGAAATTAATAGAATTTTGGGAAACCAAACTAAGACACATATGTCACGTTTTTGATGGTATTCAGTGACGTAATCAAATGGCTCGTTCAAAGTTCTTTTCAACGACATCAATAGCATTAAAATATTACTACTGATTCAAAAGTTTCAACCCAAAAGCGCCAATTAATCTTTTGAGGTTCTTGGGTTGAAACTCATATATCAGTAGTAATATTTTAATGTCGATGGCGTTGAACAGGAGTTGAAACGAGCTTTCAAATGAGGTATTACTTGCCATATGATCGCATTCAATATTATTTTACAAAATACTCGCCATTTTGTCAGCCAAGATAAAGTTAAAGATGACGTAATTTAATCATAGGAAACAGTTCTGTAACGGGATCAAGAACTTCGCACATTTTTATATCTGAAATTGCTTGAAGATTAAGTATTTTGAGCTGTCTACTTTTTACTGGAACAGCTAAATTGGTTCTCTTTTATAAATCAGGCTCCCATGAAAAAATTACTCACCTGTTTCAAGGATAAATTATTTTGTAAATATTTTTGAAATTGTTATTAATATTTCTGTTAGTAGTGTAATAGTATATTTTAAACCTAACCGCGAAAAGAAACCACATGTTTGTGCTGTGACTTACTCGTAGTTTTTAATCCTACACGGCCTTATAAATAAACAGGTTAGTGCAACTACTATTAAATTAAGTGTGATCGTATCTTAAGCATTTCTTGCGTTTTGTAAATAACAACCAAACTGTTTCTTAACACTGTGATTTCGAGTGTGAACTTGTAGGGCCAACATGGGTCTACCCACCAAATAAAGTCTCTTACACGGACTGACAGAATACTACTACATCTTTAATAGAAATTTAATTTTTAATATAAACAAATTATTGCGTAAATAAATATGGGTATTATCTATATTTAATAATTTTTATAAACACCTGGTGTAGAACAACACACTTACAACCTATAGGTATAGCGGAAATGAAAAGAAATGAATCCATACATTTTTTCAAATAATTATGCAAGGTCTTTTATAATGAAATTAGGCAACTTTGCAAAAAAAAAACAACAATAATCTATGTCAGATGAACGTTTAAAACTTAGTGTCAGATCGACATTAATAGACATATAGATGCTAACTTAAAAAATTTCAAAAGCTACCGCTTCTACAAAGATATCGATAATACAGTTTCAATCTTATTTAATTTTTAAGGCTTATTTGGCTTTGAATTATGAAACTTCCGTAAGATTAAATTTTCTTTAAAAAATATGTCTTCGCATTTTCTTATAAAACAAATCGTTATTCAGATGTTGAAAAATTTGTAGTTAAATTGCACCTTAGGAATTTTGTTGCCGCCTAATTACGTGGTGTATCTAAAAATTGTGTAGAGCATAATTAATGTACAATTTTAAGATCTATATACCAGTCTTTCATATATTCGAAATATGCCACTATTTTAGAAATATCTGATAAAAACCAAAAACTTTCACTAATAAACGCCTCTCCTCACCAATGGATTTCTCCCAAAACCACACACACACACACACACACGCACACGCACACGCACACGCACACACACACACACACACACACACGCACGCACGCACGCACGCACGCACGTAAGCACACAAATACATACAACACACACACACACACACACACACACGCACCCATCCACCCACCCACGCACACACAGACATCATGGCCGATCTCGGCGAAATGTTGTCAAGGTTAGAACGTAAAACTTTGACACATACACCTACAAATACAACTTACCAAATGTCGTAAATGTCATGTATGACATATCAGTATGATTTTCAAGTTAACCGATGCATATTATTCATAATAGCATGGACCCCTATATTAAAAACATGGTAGTAGAGGCAACACTATTTTACTGCCGTGGTTAAGAAACGCGTTTTATTCATCGTTTTCAGCATGGTCTAATTTATCAATTTTGTAAGATTGTGCGTTCTGTTCTAGACCATGGAGGAACAGTTGATGTAATATATTCTGACCTATCACGATTTACTCTTAACTAAACTGTTACGATCGCAATAGCAATCTGTCAGTCGATTTGTAAATTTTTCTTCCTCAATCTTTATATCTGCTTGAGGGGTACCATAGGGCTCTAACTGGGTTCTATACTGTTTTTTTTTATTCTTGGCAATGTCCCTACTGTTATTAAACCTAATTGTGTGATGTATGCGCATGCCTGTGTCTGTGTCCGTGTCCCTGTTCGTGCCCTCCGTCCGTGTTCGTGTCTGTGTTTGTGTCTATGTCTGTTTCTATGTCTGTGTCTGTGTCTGTATCTGTGTCTGTGTCTATGTCTGTTTCCATGTCTGTGTCTGTGCCTGTGCCTGTGTCTGTACCTGTACCTGTATCTGTGTCTGTGTCTGTGCCTGTGTTTGTACCTGTACCTGTGTCTGTGTCTGTGTCTGTGTCTGTGTCTGTGTCTGTGTCTGTGTCTGTGTCTGTGTCTGAGTCTGTGCATGTGCCTGTGTCTGTGTCTGTGTCTGTGCCTGTGTCTTTGTCTGTGTCTGTATCTGTGTCTGTGTCTGTGTCTGTGTCTGTGTCTGTGTCTGTGTCTGTGTCTGTGTCTGTGTCTGTGTCTGTGTCTGTGTCTGTGTCTGTGTCTGTGTCTGTGTCTTTGTCTGTGTCTGTGTCTGTGTCTGTGTCTGTGTCTGTGTCTGTGTTTGTGTCTGTCTTTGTCCGTGTGTGCGTGCATGCTTGTGTGTGGGTGTGTGTGGATGTGTATCTGCGTGCGGGTGTGTGTGCCTGTGTGTGTGAGTGGGGAAGTGGGGTGCGTAGAGATCACTCCAAGGCGACAACGCCTATGTGCTTAAAATTTTGTAGTTAATCTAGATTTCGTTTTTGCATAATTATCCTAAAAAAATTATTCTTTTTATTTGTGGGCGGAGATCTAGGCACAAACGGAAATGTCATGCATCTCTTTGCACTTCATCTACCAACAGTTATTAGCACTACCCGTCACTACGATTTTGCCCTAGTAAAGAAGTTTCACCTTTAGTGAGAGATGCAGCCATTAATTATAATGTTTCGGTTGGTATAATCACATCTCCAACCTGATTTAACTATAAATTGATTGGTTTTTGCACGTGAGCGTACGGATCCTATCATGTTATATGGTATGGTGGATCTTATAGATGTAGATTCTCAAAGAAAATCATGAGACGACCTATAATTTGCCACCGTGGTCTAGACTGATTTTGTGAAAACGGGAATCTTTTTGATCCCAAGCATCTTTTACACACCAATTACGATGAATATAAATAGAAATCAGATTTATTATAGTGATTTTACTAGAAAATAACGTTTCTGTAATGTGATATTAATGCCAATTTTAGTTAGATACTTAAAATAGCTAGAACATACATGATTCTAAAATTTAAGGCATGTGAAAATAACTTAACAGATGCAGAATTGAGATTATTGATACAAATATAGATGTCAAAATAATGCATCTATTAAACATATTATTAAATATCACTATCTATAGTATTTGAGATACGAGAGGTAGAAAATGTATCTAAAGCTTGGCACATTCGACCGAATATATCTTAAGAGAAGGAATATTCCAACCAAAGTTCACCGACGGTAAGCGTTAAGCGTTTCGGACGTAAACGTGTGTACATTTCTTAAGATGCACGCAGGAAAACGCATTCACACGCTCACACACACACACACACACACACACGCACGCACGCTCTCACGCACGCACGCACGCACGCACGCTCACGCACGCACGCACACACACACACACACACACACACACACGCGCACATACAATATATCTTAAGAGATGTACACGCGTTTACGTCCAAAACGATTAACGATTACCGTCGGTGAACTTTGGTTGGAATATTCCTTCTCTGTAACTTGGGATGAACCAATATATATATATATATATATATATATATATATATATATATATATATATATATATATATACACCACTGTTCGACTTCTGGTGAACTGATATCTTGGTTCTTCTCCTGTGGTATTTGTAATCCTCTTTTAGTTCGTCTACTTTGTCACCTTTCTCCTTCAACAATTTTTTGTTATGACGCGATTGCGATTTTGACGGACTTTAAGTGTATTACAATAGAGATCTCATAATTATCTTAAGAATGCATTATTTGATTTCTTCTAATTTTCGCTTTATAGGTTGGAATTGGAAGATAATGTGCTGTTCCATATCAGGTAATTTTGACGATTGCTTTAATAAATCCTTTCATAAGTGGGGCTGGAATTCCAAATTGGTATGATGCAGTTCGAATTGATATTTCCTTTCTGTTTATAGAATTTAATGCATGTCTCACTGTTTTTACTTTAAATCATTTTATGGTTTTCCGCATAATAACGTCTAAACGGAACCAGGCAAATAAGATCGGGTTCTTTTGCTGGGTTATTTTGCTCAAAGTTTATGCACACTATGAAATTTCATTTTTAGCTGTTAAATACATAAATTGCGCTACGACTTGCCTGGGTTATAAGCGATACAAAGCCAATTTCATTAGAAACCGTTTAAGTAAGATGCAAATATCAATAATAAGCTTACCACAATGCTCCCCAGATTTACCGCTGAGGAATTGCACAACTGTCGCGAGTAAATAATGTATTAGGTGCGGGACATTTAAAACTAAGAATATTGGACTTTTCTCTTTGCTCTTATGGTCCTTCCTGCCCGAGTGTCGCCTATCCCTTTTCTTACTCTCCTTAAGCTTAAGAGAGAATTGTAACAAGAGCCGTATTTTTTATCGCGGCTGTTATTACAGGGCAGATTGTCCCAGAGTAGTTTTCGAATGCATATTCCTACGTAATAAGTAACAGTAATGGCTGTTGAATTGCAAAAAATGGTTTTACGACAAACAAAGTTTAAACATTTACTTACCAAGAAGTATATCAATGGTATGATAAGTAACCATACCAGTAAAATGGAAGTAATAACAATTCGTATACTAGCTGGAAACCGTAAATCTTTACTCCAGATTTTAACTATATCTCTTCCAAAAGTAACAAGACCTTTGGTAACTTTTGTACCAAAATATTTGGTACATATCGGTAATTGGTTGTATGGAATAGGTTTCGATTTACGTTTGTATGGACGCATCTTGTAAAAATTAATTTAAAGCTGAATTAAAGATGACATTTAGACTGACAGTTGAAAACATAGGAAGACAAATCTGTTTGAGTCTGTTCAAATAGGTGTAAATTGTATTTACATTTTGCAAAGTACTTCTCAATGTACATGTACATGTTCTTTTATTACAACAAACAGCTATTGCGTGAATTGTGAATATAAGTCTACCTTTTATCTTCCAAAAAAAAGATTACTGGTTTATTCACTGATTTGTATATAATTCATTCATGACCTTCCAATCGACATTAAATGAAACAAGCAGAACGTAACCCTTATTACTACTTGGTAATAGCAACGTTCCGCAGCATAAAACAAATTGTAAGATAACGAACAGAAAATGATAAAGAACATAGAGTCAAGCGAGCGTACGGATACTATACTGTTCTATAATTATGCAGTATGGTGGATCCTATAAACGTAGATTCTGACTGATAACCCTGAGAAGACTTACGCGTTGACAAGTTAGAAATTGGACCTAGAATTATCAACGCTTACGCCGTTAAATTGTATAACCAACTAATAGTAATATTCTGTTTTTTTTTGTAATGTAATTCTTCCTGAGGTTAGATTTTCAGATATTTGAAACATTGTGCCTCTGCCCAACTTCTTTTTGACATGATTGGTAGAAATTAACCGACGCTGACGATAGTTTATGAATAACGATAAACAAATCTAATTGTTCAGTTTGAGTACGATCTCACATGTCAGCGTCAAAGTTATTACTTCATTTATCTTGAAGCGAATGGAGAACAGTTTTTCGTGTGTCTGTTTTGTGGGGGGGGGGGGTGAGTGTGTGAGTATGGGTGTCGGTGTGGATGTGTGTGTGTGTGTGTGTGTGTGTGTGTGCGTGCGTGCGTGCGTGCGTGCGTGCGTGCGTGCGTGCGTGCGTGCGAGCGTGTGTGCGTGTGCGTGTGCGTGTGCGCGTGCGCGTGCGAGTGCGCGTGCGAGTGCGAGTGCGTGTGCAGGTGCGGGTGCGGGCGCGGGCGCGGGCGCGAGCGCGGGCGCGGGTGCGAGCGCGGGCGCGGGTGCGAGTGCGGGCGCGGGCGCGGGTGCGAGTGCGAGTGCGAGTGTGAGTGCGGGTGTGTTTGTGTGTGTGTGTGTGTGAGTGAGTGCGAGTGTGTGTGTTAGTGTCTGAGTGTGTGTGTGTGTGTGTGTGTGTGTGTGTGTGTGTGTGTGAGTGTGTGAGTGATTGTGAGTATGTGAGTGTTAGTGTCTGAGTGTATGAGTGTGTGTGTGAGTGTGCGAGTGTGCGAGTTTGTGAGTGTGTGAGTGTGTGAGTGTGTGAGTGTATGAGTGTGTGAGTGTGTGAGTGTGTGAGTGTGTGAGTGTGAGTGTGTGAGTGTGTGAGTGTATAGGTGTGTGAGTGTGTGAGTGTGTGTGTGTGTGAGTGTGTGGGTGTGTGGTGTGTGGGTGTGTGAGTGTGTGAGTGTGTGAGTGTGTGTGTGTGTGACTGTATGAGTGTGTGAGAGCGTGTCTGTGTGAGTGTGGGGGTGTGCGTGTGTTCGCGTATGCTTGTGTGCGAGTGTGCGTGTGTTGCAGATGTGCGCTTGAGCACCGGTGTGCGTGTATATGCGTCTGCATGCTTGTGAGCGTGTGTGCTTTTGTGCGTGTGTCCGTGTGTGCATGTGTGCATGTGTGTGCGTGTGTGAGTGAGTGCGTGTTTGTGTGTGTGCGTGTGGGTGTGTGCATGTGTGCGTGTTTGCGTGTGCGCGTGTGTTCGAGTGGTTGTGCGTGCGTACGTGCTTTCCTTTGTCTTAATTGACTTCCCACCTGAAATGGTTGAGTTAGTTGCTCCTTCGTCCAAGTTGGCGTCTGATGAACGGGATCTTCTCCCTGTATTTTTGCAAAATTTGATCCAAGTTACTGCGATTTGTTAAATCGTTTGGCCTGTAGTATGCTATATCCTGGTATATACGCTTTGTGTAATTCATGAATTCCTGTATCGCCAGAGCAAGTGGTACAGGTTCTGCAGTATTTGTAACCAGGTTTATGTAGTTTAACTGGTAGTTTATTAATTATGTATTAAGAAGTTCTCACCCTTTGTTATTGTTTTTATCAGCAATTGCTCATGTTCCATGAAACTAACAAACTCCTTAGTGACCACCAATATGGGTTTAGGCAAAGTCGTTCAACAGGCGATCTTCTTTCATATGTGACCCAAGTTTGGAGCAATACTGTAGAGCAGTCCGGTGAAACAGTTGTAGTCGCTTTAGATATCTCAAAGGTATTTGATCAAGTTTGGCATAAGTGTTTACTTGCCAAACTCACCTCGTTTGGGTTAAATGATACGCTCATCAACTGGGTTTCTAGTTTCCTTGATAAAAGACGAATACTTGTCGTAGTTGATGGCTTTTTTTCAAAAGAAGTTAGCATTAACACGGGTGTACCACAGGGATCCATTATAGCGCCTACACTTTTTCTACTGTACATAAATGGCCTTATTTCTGCAACAACTAACCCCATCCATTGCTTTGCTGATGATAGCACTCTTCACTGTAGTTCATCTAAGTCTACTCAGTGATAATCCACTTTCTATGTCAAATCAAGAAATTAAAGCTGAAATGGCAAATTCAATCAACAAAGACATTCGACGTATTCTCGAATGGGGAAGCAATAATCTAGTTAAATTTAATGCCAACAAAACTCAGTGTTGCCTTATGTCCGCCAAAAAAGATCGATCATTTCCTGTTGTAAGTATGAATGGCTCAGTTCTTAAGTTTTCAGACTCGATTACTCAGTTGGGTATGACTGTATCTTCAAATCTATCATGGGTTGACCACCTTCTGTCAGCTACCAAAACAGCTGCTCGTAAAATAGGCTTTTTGTACAGATCTAAGCAGTACTTTACCTCTCGACAACTCCTACTGCTGTATAAGGCCCAAATTCGGCCTCATCTGGAATATAATTCTCACCTCTGGGTTAGTGCTCCCCAATGACCCGTCCTTAACTTCTTACACACAGTCCCTTGAGCATAGAAGGGTGGTTTCAGTTCTTTCTTTGTATTATCGTTATTACAACGGCTAGTGTGCTGCTGAATTATATTCTTTGATACCATCTCGGGCTATCTTTGCGAGAAACACTCGGTTCGCTCATTCACATCATCAATATGCAGTACAAATCTCCACTTGTCGTACCAAACGGGCGCAATCCACATTTTTCTACACGGCTTCTAAACTCTGGAATGATCTCCCTAGTTCCTGTTTTCCTCTCACTTATGATATGAGAAAATTTAAGTTAGCTGTTCATAGGCATCTATTGGCAATTCTTTATCCCTCTATCCATCTTCCTAAGTGTTCCTGAGTGCTTTAGCACGATAGGCCTAATTTAGCCTGTTCAGGTCCACAATCATAAAAAAAAAATTGTATCACTTTTTGCTTAGCGTTTTATTACCCAAGATGATGGTTTACGTACAAAGAATTATGACAGGCATTCCGGTAAAAAAAAGTTCTTAAAAAATAGCGGTTTGCTTAACGAAAAATGTAATCGATGTATTATCGTAGACTCATCTGTCGGAGCAAATTCGGAATATCTCCTAGGGATTAGCGTAATAATTCAATAATAATTTTAGATCATGTAGCCTGTCATAAACAAGACAAAATCTGAGCTCATTTCTGTTTCATTAGACATCAAAATAATTATTTCTTTTGTCTTCTTCTGTCAAACGTATTCATCTAATTCTTTTCAATCAAGATCACTCTAATTTATAGCATGTATATGATAATTATTTGAATGTAGTCATACTTTTTGATATGTATAAGGAACTGTTGCTTTGTTGTTGGCGGGATAAATTTGGATTTGTTCTAACTGATAAAAAAAGAGATACCTAATAAATCAGGACGCTTCCGAAAAGCGTTTACATTTACTATAAATATAAAAGGTAGTTACCGAGTTTCACCACCAATTCAGGTATAAAAGAATTTTGGCTGAGTTGGACCACCAAGTTTCTACTTTAGGGATTAAAGGATTACTGAATGGGTCATTTATAATTTCCTATTCTTAATCTGATTAAGGTAAAAATAATTCTCATTTTATGATTTAGGAAATTATACCTATTTGGATTTTTAAAATGCAAAAATTATCTTATTAAAAATATTTATTTAAACACTATGAACTTGAAAAAAAAACAAAAGTAGACCTTCTTAAGGTAAAAACTTAAAACTAATACATTTTACAAAAGAAAATCGGGATATCTTATTTGATCTATATTCCTCCAATTTTTCATTAATTGTATCAAATTTCTGTTTATTATTATTACGCTTTTTTTTAATAGAGGAATTGGCGCTTCTTATTTTAATATATGTTTCGCACTGAACTTGTAATAAAATATTTGTAAAATTGAAGATATTATGATGGTGTGAATAAAATTCGGAATTTAGCTTAGAATGGAAAGATTCACAGGCATTTGTTGTTCTATATAAAATGTTACTATCTCCACACCAAACCGCTGGCACAAACAATGCGTTTTCACTAAAATAATTATTATATAAATATTCTCTAAAATCTCTTACCCTAGAGTCAGATGGCATTAAATAAAATAATTCTGTATTAAAAAATTCAATTGCTTCTACAGAATTAAGCAAATGTATTCCGAAATGCAATTTTAAATATTGTCCAATTTTTGATTCTGGATTTTTGTACTCTGGAACTAAACCCAGATTTTGAATCTTTCTGTACCAACTTTGTGCCAAATGGAATCTACAACCTACAATTTTAGCTTCACTAAATACATTTAAACAAGCCTGATGAATTGCTATTTCAAAATCAATTATAATTTCATTAGGGATGAATGATAAATTATTTTCTGTACATTTCTTCCTTACCATATTAAAAAGGTTAACATATGTTGTTTTCTTTTTATCTGGCAATACCGCAAATATTAAAGGTACAAAATACCCATTTCTCATACCATGTATGGTAAATAATTGAAAGAACAAATTTGCACAAAATTGGAATGTACCATCCATATAGACGGCATCACAAGAATTTAAAAAATGTAAATTGGTGTATGTTGAAAAAATTATAATTTCTTTTTCATCATCCAGAAATAATAATAAATTTTCGCACTTATTTGTCTGTAAATTTAGTTTTTTGACTGTGTCTAGCACTTCTTTGCGACTTTTGGGTAAAACTGGTAAAAGTTTTCTTCTCGCTTCATAAATATTTCTTTGGATGCGTTCAAGATCCTGTAGGTTAATATCTCTGTCGTTATATTGTAGTTCTCTTCGTATTACTTTACTCGCTTTTTCTGTAATATCTTCAACTGCTTTTCTTTTAAGTGAATTGCTTAATATTTGGCGGCTAATTGTCAAATCTTCATTGTGCGCGTGTCCACTTACTTTTTCAACAATTTTTGTTTTATTGGATTCCATGGTATAAATTTTTGCTGGGCATTGACGTTTGCAACACCTCCAGCGAATTTTTCCACATTTGCTCACATGAGATTTTGAAAATTTATAATTATCTACCAACAAGATGTGACCCTTTTCACTATACATTACGCTAGCGTCCTCTATTAAAAAGAATTGGATTTCTAATGCAAAACTAAGAAAAAATTTATTGTTTCTGATACAATGTCAACGAAGAAACTAAAATATAAATTAAATCAACGAAGGTTTTGCTAAGTTGACCCTACCGGATTTCATTTTAAAATATAAATTGCAGGTGTTGGCAACAAGAAAGATTACAATTGTAGGTACTTAAGAGGATTAAAGATCTTAGGTACCTGTCACTGTTGGTGAAACTCGACATTTTTTAATCCCTAAAATTGCATTCTACCTGCTGCTTGGCGTTTCGAAAATGGGTATGTGTTACACATTTGTAATGGAAGTGCATGCAAGTCTGAGATACTGCACTTGCAGAACGTGCATTTAAAGTTTACTTTAAACATGTTATGCACCTATTGACGCCACTCATTACTACAACGAAACATAACTTTTCTTCCATAAAATTGGAACCACTAAATCTAGAAGCTGATATGTGTCTAATAAAATTGAAAACGAAGTATCGCGAACATCGACACATTGCGCACCTCTATTTTTATTTTATATGTGACACCTCCATCTTAATATGAAAAGTATAAGGTTTACAAAACAAAATCAACGCTATAACAGAACAAGTACAATTTTATAAATCTAATCTATTTGGAGGTTTAGAGGTCCTTCCAGATCTGGTTACATAATCCTTACTCTGTGGAATGACTTCATGTCTAACTACTTATCTTATACGGTATATCTACATAGGGCGTGTTCCAGAAATTGGTTCTAGTTCCTACCTTATTCAATAAACAATCATCAGGAGGACATCTGACTTTAGGTGACAAATATGAATGTCTAATATCTACAGTATTTTGTCTTTTGAATCTACCTCCCTCATCCTTTAACACAAAAGATCAAGCTGTGTATTATATTATTTTACAATTATTGCAGGTTTCCAAATTTTATCTTTTTATACACTACATTTTTTCCGATGATAAATTATATTTTCTTGACCTGGCAGATTTATCATAATAATATTTATTTCGATAATTCGAACTACTTAATGCTATATTAAAATTTTTTATTACCAATGGTTTCAATAACTGATCAATTATCGGCAATTTATTTCGCGTTCGTCTAGAAAACAGCAAAACTGGTGTGTTTCTGTATTCTTCTGTATTCTAACAGAAACAATTCTAACTCGACATTACATTCATAACTTTTTCTAAACATCCTTTTGTCACCTACACCACTTTCAGCTAAACCTTTGTTTTTAAGATAATACGGACTTAAAGTTATTACTTCACTTATCACTAAATCCAAAAAATTCATACGAACTAAAAGGTATATTGTCGGCTATCAAATTTTTGGGACTTCCGTGGATAGAAAATAGTATATTAAAATATAAGTGGATAAAAAGGTCTTTAAAACACGCGCTAGCACGACGGAGCAGCCGGATTGCTCGAAATAGAGTTTTAAAGACCAGTTTTCCACGAAAGCTTTACGCTATTTTTTTATAGGTAAACCTTGAAATCATAAATACTAGTATTATTACGACAAAAAATGGAAATAAGAACTAATAATGTAAAATATGTAAATAAAAATTAACATATCTAACAATACTAACTGTACTTCCTATTTTCATTTATAAAATTAAAAGTGTTAAATAATGTTTAAATAAAGCTTTTGAATTTGTTAGTAATATTTTATTTGACGTTACAAGGCACTCCTATCAGATCAATAATCAAAAAATTGTCATTTAGACTTCACGTTTCTTGAGTTGTTTACGTTGCCATGGTAATTTTAAAAAACGCGCGTTTTTGAAAGTTCGATTTAAACACGCTAAGGCGTGCTTTATAGTATATTGAGTATCAAGAACAGTAAGGGACGTTTAACGGTCGACGGCCATGTTTGAAGGCTGAGCGATAGCGAAGCCTCCAATTCGGCCGGAGACCGGTACAACCCTTAATGTTCGTGATGCTTATACTGTTTCTTGCACGATTGTATTAAATTTACCACAATTGAAATGATTTAATTTCTACTAAATAAACGAAAAGTCAAAAGTGACGTTTTGAATAAAAATGCCCAAATTGTTTGTTCTTATTGTTGTGAAATATAGTATCTATATATAATTTTACGTTGGTAAGTAAAAGAGGTCGGTAAGTAAAATCTTACCGACGAGTTGGGCCTCGCAACCAGTAAACATATCCTACTGTCTTGGAAACAGATATGGTAAATAAACTAAAAAGCTCAATCGTGCAAAAAAATAGGTAAAATGGGGCTCCGACAAAAAAATTACTTTCAGTGCTTTTATAATATCAGGAACGGTTTTACTCTTTAACTTCACTAATTCCCACCATTTTGAATAATAATCAACCAACACTAGGTATGGTTCACTTGCATACTCTAAAATATCGCAAGCTACTTTTTCAAAAGGTAAATCTTGAATTATCATTGTTCTTTAATGTTCTTGACTCTTAAATTTCACATATTCTACATTTACTCAAAAACATTTCTTTATCTGAATCCATATTGATCCAATAAACTAGCGACCTTTATCATGTGTCTTTGAACGCCCTGTATATATGTACGTAACAAAACTTGTTTTTTTTGTGTTCATCAAGGTACAATTGGAAGTAACAATAGATTGTTTGATTTTCTAAGTTGTAATGGTTTTCGATTAAACTTTTCGTATGGCAATTAAGATTTGATTTCTGAAATTGGCATTATATATTTTGGTGGATTCATTAATTGGAAATAGGAAATTTTAAAGTTGAATCTAATAGTATATTATTTTATAAGGAGCTAAAGTGACACTTTTTGTGACGAATCTGTAGGTTTGACAGACGAACGTAGTGAGTCCGGCAAATATAGATGAGCCACAAAAAGTCACTTTGCTCCGCATAAAATATACTATTTTTTCTTCAGACGTTTTTTACACTTAAATGAAGCGGCTAATACAGCAATAAATGATCTATTACTTACAAGATCGAGCAAAATCTATGAACGCGCTTTTCAGCAATTTATAAAATGGTGCGATGAAAAAAATATTAAAAGCTACTCTGAAACTGTAATGTTAGCTTATTTTGCCGAATTAGCAACAAAAATGAAAATGAAAAGCTCGACAATATGGTCCCAATATTCGATGATAAAATCATTGTTGAGCACTCGACATGGCGTAGATATAAGCAAATACTTGAAACTTCGTGCATATCTAAAGAAGCAGAATGAAGGATACACCCGAAAGCAGGCCAAAGTATTTACAAAAGAACAATTTAACAAATTTTTATAGGAAGCGTCAGATGAAAAATACTTAGCAATGAAGGTAAGTTTTAGAAATAGAATGCAAACAAGTCTTTATATTTTGTATTTTCTTAGATAGTTTTGTTTATTGGTATCTCAGGGGCATGTCGTTGCGATGAATTGGTAGACGACATTGAGAACCTGAAAACTCTGCTACATATTAAAATTAAAAAAAAAGAGGCAGCCTTGGAAATTTTTGCACCTAGAGCAAGCGCTTCTAGTACAGAAGTTCATGTAGAAGAGGAAGAATTAAAGACTATTTCCTTAGAACGCAGCGAGGCCTCCACTGTTACCTCTGGCGGATTTTATTTTGGAGAGAATGTTAGTTTTGATCATTGTACTTTTAATACTTTTAATAGTACTCTAAACAATAAATTTGTTTTCGTTGTTTTCCAAATTGGGTGTTTGAGTTATTAACTTACATTACTTTTGCATCAGCAGCGAGGGGTGCAATAGACTTTTGCAGCCGCCGGTGAAAATGTCAAACTTGAACGTTGTCAGGTGAAGTTTAAAATGTCATCTTTTATTGACGTCTGAAGAAAAATTAGTTTTTCTGTAAATTTTTATAAAAGGTTTCGTTAAAATAAAATGTTGTTGTAGATAAGAAATGTTCGTATTTAAAGGGTAGGATGAGAACATTCCTTGGCTTACTTGTTTAAGCAGGGGCTGTTGATGTTAATTTTACTTATCGTGTTTAGTAATTGACGCCGTGTTTCTGCCGGAATAGAGTATCTCAGTCCATTTTAAGTAATTATCATTATCGTTTAAGAAATAAATCTGTGGTTGACAATTTGCACTTGAGTCGTCCATGTAGCACTGTCAGCGGTTTAGTATGTAGGAAAAGATGGTGCAATATTACGAAGAGGGGAGGAAGCTGTTTTTTTGCGCGCTGAATTGCGCGCGGAGTCTCGATCTGACTTTCGTAAGTAAGAGATGTGATCTGTGAGCTTGGGGGCGAGCCTTTTTTCGGATACGTGGAGGACAGAAGTTGTTTGCAATTAAAATCACCCGTTTGCTGAATATTTGTGTAGACGTTCATCCCTCCTGGTTGTTTATTTTGAAGTTATAGACCGTAGGGTCAATTTATGAACATTTCAGTATGTTCTGTGTTTATTTAAGTGCATCTTAGTGATGTTTCGTGGTCGCGCTTAAAGCGGATTTATATTATCGAATGAAACCATTGTGAAGGCACAACGTTTTGTTTTCCCCGTAATAGAAAATCAACTACAACAGACGAAAGTCTCACTGTAAATAATTTGTAAATAGACCTTTTTTTTGTTTACATATTTTAATGATTAAAAAGACTTGTAAATAGAGCTACCGATTTAATGGAACATTAAAGTTTGTAAATATCTCGTGTGTAAAAACTACTCGTTTTGTGCATATAAACTATATAACGCCGATTAACTTTTGAGCATCGCTATCGAAATTTAAAACTGGGAAATTGCCGTATTCCCTTGCCGATCGAGAACATCAGCAGACATTCGGGAGCCGTTGCCATTGCTTTGGTCGCTGTCCGGTGGAGAAGGTAACGCAATATTGTACGTTATTGTGAATGCTTTATCATAACTATGTTTGTAAACTTGGTGAAATTATTGGTTGACGAGCGAATAAACGCAGTCCTTTGTTTTGGTGTTATTTTGCGGAACTTGATGCTTTCATGTTAATCTCAATTTAAAGGTTGACGAACTGCTTTTATTTGCAATACCTTTGGTATTTTGTTTTTTATTATTATTTAATTAAATGTACTGCATTCTAGCATTTAATATTTTAAATGAAACCGAAACCATTGTAAATAGATATATGTATTTGTGTGCTTTTTGAGATATATTTAGATAGAATAGACAAACAATTAATTGAATTTTGTGGTGTCAATTTGTTATCATCTCCCGACCAGCGAAAGCAATAATTTACGAAGAGTGGTAATTTTATTATTCAAACTAAAGAATTAATTGAGAGCTAAATTTTGAATTCATCATTTTTTTATCGATTCATTTTAAAAGTAACCATTCCTAATTTCCTACAATTGAAGCATACAGAATCAAACAGTTTTTTTCTGAGTTTTACTAAATATTTTGTGTTGTTTAACGTAACCGATTAGAGGAATGTTAAATGACGTTTATTTAGTTTACGTCTAATCATTTTAGTTTAGAGTTCAATTAATGACAGAGTTTTGAAGTTGAGTAGTATTTAAATTTGAGTTAATAAGATATAAGCGTAACATTTAACGTTCATTATTTTTTTATTATTGTGTTTGAATTATTTTGTTCACAAGCGTTGAGGGTAACGTAACGAAATATTAAGTTAAAGAAGTCATGGAAACCAAACAGCTAATTTGTGCACATGCTGCTTTAGTATTTGAGCGTGTGGATATTTTAAGATTTGTTCTAGAGCTAAAGTTTCGAAGCATCCCCGACGTGCACCTGAAGGTAGCCAACGTAAGACAAGTGAGATCTTTTGATTCATCTACGTATGCTCAGGTGTATTCTTACCGATATCATCTTAATAAGAGTCTGGCGCTCTTTTACTTGACTTTATTCTGATTACGACGCACCTTTATCTGCAACTTTCGACAATACGACTAGCCACCTTCAGTATTTTAAAATTCAAAAATACGCCCACGCACTCTGTCCCACCGAGCTAGTCCGGTGCACTCTAATTATCTGTTACCAGCCGTTTTAATTTCATTTTCGACCGTAACACTTTGCTCGACTAACTCTCTTACTAATGCCAAAATGAGTTTCATGTATATTTTTAAGAATTTCATTTTTCAAACGTCCTGTATCTAAATTAGTACGTAGGATTAGCAAGATCTAGGGCATATTTAGAGATAACCAGGACAAATATACGAAAAGAGACATTTTGTATTGGCGATTCAATACTCGATTTATAGTAGAGGATCGTCGTATCACTCTGCCTGTCTGCCCGTCTGCCTGCCTGCTTGTCTGCCTCCCTGTCTGTCTGTTTGCCTGTCTGTTTGTCTCTCTGTTTATCTGTCTGTCTGTCTGCCTGTCTGTCTGTTTGTATGTCTGTTGGTCTGTCAGTCCGTCCGTCCGTCCGTCCGTCCGCCCTTCCGTCCGCCCGTCCGTCTGCCTGTCTGTCTGTCTGTGGCTGTCTGTTTGTGTCTGTCTCTCTGTGTCTGTCTGTCTGTCTGTCTGCCTGTCTGCCTGTCTGCCTGTCTGCCTGTCTGCCTGTCTGCATGTCTGCATGTCTGTCTGTCTGTCTGTCGGTCTGTCTGTCTGTCTGTCTGTCTGTCTGTCTGTCTGTCTGTCTGTCTGTCTGTCTGTCTGTCTGTCTGTCTGCCTGTCGTCTGTCTGTCTGTCTGTCTGTCTGTTTCTGTCTGTCTGTCTGTCTGTCTGTTCTGTCTGTCTTTCTTTCTGTCTGTCTTTCTGTCTTTCTGTCTGTCTGTCTGTCTGTCTGTCTGTCTGTCTGTCTGTCTGTCTGTCTGTCTGTCTGTCTGTCTGTCTGTCTGTCTGTCTGTCTGTCTGTCTTGTCTGTCTGTCTGTCTGTCTGTCTGTCTGTCTGTCTGTCTGTCTGTCTGTCTGTCTGTCTGTCTGTCTGTCTGTCTGTCTGTCTGTCTGTCTGTCTGTCTGTCTGTCTGTCTGTCTGTCTGTCTGTCTGTCTGTCTGTCTGTCTGTCTGTCTGTCTGTCTGTCTGTCTGTCTGTCTGTCTGTCTGTCTGTCTGTCTGTCTGTCTGTCTGTCTGTCTGTTCTGTCTGTCTGTCTGTCTGCTGTCTGTCTGTCTGTCTGTCTGTCTGTCTGTCTGTCTGTCGTCTGTCTGTCTGTCTGTCTGTCTGCCTGTCTGCTGGCTTTGTCTGTCTGTGTGCTGTCTGCCTGTCTGTGTCTGCTGTCTGCCTGCCTGCCTGTCTGCTGTTGTCTGTCCTGCCTCTGCCTGCCTCTGTTTCATGTCTGCCTGTGCTGTCTGCCTGTCTGCTGTCTGTCTGTCTGTCTGTTTGTCTGTCTACCTGCTGGCTTTTTGTCTGTCTGTCTGGCTGTGTGTCTGTGTGTCTGTCTGCCTGCCTGTCCTGTTTGTCTGTCTCCTGCTGGCTTCTGTCTGTCTGCCTGCGTTGTCCAGTGTGCTGCTGCCTGCCTGCCTGACTGTCTGTCTGTATGTGTGTCTGTCTGCCCGTCTGCCTGTCTGCCTGCCTGTCTGTCTGTCTGCCTGTCTTTCTGTCTATCGGTCTGCCTGTCTGTCTGCTGCCTAGCTACCTGTTTTGCTGGCTGGCTGGCTGGCAGTCTAAACAAGTGTATGCTGAACTACCAACCATTGCGGAAGATATGAAAAATAGAATAGGAAACGTGTTTGCAACTGTTAACCCAGAATGTTAAATACGTTTAAAAATTATTTTCAATTAAGTTGCTTAGAACAGGGTGGTAGACATTTTAAACATTTATTAAAATTATTTTTATTTTAGCTCGCAATTTTGTGTTTTGTGTTTATGTATCTTTCTACTTAATAAATAATGTTTTATAATGTGAATAGTTTTTTGTTTATTTTCCACGGGTTATTAGATTACACAAAATAAAAATTGAAGAATACAGCAAAATTTATCAGAAATTGTGAAATTAAAAGAAATCTACCGAAGATAGATTACCGACTAATTTATATCGTTAGAAAGGTAAAAAATCTGCATTAGATGCAAAAATGGAAAAATAGCCGTTCCATTTGAAAAAATCAAGTTACCATTGATTGATATTTTGACCATTAGGTTTACGTTAGTTCATTGCATGCCTAGTAATACTGCAGAGTCATGGTCTTCTAAGTTTTGTGATCACAGCGATATTTAGTTGTTTTCAGACATCTAATTTTTGTACAAGTGACGAATTGCGGCTAAACGATTAGTTTTAGGTACTATGTGTGATATGATAAATAAAGTCGCACTAGAATTGACCAAGGGATCCAGATTTGCAATAAAATACTGAAAGTTCTAAAAAAATGTATGTACAATGTGTCCCCGGATTGAGTTCATAATAGGTATGATGGATCAACAATTTTCGAATTGGAATTTCATTTTTTTGGATTCCGCTCAGATTGGTCTGAAACTTATTTTTAGATTACTTTCGATTTGTTACAATCAAGCAGGCCTTTACAGTTGACCCAAAATCCCTTATTTGTCAATTTCGTTTCAGGTAAAGTACCTTTTCCGTTTATAGCGCGCCAATGTGCCACTAAGAAAAGTTGTTCACAAAATAAAACTATGGCCCTATGCAAAATTTCACAAAGGCTCACTTTCATTAAATCCGCGTTTTTTTGTATGGTAAGAACGAACAATCGCGTCACGTCGTAGTAAAGCAAACAATTTACTGTCATTGCCTTAGATAAACTTCAAAACTTTGAAGTGTTTGTTCTAAATTGCTTACTTATCTCAGTAATTTGCAAATTACTTGTTTTTTAGTTTTTCTGTAGTTCTGTAGTTTTTTGTATTAAAAATGTTGACTCTCGAACAGTGTATTCACCTAATACAATGTTATGGACTTGGGGAAGCATCTTATGCTTATGTTATTAATAAGTTTTACGAGCAATTTCGAATGGTGGCAATTTCTGTCAATGGAGTAAAAGAACTTGTGGAAAAGTTTACAGAAACTGGAAGTGTGCAAAATTTTAATAAAAAAAAGCTAGTCCATGATCATGAAGATGCGCTACACTGTTGGTGATGGAATCCGTGAATACTGATAATCAATTATCATTGAGAAAGCGGTCACCTGAATCATCAATAAATAAATTTCACATACAAAGAATTCTAAAAAAAATAAAATGATACCATTTAAACCCCCGTTAATTCATAAATTAGAAGCTGGAGACGATAGCCAGCGATTGCTATTTTGTTTTTGGGCTGGGAAAAAGATTTTAAACGACAGATATTCTTATAAAAAATAATTTTTTCAGATGAGCCAACATTTACAACTAAAGGCATCGTATCTTCACAAAATTGCATGTATTGGTCTGATGAGAATGCACATTTTAGTATAGTAACTAACACTCAACTGTACAAGAAAGTCAATGTATGGTGTGCAATAAGGTACGATAAAATTGTTGGCCGATATTTTTTTGACAGTAGTTAAAACTAACATTTCTATTTGGATGTGCTCTTTTCTTACCTGCCATGGAAGACGTGAATCTAGAAGATTTTCATCCGTCTCCGTCTTCGTCTCAGTGTCCGTGCCCGTATCCGTCTCCATCTCCCGTGCGGTATATATATATATATATATATATATATATATATATATATATATATATATATATATATATATATATATATAATATTAACAAGATCCGGATTTGGCCTCTATGTATTTTTACTTACAGGGTTATTTCAAACAAAAAGTTTATTTATATGAACTTCATGATAACATCGACTTATTAAAACAAAAATTAGGGATGCTGTAGATGAAATTAACTCAATGACCGTAGCGAAAGTATACGACGATTTTAGAGTTAGGATAGAAAAATGTCCAGACCTTGGAGGAAGCCAAATAGAGTAATTGTAGTTTAATTTCTTTTTTTGATAAACTATAAAAGTTTTAATTTTAATTTGAAAATTTCTAATCACCCTGTTTTCTCATCTAAGATTTATCATGTAATCGTAAATAATAAAAAATATTTTTTCGTATTTTCTACTTCTATTATCAAAGTAAGCCGATTGTTCTGAAACGCCATAACTTTTCATTCTGAACAACTTTTCTTAGTAACACTTGGGCGTACTATGAACTGAAAAGGTACTACCTGAAACGAAATTGATAAATAACGGATAAGTTTCAGACCAAGCAGGGCGGAATCCTACAGTATAAAATTCCAATTCGAAAATTTTTGCTCCATCATACCCATATATATATATATATATATATATATATATATATATATATATATATATATATATATATATATATATATATATATATATATATACAGGGTGTCCACAAACTCCTTTCACAAAGGAAAACTGCAAATTCTAGAGCTGATTTTACGTGTATTTAACGTATATCACCTTACTACAAAAATACTTCCTAAGAGAGCTGGAGCTCTTGGAAGGTAGCGCCTTAACATCGGTTTAATTCAAATATCTTCAAAATGGTTTCCCTTTAAATGATAGCGTTCTGTACATTTATTTAGTGGAATATGATTAATCGTATGGCGTGAATATAATTTTATAGTTGTACTCATAAGCGGCTCGTTTAGGCGGGGCATTGGACATTGTTATTCATACGTTTTTTGTTTTTCAAAATTTCGCAATTTTAACATAAAATTAAAAAATTTCGATTTTTCATAAAAGAATGATACTCTTGTCTGAAATCGCTACGACGCACCGTTTTCGAAATAAATCGATTTGAACTTTTCATGTGTTAATCATGATTTTATAAAATTACCTAACGAATTCATTTACAATTATGAAGGATGGCTATGGAAAATAAACAAAATAACAATTGCGTGAACGTCAAACTGCTCTCATGTCATAAATTAATTTTGCTTTAGAAAGTAAGAAATAAACTCGGGTAAAAAATAATCGTTTTTAATACAAAAAAATGTTGCTGGCACAATTAATAATAAAAAAATTCAAAATGACAACTGAAAGCATGAAACACAAAACTGAATCTGCAAACACGACGACCATCTGTTTCTATGCACAAATTTATTCGTTTATGTAAAGATTGGGGAATTTTTGCATAAATTCCCCTATTGTTCCTAAATTCGTCGCAGGCATCCTGAATTCTTCTCCAAAGCTGATCGCGTTTGGTTGGGAATAAACCATTGATTTTAGATATCCCCAAACACAAAAATCGCAAGTATTGAAATCTGGAGACCTTGCTGTCCAAGCAACCGGACCGCCTCTTCCGATCCATCGCTCTCGGTAATTGTTATCTAAAAAAGTACGAACATTTCTGCTATAGTGAGCCGGACAACCATCATGTAAAAACCACAAGTTCCGCCGAATATTCAGATTAATATCATCTAATACATCCGGTAAAGTATTTCGTGGAAAGTTGAGATATTCTTCACCGTTTAAACGATTAGGTAATTCTAGAGGTCCAAGCAAATTATCACCAAGAACACCTATCCATACATTAATGCTAAACCTTTCCTGATGTTTCCTTTCCCTTATCACATCAACATAGGAGAAATAGTGTACATTGTACAAAAAAAATTCCATCTCTTGTAAAAGCGGCTTCATCACAAAACAAAATATTAGAAATAAAATCTTGGTTTTGATTCTCTTTATTTTGCATCCAATTCGAAAAATCAACACGAGCAGGAAAATCACCTGCTTGCAAGACCTGAACTTTTTTGAAATGAAAAGGATACAAGCGTTTCTGATGTAGAATGTTCCACACAGAAGACTTTGACACAATGGCATACATTGCAGCCAACCTTCTTACGCTTATTTCGGAATTGTACTCAATTTTCATTAAAACATCATCCTGGTATTCTTCCATTACATCAGCATGTCTTCCCGTTTCATTATTTTTAGGAATTACGGATCCTGTTTCCCTAATTCTTTGATGAAGAAGCGTAAATGATTTAGGAGAATGATGTCTTCTACCTGGAAATTTATCTGCATATCCACGTGCTGCTGCCCGGGCCTTGCATTGCATTTCGCCGTACACTAAATGCATACCGGCATATTCTTCGTTACTAAAAGAAACCATTCTAACAATATTCAACTTTTTGTATTTACGGTAATGTAACTAAACAATAAAAAATCTTTCTCTTAAAACTTATTTCACACTTTAACCTCAACTAGTATCTGTAATACTAGTTATATTGACGTTCACGCAATTTTTATTTTGTTTATTTTACATAGTCATCTTTTATAATTGTAAATGAATTCGTTGGTTAATTTTATAAAAGTATGATTAACATATGAAAAGTTCAAATCGATTTATTTCGAAAACGGTGCGTCACAGCGACTTCAGACAAGAGTATGATTCTTTTATGAAACAATGGAATTTTTTTTAATTTTATGTTAAAATTGCGAAATTTTGAAAACCAAAAAACTTATGAATAACAATGTCCAATGCCCCGCCCAAACGACCCCCTTATGAGTACAACTAAAAAATTATATTCACGCCATACGATTGGGCATATTCCACTAAACAAATGTACAGAACGCTATCATTTAAAGGGAAACCATTTTGAAGATATTTGAATTAAACCGATGTTAGGGCGCCATCTTCCAAGAGCTCCAGTTCTCTTAGGAAGTATTTTTGTATTAAGGTAATGAATGTTAAAGAGATATAAAATCAGCTCTAGAATCTGCAGGACTACTGGTTTCTCGAATGTTGATCCGCGTAGCTCTTCTGGTATCCAAAAGACCGTTTGTTGCAAAACGACGTTTCGGCAACATCTCATTTGCCATCCTTAGGTTGGTAACTGTCTGCTCCTGTTTCGAGTTACTCGAACTGAATTAACTTCCTGTTGTGTGTGCTGCTGCTTGTGTACCCAATTGATTTCACTCACTGCTTTCACTGCTTGCTCTGCTTTCACTGCTTTCGCTCCTTTCACTACCTTCACTGATTTCACTGTTTGCTTCTCTGTTTTCACTTCTTCTTTTGTTGATTCTGTTTTAGGTGTTGCGAATGTTAGTTGTCTAGGGATTAATGATGTTTTCCATATTGATGGTAGTCTCAGAACATCGTCTCTTATGTTGAGATTATGTGGGTGCTTCTCTGATAATTCTAGCTGTAAAGTTCTCGATGCTTGCCAAAAGTTTTTGCGTCCTCAAATTGAATTTTGTGTCCTGTTGTGGTTACATGTTGGGCCAAGGATGATGTCGCTTGAACTTTGTTAACCGCGTTTTGGTATTCTTCTAACCTTGCGCTGATTTTTCTGTTGGTCTGTCTAATAGCCCACAGCCTCCACATGGAATATCGTACACTCCTTGACGTTCCAACGAGATCTTGTCCTTAGGATTTCTTAAGATCGAATGAATTTTTCGATACGCGTGAAAGTTGTATCGATTTGGTTTTTTATGAATACAGCTAATCTTGCCCGTTGTCCCTTTGATGTGTGGTAGGTATGCCGTGGCAGTTGCAGGATCAGCTGGTTCTTTATCTTCTCTACTTGAAGGCCTCAAAGTCCTTTGTATGCCGTGGTGGTGGAATCCATTTCTAATCAAAGCCTCTCTTATTTTTGTCATCTCTTCTTTGATGTTGTCGGAGTCTGCTAATTTCTTCGATCGATTGATCAGCACGAAGAAATTAACAGACAGTTACACACCTGAGGATGGCAAATGAAATCCAGTATATTATTTTCGTCTTGTATCAAAGTGATATGAGATTTTGTAGACTAGGTCAACCAAACAAATCTGTGGTAGTTGACCATGCTTTAAATGATTTAAATCATGGCATTCAATTTGATAATATGAAAATATTGTTAAGACAAACTTATTATTATGTTCGTTTACAACGTGAAGCTATTGAGATATATAAACGTCCTAATAACTCTAATAGGCAAGAAGAAAATCTCCGTTTAAATAGGTTTTCGCATCTTATAATTAAAAAAAGGTACAATGGTACGTCTTAATTTTAGCTTTTGGTATGTCTAGGTTTTTTGCTGTGTTTTTTCTAGACCTTGAAGTAAATGCTTTGGAAATTATATGTTAAATTATCACAGCACTATAATTTAACATACGTAGGTAAAATTAAAATTACATTAAGTTTCTATTTTATCAATTTCATAATAAAGTTTTTCACAACTTTACACTTAACATCATAATTTGATTAAATTTGTTAAATTTTCTTTTTGATTGTCACATTTTTCACTGTTAGAAGGTGTTCTGATTTGTCATCTTCAAGGCAGCTTAACAACATTTAATATTTATTAAGGATCTAGTTATTCTTTACTAAAATTGTATTCCATAGTTGGTTTATACGTTTACAAATTGTTATAATAATAGCAGCAAAAATTTGTTTCAACATTTTTTCTATTTCTAAAAGATTTTATTCCTTCTGAAGATGATAACTGTAAGTGTTATCGAAACATTTACATTGGTATAAACATAAATACAAAAATACTCTTTTAAAAAACCCAAAAAGCTAAGTATTTTAAATATGTGTAATAATGGTGAAAGTTTACATTTTCATATATAATACATTTGCTTAATCTATTGAAATAGAGTATAAGTAAAATACTACCCATAACCGAAAAAGGCTGGATTGGATGGAATACAATGAAGTTAAATTATTTGAATTGAAAAGTTATAGTTCATATCTGAGATAGTGAATTACATTAATAACATGCTCTTACTTAAAGGTTGCATTTAGCTCACTGATAAATGGAAATTAAATAAAGAACTAAAGTACGTCCCAGAATATCATAGAGTAATAAATCATGTTATTAGTGAAATAGTGTCGTTTTTTGCATGGAAGCGGTAAACAGAAATCAGTACCAAACCGGGCTAGTTTAAACGAAGATGCTGTGAAGATCAGACAACCCATAGACGTACGGTTGGGATTTCAGTGTATTAAAAATTGTAGAATTTTATATTTTACAGACCTTATAGTATATGTCTTTAATAAGTGCACCATTGACCTGTGGTTGTCAAGATGATTTATTACTCTCTGATATTCTGGGACGTACTATAAATGTTCCGGGAATAGTGGTTAAAAATATAAATTTTGTTTAGTTTGTAGATGAATTATCTAAACAATTTATGTCTCGACAGAGAATAGATACTATAGGTCACTGGTAAGGATAAATATATTGTAAACTGTATGTGTCATTTTATGTTAGCCCCAAATAAATATTATTTACGAATACCTACTTAAATCTGACTACTCTATCTAAGAGATATGATTATTTATTTTAATAATCATAAATGAATCACTAAGTTATATTTGGTAAAAATGTTACTTTTTTTAAATGAAATGAAGACGGTACTAACCAATTCGTCATTTTTAACTGTTTAATGTAATTAATCGTACTGGGCGTTACGTTACAGTACGCTATATAATCTAATCTATTATTTACTAGGTATAACGATAGTAGCGTTTTGTCAAGCGTATATTAAAAAAACAGTACCATATAGTAGAGTGTATAATAACGCGGAAGTTATTAAACATAACTAAAAGAATCTTTTTACTAATATTAGTGTAAACAAAACATGGATAAACAGAACATCAAACCGCATCCATTTAAGTGTTATTTTTGTAATAAACTAATAGAAAATGATACTGAATATGTAAGTAGGTAACTTAATTTTAATCATACCTCAACTGCTATCACGTACCCGCACCTATACATGATGATAAATTTCAGGGACATATTTCTAATTGCGGTTCCGTTTTGGAACCATGCATAAATAAATGTGGTTCTTATGTACCAAGAAATTTGCGAACAAAACATTCAAGAGAGTGCAAAAACAAATTGTCAAGGTCTCTGAATAGACTTTCACTAGAAAGTGATAATTACGATCCAAAAATTGTAAATGATTCACCTCTTAGGTACAAACAAGGTATTATAAATCATATTTACAAATACTTAGGTTCTTCATAAAATTTAGTTACAGCAACATCCACAATGCCAAAATCTTCAAGTACATCTAAAGTTGACCTATATGAAGTAAGGTACAAGATTTACAGTATGGAACAATTCTGTCACCAGTTATCTCAGAATATTTTAATGCTGCAGACAAATCAACAAGATTCAAACCAAAAACAAGACAATTCAAAAATGCAGTTAAAAATGCATTTCGAAAAATTGCAATATCAAGTAAAAATACTGTCTGAATGGAGACGAAGTTTAGAACTACAAATTGAAAAATTGAAGCATGACCTAGACATCTACACAACATTTCAAAGAGAAACACATGAAAGGATGGACAATTTAAAATCTTTACGTGATACAACCCAACAAATTAATGCCGATATAAAATTAATGCAAATAGATTTTCAAAAAGACCAATTAAAAAATCAAGAAACAATAAATGATTTAAAAGAGAAATTAAATGAATTTAAAGACTATTTTGCCCAGGAAAATGCTGTTATAGGAGCTCTATGGAATGATTCTAAAATTGATGCAGATAAAATACGAAACGAGTTAAGTCTCACAAAAAGAACATTAGAAGAATGTAAAACTAAAAATACTTCAATAGTGTTTGATTTACGCGCAGTTAATCAAATATCGTCTGAAAGTGCGGACAAATTGGATATACAACAACGAACAATTGGTGTGTTACAAAAGGAAATTGCGCAATTAAAGTTAGATTTAAATGAATTAGATTATATAAATAATACAACCATTATAAATGATTTGCCAGGTATAATAATGTGTTTATTCAATACCCATAACATACAAAACATTTTAGGTCATCTTTTGTGGAAAATTTCAAATTTTAGCCAGAAAATGGAAAATGCTAAAGAAAATGACACTATACTAAAAAGTCCAATATTTTATACACATAATTTTGGATACAAAATTAGGGTAAGTAAGTAATTACTTCAAACAATTATATTGGTTAGGTAATTATTTTTTTATCTAAAGAAAAGGTCAATAAATTCGCAAATACCTAAAATATTCATTTGGAGGTTATCTGAATTCAACACAATGGTTCTTGTAAATTGTTCAAGTTTGTCTGTATGTGTGTGCGAGTCTACGTGTGTGTGTATTTGCGACTGCGTATACATGAACGTGTGCGTTGCATGTGTTTATGCGCGTGCGAGTGTTTTTTTATCTGTCATTTTCATCCACATTAACTTAAAAATTAGATAAGCCATTTTATTGAAATTTGGGTTGTGGGACAAACTCGGGTACATTTTAGGGGATATCGATTAATGATTTACGTATTAAAATATGCTTGGCTCTGCCGCAATGAATTAACTATTTAACAATTTTTTAAATATGAATAAAATTATGTGTACGTACCAGAATGGCAAAGAGGCGTAATTTATTTTATAACTTTACTAGAAGTTTAGTGATGGTTGTCATGGAATTGGCAATTACTCGATAGCTTTGTATGTATGAATCCATTATGTTGAGCTTTTCTTATGCAATAATTTAAACAAATTAAACAGCACTAATGTTTTAAACACAATATAATACCACAATTTTTTTTTAATCTATCATTATTTATTCCTCTACGCGTTTTAATACACATGTATCATTATCAAGAGAAAATAAGTGAAATAATAACAAGTAGTTATGACAAATCATTAAGCCAAAACAGCAAACTTGATATAAACTATAATAATTATATATTTAACATGTTTATGTTTATTAATTTCGAATGCTTCAAAACATCTAGTTGGTGTTTTTTATTACAAAAATTAAAAAATTTAAAGTTGTTTAAGGAGACTATTTAATGCCGCAGACTTTAAAATCACTATAACTTTTTTGTGCCACTGTGTATGTCATTTTAGGATTGATAAATCCGTTTCCAGTTAAGAAAGGTATATTTTATTGAAGTCGCTAGAAGTAACCCTTTCCGAGAAAAACGCATCTGAAGCTGATGACGCATGTAAATTGTCAAAGTGAGTCGAAAGGTGTTACAAGGCATTGCAATTTTTTTTTGAAGACTTTGGCAAACGTAAAACATTTATCCTTGTTTGTCACATTGTGAACACTAACACACTCTCGGTATTTCCTTAGCAATATCCGAAAACCAATAACATATCGGTATATTCTACATTGGTATATTGCGTATTCAGGATGCAGCAAATAACCTTAGAGATAATGAAGAAATTATGCAAAGGGTTAATAATAATTAATAAGGAAAAATCTACGTTTGCCAAATTCTTCAAAAAAATTGCAAAAATTAGAAAGTTTGTAATAGCTTTCGACTCACTTTGACAATTTACATACGTCGTTAGCTTCTGATGCGTTTTTGTCGGAAATGGTTGCTTCTAGCGACTTCAATACCTTTCTTAACTGGAAAAGAAAGGAAAAAAGACAGGCAAAAGGAGATACAACAAAATCGTTCAGAAATTTAAAGGAGGGGGCACGTTTTAAATGTAAAATACCTTTCGGTCAGAATTTAACCAAATTTTGATATGTTCTAGAACTTGACCAATTGATCAAATGTCTTCATTGCCCGAAAGCTCAAAGCTCAACAGTTTTTGATATACAGGGTCTGCAATATCACTATTTGATACTTTCAATATATCATAAAATGGATATTTTTGCCAATATTAACGCAAAACTTAGTGGAATGTTATTTTTTTGTGCTACTGGTTACAACCTTTTCTTTACTTTCATTATTTTTGTACATACACCTGATATACAGGGTGTGACCAAATATATGTATCTGAAAAGAATTATACGGTGGTATTGTTTTGATATTTTGGTGAATGGAAGTTAACACATATATATGTCCATTTAAATTATTATTGCAAGTTAAGTCCCCTAGACGTCCGTTATACAGAGTGTTTCATTTCTTTAATAGATTTAATTGAGTATTATTATACTTCCTAGTTAATTTTCTGATAACTTAATTGAAATGTCTATATTAAAATAAACTATTGCTAACTGTATATACCTACATAATAGTCATGATGTGTTTATACTGATACTGGGTGTCCAAGTACAAAGGATCAAAGCGATATCTTAAACTTCATATAGGTACGGAAAAAACCCTTAACATAAAAAATCCCTTACAATTGGATGTCGTTGGGAAATACAAAGCTTTTGGAGATTGACAGATAGAAAGGTTAGATGTGCTTCATTTATTATGCTCACTATTTTCTAATAAAGTTTTCAGTAGATTCTTTTGATAAAGAAGGCGCTTGTCGAAGTTCATCTTTATTTTGCAAAACTAAGAAAAGAAAATTCTTTAAGATACTAGTGTCTTCATTGTTCACACCATCGACAGACCGGTTTCGCAGGTCTACCTCCATGATCACTACCGCTTTGTACAGCCATTGGAAATAAGAAATGTTTATGTAGAAGCGTTAATGAACGTATTTTAATATATTAAAAATATCTAAGCTTAATAAGATATCAGTTAACTGAACTGATGAGTCAGAAAACAGTAAATAATTTTTGGTCTTGATGTAACCATTGTCATAGAAATCCAAAAGTTGCATAATCAAATGTTAAATGTCTATCACCTCCACATTATTTGCATTTAGTATATGATTTAAAACATTTGTAGAAGGATATTTGATTAGCTCTTGATACCTAGCGTATCCTAAAAACCATAGTACAGCTGCCACATGAGAACAAGTACCTCAAGTTCTGGCACCAGTCTTGCAGGTGCAGTAAGTACCTAATATTGGGTTAGGTTCATCTTCCTCATTATTCGGCACAAATGCAATCCACAACTGGTAACGAGTAGCATTTCTGAGGCGAGAATATATCCTTACCCGTATAAAACCGGGTTCGTAGTTTTCATCAAATTGATATTGAACCTGGCGGTCCTCTATTTCATTGTCCTGTATGTAAGAAGGAGCAAGCTTTAATTGAAAAATACCTACAATTAACTCTTTAAGATAGTAATGTGACAAACGTGGGAATGAGGGAACGATAATTTCATTTAAATCAACCCATCTGCCCCTTCTAGCGCGTAAGTTTTCCTCCTCAACCCTGGATTTAACAACATTTGGCTCTTGAACTTTTTTCAGCTAGCTCAACAGTAGCATCTTGCATTAAAATGGGTGGAAAATATTTATTTATAATTGCTCCAGCAATTTTAAGAAATTCGGCAATATTACAAATGTGGGGTGTTTATATCTTAAAGCTAAAAATTTAAAATTGATTTTAAGTGCCCATTGCGTGGTTCTACGATCCACCTGGTTTTCGTAAGGAGACGACTATCATTAGCCTCTTCTGTGGATAACTGTAGCTGACCTCTGGGCAAAAAGGCTGGCATTTTAAAATTAATACCTAATCTATTTAAAGCTGGAATAGCATCCAAGTACCCGCGGTCGAGAATGAAAATATCTCCTTCATTAAACCATTCACGCATTCCATTCACATCTCTATTAAATTCACTTATAAGTATGTTAGCATCGTTGTTTTCAGAATTTGAGAAATATGGCCCTTGAATGTCTAGAATAAATCCGCTCGGGGCAACAAGCAGAGATGGCTTGATAAGATGTTTACCCTTATAAGTACAGTAGGACTGTCGCAACACTTTAAAACAAGAACTTTTCTCTATTTCTAGATAAGTACAGTCATTATACACTGTAACTTGAGGCCGATCCAGGTTTTAATTATATAGACGATTTGCAAAAGGAGTTAGATGATTTTCGATGTAGCTGTCTCTTGTTGTAGCAGTAAATCCAATATTTTGTGGTACAAATCTTGCAGAAAGAGATTGTCTAACTAGAGATATAGCTAAACTGGCTTGTTGTCTTGTGGAATAATTAAAAATAACCGCTAAAAAACTATCACTAAGAGCTTGTCGTAACTTGCACAGGAATGCTAAGAGATCTTTTTTACTTACATATCTCAAAGAATTTCCTATTCTAACGGGGTCACAAAAGTTGAAAAGATTATTAAATTGATCTTTGGTTATAGGAGAAACTGCTTTAAATAGAGAATCTGTAAAGTTATTTTTGTCTTCGTAAGCCGTGTGGTAGCTTTTTTTCTTAATTTCCTTACGTAATGCTTGTAAAAAATATAAATCTCATTACCTGCTAATAATGGCCGATTTACATATCGTAACCCAGGAGCAGAAACTCAAACAGATTACCATTCTCATTCAAATGAATATTACAGCAGTACGTATTTTCTGGCAAAATATTTTCTCAACAAAAATATTAATTCTACCTTTCATGGATATTTTATGTATATCATTCCCATCGTTACAAATGCAGCATAAGTGAGTTGACCTTTGTAGCACATTTAATCACAAACAATTTGGGTTATTGTCTATTGCTTGAATTTCCCTTACAATGGAAATATTGCAGACATTGCAGATTCGAGTTTTTTCTATTATGACCCGCTCTGGTAGATTTGCTTCGCGGCGACGTGCAATCACAATTTCCTGCTTTTTTGAATTTACCTCACCACTTATTTTCACCATAACCCTAGGAACAAAAACATTTCCACAAGCAAAACATGGAATTCGATTCATTTTTCACATAAACTCTTCAACGATTTTAATTCAAAAAGTAGATTTGCAACTAGACATCAACAATATCACTTAATTAGTGGATTAATTTTTGACGTTTCATAGCCACCTACTATATTGCTGTTATTTTATAAGTTTGGGAATAGAAAAAAATAATAATTGTAGTATGAAAACGGAAAGAAAAGTGCAAAATCAGAAAAAAATCTAGTTGTACGAATAAAAGCAGAAGAAAAAGCGCAATACCACATTACGGTTTTGGTTTAAATGAATAAGTAAATACTAAATATAACTTTATTAGAAAATAGTGAGCAAAATAAATGAAGCACATCTAACCTTTCTATCTGTCAATCTCCAAAAGCTTTGTATTTCGCAACGACATCCAATTGCAAGGGATTTTTTATGTTAACGGTTTTTTCCGTACCTATATGAAGTTTAAGATATCGCTTTGATCCTTTGTACTTGGACACCCAGTATCAGTATAAACACATCGTGACTATTATGTAGGTATATACAGTTAGCAAATAGTTTATTTTAATATAGACATTTCAATTAAGTTATCAGAAAATTAACTAGGAAGTATAATAATACTCAATTAAATCTATTAAAGAAATGAAACACTCTGTATAATGGACGTCTAGGGAACTTAACATGCAATAATAATTTAAATGGACATATATATGTGCTAACTTCCATCCACGAAAATATCAAAACAATACCACCGTATAATTCTTTTCAGATACATATATTTGGTCTCACCCTGTATATCAGGTGTATGTACAAAAATAATGAAAGTAAAGAAAAGGTTGTAACCAGTAGCACAAAAAAATAACATTTCACTAAGTTTTGCGTTAATATTGGCAAAAAATGTTCATTTTATGATATATTGAAAGTATCAAATAGTGATATTGCAGACCCTGTATATCAAAAACTGTTGAGCTTTGAGCTTTCGGGCAATGACGACATTTGATCAATTGGTCAAGTTCTAGAAAATTTGGTTAAATTCTGACCCAAAGGTATTTTACATTTAAAACGTGCCCCCTCCTTTGTCATCCCAAGAAACCTCTGTATACAAATTTCGTGTAATTAACTCGAATTAGTCGAAAGATATTAAAGAAAATGTGATTTATTTATTCTAACTAAACTACAAGAGATAGAGATTCGGTTAAATAGCGAGAGAGTTGCAGTTTTATGAACCTAAATTAACGACACTTGCAGTTGTTGGAAAAAGTTCATGGCTTACTAGATATTATTAGATAAAAATATACAGGAAAAAATGGTCGTGTTTCTACCCGCCTCGCCACTTTTGTTCTACCTCTTGTTATTCCACAGTTATGATATAAACTGTTTTTTTAAATGGAAGATATAGTAGGCCGTGTCTTTATCAGATGCTCGTTTTTTTAAGCTTTGTAACGATATCAGATGATTTATTTATTTTTAAAGATAACAAAGGTATTACGATTTTATTATTGATTTACGTTGGCCATAGAACAAATGAATTAATTATTATGGTATTTGGCAGTTCTACACCCTTGCCATAATAAATACAGTTTTTTTTTATTTCAAACATGAAGAGCGAAAACAAGTTTAATAATTTTTCTTTTAAATGTTGTAGAATCGTTATAATTAGGAATACAACAAAATTACACGAATAAAAATTTCAGACATACAGGAATTTAAAAAAACAAAGCACTGGTGCTCATTGTTTTAGGTGAATATTATATATATATATATATATATATATATATATATATATATATATATATATATATATATATATATATATATATATATATATATATATATATATATATATATATATATATAGGTGTTTCTAAGTACGGTACATAACTTCAGGAGCATATTCTGCCACTAAAATAAAGGTAACTTTGCTTATAAACCATGTCTCAAAAATGCTTCGTTACGGAAGTACAGGGTGTGAAAGTTTCATTGAAAAATTACAATTTTTTTAATATTTCCATAACCACTTGAGACATTTCAATAAAATTTTGAAGTGTTTAAGAGTTAGCAACGGTACGTATTTTACGCTAAAACCGGCGGTTTTACTTGTCACCGTATTTATCTTTGTGTAAAGCATTCAAAACGTAAAACGAATAACTTTACTAACGTTGAATTGGCTCAGATGCATTTCATTTATGGCCTAGCAAATGGAAATTCAGTAGAAGCTCGGCGAATTTATCAGGAACGTTATCCGAATAGAGTAACGCCATGTGCTAAAACATTTAGAAAGCTACACGCCAGATTGAGTGAAACCGGCAGTTTTAAGCATAAGTCGGAAGTTCCTGGTAGACCTCGAACAGTAACAACGCCTGTGCTAGAAGATGCTATACTACGAGAAATATAATAAAATCCTTCTACTCGTACCAGAAAGATAGCACAACAGCTTTTAGTAAGTCCAAAGACTGCTTGGAAAGTTTTGAAAATTTATCTATTTCCGTACCATATACAACCAGTACAAGCTCTGTTGCCACGCGATTTTCAACCAACGCTAAATTTTAGTAGGTGGATACTCCATACAATGGCTCATAACAAAATTTTTTTGAGTATAGTTTTATTTACTGATGAGGCAACTTTTTCGCGAGAAGCTATTATTAACTTTCATAATGAACATATTTGGGTGGACGAAAATCCCCATGCCTTAAGAGAAGGTCGCTTTCAGCAAACATTTTCACTAAATGTATAGATAGCATTATTGGTAACCATCTTATTGGACCACACTCTTTACACACCTGACTAAATGGTAATTCATATAGTCAGCTTTAGCCGACGAACTAAACGTTCTATTAGAAGAGGTGTCTCTGCAGGTGAGAGCTAATTTATGGTTTATGCACTACGGTGCCCCTGCTCATTTCAGCCTTGTTGCACGTGAATACCTCGACAACACTTTTCCTAATCGCTGGATTTGTCGCGGAGGTCCTCACGCTTGGCCACCTCGCAGTCCCGATCCTTTGAACTTTTATTTATGGGGTCACCTCAAGTCACTCGTGTATAAAGCACCTTTATTAGATGGAAATGATTTAAGAAATCGAATAATTCAAAGTTGTACTCCCATAAGAAATACTCCAGGAGTTTTTGAACGAGTGAGACAGTCCTTGATGAGACGATTGGAATCGTGCGTTTTATCAGAAGGTGGCGATTTTCAACATTTACTTTAGTTCTGTGTCAGTGGTGATTATTTTTATGATTGCTATTTGTAATTAAATAATTAAAAAGAATAAAAATGGCGTATTCATTCATGAACATTTGATTACGATACATTACAATTTAAGATAACTCTTTTGTTGTACATTGTTAAGACAGTTCTTTATAGGTTTATCATGAGTTTGCCACGAGACTCATTCATGAACACTGGTTATTACATCTCGGAGCACTACAATGCTCTTTTTATTTTTTTACTCGAAAACGACTAGTCTTAGGAAAAAAAGACGAGAGCCATTTTTTCGTCCAAATGGAACAGACAATCCAAAAAGAATTGAGACAGATTAGAAACAGTGGTGTACCGCATTTTTTTCTTTCAAATTGTGCAACGATTATCCTGCCTGCACGCCACTGATTATAGTAAATCCGCCGGTTTTAGCGTAAAATACGCACCGTTGCAAACTCTGAAACACCGCAAAATTTTATTGAAATGTCTCAAGTGGCTATGGAAATATTAAAAAAATTGTAATTTTTCAATGAAACTTTCACACCTTGTACTTTCGCAACGAAGCATTTTTGAGACATAGTTTATATGCAAAGTTGCTTTTATTTTAGTGGCAGAATACGCTCCTGAAGTTATGTACCGTACTTAGGAAACACCTGTATATATATATATATATATATATATATATATATATATATATATATTATATATATATATATATATATATATATATATATATATATATATATATATATACATATATATTCGTGGTTGCGCATGTTACGCGGTCACCTATTGTGCAGATGTATTGCGCCTGAGTTCTTGGGGCATTATTGGGATCCATATGGGCTCCATTTCTACACTAGCCTGACTTATTGGATTTGCTGCTAGTGCGATGTACGTGGCTTCTTTTACTATCTGGCGAATCGTATTCTCATCCTTTGCACTATCTGCATGTTATCCCATTGGATGCAGTGGTCTTCGTTCCAGACATGTTCGGCAATTCTTGATCTTTCTATTTCGCCTTTGCGGATGTTGTTCTTGTGTTCGTGAGTTCTCATTTTGAGTCTGGAATTCTGGTCTTCGTTGCATGGTTTGGTTTTGGTTAGTATTTCACTGAGCGTTCTTGTCGATTTTAAGGCAGTTCTTCCGTTTCAGTTACTCTCTCCTTGTTTAGAGGTGGAGTAGCCATTTTATATGTTCTGGTTAGTCTTGTTTAAAAAAATAGATTACGTGAACAATGTACTAAGCCAGCATTTTAGCGTACCCAAAAAAATAATGGATTAAGGTAAGCAGGAGTTCTCTTAGTCCTCTTTGGTATTGAAAACTTCTAAAATATTCATTTATATTTTATTAATTAAATTTAATGCTATACAAATGAGCGTTGAATGATGTTACAAATGTGAACGTGACGTGAATGGTATGAATGTAGATATGCGTACGTTAACAGTGAGAAATGAGATGAATAAATGTAATTCAGAAATAATAAACAAGTATGTCATTAAGACTATGAACATTCTTTTTTTTTACATCTCCTGAGTCGTTCGAATGGTCTAATCGTGTAGATAATCCAGAATTTTCCAATGCCTAATAATCTAATAATTTCCAGCAACTGTATTTGTGTACCAGACTTCAGTACCGCCTAGGAAGTGTAGAACTAAAATGTTTGATCGATAATCGCACTTTTTGCAATTCACCAAAACCACGTTGTCGTAAAGTATGCCAAGGTTGTTAACAATTTATACTTTAATAAATAAAATAAAGTAATCTAAAACTGTAATGGCTTAAGGCTTAGTTATTTGTAAAAAAACTTACCCTGTAATAGAAGGTTTGCCCTTATTATACATTTCCATAAAACGAGTGTGTATCACTCACTAGCTCGCTCGCTCGCTCCTTCACTCACACATTCACACACACTACACACTACACACACTCACACACTCACACACTCACACTCACACACTCACACACTCACACACCACACCCACATCACACACCCACCCACTCACACCACACACCACACCACCACACCCACACTCACCACACACTCACACCACACCCACACCCACACACCACACTCCACCACCCACACACACACACCCACACTCACACACTCAACACTCCACACCCCACACCACACCACTCACACCCTCACACCACACACCACCACACTCACACACCTCCACACCACACACTCACACATCACACTCCTCACCACACTCACACTCACACTCCCTCACCTCACACCCACACACCACACACACACCCACACTCACACACTCGCCACTCCACCCCACACTCACCTCACCCACCTCACACCCACACACTCCACACTACACACTCACACACTCACACACCACACCACACCACTCACACTCACACCTCACACCTCCACCCACACCCCCTCCACACCACACACTCACACACTCCACACTCACACCCACACCACACACACACACCACCCACACCCACACTCACACACTCACACACTCACCACTCACACCTCCACCACTCCACACACACCCACCTCACACACTCACACACACACACCACACCTCACACACCACACTCACACTCCCCACACACTCACACACACCCACACTCACACCACACTCACACACCCCACACACACTCACAACTCCACACACACACACACCACACACTCACACACTCCACACTCACCACACTCACCCACACCTCACACACACACCCACACCCACACTCCACACACCTCACACCCACCACTCACACCACCCCCCACACCACACACCCACCACACTCCACACCACACCACACACTCACACACTCCACACACCCCTCACCACCACACCACACCTCCCACACACCCACACCACACCACCTCACACTCCCACACTACACTCACACTCACCACACCACACACTCCACCCCACCACACCCACCCCCACACCACCTCACCCTCCCTCCACTCACACTCCACCACACCACCACACCTCCACACCCACACCACACCACACTCACACTCACACCTCACACCTCCACTCACACCACACCACACCACACCACACTCACACCTCACCCACACCACACCACACACTCCACACTCACACCTCACACACACTCACACACACTCACACTCACACCTCCACTCCACACACACTCACACACACCTCCACACACACTCACACCTCACACACACACACACTCACACACCACACACCACACACTCACACACCCACACACACACCACACACTCACACACACACCACCACACACACTCACCACCACACCACACACTCACACCCACACTCCACACCACACACCACACACTCCACACTCACACACACACTCACACACTCACACCTCCACACACCACACCCACACTCACACACTCACACACCACACACCACACCCTCCACTCCACCCACACACCACACACCCACACTCCCTCACACTCCACACTCACACCACACTCACTCCACACTCCCCACTCACCTCACAACACCACACCCACACCACACTCACCTCCACTCACACCCACCTCACACCACACACACACACCCACACCACCCCCACACACTCACACCACCCTCCACACTCCCCACACTCCACTCACCTCCCTCACACCACACCCTCACACACCACCCACACTCACCCACACACCACCTCACACCTCCCACCCTCACCCCACACCACCCACCCACACTCACACCCCCACACCCACCACCACACTCACACCTCCCCACCACACCACCCCCCACTCCACACCACACACACACTCACCCACACTCCACCACACACTCCCCCACCTCACACACCCACATCACACCCACACTCACCACCACACCCACCACACTCCACACCACACACACACCCTCACACTCACACCACACACACACCACACCCCCCACCTCACACACCACTCCACACTCACACTCACACCACTCCCACCCACACCACCCCACACCACCCCACACCACACACTCACACTCACCTCACACACTCACACACTCACACTCACATCACCACCACACCTCACACCTCACTCACACTCACACACTCCACACTCACACACACACTCACACCCACACTCACACACTCCACACACTCACACCACACACTCACACACTCTCCCACCTCACACTCACACTGCACCTCACACGCTCACACACTCACACACTCACACACTCACACACTCACCACACTCCACACTCAACACTCACACTCACACATCACTCACACACTCCACCTACACCTCACACACTCACACACTCACACCACTCACACACTCACACACTCACACACACACTCACACACACACACTCACACACTCACACACTCACACTCACACTACACACACTCACACACTCACACACACACTCCACACATCACACACTCCACACTCACACTCCACTCACACCACCACACACACTCACACACTCACACACTCACACCTCACACACTCACACACTCACACCCACTACAACTCACACACACATCACACCACTCACACACTCACAACCACACTCACACCACACCCACATCACATCATCACACACTCACACACTCACACTCACACTACTACATCACACCTGCACACTCACACTCAGCACACTCACTGACACTCTACACACTCACACACATCACACTCACACCACACTACACACTCACACTCCACACTCACACACTCACACACTCACAACTCACACACTCACACACTCACACGCACTACTCACATCACTCACATCACACACTCACACACTCACACACTCCACTTCACACACTCACACACTCACACACTCACTCACACTCACATCACACTCACATTCACTCACACACTCACTAACACCCAACTCACACTCCACTCACCACACACCACACTTCACACATACTCACACATCACACACTCACACTCACACATCACACACTCACACTACACCACACACACACACTCACACATCACAACTACACACTCACACACTCAACTCACACTCAAAGTGCACATACTCTGACACATGCACTACTGCACACTGCAGCACTCCACACTGCACGCTCACACTCACATCACACACTCCATCACTCACACACTCATCACACTCACACACTAAACACACACTCATTCTACACTCACACACCATTTTCTCACACTCACTCACTGCACTCACTCACACACTCAGGCACTCACACACTCACTCACCTCACTCACTCACTCACTCACTCACTCACTCACTCACACTTTTTTTAAATTTAGTAATCTAGTAAAACTTTCTATAGTTACAGATTTACTTAAATGGAATTAAAAAATGGAAAGGAAGACACATGATAGCATGTCTACACGTATTGAAAGGTGATTACGATTTACTGTTGAAATGGCCGTGTAACATTGAAGGCACATTGATTTTGAAGGATCTATACAATCAAACTAATGTACGTATAATAATATTTAGTCAATAATTTAAAAAAAAGATATATTTTAGCCTACAAATTTTTCTAAATATATTTGTGCAAAAAGATACTTAGGGGATGAGGAAAATGAAGAACCACAGGAATCATCCACTCAATATATGTTTGTTTCTCACAACACTTTACTGAAACAAAATTTTATAAAGGAAGACACATTATTCATTGAAATTAAAATTATGTCGGCAACTAAGTCACGTGATGAAACAGATCTATAATTATTTAAAAAGTAACCATGGAGATAATTTTTGTATCCATACATCAGCTTTCTAAAAAAATACTGTAATTCTCAATTCAGTACAATGATTTTATTTACCTCTTTGGCAACACTTTCCAATATGGCAACTGGAGATTCAAAAATTAACGTCCATATATAAGATATTGCAATACTAAACATGTAATTTCCCCAAAATTCATGGAACTAAAATGACATTAGAGCTTACGTTGTAAACAATAAATAAACACATACTTGCGTAAGATTCTCTGCATATGAATGAGTTCTTCGACGAAACAATAAGTACCATATCACTAAAATATGGGTTAAATAAATTCCATAAGTTATACGCGACAGTACTCGAAATAAAGGCAAAGACAAAAATTTGTTAACCATACCTAAAAATATTAACAGCTCTTTTACCGTTAATTAATTTTACCTGTACACTTACCACCATATCCTTTTGAACAAGCAAATATTACCCAACCAATACAAATCGCCCAAAGAGTATGCGAAAACCCATTAAAAATAGATATCGATACAAGTGTAATGCCATATTTTGTTGCGATGACGTAACAATAGCATATAATCAACATTGTAGTTAGGGTAAGTATCCAACAAATTACAACATATATCTAAAAACATTGCATAAGAAAGAAATAAAGTTTATTGGTTGGTTATTAGGTGCACAATATATGTTTTTTTAATAGCTGAAGAGAAACGTACCAAGTGTAGCAGAAATAAAACAAAATGTGAATTTTTATTATTTGTTATGGTAGTGCAAGACAACACCCGTCCCGCTATCCTTTAAAAAGGTACACCGACTTTTAATAACCTTCATCACAACTACTACTATATTTTAGTCCATTCTACTCCAAATGAGGGATTATTTAATATTATACCTATTGCGAAATTAAATCGCTTTCTTGCTTCTAAAGCTATTCAGCTTTAACATTTATACATACACGTTTGCATTTGATGAAGCCAATTTTCAAAACATTCCAGAAAACAAATTGAACTGTACTAGTCAGCGTTAACTTCGAGTCTGTAATGTGTGTTGTTTATCTGAAGAAACAATCAATACTTCACTTCGAAATGTTTCGGGCCAGTTTTTTTAGTTTTGGTTCACATTGAAATACCAATACAGTCTATTGTTGGTTAATTTTCAGTTGCATACGAAAATATCCATTTTACCATATAATATATAGAATTGTATGACCATGGTCAAATTTTTTGGGCATTCCTTTTGACACAACTTAAAAGCTTTCTTGCATCCACAGAATCGTGCAAAATATTAAGTATTCATTTTCTCGAAGTGCGTAAGAATCCACAAGACGATCTTCTGTAACTATTTTACGCATAGTGTCGTCGATATTTTTGGCTTTTTAGAACATCAGGTAATTAAACGCGTTTGGATATCTTCATGTTATCATACTTAAACATACCTGTATTTTAACTTTCACGTCTTCTTCCGTTTCAGGATCTCTACATATTTAGTATTTTCGTTAAACATATTTCCCAAATACCTGCATGATTTACTTGATCTAAATATTTACTGTATAAACTCGTCCCTGTCATATACAATTGCCTTCATTTTTGCAACAATCACAGATGAAAATATTGGAAACGTGTTTAATATTGTACAGTAAAGATCAACAGAAAGAGTAGGATACATTTTACATTACGAATCAAATATGAGACGAATTTGTGCAAGATAAAAAACGAGTTTCGAGAGAACCTTTGTTCCTTACCCTGTTCATATGTATTTCTCTTTCATTATAGTTAACTAATATATGCCCAAATAGAATACCAACCAACCAAGAAGCAGCTCGTAAATGCGTTGGAATGTAAATTTGGAAAAAAAATATGAATAGATTCCTTAAATTGCTGTATGTAAGAAAATCCTGTATATAGATTTTTTTAAAAACATACCTTATTGTTAAAGATTCAATGTTGTAATCTAATGTAGTTTTTACATTTCCTACAATGCACACACAAATCAAAACAACAACAGTAAATACTCCCGTTTTAGGCATTTTTTGTAGCAAAATTATAAGTATAGGTGATAAAACGTATAGTTGTGTATCTACCGACAAATACCAACCATGTGTAAAACACTAAAGGAAATCTGTTATTCTATACAGTATTAAAACGTTTTCATTTACTTGGGGATCTGGAACATAGTAATTTTGGATATATAATATACTTCTCCACCAGTGTTCTAAACAAGGTTGTGCAAGAATTCTATCAAGCTCATTCCAAAGTGGACCATTACCCAAATGAGTAGCAATTCCAACATACACCAAAATCATCGCTGCAAAAGCAGGAGTCAGCCTAAATATTTGTTTACCTATAATAAAGTTCTGAAGATTAATGCGTTACTACCTTAATAGGCGATGTCCGTAAAACACAAATAAATGTACGGGAGTTCCCCGTGCCCTTGCTATTCCTGTTACATAAACTATAAGAAATCCACTAATCATCAGGAATGTATCAACTCCAGATAGTGCTCCCATTATAAACATAGTCCAATCTTCCTTTAACCACTGAAATGTAAATTACGTAAAGAAGAGCCATATTTAATACACCACTGGAAGGATAATATATCTCTGTGGAGACAGAGGAATACAGAATATTAAGTTTCTTGTAATATTAATCAAAAACCGTCTGATGAGACCAGGGTTTTCTTTTCTTTTCTAAGAATTTAATTCAGGAATTAAAATTGTCATCTTTACAATAATAAGGAATTGTCAAGTCATCACTTTTTTAAACTTAAAACGATTGTCATTATTGAATACCTGTTGAGTTTATTCGATATCGATAAAGATTTCAATAAGTTTATTGAATTTATTTACTAAGCATAGAGTTGAAGATAATAAAAACTCTATTGTGCACATCCACATATAGAATTGGGGATGATATGCGGAAACTAAGGGCTCTGGTACAAAAGAATTCCGAAAAAATATTACTTATTTATTAGGAATACATCTTAGAATGTATATATATATATATATATATATATATATATATATATATATATATATATATAAGGTGTCCGAAAATAGTGGAAAAACCATACGTGGCGATCTTCCTTAGACTATTTTGAGTAAAAAATCTCAAAATTGCTCTAAACACTTCATGGTCAACAAAGTTGGAAATATTGGGTCACAAATGTGCATATTTTATTTCAATTCTATTTCTTTTGGGAATTACGTTTAACATTTTAAGTCCTGTTTCATTGCATTCCAGTAATTAACGTTTTAAACATTTATAAAAGTTCATTTTTTGTAAATTAGGACGTTTGTCAACACAGCAAATGTCAACAATTTTGACTATTATATGTCACGCGAATTATCAGATTTTCAGTGGCATCAGTACCGCACTTGTTTTCTCATTGGGATTATCGTAATAATTAATAATTATGATTATCTGTAATAACAAGCTTGTAACACTCTGACGTCCTTACCTTACAAGTTCAATTTCATACAACAATGCCTCGGTGCTTTGCAAATAATAATATGAATTACTCTTAAGTACAACTCTGTATTTTAATCATTAATAACGTCAATTTGACATACCGATTTGCTTGCGTTTTACTTAGTTACACATGACTACATAATACCTGTGTGATTCTGTGTTGCAAAATGTACACATTCTTTGTGTTGCTCTTGATGGACTCTGAAGCCATGTACGGCAATTTTGTATTAGGATTTTTTACTCAAAATAGTCCCAGGAATATCGTCACGTATGGTTTTTCCACTATTTTCTGCACACCATATTATATATATATATATATATATATATATATATATATATATATATATATATATATATATAGGGTACCCAAAATTGCTGCGACACAGAGCTACGACGTGTAGTAGAGGTCAAAATAAGTCGATTAGATCCAATTTATTTATATACCAAAATGTACCGTTTGCCCGTGCACATGCACGTGCTGTTAAAGCTAGACACTATCAACGAGAATTTAAAATTAATATTTGGATTGGATTTATCGGCAATTTTTGGTTGGGCCGATCCGATTGCCAGATCGTTTAAAATGGTGCCAGTTGCCTTCGCTTCTTTCAAGAAATTTTGAAAGATTTATTAGACGACTTGCCCCTTAGTCTTCATCGAAACATGTTCTACATGCACGACTGTGCACCACCTCATTTTGCACGTGCAGTAAGAGAATATTTAAACGAACAATTTCCTGGTAAATGGATTGGTAGGGGACAAGAAGCACCTATTCAATGGTCTCCGCGATCTCCAAATTTAAATCCGTGCGACTTCTTTATCTGGGGAGCGTTAAAAACAAAAGTGTACGAGGTTCAAATTAATACTTCCGAACAGCTGTAAAATAGAATCCAAAATGCCGTAAACGCACTACGAGAAAACGACGATGTTCTAAGAAGGGTGCATTTCAATTTTTTACGTCGAATTGATTGTATTGATGAAGGTGGCCGTCATATTGAACATTTATTATAAAAAAACGTTTTGCCTTTATTTCCACTGCCAACTAAATTTTGGATTACAATTTTATTAAACTAGTGCTAGGAATATCTGTTAGGAGTATTTAATAAAACATTTTTTTCCTTCGAAACTACGCGGAATGCGAAATTTTTACAAGAGTAACAAAATGAAGATAATTAATCCGTCTTCTCCCTAAAAATTAAGAACAGTATTACCACCCCTAAGAAAGTTCTGAGAAAAAGATCAGGGGATGAGGGTGGTTTTAACCCTTCTACAATTTCTTTTGGGTTTCTTTGATTACCGAAAGGAGAGTAATCCTCTAAAATGCAATTTTGTCAAATTTCATTCAATTTGTTTCACTCATTTCTGAACAGGGTACAAAAATGTGTTTTTTAAAGTAAACTTTGAACTCTTCTCACGGGCAAACGGGATTTTGGTATATAAATAAATAAGTCCAATCGACTTATTTTGACCTCTACCACACGTGGTAGCTCTGTGTCCTAGCAATTTTGGGACACTCTGTACACTCACATACACACACACGCATATATATATATATATATATATATATATATATATATATATATATATATATATATAATATATATATATATATATATATATATATATATATATATATACCACATGTAAAAAATGTTTCAAATAGAAGTTGTAGCAATTGCAACATTGCACATTTGTAACATAGACTCAGGTATACGGGATGTTCTTGTTAGTGGAGATATTTTAACGAGATATTTTTTTAAATGGCATCGGTAGGATTTTTTTATGTGATGGAACTCACCATCGCGATATACATACGTCACTAATTCATTATATTTTCTCAGGAATTTTGCCGCGTGCCAAGTTATTGCCAAAAGTATGAAAATTTACTGAAAATCACTTCATCATAAATGAATTACATAACAGTTTACTAATAACATCTTAAGCAAAGTGTTTGTATAGCTACAAAGACAAAGAGTGTATAAAATGTATGGGACAAGATAGGTTGTTGTTTGATACACAGAGTGTTTATTATGAAGGCACAAAATCATTACATTTTAACGGGCCAAAACTTAAGTGTTTTAATGGAATACCCTGTATATTATTCCATGTGTTTGTAAAGCTACTAAATCCCTTCAATTTACGTATACACCATGACGTCTACTACTCTACTAGTAGTTCCTGGAAATTATCCGTTTAATAAAAATTTTACGCTTGTACAATTTCATATTTTCTAATGGAATACCCTGTAGGTTGTAGGTACAACATTCCATAGTTTATAAAATTTCTAAATTCACTTGATCTATCTTAATAACTGTGACTTCTAAAACCATGTAGCAGTGATTACATTTGTCCCACAAAAGTGCATATACGGGGTAAGTGTAATAATAAGAGAGAATGAGGTAAATGTAATCATTGATTACATTTGCCCCAGCCTCGCATTTTAATCTCTTTAACTCATATATAACTTTTTTTTAGTGTAAAATCTTTATTGAAAAATTGTCCGTTAAATTGAACATTTATTCTAAATTATTTTATAACAAGTACCTATTACGTGTATAATAACAATTCGCTAAAGAAACGATACAGAGCAATCACTGTATTAGTGCTCAAAATGGCCACCATTTACTCCTGAACAATAAAACATGCGATCGTTAAATGCTCTGCTAACATTTCTTAACATGCCGTTGTCGATACTTCGGAAACCTTCTCTTATCCGTTGTTTCATATCTTCTTTTGTCGTAACAGGTGTTTTATAAATTTGACTTTTAATGCAACCCCAAAAAAATAAATCTACTTTCTTTAATCCTGGGGAACGCGGTGGACATTTAACTGAACCTGTTCTGCCTATCCACCTGCTATTTAAAAATGTGTTGACTAAAACGGTGTTATAAACTGGAGATACATCATGTAAGAACCACATTCTTTGCTGGAATGGATTGGGCAAATGTCGTATTAAATGGGGTAATTGATTTTGCAAAAAATCCAAGTAAATTTCTCCAGTTACCTTTCCATAAAAAAATACGGCCCGATTACATATTTTCCTATGATTCCACCCCAAACGTTCAAGGACCACCTTGTCTGACTAATAGTCCTTATACAATGTGGTTGTTCGGTAGAACAATAATGGAAATTAACTAAGAAATCAATACTCAATATTGGCAAGACAATGTATCTTCCTCCTTTAATAAAATCATTATCCAATCAGAAAATCTTAAAAATAGATCTAAAATATTTGAAATCTAGAAACAACTATCATTAAGGGATTATCAGATTAAAGCTTAAGTTGTAAAAGGTAAAAACATTTTTTTTTATTAACACTTTTTGGAAAATTTGCCAAAATATGCTTTATTGCGCTAAAGGATTGCAAATATGAAGTAACAGTAAAAAAAGTCACAAATATGTTCTTCCATATGTTCTTATGTTATAACATATTTTCCGAGGTCTATTCATTACCCTCCTTATTACACAAGCTTTCGGAGACGAAATGTGTAAGGACGAAATGTGCGGGGACGAAATTGTCTGGGGACGAAATGTGTGGAGACGAAATGTGCAGGGACGAAATGTGCGGCACGAAATGTGGGGGACGAAAGTTCCGCAAATCATAATAAATACCCTATGCCTGAAAAACATTTTCTTTTGTCCCGTACGTTTTATACACTTTTTATATTTGTAACTAAACAAACATTTTGCTTAAGCTTTTATTAGTAAACTGTAATGGAATTAATTTATGATGAAGCCATTTTCAGTAAATTTTCGTATCTTTGGCAATAACTTCGCAACGCGGCAACATTTTCTCGAGAAAATATAGCGACGTATGTGGATCGCTACTTCTATTTGAAACATTTTTTTTACATATGGTATATTTCACGAGATATTGAACTTCCTCGCACTAATGGGCCACCCAATATATAATTATATATATATATATATATATATATATATATATATGTAAATAGAGAAACGTTTTTTTTAAATAATAGTGTCAATTTTACAAAATGTTAGAACGTTTATTAATGAATAGTTTTTCTAATTACTGCAAGGATCGTGCAATAGCTGTCGAAATGTACAAACATTGTTAATGTAGGTATCTACGATCTATTCCCCAAAGCTATGTATTTATAATTATAGATAAAATCGTGAAAGCTTTCATTTTTACAAATTTTCGGATGGTGTTGATTTAAATTTCTTGTTGCTACAAAAATTACAATTTTATACTCTGGATTGAATTCCTATTTAACGTAGGAATACAGAAAAAACGTTTTTTTAGCTTTTTTTATTATTAATTTGGAAAAACGAAAACCGATGAAACAATGGTGTTATACCATGTCTCTCACATTTAAATACCTTCACCTAATTAATATATACTACCTCTAGTAAATATATATTGTTTGAAGCAAGCAGCTGAATGTGAGCAAGATACGTGTGTCCCAATACTATCCATGCCATAGTAATTACTCGAAGACCATACATACAGGATATGTTAGACGCATCTGTGTGTTTAGTAGAAAGCAATCGTTTGCTATTAGTGTAAAAAGAAAATGCCATCCACAAGTTGTAATTTTTTTCTATCAAAAATTGAAAAAACATGAAATAATAATTTAGTGTTTATAATTCAAAGTAAATAATAGCTGATTTGTTTGCTTGCTTTTTGGTTTTATTTAAATATACAGCGAGAAATAAAATAATAAGCATGCGATTCTCTACCCAAAAGTCCAAAGTTTTTAGTGATGTAAAAATTTGAAATGTTCACAGTTTGTCTTGTCAAATACATTGCTCAGTGGATTAATCGACAGTTATCCTAGTGTAACGCACCTGATGAAGTGAAACCTATATGGCGCTGATGACATACAGGTTGAACTGCTTAAAAAAATTCTGTTAGATTAGGCGGTAGTTGCTGCCATATTCCGGTACCTATAAATACAAATAATTTTTGAAGGCGACGTAAATCATGTAGTCTAGTTGAGTACATAAATATCAAATAAATATTAGCGCGCGGCATAAATAAGACTTATTATTAGTGATAATTAGTACGTAACGATTTAGGGGCTTTATGCTTCCCTTTTCAAATTCTCCATCTAAAGGGAAAGTTTTTGTTATTGGATAAAAAAATTTAAATTGATAAGGAAATGCACATTATCATTCTTAGCATATCTACTTTCTCGCCACAAGGTCTAGAGCGCTCGAATTATAACTTTCATAAAAGCCTGTGGTTTATAATTTATAATTACACCATTCTTGAAAGTAAGTGATTGCTTTACAATTCTATCCGCGTAAAAGTGTATGGAAATTAATTGAGTGATCGAAACAATTTTGTTCGAATTAAGCTTTTTTAATACTCAACGTATACATTATATGTATATCTATTGTGTACAATGTGGATCAAACCAAGTTGGCAGTATCGATAAATTTTTCATTTTTGTCCATCAAATTAAGCATATCTGTGTAATTCTTCTTCGGGCAAATAAATCCATCCTAAAGTGTAAAAAAAGTCACATTAGTTACTAAAACTATCATTATGTTACAAGCGCCGAAAATAACGCATAAAGTAAGAACATCAAGGCAGTAGTACGATGCCGGAGACCAAGCTGCGCATGAAAGAGTAGCATTCAACTTTTTTTGGGTTGTTTTTAGTATTTATTAACAAAATTTCTAAATGATAAGAGGGAAGTGATGATAAAACTAATACGGCCGGTTTTCCAAAAAAGTGAGTGCATGCATCGCCCCATAACAGTTATCTGTGCTTTAAGGGCGCAAGGTGACTAATTCTGGCCCATAGCATCTGTGAACCGACTCCGATTACAGAGGTGCGCAAGACGTTAAGGGCCACAATATCCATATGCGCCCGAAGTGCACACAAAACTTTATGCACATCCGGATAAATATTTCGCATTGAATATATTAATGCAATATAACCTAAACGTTTCGATAACACTTACAGTTATCTTCCTCAGTAGTAATATTATCTATTAAAATTGTTAAAGATGTTGAAACAATTTTGTGAAAATTAAAACTGATAAAGATAACTGTAAGTGTTATTGAAACGTTTAGATTGTATTACATTAATATACAAACACACCATTAAAAACCCAAAAGAAGATAAATATTTTAATATGTGTAATAATGGTGAAATTTACATTTTCACATTAAAAAAGCATATTGTCAAATTGAAATAAATATTAAGGTAAAATAATTATAAATAAAACAAAATTAAACAACTTTTTCGCCCAAATGGAGCAATGATGCTCTACGCTCGCAGTTGTTAACTAAAATGGACCACTTACTGCTTAAAACTATTTTTATACCATTTTTTTATTCAAAAGTAATTTATAGTTATTTAACGAAAGGCATCCAAAATTTAAACTAACGTCTAGTTGTAAAATTGTGTGGGTACGGCTGTGGGTGTGCATGTGCGCGCTCGCGCGCGGGGTACGTGCACGCGCTGGCACGTATGTGTGTGTGGGTTGGTACGTCCGTGCATGTGTGTGGGTTCTTTGTCAAACATAAAATAAGGTAATGGTCGATTTAGCATCAGTGATAGAAATGTCTATTGCATAATCTTCTGTACGTACATGTGTATATTAGAAGGTAAAAATTATTGTATTTGTCTGAAAATCATTAGGATTAAAATTATTTTATAGAAACGAGCGGCTTTGGCGTTTTTTTTTCAAGTTAGTATCTAATTTCGTCTATCTGATATGAATGTTCAAGCGCGCATCTGACATTGATTATTACTGTTGCTTTACAATGCTGCCTATTCTTATTATGCACGTGGTACAACAGAGGTTGCATAATTATCCGAAAAAAACATTTTTTTAATTTCTTTTAATTTTCGCTTTGTAGGTTGGAAGTTATTTTCATTATCTACTTGCAATTTTATTGAACTAATTAGTAATTACTTAATTTCCTAATGGAAACAAACCAGATTTTCCTTTTAGATTTTTTTTTTGCTAGTATGCTCATGTTTATGGTTAGTAATTACTTATTTATAGCTTATATATATATATATATATATATATATATATATATATATATATATATATATATATATATATATATCTGACAACGGCCATACCACGTTGAAAACACCGGTTCTCGTCCGATCACCGAAATTAAGTTTCCTTTTTGATAAACCTACTTTAATTTATACACGAGTTGAAATTTAAAAATGTGGTAAATTAACTGTATTACATTAATTTCCATTTGGTTGATTTTGTTTTGCTGATAAATATTATGTTAGGATTAAATTATTGCCTTGCACTCTTGGCTGTTACATTTTTAAACTTAGAACTGATCTCTTTGTGCCAATCCCGTTTTTTAGGTATTTTTGTATTTTTTTCAGTTTAATTTAATTTTTAATATATAAAACTTATTTTTATTTATTATCCAGTTAAAAAATCATTTGATTTCGTTACTTCTACATTAAGAATTGTTGTCTGGCAGCCAAATTATTTAGTTCGCGATAACAATTGTTCAAGGTCCTCTGAACATCCGACATCTTCACCGACGCTACTCAGACCACTTTACGCTTATATTACACCGCGGGAAGTAATATAAGTATTCGCATTACCGGCTGTTTGAATTGGGGCCCGAGAAATCCTATTTTTCCGTAACCGTCGTTCAAATGTTTATGGTCCCGCCCAAATCAAATAGTTCCTTTAGAATATTATATATGACGTTCGCCTTTCAAATTTTAATGACGTTAATACATAAATGGGCATTCCACTATAAACATTCATTCACGCTGTAATATGTGTCAATATTTTATTTTCCCGCCAAAACAAAAAAAAAATGTACTATTTATATTATAAAAAGGTAGTTTTAAGCTTTTATAATTTAGCGGCTAATCTCTTCTTAGATGGGCAACCAACGCATTGAATAACACCTTTTTTAGTTAAAGACTTCCTAAAATCTTGAATCTGTTTTTCGGATTTGAAATATTCATAAAACCGCACAAGCAAAACATTTAAAATTAAGTCTCTCTACCTTTACATGAACTCCATGCTTTGTGTTAATAAATGTTTAGTGATACTGAGTTCACTCACGTGACGTTTTGCAAAAATGTACTTTAGTTTAACCAGGATAGACTTATGTTGCAATTGGGCAACCATTTTTGACAATATCATTATTGAATACGACATATTTTGAAATCACCCTGTACGAAAATTTAGAATAGTTTCGATGAATTGTTTCGGAGATACCTACATACATTTAATTAACTCTGTAGTATGTAAAGTTAGCATATTGTTTGAACAATGATTTTGTTAAACAAATAAATAAATAAATGACCCTTATTAAAAAATATGTATCAGGTTTGAACACTTAGAATCCACTTTGAAAGAAATTTGATTTTAAAGGTAATACAGAAAAACATTAGGATTTCTTGATAGTTCATGTTTTCATCATAATTTTTGAGTTTGAATCCATATTGAATTAAACTTGTTCATTCTTGTTTGCATATTTTCACTTGATAATCCAGTTGATAGATGTATCTTACTTAATCTATCTGGTGCTGGTATGCAATTCTGTTTTCAGGACGCCTGAGTTATTGGATTTCTGATCATAGCTATCTGCGCCTCCTCCCTGCTACCTCATACCGCCACAACCTAACGTCTGCATTACTTGATCTACGTTGGCGTTTAGGCCTTCCGTTCGTTTTTTTTTTTGCTTTTATATACTGGCCGCCATAAATAAATGAACACCCAGTAAACGCTGATGTATTTTAATGAAATTTTCAGAAAACGTGTATGTTATTCCTATTAAGAAACGATGAAAATTTCAGCAAGATATAATGAAGATTAATCAAGTAATCATCGACAATGAAACAAAAACTTTCTTTTCATTTGACATTAGTTACTTAAGTGTCAATGTTAAGCACATTTGTAAGCTTAATAAGTAAACACATTAAAGTTAAAATAATGCCTCCTGTGCGATATTATGGAAATTTCCATCAGTTAACCGAATTTTAATGTGGCAGAATAATCGGTCTACGAGAAGCCGGATCATCAATTCGTGATGTTGCCGCTCGCGTGGGACGCAGTGTCGCTACAATTTCCTTATGTTGGCGATGATGGTCAGAAAATAATTGAGGAATGACGACGTTTGAGTCCCGGACGTCTTAGACGCACACTGATCGTGAGGATCATGCTCTTTGGCTTGTAGCTCTTCGGGATCGTTTTTAACCAACAAGGGAAATTGGTTGGAGAGGATTAACTAATCATCAAATCTCCGATTGACCTACCGAAGAATTCGATCTTTTAGGCTCAGATCATACCGACATTGCTTTGTTTACCTCTACACCATCGTAGTGCACGGCGGCAATGGTGTAACGAGATGTTGCGTTGGAATGTGCTCATGATGGTCGCAGATTGGTTAGAAGACGTCTTGGGGAAAGATGCAATTAACAGTTTTCTGTACAACGACATACTGCTCTCACTAAAGGTGTGACGGTATGGGGGGCTATCTGCCATGGAAGCAGATCTCCTCTAGTAGTTATTGAGGGAACATTAAATGTAAAGTACATAAACAACGTTCTTGAACCAGTATTACTGCCATATCCGCAAGAAATAGAAAATCCAATTTTTCAGCAAGCTAACGCGCGGCTGCATACCGCAAGGATTGCTATGAAGTTTCTGCATACTGCTAATGTTGATCTGATTCCATGGCCTCCTCGTTCGCCAGACGAACATTTGTGGGATTGGTAGAACGGAGAATAAATGATCTACAGCCACTCCCAAACAATGTAGATGCTCTTCAACAACGGATTTTAGAAGCGTGGGATAGTATACCTCAGGTTAGCATAGATTCACTCATTTGAACTATGCCTAATCGGCTAGCTGGATGTGTGAGAAACAGAAGAGGGTCGACGCGTTATTAGTGTTAACAATATTCGTATCTTGATAAAATTTTCATCGTTTATTAATAAGAATAAAATCCACGTTTTCAGAAAATTTCATTATAATACATCAGCGTTTACTGTGTGTTCATTTATTTATGCAGGCCGGTATATATTTATCTGATGTTTATTTAGGAAAAAAATGTCACAAATGATGTTTGGCTTACTTACTTAAGCGGTGCTGCATATCAAGCAAAGCAGCAAAAACGATTTCGAAAACTATTGATTTTTGATACCATTCTAAAAATTAATTCAATGTGCAATCTGTGCCAGGTTAACGGTACAATATTTTATGCGTTTAGTAAGTAGGTATATGAGAATCGCATGTGAAACTACGAGTTTCAAATTTTTGGAACTAAGTGACTTTTTATTTATCAGATACGCATTGAACTTCCTTGCTAATGTTAATATAACATTAACTTAATAAAAATAAACTGAATAAAAATCTTCTTCCATTGTGACTGAACTATTGTTCTTTTAAGCCTTCGTTCCTATAAACAAGCAAAAAATCTTATTGTTAAATTTTTAAATTTACCCTTATGGTTTTGGAACACAAAGATATCGTACATGGTACTAACGAAAATGACTATGACGAGAGCAAGAAATATGACTCTGCAAGTAAAGTTATGTTTGTACATTTACGTTTCTAGCTATGGGTGTGCTCTATACTTACAAAGAAAGTAAGAAAAGTAGCGAGTATTCATGCACGTCATCTCTTGTAAAACATGTATTATCCTTAAATGTTACATGAAGTTTTACTTGATAACGATCTTCAATAAAATCCCATAATCTTTGTAATTCACTTGTCGTACAACCGTTTAATACACAGACACCCCATTTTAATTGTACGGTATTTATAAGTTCTAGCATGTCTTGATTAATGCTCTTCACTTTCTGAAAAACAAATTTTTGGATGTTATTAAGAAATTTGGGTGATTTCTATAAGAACAAAAATATATGAAGTACATTATCTAGTAATTCTAATTACATTATATAAAGGATAATACCTTATGTAAGGTTTTTTTAATAACTTTTACGGCTGCTAATGTATGGTAGTTTATAATAACACAAGTAATGTATAGAAAGTAAAAATTACCTTTGAAGAAAAATTATAAATAAAACATATTCAGTTCTACATACAAAATTAACATCGGTTGGGGCTTGTATCTCGATAGCTCAGTTGGTTAGAGCGCTACTCTAGCAAAGTAGATGTCGTAGGTTCAAATCCTACTCGAGGTAAACTTTTTATTTATGTATTTAATAAAATTAATAATCATTTTTAATAAACAAAATAACATTAAATAGAAATTTAAAAACCCTCGACACAAAAAAAGCTCTAAAAAGTAAAAAAAATTCTTGAGCCATGGCTAACAACATTTTCGGTCGTCACCTTTGAAAAAAAAATTAATGAAAACCTCTAAAAAGTAAAAAAATCCCTTCATCAACTAGAAAAGAGTTGATGACCTTAAAACGGGTGAACATATTTTGTTGAATCATAACTAAATCAAAATCTGTTCCTCCGTTTGGGATCTACGATAACCCAGACAAACACTCAGATACACACGTTAAACTTTCTTTTTCTCTTTTTTCGTCAGGGGTTGCTGAATGAAGCTCTAAACTTTAAATTACTAGACATACGATTTGCATAATATTAATCGTCGTGCTAATTGCCTTCTGACCCTTCTGACTATTTTGTGCCTTTTATGGAACCGTGTCTCGTCGATTGTCAACATGGAGAGCGCACCCCCTTAGTGGGGCTTGATAACAGTAATGGGGAGTAGTCAGCATATAAAAAAGGAAATATTATTAAAATAATAGCTTTCTTTACTGCAAAGAATCAAAACAAAATATAAATGAAACACACATTTACACTGATAAATATTATTGTATGATATAAGTACTAGGTACACAATGTATGTAATAATCAACTTGTATTTACGCATATATTTTTGGTATTTTGTAAGATTTGTAATTAAAATCGCAGTGTAGCTTTAGCGTTAAAATACTCAAAGTATATTATTATTGCATACATTATTATTGTAAGAGTAAGGGGAAGGGACGATGAAAATTATGATTGAAAATTGTATAAAATTAATTACTTTCTTGGGGCATGTGAAATGTTAGTAACTAAAGCACATGCACTGTCAGACGCAAAAGTCTACATACACCTTGCAAATTAATTGTAACATGAGATATATATATATATATATATATATATATATATATATATATATATATTTATTCTTTTATATCTTTGTGATAGTTCTAAACAAAAATATTATACTTAGCATAATATATCATTTCAACATAGTAACTGTTTAAAACGGTAAATCAAAAACAAACTTAACACGCCCCACAACAGTCTACATACAGCAGTTACAAAGCTTATTATTATCACCACACTTAATAGTATTTTAAAACTTATATTTTTTTGCCCCTTTGTTTAAATCAAGCACAGTCTGAGTCGTCTAGGCGTCGATAAAACCAGATTTTTAGTAACTTCTGGTGGTATTTTTACACACGCCCTGCGCAAAGCGTATTTCAATGATTTCTTATTAGTAATATTAAATTTTCGAAGTCTTCTTTCCAACTCATCCCCAAGATGTTCAATTGGATTCAAATCGGGTGACTGGGGAGGTGAATTAAATTGTTTTATAATAACCACTCACGTACATCTCTGCGCCTAGGATCATTGTCTTGCTGGAAAATCCAATGATCGCGAAGCTGCAAATCTTTAACTGATGGCAGCAAATTGTCTCGGAGTATTTGTATTTATGGTCTATGGTACTTTCAATAGAAACTAATTTTTCCACTCTAGCCTCTGCCATTTAACACTTAACCGTGGCATTGCCTCCCCCACGTTTAACAGTTTTAATCAAATTTTGGGCTTTTAGTTCTTCCCCAACTTTTCGCCATTCCCTTCTTGTGTCCCTGTTTGTTACAGAAATGATTATCTTCCTTCTTAGAGTCGCCCATTTTGTCTATGTGAACGTAACACTTTTGTCACTGTTTTGGCATGGATTGTTCTTGCATCTCTCCCATCCAATTTCTTCGGGCAGTCGCACCTTGGTTAACACACTTCCAGTATTATTAAAGTTTCTAATGATTGTCTGCACTATACTACGCGATAGATTTACAGTGATGCTATTTCACTGACTTTCTTTGATTCTGCAAATTTACAACTAAATTTCGGGTAACCATGGGCCTGGAGCGATTCAATAGCTTTTCAGATTTATAAGATCCGATGACAAAGATAGTAGATCTTAGAGACATAAATCTGACAAATTGGTGCCCATACGCGACGTATGGGATGGTATCAATACAACTTTTAGAAAGTATTGTATACTAGGAGCTAATATCACCATAGATGAACAACTGGCCTTGTATCGTGGAAGGTGTCCTTTTAAACAGTATACGTCTTCCAAACCTGACAAATGTGGGACAAAGATATGGTGGGCATGTGATTCGGAAACACATTATTCGATGGGAGTTATTATTTACACTGCAAAGGAAGGGAATTCAGTTGCAAAGGAACTCGCCAGTGGTTGAACAATTATCGCAACAGTATTATAATACCAATCGAAATGTGACCTGTGACTATTCTAGATTTGGCTCTTAAGCTGCTAAGCAATTCGTTAACAGTAGTGAGAACTGTAAAAAATAACGAAACGTTTGTAACTCTTTTACCCAGAAGGAATCGTGAGAAAAAACGTTATTATTGGTTTCACTAAAAAAGCAAGCATATTGCATATTGTATATTCCAAAAAAAAAAGCAAGCGTGTACCTAGTAGTTTTATCAACAATTCACCACAACGTACGAGGGATGTCCGGTTACTAAGGTGCATTTGCGCGGCATACCGGCTACGTTGCTCCGACCAGGTTAAAACTTGCACGCATTTTAGATGTACATACGTACTGCGTAGATGGCTATTGTCATTGTTTTAGGTTATGTACAACGTGGTCAGTGACAGTCGCAAAATGTCAGTTCATTCGTTTCTCGCTTGCAAATAATGAAACACCTACCTAAATTCATAAAAAAATAATGAACACACACGGAGAAGGCATTATGAGTCGAAAACAAGTTTATGTTTGGTGTCAGCATTCAAAAGTGGACACACAAATCTGAACGATGATCCCGAAGGTTTGCGACGAAAACTATCAACAACAAAAACGGATGAGAATCAATTGAAATTGCTCTACTGACCGTCATTCCTAAAAGCTCTGTTCAAGAAATCGTATCTATCGAAAACTTGCCGCGAGATGGGCACCAAAACTGTTGACCGACCAACACAAAATGTAACGAATGGCGGTGGCAATGGAAAACGGATTTCTAGAATCTATATGTACCGGAGACGAAACCTGGGAACACCAACATAATCCCGAATCAAAAAAGACTCGATGACGTGAAGCATGTGAGTTCACCAACACAGAAAAGATTTAAAGTTTAGCAGTCTGCAAAAAAGACAATGGCAACTGTGTTCTGGGATATGCAAGGCATTTTGCACATAGCGTGTTTACCACCGAAAACGACAATCAATAGCGATATTTATTGTCAAACTCTCGAAAAATTACACCAAGCCGTTCGACAGAAACGAAGAGGATGGTTGACAAAAGGAATCGGTTGTTGCATGACAATGCAAGACTGCACACCTCAGCTCAGACGAAGGTCTGGCTTCAAAAGCACAATTGGGAAACTGTTGTCCATCCGCCCCATAGTCTAGACCTAGCTCCTTCTGGTTTTTATTTGTTTGGGCCGTTAAAAACTCATTTGTCGGGCAAAAGGTTTGAAAACGACGACCAACTTCAATATGAAGAAAGGCAGGTTTTTAGAAATTTGGATTGTACCTTTTACGAAGAGGGTATACAGAAGTTTGTGTCTCGCTACGACAAGTACCTTAAAGTTGGCGGCGATTACGTTGAAAAATAGCTAAACGTTCGCGCTTTTACTTGTTATATTTCTATAAATAAAGTAGCCCTTCCGTAATTTACAAATGTACCTTAGTAACCGGACATCCCTCGTAGAATGTACTGCGGAAGACGATAAAAAAAACCTGAAGTAATCATGTGTTATAACAGCACCAAGGGCGAAGTTGACAGGATGGATCAATTGGCGCATAGATGTGTGTCCAAAAGAAAAACCAATCTTTGGCTATTTGTTTTTTTTTATGAATTTGTTGGATGTTGCTGAGATTGCGGCTTATGTGATTTGAACATATTTGTATCCATCGTGGAACCAAGGAAAACATGGAAGGTGAAGATTATTTCTATGGCAGAAAGCTTGGTCTTGCTCCACATCAGGAGAAGAAGATCAGCAAGTTTAGGTCAGGTAACAAAGCGCTATATGGGTAAGTTTAGATAAGATAAACTACCAGCTAAAAAGAATCAAAACGCCGTTGTCATAAAAAAATGCCGTTTTACGTAACCGAGAAGCACAGACAGAAAGCGAACACAATCTTGCATTGCATGCGAATCCCTGTAATGAACACTTGAAAATAATCTGTAGCATGTGTGAACAGTAAGACATATACATACACAAATAAATCTGTCACTTGCTGTAAAAATCATTTGTATATATGTTATTTACAAAATATATCTTCTCAATATATTTGTCTCATTGTAAAAACTAAATCAACTCAGTACTAGCTAGGGTTACAGGACTGGTGATTTCTCAGGTTAGTACTAAAAAAAAGTATTTACCGGATCCCCTAGTACACATTGTCGTGTAACTTCAGTAGGCTGTACCGCTGTTGTACAAAATTTTCCTTGTACGTTACTTCCATTGACGCACTGATTTAAATTAAGACATTCATCATAATTTCCAAACATTACCATGGTTCCTTGCATTAACCCTGATTCAAGTTTACCACTTGCATCTAGCACTTAAAAAAATTGTAGTGTAGATTTATGAAATGTGCATTTTACTTAATTCACTTACTGGCTAATGGCCACGTTTTTAAATTCTCTAACTCATTTTGAAATATTTGCATTTGTTTATAACATTCTGTGTCAGCACCAATTACATTTTTTATATCTTCAACTTGTCGCTTGAAAAATTTTAATAAAAACTTAACATTTACTGCTGCAAAAACATTTCCTTGTGATAACAACAAGATTATAAACTTTAAATTCATTTTCGTTTTTTTTTATTATTTAACACTGTACCTACTGTGTTGTAATTTTCATGGTTTGAAACTAATCCGAATTACACTGACCGACACTATCTAAGTAGGTATGACATAATTATGGTCATACGTTTAAAGATAATAGCTTCAAGGATCAATTTGCAATTAAAACAATTTGGCTGTAATACCCAATTATAGAATAGATAATTAGTTGTTATCTATAACCATTTTGCAAAATACAATGTTTTCTTCATATTTCTTTTACATAACTTCTTTGAGATGAGGATGATGTGGCTATTTACGCGAATGCAATATCATTTTTGTTTTCGTTTCTTGTGTTGATTTTTTTCTTGTCTATACCGCAGACGAACTATAGAATTAGAACCGTCGTAATTCGTCCCGTTACGTGTCACCCCGCATATCTCTAGGTAAAAATATAATAAAGACAAATATCTGATGTGGAAGAACACGCGACCTTCCAACCTAAAAAGTGGAAATTTAATGAAATGAAATGATTTTAATAATTTTTATTTTATTTTCGCTAACGCTAATGCGTGTGCGTGTACGTGCGTGTGCATGTGCGTGTGCGTGTGCGTGTGCGTGTGTATGCGTGTGAGTGCGTGCGTGCGTGGGCGCGTGTGTGTGTGTGTGTGTGTGTGTGTGTGTCTGGGAACATCTAAGAAAGAACGCTGAGGTGTGGTTTATGTAGGAGCATAACCGTCTCGCGAGACGGTTATGGTAGGAGCTATATGTTTCAAAAAGCTATTATCAGTTAGTATCTACTTTTCACGGGGAATCGAAATGTGAAAAAAAGCACAGGGTGTTGCATTTGAAAAAATTGAGAAAAATTAGGTTTCGCGTAAGTTAATCATTCTGTATAGTCTTACATGTTTTCAATTATTAATAGTCGGTGGGATAAACAGATTTACAAAATCGTGGTGACAACGCTAGCATCGTGGTTCCAAAGCTAACTCTATTTTGGTACTAAAGTGGCGATATCTGCAGAACGGTTAGCGATACAGATACAAATTTCTATACTTTTATTCTAAATATAACAGTGAATCAAAAAATGCAACAATATAGAGTGTGTTCCATTAAAAAAACACAGGTTTGGGTTGGAATATTTTTGTCAATCACCCTGTATATAACTAAATATTTTTAGAATGTAGGTATGTCCAATGATCGTGTATTACTACACCAAAATTGGTTTTGATATCTCTAATGGTTAAGTAGCAATCCTCCGTCCACACAGTAGACACCCACCCTGTATAAACACGGGTCATTATTACTCTGTGCAAAAAAAGTTGACTTGAGTAATACGTGTACAGTATGGTTTCATACTCTTGTCGCTTGTTTTAGGTCATAAGATACTTTTCTTTAGTTCACAAACATAATCTTTCCTAACATGTTCTCATAGTCCGGTGGTTGTTTAATATAAATAATCTGATTTAGATCGCTATTCAGGAACACTGTTTTTGCGTCACAATACATAACAAACATATCTTCTTTAGCTGCTATAGATAATAAAGTGCTAAACGTTGTTTGTCTTACGACTGGCGCAAAAATTAAATCATAATAAATCTCAATTTTTTGTGAAAAACCTTGCGCTATAACCCTAGGTTTAAATCCTTGAACTTCTCCGTATTCATTAGTCTTTATGTTATAAACCCATTTCCTCATCCATGGCTTTAATCCAATGTGCTTTATCATTTGATAATAAGGCTTCTTTAAAGTTTTTAGGTTCTGTCTTGTAATCTCTTCAATTAGTCTTTTTGATGGAATACCTTTTGTTGCTCTATTAAATCTCCTAATTTCATTATGAGATAGGTGGTCTCGTTGTATTTACATCTGATTCATCGTTAGCTTCATTATCATCCTTAAAATGAAATATGTTTTACATCAAAACCAACTTTAACATCTTTACTTGTCAAAAAAAAAATTGAACTATTCACTAAGGAAACAGGCCCCCAAAAAAAATCTTTACTACAGTTACATTAAAAGACAAGGTAAAACTCCCGCTAAAGTTCAAAATGTCTTTATCTTCAACACTTTCCCTAGTTTTTCCTTTTTCCAGTCTTCCTTGAGCTAATGGTTCCGTCATCACGTCCGCAGCCTGTTTTTCTGTGGAGACATACTGAACTTGATGTTTCCGTCAATGACCTTCTCTCTCACGAAGGCATAGTTCACCTCTAGGACAGGTGTCTCTCCATTCCAACCTATACTGCTAAACAGCTCCTTTAACCAGATTATTTATTTTGTGGCAGCATTAGCAGCCATCAACTCAGCCTCAGTAGTTAACATAGCTGTGACTGACTGACGTTGACATGACCAAGAGATGGCACCTTCTGAGTGAGGCACTACCACTCCAGACGTTGACCTTCCTGTCTTGTTATATCCCCGCTAAAACGTCGCAATTCATTTGACTCTGGAGGACTATAGAGAATTCCCAAATCCAAGGTACCTGCAATATAACTAAAAACACTCTTAAGTCTTGTTACGTCACTTTCTGTAGCGTAAATCAAAGTTCTTGACAGAAAGCTGACGCTACGTGCTAGGTACGGCCTTGCTCCTATCATCAAACATAAGTGCATCAACTGCTTGACGATACGGAAAGTTGGTTCTTTCCGATTTATCATCTTTATCATTGGTGTATGATTCTTTAATCATCGGAGTGGAAACAAGTTTGCACTAATCAAAATAAAATTTTTCTGAAAATCTTTTGCTGACAAATTTTTATAGATTCGTCATCAAGTTGTTCAATTTCCAAGCCTAGGAAATACGAAGCTGGTTGCACTGTAATTTTGAATTCTGTATGCAATTGTTTTACAAAATTCTCAGCATCCTTTTGACAGAATGACATGGTTAATCCTTTATCCACGCATCAAGCAACTATTAATAATTTGTTGTTGTTACGTGTAATATGTAAGCATGGGTCTGCTGAACTTTCCTTAAAACCTGCTTTTGAAAGAAAATCTCTAAAACGTGTAGATCAACACCTTGGACCCTGCTTTAAGCCATAGATGCTGCGTTTTAGTCTGAATACTTTATTAGTATTATCACTGAAACCTTCCGGCTGTTTCATGTATAATGTTTCTTCCAGATGGCCATATAAAAATGCTGTTGATACGTCGAATTGCATGAGATGCATGTTCTCTCTTGCTGCAATGCTCAGCATTGACCTTATTGTTTTTATTTTTGCAACTGGACTGAATGTTTGTGTATAGTCAATGCCTGGTCTCCGACTAAACCCTTTTATTACCAGCCGGCATTGTACCTTTCTATGGTTCCATCAGGTTTGGTTTTTACTTTATCGACCCATTTACATGGAATTGCCCCTGCACCTGCAGGCAAGGTCGCTAGCTCCCAAGTATCATTATCTCGTACGGAATACATTTCTTGTTTCATCGCTAACTCTCCTTGAAGAGCTTCTTGATATGTCTTAGGAGCTTGTCTGTCCGACATAAATCCTTCACTGAGCACCACGTAGTCCCCATAGATTGACAGTTTCTTAAGTGATGCACGGTCTCTTAAATTCATTGAGGGTCATCGAACTACATAAAATTACCTTACCGAGTCTCTATTTTGTCCTTTATGTTCTTTCGCCTCTTGTGCATCATTTTAATCAGAACTACTGTTTTCATCTATTGACTGCTTTCCCTGATTGTTTGGTTCTATATCTTTCATAGGAGTCTCGACTTTTTCTTCACACTTGGTTAGCGTCTCTTGAAACACAACATATCTTGAAACTATTATTTTATTTTCTTCCTTGGTCCAAACCCTATATCGTTCATCACCATGGTAGCTAACTAGATATCCTTTAATAGCGCTTTTCTCCATCTTACGTCGTCTTTGTACAGGGATGTGAACATAGTGTGTTGAACCGATTATTCGTAGGTGATAGATCCTTGGATTTTTTCCTGGCCATAACTGATAAGGATCTCTACCTTCCACTGTAGATTTTCCTGTCCTATTCAATATGTAACTGGACGCACCTACAAGTTCTGCCCACATTGAATCAGGAAACTTAATCACTTCGTTTGAGTACATCAAAGTCCTAGTTATTTCTACAATAGTTCGGAATTCCCGTTCACTTCCTCCATTCTGCTCTGGTGTGTATGGCTGTAAGCCTCTGAGTAATTCCTTCTGACTGCAGTACACTTCTTACTCCCTTATTGTCCATCTCCCCACCATTGTCACTCAAAAATTCTTTAACGGTGTGAACTTTTACAAACTTAAGGTAATCTTTTAGAGTGTTTATCACCTCAGACTTTTCCTTTAAAAACTAACATTTCCTAAACTTTGTAAATGCATCCTTGTAAACTACCATATACTTGAATTTTAAGAAGGATTCACAGAAAGGTCCACAGACGTCTCCTGATACCAATTCTCTTAGCGTTTTACATTTTTTTCTTACACCAAAAGGTAATATATGAGCTTTACCATAAATACATGGTTCACAAATACCTTCTTCAATAGGCACTTTTACATTCATTTCATTTCCAGGCAAAGTTTTAATGTGTCTTTTATTTTGATGCCGAAAAACCTTCATGGTATAACTATAAGACTCCAGACTTACTATCTGCTAAGTTAATCTCTAGATTCTGGGTAAATATCTCTGGCATTAGATCTAACTTATATAATGTAACATCTATTTCTCGTCTTCCTTGTAATATAAGTTTTCCTTTTTTCAAAAATTTACAAATTCTATTTGTTGATTCAAATAAACTGTCAGAAAGCTTATCGTGTGGTGCAAATACCGAGAACAGATTTTTAGATAACTTGGGTACATACCAAACTTTTGATGGCTTTACCTCATTTCCGTAAGACGTCTTGGCCACAATTGTACCCTCTCTTACTGTTTCCGCGGCTTTGATGTCACAAGGATTCTCGAACTTCTGAAACTCTACGAAGTATCCTAAATCGTTTGTAACGTGTCTAGTGGCCCCGTTATCAACCCACCATGACCTTGGATCAGTTTCAACCCCAAATGCCTCCTGCTCTCCAAACATTACTGTGGCAGAGGTTTTTTGGCGTTTCTTTGGTTTGCCATCTGCAACCCATTCATTGCATACCTTGCCCAGCCTGGTTGCAGTAATTACAAGGACCTTTCATTGTCTTTGTTTTTGAAGTTTGATTAACACTTTGCTTAGAAGTTGGATTTGAATGTTTGGCCTTAAGAGCTTCATATAAGTAGGTTCACTAGATCTATCTGTTTTCAAATTTCTTTCAAACGTACGAAGTTGGACTCCTAGTTTCTCGAAATTCCTTCATTCCTTCATTGTCTTTGTTTTTGAAGTTTGATTAACACTTTGCTTAGAAGTTGGATTTGAATGTTTGGCCTTAAGAGCTTCATATAAGTAGGTTCACTAGATCTATCTGTTTTCAAATTTCTTTCAAACGTACGAAGTTGGACTCCTAGTTTCTCGAAATTCCTTTTGTCATCCTCTTTAAGCAACAACCAACTTGTTACTAAACCTACTCGGCAAAATGAACAAAGTTTTACAAACGATCAACAATTATGGTAAAGTATTTTCCTTGCTTTCCTTTAATCCATTGTTCAACTCATCCCAAATATTTTTTAATTTAGCTATATGAGTTCAAACATCCTCATTTGGACTCCAAGTAAAGGTAAAGAACTCAGAACACAACTGAAAGAGCTGGTCCTTAGACGTGGCTTCAAAGTGGTTTTTCAAAGCTTTCCAGGCTTCATGAGCTGTATTTGAATCCATTATTATTTGATAAACTTGATCAGTAATTGATGAAGGAATTGTAGGCTTGGCATAGATGTTTGCTTTCTATACAAATCACACTTCTCCTTATGAGTTTTGATTTGATCAGCTGTAACGTTGTCATGTAAAGGTTCCAGCTTTGTAAAATTCCCATCAATTAGTACTCCCTCGTGATATTCTAATATATCTCCTATTTTTCTTTTCCATAAATGCCAATCTGCATCATTGTGTAGAGGCCTGATACTATTTTTAAAAACTGGATCCATGGCTATTAGTTCAACTGACTGTTTATTATTGCCTGAATGTGTTTAAATTAATAAACTAATTAATTTAGCTAAACAAACACAAAAATAGAAACGATCCCTTATCACAAACACAGTGTCATTAACAAAAGTTTTTTTATTTATTATTGCACAAAAACACATCGTCACTATCACCCATAATCTATTGGTTTTTAGCAATAACAACAATAACAATTAATTAAAGAATGTATTTATAATTAAAATAAAATATGTTTGACATCATAAAACCAACGTTTACATCTTGGACAAGTTGGACATAAGGATAGTAATAACAATTTTCAGAATCTAGTTAACATAAACGGAGAAGACGGGTTCTTACTAAGTGACCTACGTCATCATCTAGTAACGAATGGTTTAATATGAAAAATATGAGTCAACTTATATTCGTAATAATAAATCAATAAAAATCGAACTTAATACATCTGTCTTAGATAAAAATTACAAGCATTTTTATAGGTCTTCTCTTTTCATTGTGTTTAAACAGACGATAACATACGTCGGTTGCTCAAAACGCACTTGAAATTGTAACCATACTTTTTTGATGTATACTTAAATATGCAATGGGAAAATAAACGTTTTATTTAGCTAGGTGCACATATCGATGACGTAGGCCAATTCTTTAGTGGCAAAGATAATACCTATTCTATTATATCCCTAATAGGTACTAACTAGATACTGTTATACCAAAAACAAATACTACGTACTTGGTTTACCTTTTTTTTATGTCGCAAAGACATATTTCTTATATGCTAAAAGTTGTATTGGATCCACATTTGAGAATTTATACACCTTAATAAATTTAACTAATTTGCTGTTAGTTCCTTTTAAAATATTATTTACATTTCTGCACCAAAAATATAATATACAAGAGGTTACAATAGTACAAATTTTTTTGATACTTCTGGATGTAATTGGCATTGTAGTGGAGTAAAATTAATTTCAGAAAGTATAAAATTACTACGTACTAAATGTATATTATTTACTTGGCAAAGCCTAGGTATAACATATAAAAGTTTTGAAATAGCCTCTCTTACAACAAATACAACAAAGGGATTGGGTTTTTGCAATTCACTTCTGGTATATTGCCTGGCTTCAATAAAGTCATCCGCTTCACTATTACCAATGGAAAATAAACAGGACTTACACAAACTACATTTCTTATAAGCAAGCAACTTTTTTGTAACAAAGCCAGCAATATAAGAAGTAGTGCATTTACTGATTCTACTTCTGCCTATGATAGACACTGGTTTTGGGAATGATACATCAGAAACAGCAGCTGGTATCGGATCACTAAGTTTTTTTGTTAAAAAATTACACATATCACTTAGTGCACCACAAGTCTTATCTTTTTGACAATTAGAGCCAGGTGAATGAGAAGACATGAAATTATTGATTAATAAGGTCTTCAAAGAAGTAGTAAAATGTCTTGCATTAGGAATATTATTCCTCACTCCATGACTTCTTATGGATCCAAATAAATTTTCCAAGGAATCTTGATTAAATACTCTTGGGATGATGTAATCAAATTTTTTGTTTAATAATTCTTGGCAAAGACATATAAAACCACCAATAGTAAAATGTAAATATTTTAATGTTGGTGTTGACACAAAACTCTTCCTTACAGGACAATAAAATTTCACAGTATCAACAATGTTCAGGGCTTTTCTCCAAAATTCTAAATGAGGAGAAGACTTGGTAATCCCACCCTTAAGTGATTTACTTTTAGGATGTTTTTTAAAACTTCCATTAAAACTATCAAAAAGCTCATCTAGAAAAAGTATTAGTTTGGCTGTTTGGCCCGCATCTTTCTCCAATTGATCTGGCATATCTACTATGCATTGACAATTGTGCAACAAGAATATATATATATATATATATATATATATATATATATATATATATATATATATACGCGCACGCACGATTACTTATGCGGCGCAAGATGTTTCACGGAAATTAATTTTCGACCATAAAATATATGTGACGATAATTTCTAATTACTTACAGAAGGTATACATAAAAAATAAGTAATACGTGTTACATAAAAGATTTTTCAAATAACGTACATAAATTTAATCATGTACATATAATAGCATGTGAATTTCATAACTAATATGTAATTGTCTGTATGTATAAGTATATTACATGAATTTCTGTATATAGCATATACGTGTTTCTATACTATTATATAAAATATACATAATATATGTGACATACCTACGGTTTATATAACTTTATTAAAGAATACTTACATACTTGGTACATAAAAAAGCATATGTAGGAGTATTTACTTAAATTTGATATACATTCTATGTATATTTTATATGTGTTACATTTGGGTATGTACATACTAATCAATTTTTAAGATTTATAAGTACAGGTTGTACAAAGAATACGTAGCCTACGCCCCACCAAAGAGAGTATTGTAATTGTAAGATTTTATAATTGTTCTCAACTATTTTGTAAACCGTCACTTAACTCAAGGTAATAATGGTAATATTTTAGAATTGATAAAATTATATTGAATTTACAGATATATGTATTAGCCTGTTCTGTTTTAACATTGTATGACTGGCGGCATACTTTTTTACACCTACTAACTTAGAAATATTTTTAAGAATCAGGTTATGATTATAGAATTATTGAATAAAACGCTCTTCTGAACACAATTTTTTTAAGAAATGGTTGATCACAGTTTTAAAAGTGGATGTATATTAGGTGACACGATAATTTTAATGTATTTGATTATAATGAGTAAGATAGTATAGTAGCGCCGGGGAGAGGTGTCTCATGGCGGACTCGAGAATGGGGATATAATTATTACTGTGAAATGCATCTGTTTCCCTTTATCTTAGTGCGAAGTTCCCACTTAAAGAAAGACGGGTTATAATATTACGTCTGCTATATATTTTAAATGCAGGACTTAAAAACGTATGTCGATTCTAAAGTCAAAGCGCATGACGATGTCAGATATCTTCTTGGTTATTTAACCTCAAATTATCCTTCGTATTTCGTTTCGTATAATCGCATCGTATTTTGTGGTTATAATAATTTATCTTTCGCTTCGTAATTTATTAGTTTCCACTGTAAACAACAGTTTTTTTCAAAACTATTATTATTAATATTCACTATTACGAGGTAAATTTAAAATGCAAAATGTATTTCCAATTGATTGAATGCATTTATTTATTTTGCAGCAAATAATGGTGTCATTAAAAGGTAAATCTTTGAAAAACCAAACTCAAGTAATGTTAATGAATATAATGCATCATTTCCAGATGGAACGCGATAACGGAGGGCCAAGTTCACCTTTAACTTCCATTATCCAGGTACGCACAAACATAGGCCGCGTCTGAAGTCGAAGTCAGAGGATGTCGACGAATACGTGAAAGACGTTTTCAAACGAAAAATTTACACCATGCATGCAACTGGTAAATAACTAAGAAATTATTGTTGAAATAGAGTTAATCACTGTCGAAAAACTCCAAACTGAAGATAAAATATTTACCTTCAGTAAAACAAGTTTGAAACAATTGTTACACAAAATTGGTTTTGAATTCAAAATTGACGATGGAAGAAGGCGTTTAATGAAGCAGGTTCATATTGCTGGTGCTCGAGCAACATTTTTGCGAAAATAATTTGCTAATAAAAGTTGTGAAATTAGTTACGATCCTGTCCTTTTGGATGAGACGTGGATTTTTAGTCGAGGAACCGTTCGAAAATCATGGCATGACAATGATTTGGAAAGCACAAAAAACAAACCGCTAGGAGAAGGCAAACGGTAATTAAAATAGTCCGATTTGTTAAAAATATTTTTAACCGAACAAATTTTAGTTTTATCGTACTGAGTGCTGGCAACAAGGATGGTTTTATATCTAATTCATCATTGGTATTTTCCAGTGAAAGTAAGACAGCAGACTACCACGATAATATGAACGCTGATTTATTTCAAAAATGGTTTCAAGAACAGCTTTTACCAAATTTAGAAAAACCAAGTGCCAGTTATCATTCTACATTAGTAGAAAAATTACTTTCATGTACCTAGTTGGAAGAAAGAAGATCTTCAATTTTTAAGAAAACACAACGTTCCTCATTCGAATGATATACTGAAAGTAGAATTATTATAAATTGCCAAGGATTTACAAGTTCCAAAAATATATGCAATTGATGAAATCGCTCATCAACGGGGATATCAAATTTTACGTTTACCTCCGTATCACTGCAAATTCAACCCTATCGGGTTAATATGGGCAAATTGTAAACAGTATTACAACAAAAACGTTGGAACACAGGGCTTCAGGGACGAGAATGTTTTATCGCTATGGAAGGATTCATTAAACCAAGTAACTGGAGAACTGTGGCAAAAGTGTATTTTACATGCTGAAAAGGAAATGAGCCAGTGGTGGGACGTACAAAAAAGAGCTGAGGAAATGATAAAACCTCTAGTAATCAATGTCGGAGAGTCGAATAAAGATGATAGTGAAAGTGAAGGTGATGACTTTTAATTATAAGATGTCCAATATTTGAATTTAAAACAAAAATTAGAATCTTAGTTTCTTTATTACATTGTAAAGAATTATTATATTTAACATATACCTCTGTAGCTGTACTTAGGTTTACATTCGTTATATATATATATATATATATATATATATATACAGTGTGTCCGAGATTCAGCATGCATGTATTGCTATATTCGTTAATATTGAAGATAGAATGTCGGTTAAATGGGAAAAGTTTTAGAGAATTTTATGGCTATCATCATGGTAAAGTCAGATTTGAAGTAACTTTTTTTTGTTTTTGAAATAATTGAAGAAAACAAAAATTGTGCATTTTCTACTACCCCCTGTAGCTCTTTTATTTGAAGTCTGACAACATTTTGATTTGTACATTATTATGACACTTTTAAAAGACAATTTTAAAAAAAGTGCCAAAATTTATCTACAGTCATTTGTTTTTGAAATACATACACTAACTATTGTTTTTCATATGGACGCCATCTTGGATTTTTACATTATCGAATAGTATTTTTTATCACCTTTTCAGCGATGTATTATTTCAAAAACAAAAAAAGTTACTTCAAATCTGACTTTACCATGATGATAGTCATAAAATTATACAGTATGTCCCCGGATCGACTTTAAAAGAGGGAAAATTCTCTTATTTTTGATTTCTCAGAAAATTTCATTCTTGATGATTTGCCCTGCTCGTTTTCAAACCCCCGAAACACAAATTACTTTCTATTTTACTCGTACAGTTCTCGAGATAATGTCATTTTTCTTGAAAAATTTGACTTAGAATGTTTTCCTAATTTTTAGAAGTAGCTTTAGTAGGCGGATTTCATTGAAAAACACCACTGACAGAAATTGTCAAATGTGATCATTCTGTTGAACTGCAAATTAATTCATGCTAATTTGAATTCTATGCTATAATGTTGACTTTACAACAAAGAATTTATCTAATTCAAAGTTACGGAACTGGGGAAGAATGCTACCGAGTTGTTATCAGAAAATTCAACCAAAAATACCCGGAGGTTGCCATTTCGAATGCCGGAGCAAAAAACTTGGTAACTAAATTCCTTCAAACAGGCTCGGTTTTAAACCTAAAGAAGCCAAAGAAGTTGTTCGATGAAGAAGATGCTGCTACTGTTCTAGCCGTTCATTCCGCAACAGAAGTTCCAAGGTTGTCTTTATGAAGGAGGGCACTACGAATTGGGATAGGTAAATCTCATTTACAAAGAATCTTCAAGGAGAACAAAATTTTACCATTTAAGCCGCAATTTAGGCAAACTTTAGAGAACGGTGGTGAAGCCAAACATCTGGATTTTTGTTTGGAAATGGGCAATAGAGTTTTGGAAGATTCAAATTTTCATAAACGAATAATGTTCTCCGACGAATCGACCTTTTCAATTAACGGAGTCGTTTCCTCCCAACATTACCGTTACTGGAGTAGGATGAATCCAAACTTCCGAATTGCTAGTCGCAGACAATGTTTGAAAAAAGTTAATGTGTGGTGTGCGGTTTCGTACCATCGAATTATTGGCCCATATTTTTTTGATCAAAATTTAAACCGTTATTCATATTTGGAAATGTTGCAAAATTTTTTAACTGATAAACTGGATGAATTGCCATTGAACTACCAAATTGAAATGTTCTTCCAGCACGATGGGTGCCCTGCTCAATACGCCTTTACTGTTCGCCAGTGGCTAAATACAGAGTTCCATGATAACTGGATAGGAAGAGATGGTCCCATTTTATGGCCGCCGAGAAGTCCTGATCTCACAATAATGGACTTTTATCTGCGGGGTCGTTTAAAACAAATTGTGTACAGTGAGCCATTAGACAATGATGATACGGAATGCTGTCCAGTCCATTTCAATCGAAGAAATAAGGTGCAGTTTTAATGAATTCAGAGCTCGCATTGAAATCTTTGCGGAAAAAGGAGGAGCATTATTCGAATAGAAAATTAATAGTTCAGTTTTTTGAGAATTTCATTTCATTTTACCATCAATTGTTAAATTTATTAATTAAAACTTGTGAAACCAATTTGATTTTTCCTTTGAAACAGATCAATTTACTTCAAAAAATTACGAAAAGCTCGAATTCTTCAAGAAAAATGATATTATCTCGAGTACCGTTTGAGTTAAATAGGGGGTTTGAAAACAAGCAGGGCAAATCAGCAAGAATGAAATTTTCTGAGAAATCAAAAATAAGAGAATTTTCCCTCTTTTAAAGTCGATCCGGGGACATGCTGTATATTGACAAACTGTAAACTGAGATTTTTTAAATCGGTTATATTACTAACTAATAATAAATCTCATTTTTAACATCCAATACAGTGTATTTATTTATGACAATATCAGTTATTTATAAGTGGCTTCGATAACCAAATTACAGTCTTGACTCTTTTGTCGCAGTGAGGTCTGTCGGCTAAAAACGATCCACCGCAATTCACCAAACTTTTCGTACTTCATTCGGACACTGCTAGCTAATTCGTTTCTTATTGAAAATTACTGATATAATTAATTTGTAAAACAGATCCAAAACGAAATTTTGTTGACCCGGTCTCGGCTCTGATAATCGTTTACAATTGTACTATACATTTTTATCATATGACTACCCACACTCGGTGGACTTTACATGCCAGAATAGGTGCGAACAGACCTTAAACGAAATTCTACTTTATTTATACGAGTGGATGGGGATTTTTAAGACCTTTAGGATGCTAAATCCCGAGATATTCGAACAATAATTTTATTTAAATTTGACAGCGCGGCTTAAATTTGAAAATAACCTAAAAACATTGACGACGTTTTTTTGGTATTCAAAATTACTAACTATATAAACCAATAACGACATACGTTTTTAAAATCTTAAACCATGCTTTACTAAAAGATGAGTCATAAGACACTTCTCGCCGGCCCGACTGTAGGTAGGTATGATATGGATTGCCAGTAGTGTCTATTTCCTGTGGTTTACAAATGAACCCGGCCCGACGTTCAGGCAGCTAAATAGAGTAAACAAATGGAAATTAAATCTACGGTAACCTAGGTTACCGTAGATTTATTTCCATTTTTTCATTTATCATATAAATCTACGGTAACCTAGGTTACCGTAGATTTACTTTCCATTTTTTACCTTGATCATGTGCAATACATAAAGTTCATTTGTAGAGTAGAGCAAATAGACGCTAGTTGGATTGCCCACAGCGCAACGCATTTTTAACAACTGAATTATATAGGGCAGAGGCACCGATTGTGGCCATCTAACCGTTTGTGGCCAGCATCTACTTTAAATCCAATTTTATCAATGTAGTGGCACCTATGAATAAAAAGTCAAATTATCCACAGAAACTTAGAACTACCCTGTAGACAATACAGTAATCTACAATACCATATTCATAACCTTAAATAAGTTACTAGTAAAAGAAGAGTCGAAGTGCATGAAAATAGTAAATTCTTAAGTGTTTTGTTAAGGAACGTTAGGTAAGATATATCACTTTTATTAATGTAAATAACAGTTTCCGATATTTTTTATTTGGTTATGTATTATTGTTAAAAATTTTACAAAATAATTTACATATTTAAAGGTTTGTATAAAATTCAATATCACATATGGCATGTTCTGGGTAATTGATTTTGTATTTTATCCAGTTGTGGCCACTGACATGGCCACAAAGGGTGCGATAAATCTAATTGTGGCCATAGCATGGCCACAAATGGTAGTGCCAAAACATTTCTGGCCATCTATATATGAAGTAAGTTTTCAAGCAGAATCACAATAAAGATTTGTTTTTGTTTTCAGATTTTAAAAATGAGCAAAAAATTGTTCAAATATACAGAGGAGTCCATGCAAAGTGCATTAAGAGCAATAAGGGATGAGGGTATTCCAGTTGCTACAGCGTGTAAAACTTATAATGTACCAAGAACGTCAGTACGAAACAGATTAAGTGGTAAAACTAATGATGACTGTAGGAAAGTGGGACCAGATTGTTTCTTGGGCGAGAAAATCGAGAAAAAACTAGTAGGTTGGTTAATCGATATGGCATCGAAAGGATTCCCAATAAACAGAGAAGCACTTGCATATTCTGTAAAGATATTAGTGGAGGAATTTGACATTAAAACATGTTTTATAAATAATACACCGGGTAAAAAATGGTTCCAATCATTCCTAAAGAGACATCCTCAGATCAGCCAGAAACATGCTGAATTTATAAACAAAGCCAGGGCAGCTACTTCCGAGGAAAAAATAAAGTACTGGTTTGATAGTTTAGAGAAACAGCTAGGTCCACATATAGAGGTCCTTAATGATCCTGAAAGAATCTTTAACATGGATGAAACTGCCATATTCTTAGCTTCAAAAGGATCTCTTGTACTTTGTGAAAAGGGAAAGCGGATATATGACGTAGTTCAATCATTGGAAAAAGACAATGTTACTGCTTTGATTACAGTAAATGCTAAAGGATTAATTGCACCGCCTCTTACAATTTATAAATTCAAAAGGTTACCAAAAATATATCCACAGTCTGCTCCTGGATACTGGGGAATTGGCATTTCTGAATCAGGATGGATGCAGAGTAAACAATTTTTTGAATATTTTGCAAACATATTCAACAAATTTCTAAACGAAAATAACATTATTCGTCCAGTGATCGTATTTATGGATGGTCATGCATCCCACCTATCACTCAATTTAAGTAAATTCTGTAAAGCAAATGACATAATTTTAATGTGTTTACCACCAAATACGACCCACGTTCTCCAACCACTTGACGTATCCTTTTTCTTCCCATTAAAACAGACTTGGAAAAACATCGTTCGTAAGTGGCGGTTTGAACATAATGGTCTCACTATACAAAAGGAAGATATTCCAGCAGCATTACATGAAATAATAACCGGTAAAGATTTTTCCAAAACTATTGCGGCAGGATTTAGATCATGTAGTCTGTTCCCTTTTGTCAAAAATGCTCCAGATTATTCCAAATGTATAAAAACATCCAGCGACAAATCCAATTCTGACACTAAAGAATTACCTTTAAAAGAAGTACCTATAGAGTTAAATTATATTGAAAAACACATTTCATTAGAAACTCTAAATATGTTTCAAATAACTCATGATAATGCAACTGAATGGGAAGGAGAAGAGCGCTATGTTGAATTATTTAAGTTATGGAAGAAGTTAAAACAATCTAATCAGACAGAGGCCATTACTGATAATGTAACTAATCCCGAGGAAAATTTTCTTGTATTTGATTTTCCGGAATTTGATTCACTATTATACGTGGAAGGTGAGGAAAATATGTCTGTTTTAGAAGAAGCTGATAAAAGTATAATTGAAGATCAAAACACCAATGATGATGGAAATGTAAATGTACAAACAAATAATCCTGACGAGAGCATAGATATATCTAATGGTCCACAAACAAATAATCCAGACGAGAGTTGAGGGACATTTGGTGCTCCACAAAGAAATAATCCCGACGAGAGTTCAGAGATATTTAATGCTCCTCAAGAAAATAACTCTGACGACAATTTGGAGAATACTCCATGTACTTCTTCGAGCACATGGTCAGAAGTTCGAAAACTAAAACAAAAAACAGTAAGTGAAGTGTTAAATGAGATTATTGTAGGTCAAGAAAATGGTAATCAATCGATCCCTATGCGTAAAAAACATAAGGCATCAGTAGTATCTGTTGTGTCCTCAGATGCATGGATTGACCTAATGGAGGCCAAAGAAAATGAAAAAAATACCAAAGGCACTAGCAAAAGATGTGCCAAAACGAAAAATAACGAGAACGAAGTGCCTGCAAAACAAATAAAAACACAGCATGTCGACAAAGTAATTGAAGAAAAAAAAAGATCTTGTAAAGGGAACTTTTGTTATTGTAAAATATGACAATGAATATTATCCCGCAAAAATAATGAACACAAGGCAAAACGAGTATTATTGCTGTGCCATGACTGAAATTGGAAAGGAAAACTGGAAATGGCCAGACAAAAATGATCTTTTATGGTATCAAGAAAACGAAATAATTTGTACAATTAGTGAACCTCAGCAAATAAATAACAGAGGAGTTTTTAGTGTTCCGGAAATGAAAAATAGGTAATAGGTAAATAATTTTGTTTTTTTACAATAAATTCATAATGTTTTAATCCTTAATATAGTTCTTTTGAAAAGTTTGTTGTTTTATGTAAATTTTCTATGTATGACCACAACAGGGTTAGCATATGGCTACAATTGGTAATACCATGGCCACAACAGGTGAAAATGGTATCAATATATTTATATAAAATATGCATAGTTTTATATTTAAAAATATTACATTTTAAAATTAGTATGCAAAAAAATAATAAATATTGGATTTAACTGTCAAGATTACATATTCTAATTGATTATTATACTATTTAAACGATTTTTTTTAAATTCAAACTTTCCTAAAGTGACCACAACCGGTGCCTCTGCCCTAATTATGGATTGTCTTGTGTTGTCTCTGTTTGTCATTAAAAATAATGTATTTTATTAAAAGGCACAGCCTGCACACTAAAAGCGGGTATATTAATTCACAAATATCACTAAACAACAGCTAATTCTTATTATATATGTCTCAAATCAGACAGAAAACAGCATACAAAAACATAAGAAAACTATCAAATCACAACGGTCTCTAGCCGATGCTACAGAAATTTACCACCGCGGGACGTCATAACGATTGGCAACATGCGCAAGATCATATTTTGTTATTATTGTATCATCGTAGTTTTGTTTATCTAATCTAATTATGTTAGGTTACAGTAATTTTGTTTATCTAATCTAATTCTGTTAGGTTACAGTAGTTTTGATTATCTAATCTAAATTAGATACGTTTTTTTATCGTATCTAGTTCTGTTAGGTTACGGTAGTTCTGTTTATCTAATCCTATTAGGATTAGACATTAGGCCTAACGGGGATTTTATGCAGCTGGTGGATCCCCGTCTGACGGGTCTCTAGATTCAGCCAGTTTAGCCTTTTGGCTCGTCCCGTTCTATATTTTATAATTTCTTTAACCTTATTTTAGAGATAAAATTTGGGAATATTGCTTAGATTTGGACATAGATAAGGTATTTACCTCAGTTGAGGTATTCAAGTTTTTTGAAAAGTAGTTAATAGAGGTATGGGATTGTTTATAATACTTAGATGTCTGCACATTTTTATAACTTGCTCTTTGCAGTTTCTATGCTTAAATATTTTAGTGATCATTGGAAATCGCTTTTAATAAGTTAGTGAAGGTCCATATTTAGGTATATAATCTTTAATTAATTGTTTATTCAATTTTTTTACTTATTTTAGGTATTGGAACCCAAGATTGAGAGTATTTAACATTTGAAAGATCACTTCAACTTATGAACATGGATAATTTTATTAATTTAAATGAAATTTTGGAATGTATGGATATAACAATTGATACTACACCCACTCTAGGACGTAATTCTACATTAAAGCCAGATGTCCCCGAGTTTATTCCAAAGCAATTATTTAATCGAAACGGATTACACACTACAATGGGAAATATGTTATGGAACATAATATAATGTTAAATGAAGGTGCATCTGCTATTCAAAGTTATACTGATGCCGAAGAAGTCAGTCAAATCAATCATACAATGCCTGAATATTCTTCGAGTTCCACACAAACCTGTTTATTGGATAATACGGAAATAAATAAAGTAAGTATTATATGATTCATTTGTGTGGCAAGACCAGCAAAACCTGTACATATGTTTTCATACCTTCAACTCTACCCATTGTTTGTTACATTATTCTCACTTAGGGTAAACTCTCGAGTAAGAATATCTATTTAAAGTGTAATTAAAACCAAGGTCTACTTAGTATGGTATGCCGACACACAGCCAAGCGACTCTTCATCATTCTAATGTCATCACTGTGAAGCAACTTTATGATCCGCTATTATAATTATATGCAGAATTCTTTTAATGGAAATAAATTCTTCAATGGAAATTTCAGATTAATGATTCCCAGCAAATTTGATAGAGCTACAAATATTCTTATTTATCAGAAAAATTGAAATGTAATTATTTATGCCAAAAAGGCAATCTACGTTTCTGGATTCACATTGCCATATTGCGATCATGAAAAATTCGACCTCGAGATTTTGCCAGATCGTCAAGTTTTTAGGGTCCTTGCATCCATTTTGACCATTTTTTGCATACCGTCTGTAAACACGATAGAGTCAGACCAATGGAGCTGGAGTTATGTAATTTGGGATACGGCTATTATGGCAAAATCGTAAATCCGTATCAACTTTTGAAGCATGTAGGACTACCGGAGGTACCTGTTAACATACAGAATTTTCAAATTTTTTCAAGTAATCTAGTTGCTATCAATTTGAAACTTCGTAAACACATGAAAACCACTGAAAATCTTTTGGATATGAAATTTTAAGCACCAGAAATGGTATTTACATAAAAAAACTGTTCACATACAAATTTAGATTTCTAACTAAGATTTTCGATTGGGATCAATAAAAATCTTGAAAAACGTGTGTATACATGTAGTTTCAGCTTGATTATTGAACTAAAAATGAACAATAATGGTAAAAATTACAAAATCTGTGACAATTTAATAATATGCTAACAATATACATAAAAGTATCAAACTGCCAGATGGTTAAGTAATTGGATTGGTAATGCAAGGAATGACGGTTCTAACCCCCCAACTAGAAAATTAATTTTGTTTTTGTTAAAATCGATTTTAAATTTTATTTTAATTTGCATTTACACATTAAAATGGCGTACTAATTCAAAATTTTGTACATGCAACATTAGAATCTACTTAGAAATGTATTTTTAATTGTTTGTATTAAATACAAGGTGTTGGACATCACCTAGATTAATATTTGAAAGTGCAACTTAAAACGCTATTAAAATATGTATTAAAATGAAAAGTGAAATTCCTCAACAAACTTATTGTAATTTTTCTTTTAGAGTAGAATTAAATTATTAAACGACATGTATAATATGGAATCAAAAAATGTCAGTTTCTTTTTGCATGTATTTAGTTTTATTATGTAATTATATAAACCAGATTTTTTCTTTTGGTTTACAAACTTATTAATTTTTTTCCATTCTATTCCAATTACTGAACGTGTTCATTGATTTCTCACAATCATATATAAGTTCTTGTTTTACATAAGGATAAATTACCTCATGTGTGAAATTTATTTTATGCATTGCTTGGAATTCTTAACTGAAATGCTAGATATCATATTACTTGTTTATATGATGCATTTACCATAAGTACTAGCGATAAACAAACACTAATGAATAATGAATCTAATTGTCATAGTCACAAATATTTTGGCAATTATTATTTTTTTAAATGATTTCATAGGAAGATACAAAGTTCAAGTCATGTAAATGCAAAATGTATTTTGTTTTTTTTTTTGGATTTGTTGCAATTAAAATGTTTCGAACATATTTATGATAACATACAAAATGTCATTTTTCATACAGAAGTGTGACTTACAAGACATAGACTTGCTGTGCTGTACCATCATATCATTGTGAACTCTATGCTAGCAAGTAGTATAGTAAGAGTATCATATCTAAAATAAATTCAATTACTAATTTCATTATTTTATCTTGCTTACATTTAATACTAATTTATTACTGATTCTATTTCTAACTAAACACATGCTTCCTGTATAATTATGTAAGTTTGCTTATAATTTAGATAAAATAGATTGAAATCCTCTTGTGTAGTTATATGGATATATGGCAGAATATACTAAATGATTTTGTCTATCATCAATATTATACATCAACTGGTAATAATAGTGTCCATTTTAATGCCCATCTTTATAGGAGCAAAAAAAATTTATATTGCTGTTCTAGAGACATTGTATGTCGTCTTCTTAGGACCCTATGAAGTTATTTAGTTGAGACTGGAGAAACTTGATCTTGTAAAATTTATCTCCATTGAGTTTATTCAATACCATGACTTGAACTACTACAGTACATAATACAAATGTAGAATGAGTTTAGGCAAGTGAGTTTCAGGTGTGAATTCTGACCTATAAGTGCAATTATTATAGAATTAATCTAGACTCTACTCGCAACACACCAGGGAGCGCAATTAAAAATTAAATAAAATTATAAATTTCTTCCAAAACTCTTATATAGAGATATACTTTTGCTTACAAAGTGTAATCATTAAAATTAATGTAAATTCTAAACCACTGATTCAATTTTATAAAATAAAGCTTGTTTGGACTAGACACAAATGTAGGTATTTTAAATCACACAGTATATTTTTGACATCGTATTGGAAAAGTAGATTACATTTGCAAGAAAAACGTAAAAACTTCACGTTGATATCTTCGCTCTTTTAAAGTTAAGCGAATTGAAGATTTTTTTAACACTTTAATTGGCGACGTTTGGTTTTGCTGAGGCGAATTGGATAAACGTTGGTCTCATATTAAAGAGATTGTTGTTAATCGAATTAAGGACTAACAGTGATTTTTAATGTCTTATCACCCACGCTAGGGGGCGTTAAGAATAAAAAAATTTGATTTTCACACTTTTTCTTTAAAATTTTAATTGCAATGATATAGGTATTTATTATATCAAAATCAAAAAGTAAATTAAATTTGCCATAAAAGTGATGCAAGATTTATTTCAAAATTGTTGTTACTTTTAGAGTTATAGCGAAATTAAAGTTTAATTTTAACTTGGCTCACTCTGTAAAGTTCAAATAAAATCAGCAATCCGATTTGAAACCCAAAAATATTAGGTATTTAATACCTCGATAAATGTTCAAACTGCCTTCCGTCACATTCTAAACAGTCTTCCAATCTTGTTCGGATATATAAAACTGCTGCTTCGATTTCCACAGCTGGTAGTAGACGAATGCATCTCGGATTCTGTTTTCTTTGTCAAATCTTGTTGTCCGTGGAGTTTGGAATACAATGTCCTTCAAGCGACCGCATAAGTAGAAGTCGAGATAGGTCAAATCGGGTGACCTAGCCGTCCAAGGAAATAGGCTTCCCCTTACTATCCAGCGTTCTTGAAACTATTCATTAATGTGGTGTCGCACGTTAAGGGAATTCACCTAATGTCCAATGTCACATTTTCTAACAGGACTGGCAACTCATTTATTAAAAACTAAGAAGAGATTACCAGTTAGCGCACGATCAAAAAAATAAGGACCGATCATTTTGCCGCCTATAATGCCATACCACACGTTTACCCCCAGCGGCCTTGGTGCTGCACTTCTCACATCCAATATGGATTTTCAGTAGACCAACAATACATGTTTACACTACCATTCACTATTAAAGTAGCCTTGTCAGTCCATAGAATAAAATTCCTGTTTTCACGAATCATTCCAAACATTCATTCACAAAAATTTATTCTGTGATCAAAATCATCTTCGTTTAGGGCCTGGTGCAAAACTGTATGGTAGGGGTGTAGTCTGAAAATAAAAAATAACGCGCATATAGTAAACTGTGTGTCTATTAAAAATGATGTGCTAATGCAATTATTTTCCTGTGGTCTTTTAATGTTTCGAACGGTAGTTATATATAATAAAAAACCGCAGCCAAATTATCTGCCATAATGCTTTCTCACAGATGTAAATAAATAACTTCAAAGCCTGAATTTGAGTCATGTCAGTTTTTAAACACGATAATTCCCCATTTTTGATTTACACTTAGCGATCTTAAGAACCCCCAATACCCGACTTTCAAAAAAATCCGTTGATAAATTAAATAAACACGATAATCCCCCATTTTCGATCCGCCATTTTGAATTTTTTAATTTTGACAAATGATTTATTCTTAGGGATCTTAAAAACCCTCAATACTCGACTTTCAAAAAAATCGGTTGATAAAAAAAATGCACAATTCTGCTCCCTAAAAACGGTGCGCCACTGGTTATTATATATTTTTTTATTGTGAAATTATATAAAAAAAGTATTAGCTTGTTATTTTAATTTTAATTATGTAACTTTTTAAAATTTGAAGCTATGAATTTTTTTGGTTTTCTGATCCCATGAAAATGCCCCGCCACTGGTTTGATTTTGCTCATTAACGAACTTGACCTAGATTTTATGGCAAAGAATTTTGCTACCAAATTTCATATCGATACTTTAATGGTTCAAAAGACACAGTCACACGGACTCTAATTTGTTTTTTCTAAAAATATGTTTTTCTTGTCTAGGCCACAAAAACGATTACATAGCTTTCTCTTTATATGTACGTATATGAGAAAGCAATAATTATATAAAAGCAATTGAGGAATTATATTGCATTTAAAACATTAGTCCTATTAAATGTGGAATTCCACAAAGTAAGGTTAAAGAATATAGATTTCATTTCTAACGCTTTTAAAAACATTTTTTTACACTTATTAATTGTGAGGGGTTTAATTTTAGTATACATGACTGTCACCTTTGAATAAAATGTTTACGCACCGAGAGTTTTAAATTATAAAAATATGTATATCTGCTCATATCACTAGATTAGAGCAATCAAAGTGTAAATAATTATAATTCTTGTAAGATGACCAGTCAGAAAATATCAATCAAGATATTAGAAAGTGTAGTTGCAGTTCACAAATTATAAAACAACGGTTTGTGAAATTTTTATTATATTTTGTTTTCTAGTAGTTGTAACTATTAATCATGATTTATTCACAACTTTATCAGTTTATCTTTTCGATTTTGTATCGGTATTTTAATAAATTAGTCTTAATCATGTTACATTAAAATATAGGACAATAATCATTACGTCGGCGTAAGTACGAATAACAACGACTACGTCACGTAAGTAGTGGACCGCAAAGTATAATAAACCATTGTACAATTATGCAAATAAACAACAGTAATTGAGTAATTACAACAAAGATGACAGTGTAGTGTGCTTATTGGAACATAAGGTGGTCCATGAAATCCAGTGGCGTATCATAGAAACGGGGAAAGTAATATAATAGATTATATGAACGAATAAAGCGAAAACAAAGTCTGACCACGAGTAAATAGTCTACCAACGTAAAAGGAATTGAAAAGGAAAAGAGCGAAAGAAACACTGGAGGAGTTCTAAAAGTGGGAAACTGATCTATTAGCTTTTCAAAAAAGCAAAAAGGTAATGCGTTCGCTGGAAAGCCGAAACTATCAGATAGCTAATAATACTACGGAACCAGAACTCGAAACAAAAGAAATGGAGGAAATAATGAAGTTGCTCCTCACGAACAAATGGTTTGGGGTTTAATTTAGTATACATGACTTTCACCTTTGAATAAAATGTTTACGCACCGAGAGTTTCAAATTATAAAAACATGTATATCTGCTCATATCACTAGATTAGAGCAATCAAAGTGTAAATAATTATAATTCTTGTAAGACGATCAGTCAGCAAATATCAATCAAGATATTGGAAAGTGTAGTTGCAGTTCACAAATTATAAAACAACGGTTTGTGAAATTTTTATTATATTTTGTTTTGTAGTAGTTGTAACTATTAATCATGATTTATTCACAACTTTATCAGTTTATCTTTTCGATTTTGTATCGGTATTTTAATAAATTAGTCTTAATCATGTTACATTAAAATATAGGACAATAATCATTACGTCGGCGCAAGTACGAATAACAACGGCTACGTCACGTAAGTAGTGGACCGCAAAGTATAATAAACCATAGTACAATTATGCAAATAAACAACAGTAATTGAGTAATTACAACAAAGATGACAGTGTAGTGTGCTTATTGGAACGTAAGGTGGCCCATGAAATCCAGTGGCGTATCTTAGAAACGGCGAAAGTAATATAATAGATTATATGAACGAATAAAGCGAAAGCAATGTCTGGCCACGAGTAAATAGTCTACCAACGTAAAAGGAATTGAAAAGGAAAAGAGCGAAAGAAACACTGGAGGAGTTCTAAAAGTGGGAAACTGGTCTATTAGCTTTTCAAAAAAGCAAAAAGGTAATGCGTTCGCTGGAAAGCCGAAACTATCAGATAGCTAATAATACTACGGAACCAGAACTCGAAACAAAAGAAATGGAGGAAATAATGAAGTTGCTCCTCACGAACAAATGGTTTGGGGTGCATTTCTACGCATGGTTTATGACGACTGTCATTTATAATATGCGCAGTGAATGCCCAAAAATACCACGAGTTTTTAGAAACAAGCCTACTTCTAAGCACACAAGACTTACATGCTGATGGAAATTTTATCTTTCAACAGGATGGCGCTTCATGCCATACGGCTAAAAGTACAAAACAATGGTTGCGTGATCATTGGATTATCACAGTAGACTGGCCAGCAAACAGCCCAGATCTAAATGTGATCGAAACGGTATAGCATGAAATGAAAAAAATATTACACATAATCCTCAATGAACACTACCCAATTCACAATTTAGAATACCTGAATTCTGCAGAAAACTTGTCTCATCAATACCTGCACGAATTCAGGTCGTAATTAAAGCGAATGGGGACCTTATTAAAGTAACAATTATCACACGTTACGTTGTGACCTTTTAGACCATAAGTAAGATCTAGCACAACTCTTTTACTTTGATTTCTCTCTGGAGGTTCACCTTTTTTCCGGAGGTAAACTTGCATGTTATTTGTATAAGCAGTTACAGAATCGCATAAAGTCTTGACCCCGTATTTAGCAGGTTTATTCGTGATGTACTGTCTAAAAGGACAACGGCTCATAAAAGGTACCAGTTGCTCATCTACTGCTACATTTTCATGAACATTATAGAGCTTAGGTAGAATTGCATCCCATTCATCCCACAAGTCCCGTATGGGTGCTAATTTATCAGTTTGGCGTCGTTGTGGTCTAGTTTTTTTATCGTCAAAGCGATTATTCGTGCAATTAACTGAAATCGTTGCTTCATTATCATCGGATATATCAGAAATTGTAGATTCAATTGGATAAATTTGGGATTGATTTTGTTTTTCAGGTTGTTGCTGTATTATTATTTGATTCATCAGCAGGTATAGGTTCCACCTAGTTTATTTCTTCACGACTTTCTATTGGCAGTACGATCTGACCTTGAGAAGAATCAGCTATAATAATTTCATTTAATGGAACAGAATTTTGGAGGGATACCAAATTCCAGTCTTGGTTGGTTATTATATAAATTGTATTTCAACGTTTTTAACGACTTCAAGATTATTGATGGTATGGTTTGATGTCGTATTATTTGCTTCATGATTATCGGATATATCTAAAATTGTAGATTCTATTGGGTAAATTTCAGATTGATAGTGGTTTAATTCTCTACGACCTTCTAATTGCAGTACATTCTAATTTTGACAAGAATTAACTATATTAACTTTTTTTAATGGAACAGAATTTACCACTGCAGTGTTGCAGGAGAATTGAGTAATGATTTTGGTGTAACTGACGACGATGATACAGTTTTCTGTGGCGTATGTGGAAAATCCAAAACATTAGAAGGACCAGGCTGGTTAGGATATACGCATCTGCTAATATTTTGAGATAGCGTTTGCACTTCCGATTGGTTAGATGAATAAGGTATTGGAATAGCAGATCGTTTTAATGTTTTATCCGGTCCCAAAAAATCTTCTTCCAAAAAATGCTCATTACAAACGTATTTACATCTTAACTGTTCCGGTAAGAGTAATATCAAATTCGCATTGCCTGTAAAAGATCGACCGGCATTAGATTAAATCAAATTAAACAAATTTAGATAAAAACTGTATAGGAAACGAGATATTTGAACTATCATTAATTGACACACAAAGCACAAAACTGTACAATAAAACTTCTATTTTGGATCACATCAAACAAATTTAATTACAACATACCTACGTAGACTTTGTTCTGTAACGTAGTTTAAAGTAGTTATGTTAATTTTTAATTTGTAAGTGTGTGAATTTAAATTGGTAGATTTTATTCAGACACGGAAAAAACGGGTGGGAGTAACGGTTCGCATTGTGGGTCTGATCACTAAAAAGGCAAGTGCCTTGCGTATAATCGCGTTTGTGCCTAAAAAAGGACATTATCGACGATTTTGTCAGCAAATTTATGCCTGATATCGAGGAAAGCGAAAACCATTTCAATTCCGACTCCGAAAGTGGTAGTGAAAATGGTAAAGTTCTTTGGACAATAAGTACTACTAATGTGAATTCCATCGAGTGGTTCGAAACCATGGACATTGAGGGCATAACACTTAACTTCAAGGAAGGGAAATAAATCTTAATTCTATCTATCTATACAAAAAGTGAACAATCCGATTGTCAGGTCATAGCTATAACATTGCTTTGTAGACCAGACGGTATCTGTTTCAAAATGCGCGTTTGGATGTTTTCCATATAATCGATTTTTTGAATGGCTCCAAAATGATACTAGTAATAATAATTTCACTATGCGCGGGTCCAAAAACGTGTGTTCAACTCTTTATTAAACAAAACCGTAAAAAAATTTTTTTTCTTTGAACTACAATATTTCAAAAGCTATTCATTAGCAGGGAAAAGTTGAAAAGGAAAAAAGGTTGCGTAATTAAATTTTACATAAGATACAACTTATCTAGAATCGAATAATACATTCTAAGTTTTGCGAAAATAGCAAAAAACAACGACAAAATGTAAAAAACCATTTTTGAAATTTTTCTTCGAGTACTCATATAACATGTAAGGGCTTCGTACTCGGCTAAAACAAACTGTTTGGTATGATAAATCACCACACCAAATTTCATTAAAATCAGTTTTATAGTTTTTAAACAATCATTTTGCAATCTATATTTTGAAAAAAAAATTGCAATTTTTTAAAACTAAACAAAGCCTAACCCAAGACTTCTAGATGCTTGAAACATCTAAAGGAGCACTGAAACTTTTAAGTGCTATTTGAAAAATTGAAATCCATTAATTAGGAGACTTCTGGCAATTTTTGAAACATTTGTGTAAATTTTGGGCTTAATAACAAATAGAATAACTGCAAATTATATATGTATTGAAAATATTTGTTTAGAAGTTCCAAAATTTTATAAATATATATATATATATATATATATATATATATATATATATATATATATATATAGGTACCGGGTGATTTTTTAAAAACTATCCATCCGAGAAATCTCAAAAAGTATTGGACTATAAAAAAATTGCAAAAACACGTAAATTTTTATTTTTTGGGGGTCATCTTTTAAGCTATATATGAACGTGCGGCAACTCAGCCCCTCACCCCACGCACTCCAGCTTCAAAAAATTAAATGGAATCACCCCTTTTGTGACACATCATTGGATAGCTAAAATCGTCTTCAAAATAGTTCTGTATGAATTTTGTCGATACCAAAGTCATAATAAAATTGAACGTAAGTTTCAAGGCATAAAAAAAATTTACTTTCTTGATGCATGTCAAAGTGAAAGTAAACAAGTTACAACAAGCAAACAATTTGTCAAATTTCAACTGTGTAATGTTTAAGATTTTGTAATATAAAGCATAAAAATAACAAATTGCCGTTTTATCCTAGTAACTAAATACTTTTTGTAGGTCACAATATTTTTCTACATTTCGGTGTGTCCGCCGTTTTCTCCTGGAAACATTTTTGACTGAATTTTTCACAAACCCTGGAGGTATCTCTTGAACGCACTGTCTAATCATAGTTTCTAGGTGATCGACATCTCTAAATATGGGCATACTATTTGGTCATTTACAATGCCACACCAAACGTTACTTTTAAATCAATATTGATCACGACATTCAATTATGAAGTTAGGATTGTCTTGAAACCACCATCGACTGTTCTGGGAACTGACTACTCCATTAGAAGTGAACGTAACTACGTCGGTCCATAAAATATTGTAAGGAAATTTGCAGTCCTCGTATTTTTCCTTGGTACCAAAATGAAAAGAACCCCCGGATATCGAGATCTCTGTCATGTAGTGTTTATAAATTTAGGCTTGTAGGTTTAAATTGATTTTTGGTAAAATTTTACGTACACTTTCCAGGATGTCGCTCGTTAAAAATATTTGCCACAGTATTTCTATTTCTCTTGAAGGGAAAGCATGTTGCGAAACTACCTTTACGCTACTTTTAATTCTAACTTAAACTGAAAACGAACGTTTTGACAGCTCAAAACGCCATATTGTTGTCTTTAGTTTTCATTTTTTGTTTCCAGCGCCTACTATGAATGAATACATCGATGTATCGGGTTTCGCTTACCGTGTTTTCATATAATTTGCTGGTAGCAATATTATTACGTAACTGCCATTACAGATTCTGATTAGAGTGTAAAATGTGTTATTTATCATAATAAATCAAATTTATCCTTTTGAGAAATACGTTTAGCCGAAGTATTAAAAGAAACCAGCAAATTGTTAAATTGATGTCTGTAATAAAAAACATTACGTTGGTAAAATTTTTAATTCAACGCTAAGAAAACTCTTGTTTTAATATACCCCACCAAATTTGGATCGAGTTTTCTATGTAACTAGAAAAGCAAAAAAATATTTTTTTGCTTCAAAACAAAAGCTAAACGAACTTTGCACTAAACACGACTCATGATGGTGAATACATTTTTATAATTTAAAAAAATCCATTTTGTTATTAACTTAAATAGACTTGGCATGTTGATTTTTCTTAGATAAAGAATTTTACGTAGGTTACATCAAATCAAGATGAAAAATAATTGGTAAAATGTCAAAAAATGCTAAATATTCAAAATCATACTAAATCGTTGAAATTCAGTTAAAAGCATAAAATTAACAACTTCTTATGATAATTTTTTCCGAAATTTGGCCAATTTATGCGTTTTTTTCGATTTTTTTTTAAATGTAATTTTTACAGATGATGTCGGTTGTAAAACCAACTTACTATACTTAATTTTTGGTTTTATTTGAAGCAAAAATGGGTGTGATAATCAGATCTATGCTAAAACCGAGGTTAAAAAATTTACAGTGCGGACTTAAATGGTCACACTGTGATATATATATATATATATATATATATATATATATATATATATATATATATATATATATATATATATATATATAAGAAAGGACTTTCCATTAAATCTAATGAATACAATAAACTTGAAAATAAAAGCGATTATTAAATTAGAGTTAACGTTTCGATTTATTATTCTAAAATCATCGTCTGAACTTAACATATTAAGAATTAAAATTAAAACAATTATAAAACACATCAAAGTTGAAAATTATTGAACAATGACATTGTCAGTTTTAGAAGTATATCTATATTAAGAGTCTTGTAATTTAATGTGCTTTGAAAAATATAGAGTTCTTAATGCAGTTCGATAATTTCTAATAATAGAAATCTTTTTCAATTTATGTCGTTTTATGAAAAATGAATTGGAATTAATTTAGATCGTTTTAATCGAGTGATACCTAAATGTTCCAGCGTCGGACATTGAAATGACGTCGGGTTTTCCTGCTCAGCTATGTACATCGGAAAACCGACGTCATTTCAATGTCGACGCTTGAACATTTATACATCATTGAAAAGATCTAAATCATTATTCGTATTTAATAATTAAAAGATTATAATTGACCATAATTTCATTAAAGCAAAAATCTTTATTGTCAATTTAAATGACTTTTCATATTTTATGTAAACTGACATAAATATAAGCTGAATTTTGGAATTATTAATTTAATCTTTTCTGCACAATCAAGAGATGTGATACTAATTTTATGTTCAACTTTGATCGGTTTTTAATTGTTTTAATTACGTTTTTTCTTCACTATGTAATCAGACGATGATATTATAAATAATAAATCAAACTTAACTAATTATAATCGATTTATAATATATATTATATATATATATATATATATATATATATATATTTTTATTTTTATTATATATATTTATTAGTATATATATATTTATGATATATTTATATAATATTATTATCTATATATATAAATTTAATAATACTTGTATTTATTAACATTTTTCAATTGTTTTAGCTATTTTTGACATTAAATGATTTTCGATTTTAGATTAGTTGAATCATTTTAGTAGTAATATTTGATTAAGTCAAAACTTTGAAATTCCTTCCAAACTAATCTACTGAGATGAATAGCTTTTGAGATATTCTAGTTAAACCAGAAAAAAAGCAGAACTTTTCAAGTTTTATTAGACATTTTGTTTCATAAAAGTTGAGCAACGTTTTGGACCCTGCATATTGTGGAAATACGATTATGTACTTTAAAAGTTATACCATTTATGTTGAGCCATTAAAGTATTAAAATATATGGAAATAATCCAACCCAAAGACAAAAAGTCTACTGTGCAAAATAAAAAACGATTTTAGGAAAGAGATACTCACCAATTGAAAACCCAGACGAAAATTTTATTCCTGAACTTGTAGTCAGTAATTTATCGACTCGTCTAATTATAATTGAGTCAGGTTAAAATGTATGATACGATGAATTTCAAACACGTTCAGTCGATTTTACTTGACAGTAATTTGATATGGGAAAATAACGGTAGTTTGGTATCTTTTCAAGAAAAGTTTAATATCAATGATAATGTATTATTCGAGCTATTGAGGTGATTTAGACATATATCGCGAATGAAAAAGGAAAGGAAAACAACGCACTCATAGAAGCAAAAAGCAGTAAAAAGAGGAAAACTTTAGAAAAGAAGATAGAACATGTGGAAAACACCGAAAAAACTAGGAAACTTGGCTCAAAACAGACAAAAATGGGAGAACTGGTTAAACTGTGAATAACTGGTACCACAACAGGCAAAAGGGAAGTGAAGAAAGAAAGAAGGATAACCTGTATAGAAACTTTATAATAATAGCTTCAAAAATCTATACCTTTGTCATTTATTCTTTCATCAACAAACAACAATTTTTTCACAAAAAAAATTGTGATCGCTCTTTAGAGGTTTTAATGTATGTATTTATAATGTTTCCCTAACTGAAATTTGTACTGACCACAGTTCTTAATCCATTGTTTTGAGCGTTTTTCGTCCTTCACTGGAAATCTATGCATTACTAGATGTGGACTCTTTCTTCTACTTTTGCCACATTTATAATAAACACATTTATTTCCCGACATTATTGACCTCCTTTCGCGATTTATTATTAGATTATTATCGTATCTATTTTGAAAAAGTCGTTTTTAATTCCAGCACTTTATTACAATTATTCACTATTAACTCACAAATATTTAATAAATACTACTAAAACAACAAAGATGTGGTGTTGTTTCTATAAACCTACACTACATTGGGCCCTTTTATAGATTCATTATACAAAGAAAGTATATAATTAAACTTAAAATCTAGACACATAATCATTACCCTTGTGTAACAGCCCTGTATAATTCAATAAATGAAAAATGAATACAATGGTTAACACTTTCGTCGGGTGGTAGGAAACGGGGGTGTAAAAACCTAAAAGGGTCGGCAGCAGGTAGCGGGCAGCCTTGAGAGTAGCGTCTTAAAGAAGGGCTTTTTCAAGAAGTGCTATTTATTTATTGATTTGATATTTTTATACATTCTTAGTATTGTAGTCCGTAATAGATATTTATGTATTAAGGACATTATCAGAAGATTATGGCTCAAGGGAATGTTAAAAGCCCGACGCGAAGCAGAGGGCTTTTATATTCCTGAGAGCCATAATCTACAATTATGCCCGTGGTACATACAATGTTTTATTTTATTTTGCACCATGAAACTGGAATAAAATATTAAAAAGATTAAGTATTTTCGGCAAGTTTTTAAATGCAAATGCAGTGAAATAAAGTCGACAGTAGGCTAATTTGTTGTTACTAAGATACTGTGATATTGCTATTATATATCATGTCATGTGTTTGCTGTCAATCATGCTGCTTAGCATCAATGGCATTTCCGTGCTATAAAGACCACATTACGCCCGCATTTGGAGGCGTATAATACATATTTATGTATTAAGGGAATAATCAGAAGATTATGGCTCGAGGGAATGTTAAAAGCCCGACGCGAAGCAGAGGGCTTTTATATTCCTGAGAGCCATAATCTACAATTATGCCCGTGGTACATACAATGTTTTATTTTATTTTGCACCATGAAACTGGAATAAAATATTAAAAAGATTAAGTATTTTCGGCAAGTTTTTAAATGCAAATGCAGTGAAATAAAGTCGACAGTAGGCTAATTTGTTGTTACTAAGATACTGTGATATTGCTATTATATATCATGTCATGTGTTTGCTGTCAATCATGCTGCTTAGCATCAATGACATTTCCATGCTATAAAGACCACATTACGCCCGCATTTGGAGGCCTATAAAGAACATTATGGTGGCAAAATAAAATAAATTAATATAATCTAACTGTTTGTTTTGTGCATCCAACACAAGTGTTTTTTTTTCACACTTGTTTATATAAACAAAGATATTACGCAGGGGTGTTAAAAATTAGGAGTCTAAAAAAGTAAAAAAATTATCGCTTGTTTGTTTAAAACGTTTACATTCATTTAATATATATATATATATATATATATATATATATATATATATATATATATATATTTTCAAAATAGTTTACGTTTACAAAATATATTAACCTTAATTTTAAAATTATAAAGAAATATTTAGAAATTATAACTGTCCATTTCATTAAATTTATTGCTTTATGTTAGGGGGAATGATTTTAATTTTCTCCGAATATCAGTTGTTTACATGGACGGAATTCCTTTATTAATGCTTCTTCAAGATTAAACAAACACATCTTATAAAAAGAACGTATGTCGTTAACAAATATTTGCAACTTTATTGTTGAAGATAACTTTAAGAAAAGTTACTGATTTACAACCTAGAAATCTGTAATATGGATATAAACAGCGCCAGATATGTGAATTTAGTGTTTGCATCCAAAACTACCAACGTTTTGCATCCATATAAATATTTCCAAATTTAACGCAGTCATTAACTAACTAGAATGTATATAAACAAGGCTATTATCAAAAACTCATTATCATCATCATTTGTAGTAGGCTTCATTTTTAGTTGTTTTTGGTTAAGCTACACTTCCTGTATCATGAAATGTTTGAAGTAACCTTTCAAAAACCTTTTTATCGGGATGCACCCGCTCAGGAAATTTTTCTGAGTACACTCTTGAAGCAAGTAAACAATTTTCATAGTATTCACCAATGGTTAAAATCATATCAATTCGTTCTTGTTGTGAATAAACCATTATTAAATTGAAAATATTGCAACAACTTTCAACAGACTCGGAAAAAATAACATTAACAAATGCGTTACCGGCAATTCCACAGCACACTACAAAACTTACAAGATTAGTCACATTAACATTATTTGTTAATATGTAAATTACAAATATGTGAAATCTATCATGTACACATAGGATTGGTACCGAGCTTTCTACTTATTGGTAAAGAAAAATATTACTACATTAGCAAAAAGACATTAAGTAGGCATTTTGGGAGGATATTTCAATCTACAAATGATTTAGGAACTGACAAATTCTAAAAATTATTTTTTATATTTTATTAAAAATATTGAAAGGTTTAGGTATAGTAAACCCTTATAGTTAGTTGAATGGTAATTAAGTAAACTAAACGATAAGCGTATAAAATACAGGGTGTTCTATTTAAAATAAGCCGAATATTTGCGTATGAATGTTCTACTGATTAACTGAAAAAAATGAACACCCTGTAAGAGTAAATTTGTTGGAGTTAATTGTATTATAAGATATTTAATTTTTCCTAAAATCCTACATTTTCAGAAATATTGATATAACTTGAAACACTCTGTATGTAGGTATAGGGAACCCTTATGAATGTGCTACTTATTTTTTATGTAAAATTCGAAAATGCAATAATATACGGGGTGTGTCATTAAAAAAAAACATAACTTTGATATGCAACTTTTTTTGGATCACCCTGTATATTTAAAGATATTTTTAAAATGTTGCTCATATTGACTTACATAATATCACTGAACTAGAAATTAACGATTATATGCCGCTTCGCATGATGTTTCATAGTCAAACTTTGCAATAACATTTCTAATAAGTTGTTATTATGCTAACAAAAACTTGTTTCATATTATTAAAACTACGAAGGTTGACTAGAAATCAATAGAGCAATACCGCTCTGGGTTCGAACCTTTATATGTCCTCGCGTAACATACTATTTGGATAAGAACATTTAAGAGTATCTATTGATTTCTAGTCAACCTTCGTAGTTTTAATAATATGAAACAAGTTTTTGTTAGCATAATAACAATTTATTAGAAATGTTATTGCAAAGTTTGACTATGAAATGTCATGTGAAAATCGATAGAATTGAATCTAGATCAATCATTAAGTACATATGTCTAGAAGGGTAAAGAAATTTACAAAGATATGTTTAAAACACTTAGTAATGCTGTGAGTAAGCCATTCTTACATTTCTGCTTTTTTGTTGGAGAATGTTTGTACTGGATGAAATACTTCATTGTGATAACTTGCATATCTAATACATCAATAGATTTCTCTTGTAAATTTAGAAGCACAGCCAGTTGTAATTGTTATAGTTCATGATAATATGTTTTCTGAAGTCTACAACTCCTTTGAAACCATGAATAGTTGTTAAACTATTTTCTGGTTGAGGAAAATGACATCCTTCTGGCTTGTTCAAACAAGAAGTAGAGATTTCAACAGTTCTGCAATTAATACAAAAGTATAAATGTTAAGTAAAACAAAAGTAAATGTATGGTTTAAACAAATGCATTACTGACTCAGGTTGAGTGTCAACGTCATATAATTAGTAAGGGTATAAATCTAACTAGTACAAATATTTAAGCCAAATAAGTTCAAAGGAGATATATTTTTTTATTTTATACATTCACCGTATGGTTTAGTTGGCCAACTAAGTGATGCCCCTGCAAATATTTTTCTCTGAAATCGTCCGGTTTTGGTCAATTATTCAAACATTTTGGAGCAGGAAAATTGAATTTTCTGGACTAGTCATGACAGAAAACCAATTAAAATTTCAATTTTTATATTTAAGATTCAAGCTTGATTAATTGTTTCGGTCACCTCAGTAACCAGAGTAGTGGTGACGCTTCACCAATAAAATTCAGTTTAAATGCTATTGGGAGGGATACGGCGATTTTCTCCGATAATCGTAAAATAAGTTGAAAAATCGCAATTAAACCACAAAGAACCAAAAAGAAACTTACGAGAGCTACAAACAAGAACATTAACATTTACATTGATAGTATAACTTAAATTTAAGGTTTAACTTTAGCATTATAATTCTTATTGAAAAACCAACTATTTTTAAAAATGAAGAGAATACACTTTTTTCAAAACTCTACTTTATAAGATTTTCGAAAAGACCTCCACCTTGCGCAAGGCAGTAACCCAATCTGTGATAAACTTCAGTTCGGGTGTTTTCTAATATTTCTTGGGTGATACTGTTTAAAGAGTCTGTATTTTTGACACGAAGTTCGTCCAAATTGTTAGCACGCTTATGCCTGTCCCCATAAATTTGCTGGGATACGTATCCTCAAACAAAAAAGTCGTTCAACGCGATATCAGATGAGCGAGGAGGATATTTAATAGTACCTTTTCCACTAATAATACAGTTAGGGAACGTAGTTTCCAAAAACTGGTGAACTCTTATTGCAGTATGAGCAGGACAGCCATCTTCTTGATACCAAATGTCATCAAAATTTATATTGAGGCGTTCAACAGCTGGAACTATCTGGTTTCTCAACAGTTAAATATTTGTCCGCATTCAAGTTTCCGTTTATAAAAAATGGAGCAATTATGGAATTGCCTAAAATTCCTTCCCACACATTAACTTGTTGGGGGTATTGTGTCCGGTGAGGAATACTAATGTGTTCGTTTTCCCGAGAGTAACCAACAGCGACGGACTGATTATGATGGCCATATAAGGTAAAATAGTACTCGTCGGTAAATAAATTATTTTCAACAAATCTTTCGTTTTCATTAGCCCGATTCATCATATCTTCACAAAATTCCATACGCTTTTGATGATCTTCTGGAAAAATTTCTTGTGTAGTTTGCAAGTTATAGCAACGGTATTTATTCCTTTTCAAGACATTACGAATTGTTCTTGGTTCAATATTCATTTCTTCAGCAATTTTTGTACTATTGCACGGGAAATTAGTTTCTGCTAAACTACACACTGCAACTTCTTGAAGTTCGCGCTCTTCGTGAAGTTACGATCAGGATGCTCACCATCATTACCATCAATGCTACTGCATTTTCTACAATTTTTTAAACATCCACATTCTTCAAATTTACAAACAGTACGCACACAGTACATTCTGATGGAATTGGCCTGTTTTTAAAGGAAAAAGCAAACCTGCCCATTATTTCTTGTGCAGTGCTTCCTGAATAATATCACTTAATAATCTGTATTTTTTCTTCAGTGGAATGCATGTGTATTGTGTCGGACTTGCAAAACCACTGATTTTCAATTCTCGTTGACAGTAGCAATTAAATGTGTCATTGGTACTAACCTACTCAAAAGACGCATGTATGGCATCAACGCTTTTGGTTTGTTGTGTATTCTATCTCACTTAGCACGGGAACTGATTGTACTGTCTTTGTTTTACTTATTATAAGTCAGACCAGCGATAATACTTTTTCCATAGCTATATATATATATATATATATATATATATATATATATATATATATATATATATATACAGGACGACATAGAAAAAAGTACCATGCATAGCGCCACGCGACAGAGGACACTAAAATAAGAAAAAAAGTTCCTATAAACTTAGGTCCGCAACGCCTTTGTTTAAAAGATGGTGTTGAAGTTTAATTATTTTTTGTATACAGGGGCTTTTTATCACGCAGAATTCAAATATGACGTTAGTTCTTTTATTACTGATAGAAGGCGCCACATACAGGTTTCCATCTTGTTTGAATTGGTCTTAACTTTTTTGCCTTACACTGTATGTCATTTTCGACTGGCAACATTTGTTTTCCCATCTTTTCTGCTTCAGAAAGGTATACCTTATTGAAGTCGCTAGGACCAACGGTTTACGAGAAAAATGCATCCGATTCATGCAAATTTGACCGAGAAGCTCGGTCAAATTTCTCCAAAGCTCAACGTATCTATCGAGAATGATATCCTTTAGGACAGGTTTCTATTGTAATGAACATTTATTGACGTGCATAAGCGTTTGTATGAAGATGGGTGGTGAAGTTGTCTGCAAGAGTGGTCTTTATGCTTGATGGCAAGCTAGCTCACTTTTCTTGAGTGGTAAGGAAATTTTTTGAAAGGAGGTTTGAAAATAGGTGGATTTGTCGTGGGGGGCTTGTAATATGATTGCTGCTCTTCAGTAATAAAAGAAATAAGGTCATATTTGAATTCTGCGTGATAAAAAGCCCCTGTATACAAAATTTCGTCCGCTTATTACATCATTGTAAGAAGATATTAAGAAAAAAATAATTAAACTTCAACACCTTATATCTTTTAAACGAAGGCGTTGCGGATCTAAGTTCATAGGAACTTTTTTTCTTATTTTAGTGTCCTCTATCGCGTGGCACTATGCATGGCACTTTTCTATATCACCTGAATTATATATATATATATATATATATATATATATATATATATATATATATATATATATATATTGCACGATCGAGCATTTTGTTTATTTACAATATTTGTTTCCAAAACATTCCGTGTGTTCATTTTCCGCAAAGCACAATGAGCACCAACGAACTACAAACGTTGCGCACCAGTAATTTGGTTAACGATAGCTTCGCAACCCTCAAATAGATAACTCCTGAGTTTAATACAAAAAATGTTGCTGACACAATTAATAATAAAAAAAATTCAAAATGACAACTGAAAGCATGAAACACAAAACTGAATCTACAAGGGATGCTCCACATGACAACCATCCGTTTCTATGCACAAATTTATTTGTTTATGTAAAGATCGCCGAATGTTTGCAAAAAATTCCCCTATTGTTCCTAAATTCGTCGCAGGCATCCTGAATCGCGTGTTTCTATTGGTTGGGAATAAACCATTGATTTTAGATATCTCCAAACACAAAAATCGCAAGGATTTAAATCTGGAGACCTTGCTGGCCAAGCAACCGGACCGCCTCTTCCGAATTGTTATCTAAAAAAGTACGAACAGTTTTGCTCTAGTGAGTCGGACAACCATCATGTAAAAACCACAAGTTCCGCCGAATATTCAGATTAATATCATCTAATAAACCCGTTAAGTATTTTGTAGAAAGTTGAGACATTCTTCGCCGTTTAAACGATTGGGCAATTCTACAGGTCCAAGCAAATTATCACCAAGAACACCTATCCAGACATTAATGCTAAACCTTTCCTGATGTTTACTTCCCCTTATCGCACGAGGGTTTTCATCAACATAGGAGTAATAGTGTGCATTGTGCATATTAAAAATTCCATCTTTTGTAAAAACGGCTTCATCACAAAACAAAATATTAGAAAAAAAATCTTGGTCTTGATTCTCTTTATTTTGCATCCAATTGAGAAAATCAACACGAGCAGGAAAATCACCTGCTTGTAAGGCGTGGACTTTTTTATGAAATGAAAAGGATACAACCCTTCCTTATGTAGAATGTTCCACACGGAATATTTTGACACATTGGAATACATGGCAGCCAACCTTGTTACGCTTATTTCGGGATTATACTAAATTTCCATTAAAATATCCTGATATTCTTGCATTACATCAGCATGTCTTCCCGTTTCATTATCTTGAGAAATTACCGATCCTGTTTCCCTAATTCTTTGATGAAGAAGCGTAAATGCTTTACGAGCAGGATGTCTTCTACCTGGAAATTTATCTGCATATCTACGTGCTTCTTTAGAAAAGGAAGTTCAAAAGATAACAACAGTATACTACAGTTTAATAGTTCATCCATCACTATAGTCGCAATAATAGGACTGAGAGGCGAGCCCATGGGGGTACCAAAAATTTGTAGAAAGTACTGGTCGTTAAAAACGAAATAACTGTTACTACATATGAATCGTAGTAAGGCAATAAATGATTCTTTGTTTATATTAGAATGCAGAGAAATTAAATTTCTGAATATCAATAGCAACTGTTTTGAAACACCCTGTGTACGAAATTGCTTTTTAACATGTGTATCTTGTATGCAGGAAAATATTCTGATTCCAATTTGCTGTATCCTATGGTAAAGAACGTTAAACAGTAGTAGGTTCTCTTAATTTGATTTAATTTCGACCACAAAGTAACAATTTGTCAAAAACGAATTTGTGAACATTGTTTTTTTTTGTCGCATAACTTCGGAACGGTTCGGAATTTCGTCAGTTTAAAAATGTCATTTTGCTAAAGTTGAAGATGCCCAACTTTTCTCTCATTTAACAGAAACTCTTATCTCTTACCGTTTCCGAAATGCCGATAGTGGCCCCTTTTATGCAACAGGAAAATATTATAAAAATTTTTCAGAAATATTTAGTTATAAAGTTTTAAAAAACAAGTAAAGAAATCAGGAACGTATTTAAAATAACAAAGTTGATCATGGTTACTCGAATACGAAACGTTAGATTCCAATTTGCTGCAGGCTATGTTAAAGAACGTTAAAAAGCACCTGTAGAAGGTTCTCTTACTTTTTATTTAACGTCAACCACAATGTAATAATTTGACAAATACGAAATGGTGAAAATTGGTTTTTTGTCGCATAACTTCGGAACGGTTCGGAATTTCGTCAGTTTACTAAAGTCGAAAATGCCAGGAGGCGCTAACAAATAAACAAGGATGAGGATGGTGCCGATGTGTGACATCATCTATTTTAGATAATAAAAAAAAAACTACTGTAACCTAACATAATTAGATAAGATAAACAAAACTGCATTAAACTCACAAAAGTAGATTAGATAAACAAAACTACTGTAACCTAACAGAAAAAAAAATGCACGAGCCAGAAATCGAACCCGCACCAAAAGCGTGGAAGACGACTCCTACCACTACACCACCAGCGCTTACCGTTTCCGAAATCCCGATAATGGCCCTCCTTATCTTAGGCACAGTGTATTAAAAAAAAATTAAGTGCAGTGAAAAAATCAAAACAAAAACAAACATACCGTATATGTAGAGGTAATAGCATGTGCTAGCCAAAAAAATGATTCACAGAGGCAATAACATATTTTATTTTATTTTGCCACCATAATGTTCTTTATACGCCTCCAAATGCGGGCGTAATGTGGTCTTTATAGCACGGAAATGTCATTGATGCTAAGCAGCATGATTGACACCTAACACATGACATGATGTATAATAGCAATATCACAGTATCTTAGTAACAACAAATTAGCCTACTGTCGACTTTATTTCACTGCATTTGCATTTAAAAACTTGTTGAAAATACTGAACCTTTTTAAAATTTTGTTCCAGATCCATGGTGCAAAATAAAATAAAACATTGTATGTACCACGGGCATAATTGTAGATTATGGCTCTCAGGAATATAAAAGCCCTCCGCTTCGCGTCGGGCTTTTAACATTCCCTCGAGCCATAATCTTCTGATTATGCCTTTAATACATAAATATCCATTAAATCGTCAGCATTTATGTCACAATTATCATTATATTGATTAAAGTTTCTACACATTATAAGTATTGGAGATCTAGCAAAACTACAGTCAACCTTATTGTGCAGTAAGTTATGAAGGAATTTAATGGATATTATTATGCGCCAAGAGGGTAAAGATTCAACATTAAATCTGGATATCCGCAAGGTATTGTTATATCCTTGGGGAGGATATGTACCATCACTTACAACTGAAACAAATTTCAGAAATTCTTTGCACCTTTTCAATGTTTGAAATATGAACTTTATAAGTAGGATACCAAACTAGTGCAGCACATTCCGATGTACACCTAAATGAGACTTATATCACATAATTAATGTTGAACTGTGAAAATCTTCCTTACAATTACTGTAGATGAAACCATAGGACTTATAAGCTTAGGATACTATACCATTGATATGACCAATAAAATTTCCTGTCAAACGTATGCACAGAGGGCATTGTATCGCACTGAATGCAAACGTTATGCACAGAGGGCATTGTATTGCACTAAATACTGTTTCCTATAAATTTTCAACTATAAATCCATTATATAATGATTCCATCAATGTCAAAGGGGAATTTTCGTAGCCAATCATGTGCTGTAATAACATGATCTTCCTTTATTAAACCATCGTTTTTTGCTGGACTCAATTTTTCTTTAATACTCTCCACCTTTTGTAACTTATGACCTTCTTCTAGCTCTTCTTCTTCCACATTTTGTAACACCCCTTCCATTTCATTTCTTGACATTTTTTCGTGTACACTTTGTTGGTTAAATTATTCTTCCCCATATTCTGCTTCTTCTAATTTAATTTCTTTTAGTTCCTATGTTTATGCTGCCGTGTAATTAATTTTGGTTTTCGTTCCTTAATTGCTGGGGTAGCAAAAATTTAAGGCGGGCATTTTCCTATTTTTGATCTAAGGATTAACGTGGCAACATTGTTTTTTTATATTCCTCAATAGAGAAAAAAATCCTGTTTTCCTCGCCCTTTTTAGACAAAGGTAGTTTTAGAAAAGTTTTTCATTTTATAGCCCGGTCAAAATAGACATTGAAGGTTACAATAATTCGCATAAAGCTGAAAATTGGTACGAATGTTGGGAATATTGCGTGTAAAAATAGTATTTTGGCATTTTGAAAAAGCAGATAAACTTTTGGATGAATATATTTCTGATCGCTGTTGAGCCTTCCCAGGGTTTAAAAAATAAATGCTTTTTTCCGTTGGAGCTCTAGCAGTAAGTAATACCAATAAATCAACATCTTTACTAAAAACAATAGTTGTATTTGTTGAGTTGAATTGTTTTATTGCTGTTTCAATTATCAAGTAATTTGACAAAAATATTTTCAGTGGTAAATTTTTTTTTTAACATTGGAATGAACCGAGACTTATTGTGAGTATTTGCAAGACATTTTTTTTGGCTTGTCGGAACTTGCCCGTGCTCTAGTACGAGGACTTATTTTGGATGCACTGGTTTATTCTTCTTCGTGTTGTCTTTTAACTGCAGCAATAGTACTCTTTCGAGTGTACTTTTGATGACACTACACATGAATAATTGTTACAGATTTCTGTCTTTTAGGTATTCGGCAAATTCATCACCTCTTTCAACACTTGCATCAATCAACGTTTTCATGCCACAATCAACAGTAACAGTTTCACTTTCAGTCAAAGGTTTACTACCAATGAAGCAAAATTGCGACACAAACTTTGTTAGGAAATACTAGCAATAACCACGTGTTTTCACAACGAAGGAACGTTCAAGTATTTCGTTTAGGCCTTTGAAAAAGGAGCTGGTATACGTGCGTTACCACGCGTATAATTGAATAGCAGACAGAATGTTGCTCAAGGTTATACGGGCATGTAAAATGAGGGACTGGGTTTTTTTTATGTTTGTATTCTCAGAATTGTACAATTTGTACGTATAACTTACATAGACCAATATTTTTACTTGTACTACGGGTTCAGTGATGTATATAGGCGGCGTACTCGTGCATATTATAAAGAACACTTTTTCAACTCTTTGAATCGGTATATCTCAGAAACGGTGATTCTTAGGAAAAAAAGTGTAAGAACAATTTTTATAAACAATTGCATTATGTACAATTTTTGTCAGGCCTATTTTTATGATAAAACTTACCGTTTGGCTGAAAAATGCAAAAAATTCATGTGTGCGAACTTTGACCCTGAATACATTTTTTTGCAGATGTGGAATTGATGGGGACTTTTCACATTTCATTTATAATGGTGTTCTCAACATTCATATCAATTTTCAGCTTTATGCGAATTATTGTAAGCTTATCCCTTGAGCTACTTTGACCGTGCTGTTATAGTGTGTTATGTAGTTATCTTAATTACGATTACGTAACAATCTAAAGATATAATCTCAAAATAGAATTAAATTCTTTAGCCCAATCATCTTCCAATTTTTAGCATGATCAATTTTTTAATCAATGATTTTATGCTTATTATGAACTTTTACGAAATAAGTAATTTTTTATTAGGCAGTTTATAATTTTTTTTAGGAACGCCACTGTGTTTGTTCGCTCCATTGGCAAATGTGGAATCAGTTATTACCAACTTTGTGAGAATTTAATAAAATTCAAATGAATGTCATTTTAGGAAGGTTATATTATTGTTTAAATGTATAAGCAATGGTATATCGTTATATCACATTTTGATTAAAAATATTTGAGCTAATAAGTGAATAAAAGGAATTTGCTTTAATGGTGTTAATGTTATTTGTATTTTAAAGAAATTCATTAATTTGTGATGTTTGCCCATTCTAATTATTGTTTATTTTATGTTTTTTTACTGTAATTTAATACAATGGATAAAATGCTTAAATATACAAAGTGGACATCTCATGCAATATATAAAATATAATTTGTTTGTAGTATTGCATGTTAATGATAAAACGTCATCTTGATTTAAATTTCGTTGTACTAACGTGTATGTTTCTTTTTAGACCAATATGGACTCGGATGACTTAAAATTGATTGCAGTAAAACTTCTTGAAAATGAATATTTGCAAGAAAAGGTATGTATACATTTTTAAGCTTCTTAATTTTCAGTAAAATTGCATTTTTACGTTCCAACCATAGATATCTTACTTAATAAAAGTACGATATTTATGCTTCCAACCTACACATACGTATGTAGGTATAAGAGTTTATACAATCTACTTTTTTTTTCACTAACACTAAATCGACTTAGTAGCTCATTTTACAAAGACTTAGCAAATTTCACCAAGATCGGCCATGATGTCTGTGTGTGTGTGTGAATGTATATTAGTATCCTTGATAACTTCAGAACGACAGCATGGACCTACTCCAAATTTCATATTTAAGTTTGTTTTCATTTATCCTGGAGCTGGTTAGATTTTCGGAGAACTTCAGCAGCAGTGTGGTGAGGGGTTATTAGGATTAGTTTTTGGTTTTTATCAAATATTTCTGAAACAGCTGTATATTTCAAGATATAAAAATAACAACATATGGAACTTGAACATATTGATTAATTATGTTCTATGCAATTTTTTGATACGACACGTAATTTAGCCGCAACAAAATCCTATGGTAAAATTTAAGTTTTTTAATGTCGATAACGATTATTAAAAATAAATAGGCAACGTTATAAAAACAAAAAGTAGCCCTAACGGAAAACTCATTGATGACGTTAATAAATTTTTTAAAGCAAATACATTTATGTAATGAAATATAATTATACGTGAGCCAATAGTAAGGGCTAATGATCGAAGCAATCGATGCCCAAGAAAAAAAAAAAAATAATCCATGCCAGATGGATGTTTAAAACTTCATGTCAGATAGAGATTAATGACATCTAGATGCTAACTTGAAAAGAAAATTCTAAAGCCACCCACTTCTATAAAATTATCGATAATACAGTTTAAGCATTTTCTATCATATTTAATTAATTTTTAATGAAATTGGGCTTCGTACTAAAATACTTCATAAGGAAAGGTTATCTGAAATTAAATTATTTTTAAAAAGTATGTCTTCACATTTTCTAAATAAAACGTTGTTCAGATATCGAAAAAATTTGAACAAACACTTAAATTTCACGTTCTACACCTCGCATCAAAAAATTGCATAGAACATAATTAATCGATGTTTAAGATCTATATCTACGTATTTTTATATCTAAAATTTTATAAAAAACCAAAAACTGCCACTAATAAACCCCCCTCTCCGTCGCTGGATTTCTTCAAAAATTTAATCAGCTTCAGGAGAAATGAAATAAAGCTTAAATATAATGTGGATACTAGGATACAACCACACACACAAAACTTTGTCAAAGTTGTAAAATGATGTAATTAGTTGATTTAGTGACTGTGAAAAAAATTGTCATCATGGTTTAAAATGATTTATTGTGTCAATTAGTTAAGTCTTAAAGTGAATTTATTAAATAATAGACAACATTTTTCTTATTATTGCATCAAGTTTACACAAACATTTTTTATTAAATAATAAGGTAAATAATACTAAAATATTTTCTTATACCATTTGTAAATAAATGTTTTGTTTATTGTTAATTTTATACATTCGTTTTACCTAATAGTAGCTTTATTCGTTTTAGCCGACTTAGGGTGATGTATGTCAATGACATAATGGTAAACCATGTTCGTTTTAAAGCATCAATTTGTCTGCAGCTGTTTATGGGCTATTTGTTTCAAATGTGACACCAGGGTGTGTTTGCCTTGCCACAATGACCACATGCTATTGAAGTATGTGCTGTGTCAATGCCAGATCATAATAATAAAAAAGAGGATGGTTTATTCAGTAGCCAGACAATAAATGAGAAGTTAGTTTTTAATTAATTTTAACTTTTGTTATTGTATATTTGTATTGTACTCTTTTCTTAAATGAATATATTTGTTGCACCTAAGCAAATGTACAGTCAAGATAATTTGATCTTCTCAGTATCAGTGTTGTATAGAAGGGCATTAAAATATATTCATATATTCATCCCCTTGTAACTAAGAAGTCATTCACTAAATGGCCGTATTTATAGTTTCACAATGTTTTCGTGATATTAAGAACTACAGTAGATATTATTGTATTATCTAAAGGTGACCATGAAAACATTTCCATAAAACTGCCATAACGCAATCGTTTAGTTGCCCTAACTTGTGGTCTTACTATAAAAGTTTATGCAAAAGTTGTGGATGCAACTTGACTCTACCCCAACTCGGTGTATCCTAAACTGTCAAAAATACACCATCGGCCAATTACTAGAAACGGAAAATGAATTGTGTATAACTTTCTTGAATGTACGGATTGGTCATTCATAGATAATAATCTTATATCAGTGTTAGAAAAATTCTTGGTTTTTGTTTAGCTTTTGGTAACGGTTTTTATTTGGTTTGATGCCCATTTAAGAAATATGCATAATGCCCTTATTATTTTAAATAATAAGTACAAGAACTGTAATAGTGCAGACACACATATCCTATGTAACAACTATCGTAAATTTTATAAACATGAATTGCAAAAAGTCAAAATTCAAGCAAATAATAATTTTATAACATCCTCACAATCTAAAACTAAGGCTATTTTCCAGGTTATAAAACAAAAAATTAATGGCAAGGTACTCGGTCAAAATTTAACCAGTGGTCAATTTAACAAATATTTTGTACATATTGCGAATTTTTCGAATTTCATGAAATAACTTTTAATGAATTATGTGGCATTATTAATAACCTAAGAAATTCTAAGTGCAAAGATGCGTTTGATATTGTGAAATCTCTACGAGATGTTATTATCATTCCTTTAATCATTAATTGTTGCATACAGGACTCGATCTATCCAAATGAGTTAAAGATTGCCAAGGTTGTTCCTCTGCACAAAGGTGGAGATGTCGATAATATTAATAACTACAGACCATTGTCTTTTATGTCAATCTTTCCTAAAATATTTGAAATGATTCTAAAAAATCGAATAATGTTGTATTTCGAACAAAATGATTTTCTCTAATAGCCAATATGCTTTTCGAGAGGGCAAATCAACTTCTATCGCTATTTTAAGACTTATGGAGACAATATTAGAAAGCTTTGAAGCCAATGAATATTGTGTTACAAATTTCTTTGATTTAATAATTCAATGTGTTTGCCATGATAATTCTAAAGTCTGATTTTCAACATCAAATCAGGGGTATCTCGGGGATTTGTTCTTGGCCCTGTATTATTTTTAATTTATTTAAATGACATATCCCTATTAACAAATCATAATGAGTTAATTCTGTACGTTGACGATACAACCTTATTAAAAAGATGTAACAATTTTGACACTGATATTTTTATTGATACGATTGAAAAATGGTTTGTTGATAACAAACTCAATACGAATAACTCTAAATTTGAGAAAATGAAATTGAGATGTTTGAATTCTCCACAAGAGGTGTGAATTACTATGCCTAGTAAATTATCTTTTACTAATACTAAAGATATTTGAATTAAGCAATAATAAAAAATCAAAATTTAAATTTAATGGCATTATCTTCCCAACCTTGTTAAGTTTTTGTGTAGTAATGCAAATTTGTTTTAAATATAATGGGTATGTGAAAAACAACAAGAATATAAATTTCTGGTGTTATAATACACATGACTTCAAAATTCCAAAGGTATCTTTGATGGAGTTAATTTTTGCTCATACTAGTTTATTATATAACAATATATTTAAGGAATTGCTTGTTGATACACATAACTTCAACTTGTGTAGTGATAAGTTCTGGAAACAAGTCCTGTAATTATGGTTACTTCTATCTGACACTTCCTGGTTTTTGAATCTCAATTAGAGTCTGGAAGAGATACATGCAGGGGTATGAGCATAATTTTATATCTTTTAAAGAATTTTCTACAGTGATACCTCGAACCAACAGTTCAGATAATTCTTTTGAAGTCTTGACTCTTATAGCGTGTTAGTTTATTACCCCATAGTTTATTTTGGAGTGAAATCTTATTAAAAGGACGGATTTGGCAATATGTTCATAGCCTTACTAATAGATAAATACTTGAAACCAATATATTGCAGAATTTATCAACATGCGTTTCCCACTATACAGGGTGAATTCTTAATGGCATTTATAGACATACCGCCTGATTTTGTATCAAAAACTGAACAAAGAATTCTATATCCGTTTTCCTCGAGAACGTTTAGTTTTCGAAGAATTCTTAAAGTTTGGTAAACTTAGCAACACTGGTCCATCATACTAACCTGTATGTAAGCCGCCAGTGATTTACATAGTAACGCGCTCGATTTAATTGTTACCTTAAAAAGAACGCATATAGGTACACTAGACCTCTTTCATGGGAATGTTTCAATTTTAATGTGCTATTTGCATTTTTAAATCAATAATACATAACTCGTAAGAAAATATCAATTAGGTTTTAAGTGTTTTCATTACTTTACAATTACTTACAATTTTAGCAGCAGCATTAAAATTGCCACGACATTCCTCTAACATTAAATATATGTCTGCATACTAAGCATAACGCTAATTTGGAGAATCTAACAGAAAAATTAGTATCGAAACTCAAGAACAGTACAAAAAGATACGAAATTACGGAAAAAACACGAATAAACACAAATAACCAAAATTAAACTAAACTGAAGATAAAGACACTAAGACAATTCAACACAAAACTTTGATTAGCAAATTGTGACAGAAATGTCAGTAAAAGTCAAATTACTTGAAAAAAGTACGTAAAAGCCCCCGTTTCTTTTAAAATGTGAAAATTGTATTGCACATTGTTGCAACATTGTAGTAAAACTCAAGCATTGCAAAAACTGTATAAACTTCTGATGGAAATTCTAGGTAAACCAAAGGCATGATGATCACAATTACAGACTAGTGATTTTTTTTGTTGATTAAACTACAACAAAAATTATTATTTCATAAAAATATCGCACAATAAGCAATGCGGAATCCAATTTAAGACTGTCAATAACTTCTCATCTATGAGGTTAACAGCAAATTGGTATAAGACTTTATTGCTCCATTTCCTATGCAGAATCAGGTGGTATGACTATTATCCGCCATTTAGGATTCACCCTATATATTTATTATTATCGATCACAATTCTCAGCAATTTAACATTTTCTTTAGTCAGAACAAATTTGTTAGAGGAATAGGTAATTCTAATAAAAAAACACGTGATTTTATTTAAAACTGTCAAAATGTTTAATCTTTCTAATTCAAAGCTTTTCTTTAACATCAATAACCAAGCTGGTAGACTAGTGGTGACACGACGTGCTTAGCATTCGGGAGGTAATGGGTTAGATTCCCGTTACCGTCTACCTTGTATGAGGTTTTTTCAGGGGGTTTTCCTTATACACTTGTAGCGGCATGGTCACTGCGTATATGCACACCATGTGCGGCTACTTAGGCGAATGCTGGGGTAGTATTTTCCCCCTCAGAACCCTAACTCCATTCCTTCCGATCCTATCCTGATCACACCCATCCTTAATCCCACCATGCATACATACATAATGTATGTATGTATGCTGGGAATCCATGTTTGTGGCTGAAGGAGCTTGGAAAGCTCAAATAGCCCGCCCTCCCCCTAGGGGAGGGAATGAAATACGTGACCTTTCATTTTTCCTTTAACATCAATATATGTTCAATATTAATTGAATTGGTAATAAGTTCGTAAATATTTACATATTTACATACATTATGGCATGACGGAATGTTCAAAACCCGACGAAGGAGCTTTGAATTCCCCAAGAGCCATAATCGACTGTTATGTCCATGGTACATACAATGTTTTATTCTATTTTAGTTTCTAAAACTTTCAAACAAAATATTTAGTATTTCCGACAAGTTTGTGAGAGTTTTGCCGATGCAAATTTTAGTGTTGTGCAGATAGTTGGCTATATTGTAATAAATGTTCGATACTGAAGCTTGTTTGAATAATTAGTGCAAATCGTTGCTTAGCAATTTTTGATTACTCTGTGCCATAAAGGCCAATTTATGCCCTCATTTGAGTGCTTATCAACAAGATTATAATTCTAAAATAGAATAAAAAAGATTTAAAGGTGGTCGTTTGTATTTTAGGATATTTTTATAATTCTTTTATGATTATGCTTTAAAGATGTCGTAACATGCCACTTCTTAATTTTCAATAATAAAAAAGAAAGAAATATATTTCTTTAATGTATTAATTTTAGATCAACTTTTCTAGTTAAATGTAATACACATCAATTTTTTGCAGATAAAGGCTTTGGAGGAACAGTTAAAAGCGCAACAAGAAGAGACAAAGGAAAGTGATAGAAAGCAAATTAAGTTAGAAGTACTACTTGAAGAAATACAGTAAGTTATAACAATTCTTCTCTGCTATCTCTTATTGATAACCCCAAGGCATACTGAAGTTGCGTGTTTTTATAATTCACGCTTTTAAATTCTTGCATTTGCATTTTTTTTTTGATGTTTTTTATTTTAAACATTTATACATAAATTTTTTTATTTTACTTTTTATATTTAAGGAAATCACAAATTAAGTTAGAATGTGCTAATGATAGAAATCAACGAAGAATAAAATATTTGGAGTCTTCACTTATGGAGCAGTGCACTAAATTTTTGTCTTTAGAAATGCACAAGACTGCTAAGTATTGTTATCTGTTTGAATGATAAAGTAGTTTTGATCTAAATTTTACAGACATATAAGTAAATGTAATAATATGCTTGCGGACCTAAAATTGGCATTGCACTATTTAACACCAAGTAGTGCTCCATCTATTGAAGAATGCCAGAGAAGTATCCAGGAGTGGGAAACTCAATTGAGAATTGAGAGAAATTACTTACAAGCAGTTGAAGTAATATAATTGTGCAAGGTAAATTTGTCCTAATCTTTAATCACACTTTTCAGGAATATTCTAGATCTATATTCATTGCATTACAAAATGATGATACTCTGCCATATTTAAACCAACCTCATACACATACGGATATTAACGATTTGCGTGATATTTTGCATGACAATTATGTTCCCACGATTACATATTTTATTACAAAACAAAAACAACCACAACCTGGAACTTCTATGATGTTTCCCATTACATCGCCCGTGTGGTATGTTGCTTAAATTTGAAACATTCAGAATTGGTTTCATGTATATTTTAGGTACCCAAAATATCATCAACCACCCCAGTCACAATCTGTTGTAATACCCAGAGCTAACAATAACTCTATAATGGAAGGTATGTAGTTAACTAAAATGACAAAATACTAATTTGTTAAAATAGCATATTACATACCATGGTAGAGAAGAAAGCGAAGGAAAATAAGAAACCGAGGCAAAGCAAGTCTTCTCTACCGTGGTTTATATACCATTTTATTCACTACTAGCACAATTTTTGAAATCTTGAGCGATTTATGTCATAGTAATAATCTCATTATTAACCAGTAGGCAATATTTCATTATTTACCAAGGGAGAGAAAATCTAGTTCATGTTTCAAAAACAAGCCACAATGGTGTTTTAATGCTAGTAGTGAATAAATTGTATATTGTACATCATGAAAGAGAAATGAATGATTTTTCACGCGATGCAATTTGTACCCTGGGGACGAATCTGAAGGGGTACAGCACCAAGACAAAAATTGTATTTGTGTTAAGAGGTGTATACAAGGTGTCCTGTAATGAATTGTATACAGAACCATGGTAGAATCCTGACCTAAAATTATGAAGTTTTGCCAAATATGACCTTCGTAAAATGTTAATAATTATCAAGTTACAGGGTGTTAAAGTTGAAAATTATTAAATTGTTAATGGTTGTAACTTTTTAATACCCTGTATTTTTGTACTAAATTTAGTGGAAAGTTTTACTGACCTAAAGCACACCCAACCATAGAACAATAAGTTATATTGCTTTTGTCAGTGGCATACAACATGAATGATAAACCTTTTCACCCCTCCTAAATATTACGCCACTGTGCGAACATCAATTTCAGCTATAGTTCATTCGTGTAACTTATCCCGATGACGTCATGTATGCATTACATCACGAAATGACCGTCGTCTGTAATTTAAAGCAAAAATATGAGCAGTGATATCACCCTTTCTTTATTTGCTTATTTTTTGATTGAAGTTACGTACGCGCGCCGGTTTGTTTATTTCTTATTCGTTTTTCATTGCTTCTTGAGTTAATATTTTAAAAGGTCGGTTCTTTTCAGAACCACATTACTTTCTAGTGTTCATTTAAGGTAAAGATTAATTCGTTTTTACAGAAAGAGATAACATATATGTTTTCATTTGTAACACATCAACATGCCTCGTAGGTGAATTAATGTAGACGAATTGATCCATAACTTAGTGGATTACTTTAATAAAGAAAAACAGAACAACAGGCCCTTAACACCATTAACAGCAGTGCATGCAAGGGTTAGCGATGCTTTGAAAATTGACACCAAAACTATTTCTAATGCTTTACAACATCAAAATCAAGAAGAAAGCAAGGAAAATGAAAAACAAAAGACATTGATAAACGACAAAAAAGTGAAATCTGTACTACAATTTACAATATGTATATTGATCATGAACATGTTACATCAGATACGCTCTTAACAAAAATTAAAGAAAGAGCTATGGATTTATCTCATTAAAGAGGTATCGTTGAGTGTAAAAGGACTATAACGTTTTGTTGGACATTGTATTTTCTTTCAATCAAACAAACAATAGAAAAGCCCTGTGTGAAAAAACTTCAATAGCATCGATGAGGGTAAAATTTTTGAGAAGTTGAGAAGAACATTTATAATTTCTTATTTTTAAATGAATTCTTAACGCAAATAAATATTTTTCTCTAAAAACTTAATAATAATCTAATTAATAACATATATGTTATTGTACATTAACATTATATTTTATAACAATAAATTATCTTCAACGCAGTCATGCTTAAATGTGAATGGACAAATTGTCATAGGTTTTATTACATTATGGTGTAATAATGTACTGAATAAGTAAGAAACACTGGGTTAGTATTTAAAACGATACTTTGAACAAGTTTATAAAAAGTACTATAATTCAATTACATTAAATACACCAATAATTTTGAATTGCAGTATAACTATCTTCTACACACGCAAGTGTAAACACCGATGATTGAAATTATTCTTCCATATTTTGGAATTTGAATGTTTTCTCAAAGCATAATGATTAGTAGAATTCCTAAAAATTCAATCTTTATGAATAAATCAAATAAATAATCATTAACTCATAAATTTGCGTTATAGAATATATTGCCATTATAGGTCGGACAAGAAGCGCAGTGTTCGGGCCCGGTGATATTTACTCAAGGCGACCTTAGCATCTAATACTTTGATCTTTACATCGTTTATATGCACCCAATGCTGTCAAAGATTTAGAACCGCCACTTTTATGTAGAGAACTATTGGAACAATTACTTCCGTTCTTTGGAAGAGTTCATTGGTCTTACCAGACCAAAATTCATCTGCTACATTATTATAGTGTAAGTTTTATTGAAAATAATATGCTTTTACGTGCGTACATCTACAATACATAAATAAAACTTTTGTCTTTTATTTACAAACAACATTATGACATGTACATTTGACATTTACGTTAAGTTGGTATCAAAACTGTTCATACAAGAAAACGAAATTTGTTATTGATGTTATCCTTGTTAGTTACTTGAGTTAATAAGAGACATACAAAACGACACTCTTTGAATAATACGTTAGCTAATAATGTATACATTGTATTCAATATGCACAAAAGGATAGTCATACACAAGTGCGCGTTTGATTCATCGATCAATCGGGATAAGTTAAACAAATGAACTATATAAATTCATATTTTCCAATGTCTTGTATGTAAAATATGTACTCATGAAGTGGATAATTATCGAGATATTAACCATTAGGAGGTAAAAACAGTAATTACAAATTAACGATCGTTGTACATCTAGGTGGTTTGTATCAATTAGGTACCGTAAAGCGGGGTGACTGATCGACCGTGTTTGTTTTCAAATTTTCAGGTTAAGTAATTCTAACGGTTCATAGATGGTGGCACATGTAGGCATGCAATATTACTTGCCTGATTAGCCATGTCTATTCTTATAGTATTTGTCTATGGCAAGTAAATGTCAGGTGGTTCAAATGCGGGTATTTAGAGAAGCCGCAGAAAATTAAGGCGCGTTGCTCTTATGTTTATTTTTATTTTTTTTGTAATTTAGCGCATCGTCGTTGAAAGGTACATGTCTAGGGAGCACATTTGTGGTAAATAATCCTAGAAAGAGTACTCAGGAAAATGTGAGGTTAAGATTTTGTTTAGCGGGGTGACTTTGATCATAGTTTAGGCAAGGAAAGATCAAAGTTCATAATGTTTATAACGTAAGGGTATGGCTAGGGTTTGGCGAACGGGTTTATAGTTTGAAAGGTTTTTAGAATCTATCTTAAAAGTTGTAAAAAAAATTTTTTTACAGAAAATGCCACGTGTGTACAAACGTCCGCTCGCCTCACGCCAATATAAGAACTCTTCCAATGAAACATTGAAAAATGCATTGCAAGCAGTAGTTGATGGTAGAATGGGAATAAGGCAAGCGTTAAGAGAATTCAAAGTTCCATACGCTCAACGACAAATATCATGGCAGACATGGGTCACAACATGGTGGCCAGACAGTGTTCTCAAGAGCCGAAGAAAATGCTTTTGTAAATGTGATAACGAAAAGTTCTGACAAATATCATGGCAGACATGGGTCACAACATGGTGGCCAGACAGTGTTCTCAAGAGCCGAAGAAAATGCTTTTGTAAATGTGATAACGAAAAGTTCTAACTGGGGCTTTCCCCTGGATAAAAAAGACCTTCAAATTTTTGTTAAAAGCTGTCTAGACAAGAAAGACCCAGTGGAACGCCGTTTTGTGAATAACTTACCTGGAGATGATTGGGTTAGTTTATTCCTCAAAAGGCACAAAAATGCTTTGTCTCTGCGCTGGGCAGCCAATATAAAAAGATCTAGAGCCGCACTGACAAGAGATATTATTGAAAATCATTTTGCAAACTTAAAAGAAGTGCTTCGCGGAGTTCCTTCAAGTCATGTATTCAATTATGTTGAGAGCAACCGCTCTGATGACCCTGGCAAAGTCAAGTCTATTTTTCGAAGAGGTGTAAAATACCCTGGAAGGGTGGTCAATTTTTCAAAAAGTGCCAGTTCTATAATGATGTGTGGTTCAACTAGTGGAATTTTATTGCCACCATTTATTATTTATAAAGGTGAACACTTGTGGAACACATGAATGGAAGTTGGACCAAAAGGGAAACCTTGCTGTTCTGAGCCTTGCTGTAGTGGTGACACGCGTTATTCGAGAACCCAGCATGGATGGATTGATGGCGAAACTTTGGCCGATTGGTTTGATTCTTCTTTCCTACCGCATGATAGACGTCTTGAAGGAAGAAAAGTACTGAAGAGGAAAATAATGTGTCCTTTGTTTGCTTACCTCCTCATAGCACACATCTATTACAACCTCCCTACGTTGCTTTTTTTAGGCCATTGAAAATGGCATGGCGAAAAGTACTCTTTAAGTGGAAAGTTGAAAATCCAAAAGGAGGCATTGTGCCAAAGGAGATTTTTCCAAAGCTATTAAAACAGACCATGGAAAATTTGAATGATGTTGTAAAAAAAGATGATCCCGGTGTCTCCTCTGCTATTAAAAGGGACTTCATCACGGGATTTGCAGCAACTGGTACAAAAATGCTTTCAAGCCTGAGAACCATCATACTAGTTTTTATCAAAAAAAATTTTATTATATAGGATGCAAATTATTTAATACTGTAAACGACGATATCAAACAATCACAAAACATAACTATATTTAAAAAGAAAGTAAAGACACTTTTACTGTCTAAAAATCCATACACAATTGATGAATTTTGTACAACTTAGTGTTTTAGCTTGTTATTTTATGACTATAATTTGTAACTTATGATTGAAATGTAATTATGTTCTCCTTCTCTGACATTATCTCATTTTGCGATAACTTTGTTACCACAACTTGAGAAATAAACTATTATTATTATTATTATTATTATTATTATTATTATTCTGCTGAACCTCAACAGAGTCCTAAAACAAATTCCAGATAAAGACATTGACGCTCATGAAATGGTCATAGAAACCTTGCCTGATTTTGTTAATAAGCAGAGACAAAGTGGACAGAGCTGGTTACAAAATAAGAAAAAAAAGAAACTTAATGTTGAACCTGGCAAAAGTATAACATGTCAGCTTTTCTAAAGATGAGGTGTTTTAGAAGAAGTGAACCTGGAGTCAGGCATGTCGGTTGAATCCCAGTTGCCGGGATATATAAGTGTAACTGATGAACCTAAGAAAGTAGGTACGGAAAACAGACCTTAATATAAATTCAACACGTTAGTAGGTATTAAGGAGTATTAGTGCATGTTGCGCGTTATTTTTTATATTCCGTTTTGTTGGGTTTTCTTAAATCTTTTCATTTAATCACTAAAAATAAGTTAAACTTAAGTTAGTTTATGAAAATGTATGTTTTGGCTAAGTTTTGTAATAAACAATAAAATACAAACGTTTTCACACTTATCAGTTTCACCCCAGAAAAAAATTAGGTGAGATCAGTTATTGGGGCCATATGAATTACCACCAAACTTAAATGGTGCTTCATATCTGAACTTCCTGCAAACTGAACTTTTTGATGAAATGGAAACATGACCCTTATACATAAGACAGAATTTATGGTATATTCAGGACGGAGCTCCAGCTCACTATTCCCGTGAAGTCCGCAATTATTTAAATTTGCAGTTTCTTCATCATTGGATTGGAAGGGGAACTAAATTTCGATGGCCAGCTCGTAACCCTGCTTTCAATCCTATGGATTATTACTTGTGGGGACATACGAAGACTTAGTTTATTCCAATGACGATTAACCACTAGACCTACTTTTTTACGATTGTATATGTCCCAAAATAATCACAAACTGCCAGAAGATGGCTCCCACTATAGTTGACATCTTATTTTACTTAAAATTCTTATCATTTTTGGGATTTTTAATGGTGTATTTGTAAATTAATGTAATACAATCTAAATATTTCGATAACACTTACAGTTATCTTCGTTAGTAATAATATTATCTATTAAAATTGTTAAAAGACGTTGAAACAATTTTGTGAAATTTGAAAAGTTCCAATTTCACAAAAGTGTTATCGAAACGTTTAGATTGTATCACATTAATATACAAATATACCATTAAAAAGCTCAAAAAAGATGTGTTTTAATGTGTGTAATAATGGTGAAAGTTTAGATTTTCATATGTTATTTTACTGATTATTATTGCAGTGTTTTTTCGAAGGTTTAGGTTATTATTTGTTGTTTGTAGTGATAATAAGTATAACTTTACTTTTATAATGGTGAGGCAGTGCGTAGTATGTAGAAAAATGAACTGTTTAAGTCGTAACCTCACATTCATCGGTAAGTAAACAAACCATAGAAGTAACATTAATTATTTGCAAAGACCCCTAGAAAATTCATATTTTGTGTGCTTATTAACCTAAAGCACAAATACTGTTTATCATTTTACTACAACTTTTTAATAAAAAAGTACATGAATATAATGAAGCTATGTTATGGTGGAGCAATACAACTCATTATAAAATGATAAGGAATGCTGGGTCTATTCTTGGTTAATCATCATTGGTTTATTCTCAAAGAATTAATGATCGACAGGAATTATGGCAACAGATACAAAATGCCACACAGTTTATTAGACAATCTTTTACAAAAAGAATAAGGAAATGTATTGATGTTGGTGGAGCGCATTTTGAAAATTTATTAAAGTAATTGTGTAATATTATTGTGTAATTAAATTTATTTTGTTACTGCAAAGACTGTATTATTCCAAGATAATTAATCAAATACATAAAATTTAACACTGCCTTCAACATGCCTTCAACATTTTACTAAAGGTCGTGTTTGTTAAATCATCATAATTTTAGGTCAGGGTTGCTCTGTTTAAGATTCATTATTTTCACATTAAAATTGAGCTCTCTTATTAGGAATCCAGAATAATAAAATAATAATAAAGCATGGTTTTGGTTTTTACTACCAAATGTACTGTGGATAGGCAGAAAAATAAGTTAAAATTACTGTTTTACCTCTTTAATGGTTAGTAGCTCAATAATTATCCATTTTATGGGTTCTTAACAAGATTACATATTTTACATACAAGGAAAGTACGAATAATTTATATTTGTAATTGATACTGTGGCATACATAATATTAGGTGGGGTGAAGGGGTTTATCTCTCATTTTGTACACCACTGGCAAGAGTGATTTAATATATTGTTCTATGGTTGAGTGCGCCTTATTCAATTAAAACTTTCCACTAAATTTACTCCAGAAATACAGGGTATTAAAAAAGGTAGAGCCATTAACAATTTAATAATTTTCAGCTTTAACGCCCTGTAATTTTCGACATTTTACTACGGTCATATTTAGCAAATCGTCATAATTTTAGGTCAGTATTCTACCATGGTTCTGTGTACTATGAATTGTGGGACACCCTGTATACTATTTTTGGCACTTGCGCAAACGTTTACCTAGCTTTTAACAGATTTAAAAGTGTTCATATATGTATCATGGCAATGGGTTTAATTTTTTGCTTTATAATAAATGTCTATGAGGGTTTTTATTATTCATGTTTAATTAATTTTTTAAGTTTCAATTTATAAAGCAAGTTTTCTTTATTTGTAACGAGCGACACAGTCTTATGGCTAATGTATCTCTGACTCCAAATTGTTGCTCTGACCGAGAAAATTGATTTGTTACTTAAACAAATAAAATTCAGGATTTAGAGAAAAAACCTCAACTTTTATTATATCAATTTCGTTTTAATTTCTTTTTGTTTTATAACTATTTACCGGAAGATATCAATTTTACCAATAAGCTATATGTGGCTTGTCCCTATGTTTGTGTGAAGTGTGGCAACGTCAGATTGCTGGGATAAAAATACTCCAATATCAATTGTGATATTGACATGACTATTTTGCATTCGAAATCACCTATCCATAGCTAATATGTGAGGTATCACAAAGTGAAAATGATAATTTCTGGTTTGCTAGTTTATCAATACTAAATTAAACTATATTATTTAATGAATATATTAATTAAATCTATATTAATAATCTACCGGGTTATTTGACACCAGAAAATAACTACATATCTGTAAAATTTATTGGAGTTCAAATTAATCCTAAATTACAATTTAATGCACACATTGAGTACATTCAATCTAAGTTAAGAAAAAAATATATTATCTTACAGAGGTTAACAGACAGTGCAACGTGTGATGTATTAAGAAAAGTGTACTATGGGTTATGCGATATCCTGTTGTCTCATGAAATTTTGGTTTTTCTGCTAGTAAAAATTTGTTTAAGACCCAACAGAAAGCAATAAGAAAATCGCTGGTCTTGGATGCAAATATAACTGTAGGTCAGTTTTTATTTGTTTAAAAGTTCTTACATTGCCATGTATATTTATTTAATCTTGTTTGAGATATGCTAAAGCAAATCTACAAAATTATGATTATAATACACGTAATAAAGACAATGTTCATCTTCCTCTACAGAGTTTAAATATGACACAAAATGGTCCAAAGTACAAGTCTTTAATATTACTATTTGCCATGGTCAGTTAGATTATTAACAAGTACATCATTTAATAATTTTGTTACACATTCATTCCACTTAGAGAATCTTTCAATTTTGATTTTAGTACATTAGATTTAAGTGAATTATGATGACAGCAGGTCATTTAAATTATCTAAACATAATAAAATTATTATTAATAATAATTAAATGTTACAACTTTTTATAGTGAAGTACAAAGAATTATGCTGTTGGCAATAAGATACTTCTTGACAGGTTATTTATTAATGGTACAACTAAAAATGCATAGAGTGTGGGTATAACCCAATCAGAAGTGGTCTTTTTTTTTGAACTGCAGAGCTTTGGGTATGAACAAGGTGACACGTTGATTTCATTCTATAGCAAAAACACTAGGCATAAATTAGGGATAAATAAAAATATGACTTCATTTTTTATTAAATTAAGGCTGCCACATTTAACCATTTTTGTCACAAATATTTTATTTGTGTATTTGTGAAAAATTTGTCAAATGTTTCACTTGTCATATGGATTATATGACAGTTCCGTACATTTTTAAAATTATTATTTTGCAGTAAGTTTAATTAATTTTTGTTGATTAACAGAACATTATTTTAGATTAAACCTTGACGTAGTGTTCAAGCTACTAAAAAGCCTGATTTTGCAGGTTCGTGATTAGCACTCACTAATGGAATAAGTTTCTGATAATACAGTATGACCTCTTTAATCTGAACTAATAATTGCATGGGGTGGTTTAGATTATCGAAATATTAGTAAAATGGAACATTATTTTATTTCCAAATGAACACATAACAATAATGCAAAGTTTACCATATATTTTTCTTACATAAATGAAAACAATACATACTAGGTACATAAGAATACATTTTCAAGTTTAAAACAAATTAATATGAAAACAATAAGAAATTCTCAATGAATACATGAAAATATATACTATCCTCTCCACCACAGAATAAACTGCGTCATCAGTTACAATAGTAATAATCTATTTTTTTTATTTGCCCCCTACATTTTGGGAGTTATTTTTACAAAGTTGGTATCATATTTTTCACTAATGTCAAATTTGATTAATTTATTTTCACATGATTGATATGTTGCCTTTTTTTTAAGTATTATTATAAAGAGATCTGTGGTTACTATTTAACACCATCATACTTTTGGTGTAATAATAAAACACCCCAAATCTAGGGGGCAAATAAAAAAAAATAGGTTATACCACTGCCAAATCATTATGGGCTGGGGCACCGTCTTTTTGAAAAAAAATATTTAGAGTATGTTTTTCAGGAATGTCTATATTTATATTTTTGAAAAGCTAAGAAAGAACTGCAGCTGATGGTTGCCAAGCCAACTATGATTCCCATCTTAAAAAATGCTTTACAGTTTACATTATCACTAAAAAACCGCACCCCCTAGAAAAATTCTAAGCACTCCACTGCACTGCTCAGCACTTCGCAATATGTAAGTACCGTTGACGAAATATATTAGTATAATAGTATTAAGTGAGGTATAAGACTTTGAAATATTGTAGAAATATTATCGTTTTGGCTATCAATTTAAAACAAAGATACTAAATTTTTGATTTTGCCATGAAATCTAGGTCAATAAAGTAGTGTGTGAATGTAAAAACTGCAAACTTCTATCATTGATAATAACAAAGATATTATGCAGTACAGTCTTGAATTAGCAGAAACCTGGTCCCTTTCGGTGTGCATTAAAGTTCGGTTTACTGGATAATGTTAAAAAACGAAATTTTTAGAGTAACTTTAATTTTAGAAATAAATAAACCTCAAAATAAATACCTACATATTCTACTGTGCTTAGAAAAAATTAAATTATTTTTTAGAAAAATAGTTTGTAATTGCGGTTGATTTTTTCGCACCCATTTCCTTTTTATTTGCCTCTTCTCTTATTTTTAGGTGCAATAAAAATTTATGAGATGGTTCATCATTTTTACATGCCCATCTTAAACAAACGTTAAAACTATCAACAGCTTCTTTATTTTTTATAAAACGTATCGTCATTTTCTTCTTCATAAGCTTGCGAATAAATAAATACATAATTCACACCATTTTTTTTTTCAAAAACGTTATGTAGTCTAGATTTGTTTATGTTCTATTATACTCATATATTTGCATTAAAGGGCACAAATTATAAATAACTTCAAATAATTATTGAACACAGACAAAAGCAACATAACAAAATTCCAGATCCAGAGTGGAGTGGTGCAGCTGATTTCTTTTGAATAGAATAAAATGTAACTACAAACAAGATGCTGCGCAAAAAAGAATCCTTTGTACTTTTTCATCTTCACTCATTTATGTTTTAAAATGGACGATTCGAGATGTAAGTGTACAAAAATCATGCTGGTATTTCAAGTCGTTCCGCAGACATTCACAATACTCAACAAATTTTTCACAATTTAGATGGTTGACTCTTGAAAATTGTAAACATTTGGAATAGGCAATTTTAGATAAAACGATACACTTCGTCCCAGCAGAGATTACCATACTTCCCACATACTTTTGGACACCCTGTACTTATATGCTTTGACTAGTTATGTATGTGTGTTACACCCTAATTGACTTAGTTGAGTTGATCGTCCTATTTCCACAGTTATTGCTTTTATAGCACGGCGTTTCGGAAGCGGAGTCTGCTTCCGTCATCAGGCTTAGTACTGAGAAGGACTGTTTTCGCATTTGAGTCGAATTCATGTGATATGATTTTTCTCAAGCTCTTGACTATTCTCAGGTTCGAACTTGGTACCTTTCTCTTACAAGTCTGGCACCTTTACCGCTGAGCCACTGAGTAATCCAATATATATTTTTAGAACTTATATATCTTAGACTTTTTCGCTTTTGCACTTAAGTTCTTCGCGCATTATTGGAATCCATATGGGTTTCATTTCCACACTAGTTTAGCTTATTGGATTTTCTACTAGTGCGATGTATGTGGCTTCTTCGAGTTTCGGGCGAGTTATATTCTCGTCCTTTGCCACTATCTGTATGTTATCCCATTGAATGCGGTTGTCTTTATTCCAGACATGCTCGGCGATTCTTGATCTTTATGTTTCGCCCTTACGGACGTTGTTCTTGTGTTCCTGAGTTCTCACTTTGAGTGGTCTACTGTTCTCTCCTATGTATGCTCTACCGCATTCGCATGGTAGATTTCTTCTTGGAATTGTTGCCAAACTACGAAGGTATCGTCCACGTATCTAAGCCACATCCTTGGTTTTTCAAAGTCGTCTATATATATATATATATATATATATATATATATATATATATATATATATATATATATATATATATATATATATGTATTGCTCACTATGGGTGATAGTGGGAACCCATTGCCATTCCAAACTCTTGTTGGTAGAATTTGTCTTCTACTTGGAAATATGTAGTATATTGTCAGAAGTTCCATTATTGTGTTTACCGAGAGTTGCGTGCGTTCGTCTAACGTTTCATCATTTTCCAGCCTGTCCCTTATGATAGTTTGTGCCTTAGTTGTGAATAGGCTCACGATGTCGAAGCTTACCAGTATTTCTTCGTGGTTTGGTTGGAAGTTTCTGATGGTTTCCCGATAAGGGTGTAATGATACCTAGCAGATAGTGTACTTATCCTTTATCGGGGAAAACCGAGTCTGTGGTCAAGAATACGCAACACTTGGAAACCATCAGAAACTTCCAACCAAACCACGAAGAAATACTGGTAAACTTCGACATCGTGAGCCTATTTACAAATCTTCCCACAGATAAGGCACTAACCATCATAAGGGACAGGCTGGAAAAGTATGAAACATTAGACACGCTGGAAAAGTATGAAACATTAGACAGGCGTACGCAGCTCTCGGTAAACCCAATAATGGAACTTCTGACAATACGCATTAGAACTAGCAGAAGACAAATTCTACCAACAAGAGTTTAGGATGGCGATGTCACCCATAGTGAGCAATATATACACGGAAGACTTTGATGACCAAGCGATATCCGAATTCACGGAAAAATCAAGCATGTGGCTTAGATACGTGGACGATACCTTCCTAGTTTGGCAACACGGCAAGCATAAGCTAGATGAATTTCTAGATCATCTAAATAGCGCGCACCCTCCATAAAATTTACAATGGAATTGGAGTCGGAACAAAAACTGTCATTTCTGGATGTACTTGTACACAGGAATGACAACACTTTAATGACAAGTGTATACAGGAAACCTACCCACACATGGAGGTACCTACACTACAACTCCAATCACCACAAAGCATGAAGTTAGGCTTGGCAAGATGCTTGTACGGTAGAGCGAAAACAATATGCTCAAAACAAGAGGACCTAAACAAAAAAGAGAAAATATCGCTAGAACACTTAAAGAAAATGGTTACCCCAATCTAACACCTAACCTAAACAGGGAAAAGGTAACCGAAAAAGAAGAACCTAAATATACAGCGATAATAATAACCTATATTCTAGGTACCTCAGACAAAATACTAACCAAAACCAAACCACACAATGAAGACCAGAATTCCAAGAATTGTGTATACAACCTACCATGCGAATGCGGCAGAGCTTACATAGGAGAGAGCAGTAGGCCACTCAAAGTGATAACTTAGGAACATAAGAACAATGTCCGCGAGGGCGAAACAAAGATCAAGAATCGCCGAACATGTCTGGAACGAAGACCCCCGCATCCAATGGGATAACATACAGATAGTGGCAAAGGACGAGAGTTCAACTCGCCGGAAACTCAAAGAAGCCACATACATCGCACTAGCAAAAAATTCAGTAAGCCAAGTGTGGAAATGAAACCCATATGAATGCCAATTATGTTTTTTGGGTCATAGAATCCATTTCTGTTTATAGTTTTCCTGTAGAAAGTAAGATAAGTTAGATATAAGTAAATTTGTATACGTAAAACTGCATAATTGTTGAAATTTAAATGAATTAAGTATTTTAAAAGTAAATAGGGCATATGAGGTATTGGTGGAAAGGAAATTTTGTGTAGATTTCAAAAATAATTAAGATATGTCCTCATGTAAAAACATTATGTGTAAAAGTAATAATTTGTAAATTTCAGAAATATGATTATCCAATCAGAATTAAGTTCTGTTATGTTTGTATAGAAAAATTTTAATTGATTTTATTTTGCAAAAGAACCTAACATTTATGTTTAATACTGAACTAATCTTGAACTTTATCCTCGAGGCAATTTTATTAAATGGCGAATATAATCAAAGTATAAATTATATCAATAATTTATGGAACCCAAACGTGGATGATGTTAAATATTTATCATTCTAATAAATTAAAAATATGTAATTTGAACTTATTCGTTCATAACAAAAACTTATAATAATTCTAATAAATTAATGATGCCGCAACAGGGGAAATAGTAATTAAATATATCACAATATACAAAAACATTAAATGTAAAAATATTAAAAATTTAATTTATCACAATGTTATATAAGTTCTAAAAAATATATATTGGATTACTCAGTGGCTCAGCGGTAGAGGTGTGAGACTTGTAAGTGAAAGGTACCAAGTTCGAATTTGAGAGTAGCCAAGTGCTTGGGAAAAAATCATATATGAATTTGACTGAAGTGCAAAAACAGTCCTTCTCAGGATTGAGTCTGATGGAAGCAGAGTCCTCTTCCGAAACGTTGCGCTATAACAGCAAAAACTGTGGAAATATGAAACACTTATAATACAGAACCCTAATTGAGATTACGCATACTAAGTGCGTCACGTAAATCTTAATATGTATAACAAAATTACTTCCAATCATTTCTAGGTGTTCCAGTTTATTTACATCAACCAACACAACCACGAATGAATTATACAAGTTCTTCAAAAAATTTAGTTACAAACCAAAGCGAAGAATTATTGATTGGGGACGGCAATATTAACATTCACAGCAAAAAACGTGAAGAAGGTGTGATAATTGAAACAGTTGAAGACACAGAATTTGAAGAAAAATGTGATGTAGACATTGTAGATTCGTTGAACGTAAAAATAGAAGAAATTAGTGTAGATGAGAAAGATAAAAACGTTAATCAGCAGCAAGATAAAAGTTTACCACAAAATTGTGCTGAAGAAGATATTTCAACCAAAAAAAGGGATGAAGTAAGTTTTGACAGTTATTAGTTTATGCTATTGAAAGTGCATGTACTAGATGTTTGTTTCAGAAATGTGATCTTAGTTTGTGTAACATATTTACATATATAAATAATTTGTGCAATTGTGTCAGGCTAGTCTAATAAGAGTTCTGTATATAAAAAGGTCCACTTATTGCTAGTTCGGTGTATGGTTAGTGTGCATAGGGAGTGCACAAATTTTGTTAACTACACTTTTCATCCCGTCCATGTCGTATTCCTTGGCTGGATGCAGCCCAGTAACTCTTCCTATACTCCATTGGAGTGGATGTCCATTTTTTTCCTTAAGAAGTACTAGTTCATCAATTTCTACTGTGAAATCCGTCATTTATTTCTATTTGGTGTGTAATTGCAACTGTAAAATGTATTCTTGCCATCTTGTCCACAAATCCTGGATGATTGACTGAATTGATATTATGTCAAACCGCTTTCGTGAACGTTTATCACGCCATGTTCAGGTGTTGCAGGATGACTCGTCCATCATAAAGTGGGGAAGCTTAGTGGAGCAAAGTCATCAAGATCATTTGTCATGGAACTAATATGTGGACAATTCGTTATACTCTCAACAGGAATTAATATAGTTAAAAATTGTTCATAAATTTATGTACCGGGTGAGCAAATAAGAACGGCCGTCGGCCATATCTTCAGATCGGAGTATAATACAGCTTTGGGAAAAAAAACTTGTATAACAGAAGTTGCATCGAGAAACACCTGGAATTTATTCATAGAATTGTAGGTCCACCGCTAGAGGGCGTAATTGAATACCAAAATTTTAAAAAGCTATATTTTACAAAATTTGCCTAATTAAAGGGCATTATAAATACGATAATCAAGTTCTACAGAAAATTCTGCGTACTTTTTATTAAACAAGTTTTAGTCTATCTTTTGAAATAAGAGGTGGGCGAGAGCGGAACCTAGTTATGAAAAAATGCCTGTAAGACCGGTTCTGCTTAATGTATCTTCGCAAACTATTGTTGCAAAGAGCTCTTTTCCACCAATGTAAGTATTATATACTCAACGCAACATTTTTCTATCCCGAGATATCTTAAGAAACGTGTAAACGGTGACCATTTTTTGTCAAACTTCAATTATGCTGGTTAACCTTAACGGAAATCAACATTTTTAGAATTTGTTAGAAAGGCCTTATGTTGTCATACTAATATTACCGTCTCCGCTAGAGGGCGTTATCTAAAAGGTAATCTTTGTTAACTTTTCGTTTGGCGTACCTACAATTAAAAATAATTTTATTGTAAACGTAAAGAAAAATGCCTCTTATTATTTTCAGTTGACCGCGACACCAAAAGTAAACAAAAAAGGGTATGTATAGGTAAATTTCGCTACATAAAAATTGAAGTATCAGTAAAACTTACTATTCGATATTTTTTATCAAACATTATATATTAGCAAACAAATCTGAAAACAATTTAACCAATCTAACCATCAACAATTTCAAAAAATTACAACAAACAACTCTAAGAATGTGATTAGTGCCGCCCCAGATGTTCAAACTGTCATCCATCATTTTCAATACAACATTCCAATCTCTGGCGGGTGGATAAGACGGAAGTTTAAATTTCTGCCGCTGAAATGCTTTGTATTGCATTTCATATCCTTGCGATCATGTCAGCCCTTGTTGTGGGTCTGTTGGCAAAAACAAGTTCTTTTAATTGCCACCACAAATAAAAATCTAAACACGTCAAATCTGGGGATTTGACTGGTCAGTGAAATAAACTTCCATGTCCTATCCATCTCTCAGGGTATGATTGATTAAAAAACTTCCGAACATCCCTAGAGTAATGTGCTGGGCACCCATCATGTTGGAAAAACATATAACGACGAATTGCCAGTCGAACGTCTTCTAAAAGAAATGGCAATTCATTTGTTAAAAAATCTAAATATTTTTCCTCACTAAGACTTTCATTAAAAAAATATGGTCCAATTATTTGTCTACCTAGAATGCCGCACCACACGTTTACAGACCAACTACCCTGATGTTGGACCTCTCGCATCCGGTGGGGATTTGTTTCTGACCAATAGTGCATGTTTGTCGATTTACATTACCATCACTTCGAAATGCTGCTTCAACTGACCACATAATATGTGAAGTATTTCAGGATTTTGTCCTATCATATTTAATAGCCAGTTACAATAATCCAGTGTGTTATTGAAATCTCCATTATTTAAACCTTGGTGTAGGACTATGTTATATGGGTGCAATCTAAAATGAAAATATTTCGTTGTTAACAAGCGAAAAAAGTCTACAAGTGCTTTAACTCGAGTGGTGCTTTTACGAAAGTTTTTCGCCTGGCCTCGCATTATTTTATATTTTTATTATTTGATATCAATAATACCATTTTGGTAATAGTTATTTATGGTATAAATAAACGTGACCTTTTATTTTATGAGTGGTAAATATTGCAGAACGACCGTAGCGTTACCAGTATTTGATGTTTTATTACTACAGCTCGACAAAAAATGACAGACCACATTAAACACTATAAACTAAACATTTTATCACAAATTAATTACAGCATAATGACATTGCTTAATTTACATAATTGAAAAATTAAAAATATGGAAATTATAGGTAGGTACTGGCTTTTAAAGTTTCGGCACGCGAAACATTAATAAGTTAATAAAATTTATAAGTAGAAATTTATAAAAAACATGTAGTTATTTGTGTTCTCTTAAGGTATTTCAAATGGTGGTTTGATTTATTCCTAAGTCTCTGGCTATATCTCTTGTGCTTACATGAGGGTTAAAATTTATGTATGCCAAAACATATGTTATACTTTCCTCCGTTATACCTCTACCACGTCTTCGATACACGGGAAGATGAACACTTCCTGTAGTATGTAGACGTTGAGCGATTCAAAGAAATACTCTGTTGCTGTGATGTCTTCTGTTTGGGTACTGCAGCGCATAAACTCTGGAAGCAACAGTTGCAGTTCTCATGGTTTCTAAATAAACAGCCAACATGTCCAAAGCTTCTTCGTTGTAAGAATTATATTTTTCTAATTATGATATCGAAAATGATTACCTGAATAAATTAACAACTGTAACAAGACTAATAATTTTTGACATATGTGAGATTCTCGTATTAATCATAGCCTACTTGATTTCAACTGGTAATTTATTTAATATATTAACTGTTGTGTAACTGTAAGAGTGTTAAAATATACGTAATATGGTTGTTCTTGAGTAATTTTCATAATATGTGATACACATATCATATTTTCAAAATTTGTTTGCTAATGTTTGATAAAAGTTATCGAATAGCAAATTTTACTGATACTTCAATTTTTAGGTAGCGAAATTTTATCAGCCTAATTGAAATTTGCCAAAAAAATGTTCACCGTTTACACGTTTCTTAAGATATCTCGGGATAGGAACAAGGTACCGACATGCGGTTTTCGCCATTTTGTTGCTAATTTGATCTACTTTCATAATGCATTGTTAAAACTGCATGCTTCCATTTAATATTTTCCAAATAGAACTAGATTTCTAAAAAAAAAATAAATACCGCCCTCTAATTTGCACGTTACTTACTAAGTTGGGTTGAGTATATAACACTTACATTGGTGGAAAAGAGCTTTTTTCAACAAGAGTAAGTTTGCGAAGATCGATTAAGCAGAACCGGTCTTACAGGCGTTTTTTCATAACTAGATTCCCACTCTCCCCCAACTCTTATTTAAAAAGATAGACTAAAACTTGTTTAATAAAAAGTGCGCAGAATTTTCCGTAGAACCTGATTATTATATTTATAATGCACCTTAATTAGGCAAATTTTGTAAAATTTGGCTTTTTAAAATTGTGGTATTCAATTACGCCCTCTAGCGGTGGCCCTACAGTTCCATAAATAAATTCCAGGTGTTGCTCAAGTCCACTTTTGTTATACATTTTTTTTCCCCAAAGTTGTACTATAATCCGATGCGAAGATATGGCCGGCGGCCGGTCTTATTTGCTCACCTGGTACTGTTGACTCTTACACAGCATAAATGATTGTACTTTTGGTATTCAGCTCCCAGATACCACCAAATGAGGTCTAGGGGGAATAAATTTCCAGGCAATACCCAAGTTAAATATTGTTCAATTGGACAATTTCAAGATTTTAAAAATTGATGAACTTTTTTTAACCTTATATTTGCCACAACAAATATTGCTTCATTATTTGAATATATTAAACTAGGTCATTTGCTTCTAACAATTGTTTCAATACACAAAAATTATTCTGTAGATCAACAACTAGGTCCAAATGGACCGCTCTTGTTTCTGCTTAGAATGATGGCTATTATTAATATATTAATGTGGCTCAGCGAACGAGTGTGGGAATTACCCAAGTGAACAATATCCATTCTGCGCAAGTAGAAGTCTATACTTTCTCTACGACTATGCGACTTAAAAGTATATACCTAAATCATGGTTTTTAACGCAAATCTTTAATTAACACTTAAAATATTAAACTTTTCAATTATGAGTTAAAGAAAAACTGACATATGTACCTGCGAAGTATGCAATAAGGAATTTAATTTTACTGTTTGGCAAAAGTTATAGTGAACTTACTGCAGTTACTGATATTTAATAATTACTGCATCAACTAATAAGGTGGCAGAAAATCTAGGAAAGCTATATCCGGTGTACAGATTTGCATTTGGTAAATTTAAGTAGGTTGAGACTATTTTTCCCAGGATGCAAATTTGTTGATTCCAATTTTCTGAACAGTGCATTTGCCGTGTTGGTAGTTTAATAAAAATGAAGGAGTTGTTACATTAGCTAGGCATGACACATACTTTTTGCATATTTCATTGTTCACACTAAATTGTAACAATTTTTGTTTTAGTGTTAGGTGTGGTTATTAAAAGAGCTGAATTAAGGTCTGGAATGTTTTCCATTTCCATTGAATGCTCCCATTATTCATACAATTAATACTTAACTTTCACGCCATTCTCTTGCGAGGTAGGCAAAACAATCCCTGTCTATAATTTATTTTTCATTCACAATCTTTCTCCATGCTTTCCTATCTCCGCATACCTTCCTAGCTTCCCCAAGATTCATACATTGACATGCCCTTTTATTTTTAAAACTCGTTATCTTTCTTTCCTTTATCATACATTCTACTACATTCAGCCAAGTTTTACGCGTCCTACCAGGCATGGCCTTACCTCTAACCTCACTCAAATATATTTGCTTCGTGAATCTTGCATTTTTCATTCTCTCAATCTGACCAAATCAACGTTATGTACTACTTTTATATCTATCCATATTCGTCTTTTCCTCTCCATACTCCGTCATTATGCACTCATTCTTTATCTTGTCCCTTCTCGTTTTACCACATGCGCTTCTCAGGAATCTCATACCCACGGATTTTATTTTTCTTTTGTGCTTTTTTTCACATACCCATGACTCACTTCCATACAGTGGTGATGGGACAAACACACCATTATAGATTGCTCCTTTCGCAACTAGGCTCATACTTTCGTTTCTCATTATCGTCCACATACTTCCAATCATTGACCCTTCGTCCAATCTCGCCCTCCATTGTACAATTTGCAGTAAACATTCTATCCAGATATTCCAGCTCGTCCACTTCTCCACAATTTTCATCTTGCAGAGTAAATACTGTACTCTTCTTTCCACCTTCCCGATTGAACACCAAAATCTTAGTTTTGTTCACCTTTACCTTTAGGTCCATGCTCTCACAAACTGTATCAAACTTCCTCAGAGCAGTTTGTAGCTCATCCGCAGTGTCACTTAATAAGACTGTGTCATCTGCATACACCAGAAGTACATTTACGTTACCAACCATTACATCATTTGTATCGGCACATGCTTGTCTAACACATTTGTCCATGTATACATTGAACAATCACGGTGACATCGCACGCCTTGGTCAATATTAAAGTATTCACTCACACCTCCTCTCACCCTAACACATGCCCTACTACCGTTGTATATTGCCCTTATACCGTTTATTAGACCTTTATTTACGCCATATTCATTTAATATTTCCCACAGCTTCTCCCTATTCACTCTGTCGTATGCTTTCTTGATATTTACAAACGTACAGTACAGCTTCCTTTTTACTCTTAAACACTTTTCGATCACCTGCTGGAGAACAACCATCTGATCGACACATCCTCTCCCTGGCATGAAGCCACCCTGCACATCCCAAATCTTAGTTTGTGTAGTTTCTTGTACTCCATCAATCAGTATTCTTCTAAATACTTTACCAGGCACGCTGAGCAAACTTATTCCTCTGTAGTTCTTGCAATCACTCATGTTCCCTTACCCTTATACAGTGGTCACAAATGATCGCGCACTTTCTACCTCATTTATCCCAATATCCTTCTCAGTTTCATTCACCTTTCCTTCTACATTCTCCTTATTTAAACCCTTCAGTCTTACTTTCCTCACTACTGTACAGCTTTCCGAAATATTCTTGCCAGCATTTCCTCATTTCACAATCATACCATACTATTTCGTTGCTCATATTCATCACTCTTGCAGCGTTCTGTTTTGGGCCACCTTTTATATTTTTGACCCATTTCCAGATTTCCCTCAAAATCATTCTGCATTTTCACCCCTTCCACAGCCATGACTTCCTCTTTACCTATTCTCACCGCCTCCTTCACTTCTTTGTTTCTTAATCTGTACACCTCATACAATCGCCTTTTCTCAGTCTCATTTTTTGCAGCAATCATTGTCATGTACGCATCTTTTTTCTTACATACTGCCCCTTTTTTATCGCCTCATTCTGCCAAGCACATTTCTTCTGTGTAGATACAGTCCGCGCGGCCAAAGAATGCCTCGTGTCGCGCATGGATGTTCGTGCATTCGGCCGCACTCGTTAACGCAATAGCGACTGAAAGCATTACCAGTGGCGTCCGTGTCGCGTTTTCAATTATTCGTCACCAAACCCCAAGAAATTTTAAAATATTTTATTTATTTGAATTACATATGAACAGTAATAGTTTAAACACTTATAAAATAAAAAAATAACCATGTCGACAAGTAATAAATTTTATATTTGAATTACAAATGAACACAACAGTTTAATCGTTTATGAAAATCAAAAAAGTATAAGTTCGATTTTTAATTATAGAAACAGAATAGACTGTATTTTAAGAGTATTATTCAGGATTTAAAAAAATTGTGATATTTCTTAGGTAATCAATTTTTATATTTCCATACACTTTGGGGAAAAGTTACTCAAACGGCGATAATTAGCTACTATAATAATATTAAATACTACTAACAAATAAGTCACACAATCATTCATCCCTAGACCAGCCACTTTCAGTTTTTGAATCGTCCTCCAAATTTATCACCTGTTTTTCGACTTGTCTTCAGACACGGTTTCTTTTAATTGTTTCAAGGTATACGTGGGGTGTAAGTTTTTCAAATAACTGTACACATTATATATCACCTCACGCGTTTGACCACTTATTACTTGACCACTTTTTCCCAATGTAGAACTCATACTTGTACACTCGCTTTTAAATCACAGTTGAAAACAAACTAACTAATAAAAACATTTTTGAATATTTGATAATCTGTTGTTAATGATACTAAGGAATGTCAACTATTAGGATTTCTTTAATGAGAATTTAATCAAATGCCATTAGCATTACATGCGCCGCAAAACTACTTATTCATTTTACTATGTATTGTGAAAGTATTTGTTGTTTATACATATTTGTCTAATAAATTTGAGTATTATGAGCTTTAAAATTCACATAGGACACAAAATAGTTCACTGTCGTTTTGTTGCAATAATTGTAATAAAGTTAAATTAACAAGTACGTATGTAAATTAATAACAGAAATAAATAATTAATTAGTGTAATACATGATAATAAACGGAACGCGCTTTTGTTGGCGACGCCACTGACATGTCGCGCTTAAGGCATTCTTTGGCCGCGCGGACTGTACAGTCGCTTTTACACATATCCGCACAGCACAATTGACAACACAGTTTTTCAAGCGCTTAACCATGCGCCTTCAACCGCGGTGTCTGCAACCTTAAAAATAAAAACTTTTAAATTTAGACAAAAGTTCTTAGGTTTATTACCTTTGTTCCGGAGATTTTGTAATTAATTTATTTATTTCTTGTGTTAAATACCTTCGATTTCTTCGCTTGAAATCCGTCTCTTTTTCGTTTAAGGTGAGCCCCCAATCATTGAATAAGTCGACCACACTGTTGATGGCTTTTGTTTATATGCCAATACAGCAAAATACGCCAATAACACTTTCCGAAAAAGAACTGCATTTATTTTTCAATTTCCATTCCATAAATTTTCCATATTCCGATGGAGGAAAGCAAAACTCAGAATCGGAATCGCTGTCCATTATTTTACTCATTGAAACTAGAATAACTTTCTGAAAAACTAAATTAGCAAATAAATTTTTATTAGAAAACTAACGTGACAGTTCTTTACTTATTTGATTATATTTTCTTACCAACACAATGTCAACTACTAGTTTAAAAATCCAAATTCCACATTAACCAATTTTCCGAATTGAGTGTACCGTTATGATGTTTTTCAGTTTATTACATCGGTTTTTTCCCGCCACAGAAAAAAATAATGTATTATACAAATGAAAAACGAAAGATTTTTACTCTCGCTGTAATTGTCTAAACAAACACCTCGAGCTAATATTTATTACTTTTTTCTCTTGTATTATAAATATCTATTGTTCTAGCAAATTTTATTTTATGATCGTCATTTAAGTATTAAATCATATCGTTACAATTACATTAACTTGGCAATGCAATATGATGTATTTTTTTAAAAGTTTGTATCAATTTGTTAATAAATACCTAAATAAATACTACAAGATTATTTTTATTTTTTGAGATTGAAAGTGTATACACGAATGTAAATAATATAATATATACTGCCAAATTATCATTCGTTAATTTCTGAACGTATAAAAATACATAACAGACTATTAATTTCTGAACGTGATAGCAAATTTTCAAACGTAATATTTATTGGCAACAATACCTTCGCCATACATTTTTTCTCATCTAGATGATGTAACTACTAATTACAAGTATAAGTACCCATGTGTATGTTTATTTAATATTTGTAACTATAACCATTATTACAAATTTTACTTAAAATAACCTTAATCATGTAAACAAACGTTTAAGAAATAAAAATTAAATTTTTTTACCTTAATAATTATATATTATCCTCACCACGAGTGTTTACCGCTACGTCATTAATTTATGAATTTAACCATCCAATTCATTTATACTGTGTTCTTGTATAAAACAGTGAATTAAATAAGGATGGTGAACATTCGTAGTACATTTGACAAAATTATTATAAAATAATTATATATTATCCTCGACCAGGAGTGTTTACCGCTATGTCATTAATTTATGAATTTAGCCATCCAATTTGTTTATACTGTCTTCTTGTATAAAACAGTGAATTAAATAAGGATGGTGAACATTTGTAGTGTATTTGACAAAATTGACATACAGTATTGAATAAGGAAACGTAGTAGAAAGAGTAAACCTATAAACGCCAAGTCAATTTGTTTTATATACATATGAATTTAATTCTGATTTGACTAATACTTCATTACCTTCATTTAACGGATATTGTTTTTCAACCATTATCATTACGATAATCAACTTTCTCTAATTTTTACAAAATAAATCACTGTAAATAAGCAATTGTATTTTGGAATTCTGCAACTTTAAATGCTGCCATCGGGTATATTTTCTCATCAGAATTTTTATAACGAAAATAATTGTGCCTCATGTTTTTCATATTACACCATATGATTGTATGTGATGACCAGTGTTGCCAGTAATATAAAACGACTAGTCGCCGAATTAATCGATAGATGTCGCCCAAATTTGTGTAAGTCATGTTTCTAATCACATCAAGTTATAAGTTATAGTCACGGTATTAAATTGTTATTATACTTTGTGGAGTAACAATTTTTGTTTTCAATCTCTAAAAATGCCCTTAAATTGCTTACAACCGTGATTGTAGATACAACCTTTAGTGTATTTCGAGTACAAATCGAATTGCCAATTTGTAGAGTACAAAATGAAATAAAAATACAGCAGAAACATATAAACAATGCTCATATTCTTTATTGCAGAAAAGTACAAATTAAAAGTAAAATTACACTAAGAGTTATCTATTACTGCTATAATTGAATCAACTTCTACACAATTTGTGGTATACAATTCCTTTACAATTGGTTTTAGGAATGTCAGATATAAAAAATTCGAAACATATTTGTACATTTAGTCTAAATCCTGTGCGATATAACATTTATCACTTTTGTTAAATGCTACAAAATGGGTTTATAATTTCAACCACTGTTCCAGAATAACGTCAATAGCTTTATACCTTGACAGCCATCTGGTACTTAATAATTTAACAATTTGTGGTTAAAATTTATTTTTATTAATATTGATCAATTCAAAACATTTTTTATATTCGTGTCTTCTAATTGGTCTTAAATTAAAGCAATATAGGTTTCACGTAGTAGAAATTCTACAGCTGCTGGTAATTCGAGTGCAGCTTTTCTCGGATATAAGTGAATCGAATGGCACACACATTTTATCAAATGCAAGGATGGTACATTTTTCAACAATGTGTAAACAGAATGATTTTTTCCACATAAATTATTTGCACCATCTGTACCAATCCCAATTAACTTGGATAATTTTAAATTATTATCTTTTAAGAAAGCAATTATAGATGTGTTGAGATAAAGGAAAATTTTCCAATTAGATAAGGATAGAAGTACCAACTTAACGTGAGATTATGAGGCGGAATATTAAAAAATTTTTAAAAACGGTAAATGACATTTTAAAATCTATGAAATTAAAACTCTATATTTAACAAATAATTACATATTATGCTCAGATTGCTAATGTCTGCTCTATTATTTATTGAATGTTTATCCTCATTAATATGGCATATTTCAAGAAAAAGACGTTTTGTAAGGTTTGTCCTATGTATGTACCAGAGCATTTTGTGGATTATAAAGCATATACAATGTTTGAAAGTAACAGGAAGTGTGTTTTATCCTTGAGGGGAGAGAACAAAGAACCTACCAGTAATAAGTGGTTTATGATTGGAAACGGTTTCAAAATATGGTTTATTTGTGGTAGGAAAAAAGGAAAAGACCACGTATTTCATTCCCTCCTCAAGGGGGAGAGCGGGCTGCTTTCAGGCACAATCATGGATTCCCAGCATACATATATACATTACGTATATATGCATGGTGGGATTAAGGGTGGGTGTGGTCAGAATAGGATCGGAAGGAACGGATTTAGGGTTCTGAGGGGAAAATACCACCCCAGCATTCGCCTAAGCAGCCGCACGTGGTGTACTTATACGCAGTGACCATGCCACTACATGTGTATGAGGAAAACCCCCTGAAAAAATTTCATATAAGGTAGACGGTAATGGGAATCGAACCCATTACCTCCCGAATGCTAAGCAGATTGTGTCACCACTACGCTACCAGCTCGGTCTTATTTGTGGTGTGACATGCTCTAAGTATGTAAGGTTTTAACATCCAAATTTTGGGTGGTTTGTGGAGGATTAATAACTACTGTCGGTGGAGTATTGTTGTGATTTCGCATAGCAGAGTTTTCTTGTGAGAATAAAATTTTTTTAACTAGGGATTTGGGATAAGAGTTCTCGATGAAGAGTCTCGATAACTATTATATTTAAAAAAAACTTTTGATCCAAGTTCACACTGAACGCCAATGTATTTTGTCATCGATAACTCAATTATTGCAATCGTATCTAGATGCATTTGGCTGGTTTCCAATTCTTGTAGAACTTTTTGTTCTTCTTTTTGTTGTGCAGTATCATTTTGAATCTTGGTTACAATTTTCTTGGGAATATAAGTTGAAATTCTTTCTTTCGTACTGCTCGAATTCTTTCCAGAAAGTAACAGAGATGGAACAGTTGTGTTTCTAAAAACTTTTTCATTCGATAATAATTGTTTTTTAAATCTATTTTCAAAGGCGTCCTTTCAAAATAAATACTCCAAACAACATGATTTTGATTTGGGTTAAAGTTTGTACGATTAATTCTGTCTTTCCAGGCCTTACAACGCTTAGGTTCCTTATCTCTGTTAGGAAAATTGTGCAGAGACACCGAAGCATTTTTAAATTATTGTTACAACCAAGTACACCACAGTTCGGCATTTTACGTACTTACAAAGCAGATAATGCGATTTTTATAAGTAGTATTTTCGTTGTAAACAAGAAACAAGCATGCACTGACTAATTTACCGAACGAGATATATGCAACGGCGGTCGCGGTGTGTTGTACGTGTACTAAGTGGCGACGGTCGGAATGACGTCACGGACTCGCTTCTGTAAACTTTGGAGGTGAATTTCTCGGAAACCATAGCTCCTACAGGTGTGCGGTTTTGCTGTAATTCTTAGATAATTTTTCTGAAGTCAGTCATTGAAAAAAAAAATGTTGTGTCTCACACCCCCTTTAAGAACATGTACATAGTTTTGCAGTGACTAACATATCACACAAGTTGTGAACATTCAAACAACAAAATATAGAAAATAGCTTCATTGCTTTTAACACGCCCCTCAATGAAACTATTTTCGCAAATATTATCTTTACACAATTTAAAAAAAAACTTTAGATATACCTACTGAGTAACAAAATATAACTGGTTCCGTAACTAACACAATTTTTTCAGTAACCACATTCATATTATCAAAAAACTGATCGTAATTCTCTGATAAATTTAGCAAATTTAATTTTGGACAATGGCTTTGTAAATAAGACTGCCAACTGTTCATCAGTTTTAATGTGCAAAATTTTTACTATTCGTTTATCTATCATCTTTAACCCTTAACTGCTGACATGGAGTCTATCAGACTCCGCCCACTGTACTTTGATCAGTAACGCCCACTCAAATGCATTTACAAGTGCCTGGCTCTCAGTACCTTCTTAACTTTCAGTCTAGTTTGAGACCTTAAAAAGACATTATTGTAAATTTTTTGGTTTCCGAGTTATAGTCGTTAAGGAGTCTGGGAGACTCCATGTCAGTGTGTGTGTAATATAATTGAATATATGATCCTGGCTAGTTCTTCACGATCCGTGAATATTTTAGATCAAAATTTCGAGGAAATTTGTAATCAATGGTATGATGAGGCGAATAATGACATATGTGATACTGAGAACGAAGACGAGAGTGTTATACTCAGTGAACATGACTCTTGTAGTAAGCAAGAACTAAATTCTGAAGAAGACGATTTTCAGCAAGAAATTGATTCTGAAAACAATTTGGAAGAAGAATGTGCTTCAGGTAAAAATTTGGAAGCAACAAAAAAGGCTTATTTTTACGGAAAAAATCGATATAAATGGAGTAAAATAGAGCCAACCCGAAACGTACGAACTCCACAACATAATATTATGCATTTGCCAGTGGCACGTCGTCCTGACCAAGATAATGCTTCCACCTATTTTCAAATTCAGTTTTCTCAGGATGTGTGAATTAGTCATAAAGTGGACCAACCAAAAACTAGAAAACATGAGAAATACATATAAAAGAAATAATAAACCAGAATTAGCAAATATAGATGAAGTGGAATTCAAAGCGTTTTTGGGATTGTTGCTCTATACATCCATATTCAAATCAAATGATGAAGATGTACGTAGTCTTTTTGCTGCAAATGGTAAAGGAAGAGATGTTTTCAGGGCAGTTATGTCAGTGCAACTATGGTAAATAAGTCAATATGGTTACTCAACTTTATATACTGCACGAATTTTATTTTATAATACTAGAACTATATTTTTGTTTTTTTGAATTAGTTTCAACTTTGTTTATTACATTTTTGCACAACAGAAACTAATTTCAGATCCATTTTGCTTAATTTTAGTTGTATAAGAAATACCTTTTTTAAATGCTTTATTGTAGATACCTTCCGTTTTTGCTCAAATGATCCAAAAAAATTATATTATTTGAATTTTTGTTGTAAACATGTTTCTTCTTAAGCAATAAACTTTGTTGTTTTTATATGTGAACTCTTAATTTTTATAAAATTAAGGGAAAAATGGCTTTTCCCTTTGTCGAGTCCTCCAGACTTCGTGTCAGCGTTATAGTCATAAAATGAGATGTCAGCAGTTAATCAGCAGTAATATCAATCTGGTTTTAAACAGCGGTTATTTTCGGGATTGTTTACTATTTTTATTGCAGCTTGGTTATCCTCATATGCAATCGTAGGTTTATTCATTATGAATAAATGAAAATCTAAGACAATTTTACGTAGCCAGCAAGCTTCCCTGATTGCATGAGAGAGAGCTACATATTCAGAATATGTTGAAGACAAAGTGACTGATTGTTGCTTTTTGCTCGCCCAGGCAACAGTACAACCAAGTATTTTAAATACAAACCCTGTGGTAGATTTTCTGTCAAAAACGTCCCCGCCCCAGTCAGAATCTATAAATCCTTGTACGATATCAATAGAGTTATTTGATTTTTGAAAATTAATTTTGTTTGTAACGTTCCTTTAACATAACGAAGGACTTGTTTAAGACCAACAAATAAGGTTTCATTTGCTTGGTCTTGGAACCTACTAAGTAAAGAAACACTTTCACAGAAATCTGGTCTCATAGCAGAAACAGCATGGAATAAATTTCCTATTATTTGTCTGAACGTTTTTATTAATTTTTCGTTGCCGTTTCCAACTTTTAACCCCCCTATTGTGTTAATATTTTGGTTTCACTTATTGTGTTCGGGTCATTATGACCCGGGAGCCTATTGTTGTCGTTTTATTGTCGTTACATTGATATAACACTAAATAATAATAAGAAATAAGATGTAGTATTTATTACATTTTAATTAATAAACTCGCAAATTCGGAAAATGGCAAGATTTTTATCAAATTATTCACACGGCCCGAGTTCGACGAGATAAGAAACGTGCCGGGTACCGTTTCGACAGGAACACTCGCATTCGGTCGCCGCGTCCCCCCCTTTCGAGATTGCCTCGGTCGTGTTTGCGAGGGATCGAAATAAAATTCGCAGGCGGCCCGACGTGAGGGTCGAGAGTTCGCGACCGACGGCGAAGGAGTGGGGAGGGATTAGGGCGTCGTGACGTATAGTCGAAACTACCGTCGCACCACCACAAGGTGATGGAACACACATGTGATGGTGGAGGGGCGGGTTTTTTTCTCCACGCGCATGGATTCTGAGAAAAGTAGTTTCACGCATCGCTTAATCATTTCGTTATTTACCGGCCGATTTTTTCGAAACTGTGCACCAATGTAGATCGAGACCAAACGCTAAAACGGGATTTTTAACTTTGTTGTATCCCCTCCATTTTTTGAGATATACAGTCATCTTCCTTATTTCGCGCATCCGGAAGAATCCGTCAAAAACTCGAACCTGGAATGGGGCTAATGTTCAAACTCAGGTTAGACGGTGCCTACTATGAGTCTGGAACACAATCCAACTTTTAAACTGATTCTAAATCAAAACAGGGCTTTACAATGAGCGAAAAACGTCACCACTACCAAATCGCTCCAAACTACTCTTAAAATTTTTTTGAGACCTTTCACAATCATTTTGGGTTTTAATCAAATTTTACCTTTCTAAACTCAACCCCCTCCCAATCGTCCACAATTTATATACACCAATAGTAATTGTCGCTCTAATTTCATATGTACCCAGTAAATAATTCTGAAATTTGTTGTGAAAGAATTTTTTCACTGAATTTGTTGAATATTTATTGATTCAATACCTTCCTAATTTACATTATTTTTATCTAATATAATACTGTAACGTACTGCCATTAGAAGTATGCTTTATATTAAAATATTCTTATATAATGAACAATTTAAATTTGTTCCAATTAATAATTACAAATATTGCACTAGAACACGTTTATCAATATAAAAACACTATAATTTTCAATTAATTTTTAAGTTTTTTAATATTATTTATAATTATGCGTTAGATTTTTCTATAATTTTTCAAACTTAGAAATAGTTCAAATCTCTTTAAAACTAAAAATATAAATTTATTTTTTAATGCTTTAAGTTTTTAAGTTGGCACATATGTGCATCGAAATTATAATTATTAAAAATCCCAAAATTAAAAAAAAAACATTCTGCTTAAAAACTCAATAATAAACATCCTTTTTAATGTAATTATGTACTATTTTTGCATGTTTATTATAAGTTTTAAAGTAATTTTTTTAAATTAAATTTCAAGTATCTCAATTTAATTATAATCATGTTATTTTTTAAACAAACATTATAATAGTTACATTTTTCATATTACATTTAAATTAATCAATTTATTAATTTCATTGGAACTACAATATTTTCATTTGCACTACATAAATTTTACCACTGCTTAAAAATTTCAAAAAGAATGTTACATTTTCATTGTGAATGTTGCATTTGTTATTATTGAAATACATAACCTTTTTATAAAGTACTTTCACATTTGAATAAATGTTTAAATAATCCAAGTACAAAACAATTCTGAGTTTATTTTTTATTCTCATAAATTTATAATTGAAACTACTATGTATTTGTTTATAGACTATAGAAACATGTCAAAACATTTAAACATACAGTCCAGTATTTTTAATCTTAAACAATTTATTTATCCATAACAGTTATGTGAGTATGATTAGTAATCTTTTTTTAAATTAATTTTAATTACTATTTCTTTTTAGATCATTAGGAGACCTGTAAAAATGTAAAATAGGACATACGAATCAAATGAATTATTAGAGTTTAAAGATGGAATTTGTTTTAATATAGTAATATGCATTTATCTATCCTTTAATAAAATCGTGACAGCTTTAACAATGAATACTTTTCGAACTGTATAGATGGAAATTTTTCTATGTGTAATAATTGATTCTATCCATAACAACATATTTTTATATATGCAATGAGAGTGACGATGTGTATAAAATGAGAAGATTAACTATAAAATCAAAGTTAAGATGAAATAATACTATTAAGCTTGAGTTTTATATACATATCTTAATTTTTTTTCATTAAATGAATATATTCTTTTTACGAGTACATTATAAACCTGATGTTTCTTATATTGTAAATACTAGCATGGTCCTTTAATGATAATTGATATGACATTACAAAGCTAAACTAAATCAACCAAAGTAAGTAATCAAGTAGATTAAAATTTTATATATGCATATTAATATTTTATTATGTACTATGTACCTCTCAAACCTACATCATATTCGAAATATTTCTAATTCATACTTATGATTGAAAATAATCTTATTAGTACCGTGTTCAAGTTTCTATATAAACATATTTATGGTTCAATCAATTTATTTATATAAATGTACCTGAATGCTATACTAAATCATACAAAATTATGCTTTTAAAATACTGACTGAACTATTTTTTACCTGATGATACTTCATACTATATGAGTGAAACTGATTTTAAAATTTCAATATACTGTTTAAAATGACAATTGTTTCGACAACACTGCATCTTCCTCAGATTGAATATTTCAACTAAATTTATTTGATACCAAACAAGATTGTAATTGTAAAGCAACTAATTGATCTTTGAATATATCATAAAGAAGTAAAACTTTGTTCAACTAAATTTTTTTGTACTTTGTTAAGTATAGAGTTCTTTAATCAATTATACATTTTAATTTATTTTGATTCATAAATGCTTTACAATATGTTATTATTGCCTATATTGTGTTTTATCATAACAGCTTATTGTCCTTTTTTGATTAATATATTTTAATCCTCATTTTGTTACTTGTTATTTTCATAAATATGTCCTTGATTTGAATTTGTTGAAATATATTAAATATTTAAGTTGACTATTTTCAAAAGTTTAAGTTGACAATTTTTATATATAATAATTTCATATTTACAAATTGTTTAACTTGATACTCCTATACATATTACTTTGATAATATTGTACGTCGAAAAGAAAATTAATTTTACAATAGCAGACTATTTGAAAATTTAATTTATTCATCCTTAAAGGTCTGAATGACATTTTAAGGATCAACCACTTAATTTAATAATGTTACATGTTATACTGTACTTTCATAAAATATTATTTTGGTAACGTTGCATGTCAAAGAGACATTACATTTTACAATTGTTGAATACTTCCAAAAATATAATTTGGCATCGTTTACACTTGCATAACGTTTTCACTTTCATAAATATTATTTTGGTAGAATTATATGTCAAAAAGACACTAAGTGTAAATATAATTTGGCAACACTTAATGACAATTGATAATTTCCAACATTGAGGATAATGATGTTATCTACTAAAATGTTTTAGTTGCTACATTCATAAATATTATTTTGGTAACATTGCATATCAAAAAATTGAATACTTTCAAAAATTTAATTTGGCAACATTTAAAATTCTGAATGACATTGTTAAAATCAAACATTTAGGTTAATAATTTTACCTACTTAAACATATAAGTTGGTACTTTCATTAATATTATTTTGGTAACATTGCACGTAAAAAGTGAATGCTTTCAAAAATATAGTTTGGCAACATTTAAATTTTTGATTGACAATTGGTAAAGTCCTACCAGGAAAGAATAGATAGGAGAGAGCCACATTACAGATACTTTGTAGTCCAAAGTGGTAACTAAATATGGCCGCCACGTCATAGGCGTACGTATATATTTTTAAGTAAGGTACCGGAATATGAAAAATATGAGTGTTATATTATGAAATTGTTTTTTTTTTCTTGCACTAATAATAAATTTTGAAATTTTTCAAGGCATTCAAGATAAAAAGTTTTAATCTGTATGCGAAAAAACAAGTAGCAAATCATATTGTCATAAAACATCAAACAATTCTGGAAACAGTTGAAAAATCATATAATATATCTGATAGGTAATAAAACAACCTGTAAGTACAAAATTTTATTGACCTTTAAAATGAATAAGTTTTGAATAATAATTTATAACTTTCAGCTTGCGAAACATTTCTTGTTGCATAATGCAGCCTTAAATTTAAATAACAAATAATAATACTCTTCATTAGCAATAATAAGTGGTTCTGAATTGGATTTGTGTTAAACATGTGATTTCTCAAGTTTGAAAAAATATTTTTGTTACAAGCTTGTTGTAATACAGTTCTCATTATGTATGATGTATTTATTTTACTGAAGGTGCTTTCTCCAATCAGTTTTTGGATACGCTTGACTGTTGTTTATCGTCCGATGAACTTTCTTCTTCATTCAACAACAGACTCATTTATTTCATTTTCAGGTGAAGGAATTTTTTTACATACGGTGATGTTGTTTAATATATTTATTTGTTGTAATGGAATACAATTACTCAACCCACCATCTCGTACTTCAGCATGTACATTAATTTTTTATACGCTGCAGTAAATTGTCGAGTAGTTGGGTTATTGTTACTACCACCACATGATCTAACAGAACCAAAAAATAATCCCAAGTGATCTTAGCTGCACCTATACAGTGAAATATACTTTAATATATTATTATCACCTTCAACATAATCATAATACATACCTAACAACGATTTAAAACTGGTAAGTAATCCTAAAAAACCTGTTTTCTTAGTAGAATTAATAACTAATTCTCCATTAGTAAATTTTAAATTTAATATGAAAGCAGTAAAATTATTGCTGAACTCTACAATTTTCTGTGTTGTTTTTATTTAACGCTTGTTTGAAATTATATTCGCAAATTTTATGCGAATTCAATATATCAAAGGCATCGTCGAAAATTTTTATAAACTTTGCTGTTGTCCAACAGTTTTGAAATTCATGTAATTTCAACATATCTTCACAAAATAAAAGTGCTTCAGCCACAGAATTACTTAATAATTATGTTGCTAGTTTCATTTTCATTTTTTCTTTATAAAAATTAACGTGACAACGTCTTAACTTATTAGCTAAATGTAAGCCTTCATCTTCTTGTAGCTGATTTAACTTTTCAATATAATTATAATCAATTTTTTCACCCTCACTAAGCATCACTCTTCTTTCTCCAAGTGTATTTCTAATTAATTTCAACATGTGACATGGATCAGGCATTATGTACATTTTTCGGTTGTTATAAATAAAATATGTAACTAAAGAACCTCTAACATTTAATTTACATCTTAAAATGGTAGCCCTTGTAAAATTTGCAAATAAACCATCAAAGGTTATATTTGCAATGTATAGTTGGCAAGGTGTCTCCACATCAAGACATCTTAAAACTAACAATGCTTTTTGAGCACTAGATAAACTATTAATAAAAAAATTGCCAATTGGCACTTTCCAACTATCATTAATAGCAACTTAACATAAACACTAGCACATGTTTGGCTAAATCCATTTGTTCACAATTAATGGCTGATCCAAAATCAACATAGCCATGGCATTTATGTCCATCCCATTCCCTATGTTTTGGCGTATGGACATTTCATCAATCACTAACGAACATACTAATTTACGATTCTGCGATTTTGCTTTTGCTGTTAACAAATCTAATATTTCTTTGGTGAAACTAGGTCCTGCATCAATAACTGAATACCATTTTGCTAAAGTTTTGGTATGTGGTAAACAATTTTGAAATGTATTACGCACATACTTGTTTGCTTTCGGCGAGAAAAAATTCAAAGTAACTGCTAATTTCCGTATTTCCTCTCCGTATTTTTTAGACGATTAATGTTTTTTGATTTCCGAAACATACGATTAATCAGTTCTTGATGTCTTTCGAAGTTGCCCAGAATTATCTCTCCATCATCTTCATTAATTAAATTCTTGATTTACAGTACTTTAATTGCACTGCGCAGTTGAAATATTTTTTCCGCTGATACCAACACTGCTTTTGTAACCGACGTATCTTTTTAATACGATTTTGTTCTATTGTTTGTAATTCACTAATTTTACGCTCTAAAGAAATTTTTCTTGGTGTGTACACCTGAGCATCTACATTAGTTAAAAATTCAGGTGGAGGTGTCAGTGTCGTGTTGTGTCTACTCTTGGCAATGCAATTTGAGATGTAGAAAATGTAGGGGTCTAACTGTAGAAGCAGCAGTTGTCAATGTTCTATCCTATAAAAATAAAATTACACACTTTACCAAAAACATGGCTGGTGAAGAGGCAAAAAATCAATAAATTAACAAAGCAAAAAAATTCCAATACCTATTAAAAATAAAAAAAAAAGACAAAATGGAACATCCTTTTGTTAGGTACTTTACATTATTAATACTTTCTAAACTACAATAGTCCAACTTACATATATTAATCTTTCTATGCTTCTTGAAGGGGTGGACTCTTTTTTCAATTGTATCTTTCTTGAGGAACTTCTATCGAAACAACTCTCTTCGAAATGTTGCTAGCAGATAAACGAATTTTTGCTAGGCTCCCAGTTCAATTTGTCAACAAACTTAATCCATTCTTGCCTTATTTGGGGATTTACGGGAAATCTGCATAAACATAAGGCAAAAACTATAAATTGTAAATTATAAATGGATAAGAACTATTAACATGCAGAAAGTTATGCAGACTACGCCACTGGATATGCGCGTTTAGTGCGAAGTTCTTATTTAGAAACAAAATTAATTATCAATGCTGTTATTGCTTATACTGAAAGCAGATATTTCTTGTTAACTTACCTATGAAGTGAGAAACTGAGTTCTTTGGTTTTTACGGTTTTAGAACGTCAACAAACTACACAATTCACCATTGTTTGTAGTATGCACTTAACTAATAAATACACTAAACTACAAACTTAAAGCTACATATGGTATTTTAAAAGTCAATGTTTGATGCACAGAATCAAATTAAACTTCTAAATTCGTTTATAAAAACCCAATAATTCCAAAAATATATACATTGCCGGACATAAACAAACAACCATATTGTTAGCACCTGGCTAAAACTGGCGCACCCCAAAGTAGTAACATCTGTCTAGTGCAACTGCATTCCCTCACTATTAAGGGTTATCTCCTATGTATTCTTACCTCGTTGGTAAAGTCAGATACTGAGGTTAATAATTGTACTTATTAAGATGTTTAAGTTGGTACTTACATTAATATTATTTTCGTAACAATGCACGTCAAAAAGTTGAACGCTTTCAAAAATATAGTTTGGCAACAGTTAATTTTTTGATTGACAATTGATAACGTCAGATATTGAGGTTAATAATTTTATTTATTAAGATAGTTGGCACTTACATTAATATCATTTTGGCTTAGGATATAATGGTGACATTACACGACAAAAAGTTGAATGTTTCCAAAAATATAGTTTGGCAACATCTAAAGTTTTAAATCACGCTTAGTAGTCAGAAATTGAGGTTAAAAATGTTACTTATTAAAATGTTTAAGTTGGTACTGTCATAAATGTTAGTTTGGTAGCATTAAACGTCAAAATCACAATTCCTTTTAACAATTACTTAAAAATTACAAAATTGCACACTTCCCACAAGTCAATTTTTTTTTTTTTTGTTAATTTTCATATTTTTTCAACATTGCATATTAACTACATTCAAATCAAGTATTCAATGAAAATAAAACGACAATATATCCGTTTTAATTATATTTTATTTTATTTTGCCACCATAATGTTCTTTATACGCCCCCAAATGCGGGCGTAATGTGGTCTTTATAGCACGGAAATGTCATTGTTGCTAAGCAGCATGATTGACAGCAAACACATGACATGATATGTCACGTAAGTTGAAAGAATTATTGAAACAACAACCTTACTATACAACCTTTACTAATAAAAATAATAGTAATGAAACTTATTCTTTATAAAAATTGAAAATACAGTTGGATGGATTTGAAATTGTTTAGCAATATCACAGTATCTTAGTAACAACAAATTACCCTACTGTCGACTTTATTTCACTGCATTTGCATTTAAAAACTTGCCGAAAATACTGAATCTTTTTTAAATTTTGTTCCAGTTTCATGGTGCAAAATAAAATAAAACATTGTATGTACCACGGGCATAATTGTAGATTATGCCCTTAATACATAAATATTTATTATTTTATTTTGCCACCATAATGTTCTTTATACGCCCCCAAATGCGGGCGTAATGTGGTCTTTATGACAGCAAACACATGACATGATATGTCACGTAAGTTGAAAGAATTATTGAAACAACAACCTTACTATACAACCTTTATTAATAAAAATAATAGTAATAAAACTTATTCTTTATAAAAATTGAAAATACAGTTGGATGGATTTAAAATTGTAACTCCAGATGAGCCAATACCAAAGCTGACAGTTCCTTCGCCGTTTAGTGGTATACTTATAGCTGCTGTACCAGTAATGTTCTGAGCAACTTTAATTTTATTTTGCAGAGAATTCTCTACATTTGATTCGGCTACTTTATCCGATCGCCATCCATCAAGCTGCTTCAGTGCCCTTGTATCACCGCCGCTTTCTGCAAAGGTCGTCGCCGCACTCCTGCGAAAGCAGTGCCCTGTGTACTTATGGGCATCCGGTAGATTGAGGAACTCTGCTATTATCCTCGGCATTTTACCTAAGGTGTTTTTCCCAACAGTCTGAGCACTACATTTGCCATTATGATACGACAAAAACAAGCTGTCAATTTTAGTATGTTCCGGTCGTAATGCTGCATGTTTTCGGTACAAAGAGACGTAATCAACCAATCCATCGCTTGGTACAATTGTAAATTGCCTCGAAGTATAAGTTTTGGTTTTTTTGATCTTCACTAATAGCACTGATCCCTCAGTTGTTACGTCCTGTACAGCCAAATCGTGCAGTTCTTCGCGACGACATGCTCCAAAAATACAAAGGCCGTGACAACCTATAAAACACAATAATTGTTATAATGAGAATTGGAAAAAAAACTAAAATCGTTATACCTTAACTAACAAGTACGTATGATCAGGCGCCTTCAACATGAATTCTTCAATTTGATGCCGTTGCAATACATAGGACTGTTTAGCTTGATCACCTACAGAATTATTCTTCATGAATTCTGTGAGCATGGAAAAACGAGATATATCAACATCTTCCTTCAACTCGAACATCTTTTTCAATTTAGAATATAAACACCACAATGACGACGGCTTATAGATCTTTGACTGCAAAAATAGATATTTATTGAATAGAGATAATTGACTAATGTATATATACAATCCCTTACCATTTGAGACAAGTATGCCATTACAACTTTTTCATCACATTTTGTGGACACTTTTAACATTCCCTCGAGCCATAATCTTCTGATTATGCCCCTAATACATAAATATCTATTATACATCTATACCATTTTAAACGGACTATACATTTTGGATAAAATAAATAACCACGATCAAATTACGTTCAGATGTATTCTAAAACGTGTTGTTACTCTAGGATGATTTTAAATGCGTAGCATTTACATGTCCACGTAACGACGAATTATTTTTCTAAATAAAAGCATAATTTTAGCATTTTTTCACAACTAAAAATTTTTTAAGAAAAATTTTACCGTTAAATATCGTAAGCTGTAATCGGGGTGAGTTGTGACCATAGCGAGGAACGAAGCTCTGTAGCTAGTTACATATTATTATTAATGTTATGTAAAGAACATCTGAAAACGTAGTAGTTAGGTATATGTATTTATTTGTTACAGTCTTGACAGTAATAATATACATGAGCTTTACATAGGTATTTTGAGCAATTACAACATTCCATATTAGTTTTATTATCATTTGAAGAGGGCCAAAAATTACATCTTTTACGTTTGGTTGTGGTTGATTGTACCCTTACTTCGCATTACTGGTTGAAGAACGTGACTTTATAACCATTTCAGCTGCAGGAATACTTCGTGGGAGACGTTTTCTTTCTTGCAGTAATGGAGTGATCAAGGAATTTCTTCAAGAAATAGTCGCCGTTTTGTAAGTTTTCTAGTATTCCAGGTTGGAATTACTTCGCATCACAGAACATAAGCGTTGTAAGATGAAACGTCCATGCTATTGTAAAAGATAGTCATTGGCCATCTTTTAGTTTGCCGTCTGCATGTAGCTTGTCTAACGTGTCTACAGCACCTTTAGTTTTGTTGTAATCTAAAATCATAAACGGCTTTTTATGAGCTTGGTTACACACTCTGTTATCGTGGTGCATGGTGCTCATGAGTAACTATCAACGTGTCCTTGGTAAAGTAAAATTTTAAAGAAAGAACTTCTTTCCTGTTGCAAACCAATGCGGCTGGCAATTCAGGCTTATTTTTGCGAATAGTGCCAAGTATGGTTATTTTTCTTTTCAATAGCATCTGCCCCAGATCGTACGAGGTAAAAAAATTATCACACGTTACGTTGTGACCTTTTAGACCATTAGTAAGATGTAGCACAACTATTTGACCTTGACCTCGCTCTGGAGATTCACCTTTTTTCCCGAGGTAAACTTTCATGTTATATGCATAAGCAGTGACAGAATCGCATAAAGTCCAAATCTTGACTCCGTATTTAGCAGGTTTATTCGTGATGTACTGTCTATAAGGTACCAGTTGCTCATCTACTGTTACATTTTCGTGAACATTATAGAGCTTAGGTAGAATCGCAACCCATTCATCCCACAAGTCCCGTATGGGAGCTAATTTATCAGTTTTTTTTATCGTCAATTACATGAAATCGTTGTAGGGACATCGTTGCTCAAAATATTGGACGACCTACATTTCCATCCCACAGACTGTTGCCTCTCCATGACATTTATACACTCCAGCTAGAAACAGTAGACCAAAATATGCTTCTAGTTCAACTAATGTTAGCTCTTGAAACGTGTCGCCACAGATTGGCCCAGGAATCAACGAAATATTTGCTAATGATAACCTTCCCTATTGGTGTGTCTTTTCATTCCATACTATATTGCCATCTTTTGAAGTTGCGTGATTATCCGTATCACCTTCATCTGAAATCGTAGCTTCCACTTCATCATCCGATTCGCTATTATATATCTCGGTTTCGGACAAAAAATGGTCTTCTTCTTCAGAAACATTAGAATCACTATCAGAAACACAAAAGTTTCTCAAGTTCACTATCCGTAAGCAATATGTCAGTACACATTTTCAATAATAAATTTCAATTGTTAGGTATTTCTTATTAGAGTGTAGCATCAAGTTTGATATTTACTACGAAACTAACACACAGATGCTCACTGGCTGCATTTATACGCGGAGCCACATACAATTCGCAACAGGAATAAACTTGTTTACCGGTACGCAACTAACGCATGCAATATGCGCAATAATGTGGCAGTATTATGTAAGTTATTTATATTCGTGAAAATAAAACAAAACTAATAAAATACATTCGTTCATGATAATAATCTGCTTCTCGTTCTTCTAATTTGAACCACACAAATCACCGGGTCATATAGACCCAAACACAGTGAGTGTAACAAATGCATTTAAAAAAAAACTAATTATAATTTTCTAATATCAATCTAGGTACACCGTTATTAGAGTAATGAAATAAAAGTCATGCAGTGGCAACGAAAGATGTAAATAAATTAACGAATTATGCAGGTTAGAAGAACGCGATTGGGTCATGTTGACCCGAACACAATAGGAAGGTTAATAGTTTAAGCAAGAGGTGTCTTAATTGGATTACAATTTATCATTCCAAATTTAAATGAAACACCTTTTAAATATTCAGACTAATCTAACTCTGTATAGCCATTTTTTATATTTTGTGAAACACGTATTTCTAAATAACAAGAGACTTTACCTAAATATTTCATAGCAAAATGTTCAAATACTTTTCACGAGTCGGAGCAGTTGCGTCACTAATATTAATACCGTCAGAGGACGCCGATGTTGTCAGATTGTGAAAAATAAGTTTGACAACTCGCTCCCTCAATATTACACGGTTCTAAGTAACATCAAGGTGAAATTGAGATATATTGTTCACAAAATTATAACTCGTATGAAAACTAAAATATGATATTTTTTAATAAAATGCAATTGCTACAGGCTAATTTACTGTTTGAAAATAAAATTTATTCAGAATTCAGTCAATAAATGTTAACGGTTACTTAGAAATATTCATAAAAATATAACACATACAACCTTGTTGTTCTTATCAAATTAAAAAAAATTCACAAATTGTAATATACAACTTTAGAACATTGAATATTTAAATATTATAGGCACTAATATTTTAGTTTGTTGCTTTTCTTTTTCTCTGTTTCGTTGATTTTGCAGGAAATATATGTTCATAATACTGCCTATCTACTTCTGGCATCCATTTAAACATTGATTTCAAAGCATCTATCTTACTTTGAGACGTCACTTTGGAATCATTTTTCTTTATTATATTGGGTATTTCTAGAGAATGATTACGTCATGTCTTATATTTCTTAGTAGCAAATTAACTGGAGTGTAAGTGGACTCAGAATGAGGTCTTATACTTCATTTGGAAAAAGATTTAGAAAACTCCAAAGATACAATCTTTGAAAAGAACTGTATTATAATTCATCTTTGCAGAATAAGAATGGAAATCTAAGAAATCATGTTCCTTCATCTGTAATATATTATAAGGTTTCTATTTACTTTTAATAAAAGTCTTAGGAGTGAGATTGGTGAAAAATATTCAGATTTGCTCAATGATCTTTCTATAGCACTGTGAATTGAATCCACTTCTTGTATACATGAGTGTCCCGGTACAGAAAATTTCATGGAAATTTTTTTTATATTTGGAAACTTCTGAAGAATGTGAGCCATAGCAAAACTCATCAATCTGTTTTGGGGCACGCAGCTGTCACTCCATAGAATAAGTTCTTCAAATTTGGGATACTTCTCCAATACTTTATTTAATATTTTATACACACCGCTTGCAATGTCTTTACCAGTTCTACCATGTAAGGCTTGGACCAAATGGTACAATACACTTCTTTATTAAGAGATAAATGTGCGGTCATATTGTATACATTCAATTTACTTTTATAAAAAGTTTTGATTTCAGCTTTGGGACAACTTAAAACATTTTCAAGATCAAAGCTTAAAACAGGAATATATATCCTTATTTTCTTTTTCTTTCTCATACAGAATTTCTTGGATGTTTTTTCATATTGCTTGGTTAATTCCTCAGTCAGACTTCTTCTTTTCTTTTCAAACTTACCTCTTCACTTGTGTCTTTAATTGGTTTATAAAGAACATTATATTTAAATATTTTCTGTAAATACAAAACTTCACAGCATTATGTCTTTTACTTGAGCAAATCTACCAGATCATACATTTTTGGAAAGGTCCTTCAATAAATTCTTTTATTTTCGACAATAATGTTTCTAGTCGGTAACATATTAATATGCGTTCACAATATCTCAGCTTATTAAGATGCAACTCGTTTTATGTTTTCTGTTATGACTATTTGATAAAGTTTGTTTTAAACAGTATAAATACTTTTGACTAATGCATAATGTTCCACAGTAAAACATTTTACATACTTGAATTTTGTTGTTATTTTGAATGAAAAAGTATTTGTAGCTATTACTTCTTCTTGAATTAGCCGCATTCATTCCTTTTCGCCTTCTTTCAGGATTACTCATTTCAGTTGTGCTTAAAATATACATTCTTTTTCTTGTGCATTTAACGCGTAATAATTGGAAAATATTTCTTTTCTCTGTTCGTCACTAATTTTTCTTCATGCATACTTACATTTTCCATACAATCTTTTTTGTTTGTACTTTTTAGCCGTACTTGTTTTTTCTAATTGAAATATATCCTTTACCTCTATCATAATTCTCTTTTCTAATATTACAAGCCCATGTTTCGATTTCTTTGTCTTATTCGGGATAATTTTGTCTCACATTTTCATCGTTGTTATTGTCATTGATTGGTAAATTAGCGTTATTATCCTGATCTTGAATTACATGTGCATCACCTTCTAATACTAAAGACTCATTTCTATCATCATTTTGTTTCTCACTCTCCTGCTGAACCTCTTTATAATGTAACACATTTCCACTAATATTATTTACCGAGTTATTTTCACTTTCTCTCTCTATTTGCACCTGAACGTTTTCTTCTTGTATTCTTAACAAGTCAGTTTCACAGGCCTTTTTTCACTTTGTTTTCATTATTTTTATCATAGCTTCATTTTTCACGGAAAATATTTCATTAGAAATAGTGAAACTTCTAATTCGAAGGTATCTCAATGAATTTTCCACGAATTTTTATCCTAAAACAATGAAAAACTCGTTTTGAAAAATATCTAGACATAACCTAAACCTTAAAATATATTAAACATACCTGACTCGAGATTCCTTTTCAGGAATATATTCCTTATCCTTATCCGAATCGTACCCATCCCAGGAGCCTACACTAATATTACCAATATCCATTTGAAAAAAGACACGTCGTAACGTTTACACACGTCTCTAATTATTGCAGGTTACACCTAAACATTAAACCTAACCTACAATTTGAACAAAAAACCAGCAAATTATAAAGGTGTATGTTATAGCATACAATTTTGTTATTTCAAAATTTCTTTCAGCTCAATATCACAAAGTTCTATGTGTCACATACAACTTTGTTATTTCAAAACTTCTGACAGTTCAATGTGACAAAGTTCTATGGTTCCACATGCAACTTTGATACACCCAACGTGCTATTTCAGAACATACACCTATAAAATACTGACTTTATTGTAACAAATATATTGACATTTTGAGTTGAATCCAAGTTGTATGTGAACTTTAGGTCACATACAACCTTGTATTAATATCTAATGGATGTTTAACATTTTGTAACATACACCCTTGTAATATTGGGGGAGCGAACTGTCAAATCTCAGCTTCAGGGGTATGTTTGTTCAGTTCTATCTGCATCCTCTCGTGTACAATAGGTGTGTTCTAAAGGTACAATGATATCAATAATCATTGACACAGCCGCTCTTATGAAACATGATGTTAGTCACCATTTGCCGCAACATATGTTTAGTGCGTCTATATTAAATATAACCTCACAATTGACATTTGACGTTTAATGTTTAAGCGTGCCCAAATAATTAAGCAAAGAACAAGAAGCAAATTGAAACGTGATTTAATTTATTTTAAAAATTGTTACGAACAATTAATAATTATGGCTAGCATTACAACTATGTTAAGGTTACTAACATGTTTTATAGGAGCGGCGCCATCTTTCTTTTTACTCATAAACATTAAACGTCAACTGTCAATATTGAGGTTATATTAGTATGAGCGCACGATCACATACCTTGCGGCAAATGGTTACTAACAGCATGTTTCATAAGAGCGGCTGTGTCGGATATTTTTGATCGCGCCATAGTAATGAAACAAAGTTAGTTATGACGCAACTGCTCTGACTTGTGAAAATTGGTGTAGTACATATTTCAGTTGTTCTATTTTAAAAGAATTTGTACCTAAAGTCAATGTAACCTCTTCAAAACCACGTGATCTATTCCGTCAGAATGACGTTTTATTATACCAAGTACCAATTATACATCCGCATTGCACATCGCAGTGAGCTCTAGTGAATTTCACTCGAGCGATTTGGCGGAATTCTTTTAAAATAATCCACGTTGCCATTTGTCTTGTTTAATTTCTAACCTCATAATTTGATTTATTACTTTTCGTGCCTCGAGAGTTTTACGTGTTTGTATACCGCCTTCGTTATAAAAAAATCTGTTCTTTTCAGAACAAAAATTTCGTTATATTCGATTTAGCGTTTATAATTATGTCTCGCAAGCGGTTTGGTAGTAGAGGAAAAGAGATGATTGCATCTTAAATTTCGTTTTTCGAATCGGAATGTGATAATGGTTTAACTGCTGTTAGAGAAGTACATAGATTAATGTTTTAATTACGCTGTATTAAATGTCTTCTTTCAGCGTGTGGCAGTCGCGTTAAATATTAGCATCTGTACACTGAGTTCAGTTTCACAAACTGTGAAAAACAACGAGCGTTGAAATCACCGAAGAAACGACAAAGTCATAAGAAGCCAGTTACCGATGTTGAAACTTTTCAGATACATGTAATTCGAAATACAGTTTATAGAATGTATGAAAACAGTAAGTTGTTTGGTATTGTATAATATGTATGTTATATTTGTTCTTTATTATTTTTAGACGAGCATATAACTGTGAAAATACTTCGGCAAAAATTGCCTAACGATAATCTTTTTTCTGCTTGTGAAAAGTCTCTTCAGAAGGGATTTGATGGAATTTACCTGATGTCGCTCTGAAAGGAATACGTTTTTTAACATCATATATGTCAATTAAACGTGAATCTTTGTATCAATTTTTGAAATGTGGATATTCCAAAATGAGACAATAGGTAGATCTTGGCAAGATAACGATTTAAAACCCGTAAAAACTACAAAAGTGGATGCCAACAGGTAAATTTTCATTTCAATGCTTTATTTGTAATGTATTAATGTTGCTCATTTAGGTACATCCTTTTACACGCCGGGAACGTAAATGGTTTTATTCCTGGTGCAGAATTAATTTTTTCTTCAACAAAAAAATCTAGATTACCACGGAGAAATGAATGAAACTAATTGTTTGTGTTGGTTTGAATACTCTTGAGAAATTTAAAGAGACCCGTTATATTGGATAACGCTTCATATATAAGTTTATCTTTATTTACTATTTACATTTTTACCTAACACTATCTTCTCCCTTTTGTCCCTTCACCCATTATATTTCATGTCATTGGTACCTCGCCCATTAGCTGTTTCCTCCATCCATTCCGCTCCCCCTCCCTTTTCCTCAAGTATTTTTCTCACTCGTTTATATGCTCCCCATCCTTATTGTCCTGTCTCATTGTATAGCCCAGGTATGTGAATTCCTTCACCTGTTCAACTTCCTCCTCTCTCCTTTTCCACTCTTCCATTTTTCTTTTCTTTCCTTCGTCTTCATCAATCCAGTTCTGTCCACGCTTTGGCGTTGCCTTCTAATAAGTCAATTGCTGCTCTTATTTTTCCTCCTTCACTTGGTGGATGGCCTTATATTTCCATCAAACCTTTTTGGTCATTGTGGTGCCAAGTGTTCTGATCTGTATACTACTCTTGTCTTTTCTTTTCTCCAGTTTGCCCTTTTTCGTACAATTTTTCTTCCAAAGTGATGATAGCTTCCTCATTTTTAGTATTCTTTTGTTCGAATTCCAATACTTGTTCTTCATTTTGTTCTATTTTACATGCTATTTCGCTTATTGTGCGGCCTATTTGAGCTCTGCCGTACCCATTTCTTTCTTCAATTTGGTTCATTTTTATATTCGGTACGTAAAGTTGTTGATCTGTGTCATCTTTTTGTTTCTTGATTTCTTCCTTACACTTGATGATTATTTCCTTGTTGCTTTGTCTTAAATTTTCTTTCTTCCGTTCAACTTGATGTCTCATTTTTCCTTGAAAATTACTTTTAATTCTTCTTGGCTAGCTTTTAGATTTGCTTCTATTCTTTTTTCTATCTTCTCTCGTTTTGTTTCCATTTTCTTTTCTCCCTCTTCCGTTTTCTTTTGTCCTTCCATTTTCTTTTGTTCTTCTTCCATTTTCTTTTATCCTTCCTCCATTTTCTTTTTGCTCTCTACCATTTTGGCTAATAGCCTATTCATCATGTTCATCATCATGGATTCTTCAGTTTTTTGTTGTACTGCTACTCCCTCTATTAATATATCTTGTGATTCGTGGCTGAAAATAAAATCTTCACTTTCCTTTGTGTTTGTCATTTTCTTTGTTTTAATTATTTCCGATAATTTTCTATCTGACTTTTTAAAATCTGACCTTAATTCCATAAAACAATAAAAATAAACCTACCTTTGTAACTTCCTGTATAAAATTAAAAATAAAAATTCAACTACGCCACTGGTAATTAATTAATTGCTAAACTTTTTTCTTATATAAAACTAAATCAACCAAAAAAAAATTTTTTTTAATCTTTGTTACGTCACGTGTAATTAATTATTTTTTCATTTATTGTACTAATTTATTAGACTTCTTTATCTCTTTATGGGTCAATCGATCGTGCCCACCACGTTTGGCGCCAATTTTTAACGGGCGTAATACCCTTAGATACTACTTTTGTTTATTTTTATTTTTTCAGACTATTACTCTGTTGGGTATGTCTGTATCTTCAAATCTCTCATGGGTTGACCATCTTCTGTCAGCTACCAAAACAGCTGGTCGTAAAATAGGCTTTTTGTACAGATCTAAGCAGTACTTTACCTCTCGACAACTCCTTCTGCTGTATAAGGCCCAAATTCGGCCTCATCTGGAATATAATTCTCACCTTTGGGTTAGTGCTCCCCAATACGCTCTCGATATCGTTGATCGTATTCAAAAGAGAGCGATTAGGCTTATAAATGACCCGTCCTTAACTTCTCACATACAGTCCCTTGAGCATAGAAGGATGGTTTCAGTTCTTTCTTTGTATTATCGTTATTACAACGGCTATTGTGCTGGTGAATTACATTCTTTGATACCATCTCCGGCTATCTTTGCGAGAAACACTCGGTTCGCTCATTCACATCATCAGTATGCAGTACAAATCTCCACTTGTCGTACCAAACGGGCGCAATCCACATTTTTCTACACGGCTTCTAAACTCTTGAATGATCTCCCTAGTTCCTGTTTTCCTCTCACTTATGATATGAGAAAATTTAAGGTAGCTGTTCATAGGCATCTATTGGCAATTCATTATCCCTCTATCCGTCCTCCTAAGTGTTCCTGAGTGCTTTAGCACGATAGGCCTTATTTAGCCTGTTCAGGTCCACAACCATAAAAAAAAAAAAATTTAACCCGCTCCAAAAAATAAGATTTGTGGTCTTTTAAACTCTTTTATAATTCCAACATTTTTGAATAAAATTTAATACCTGAGATGATTTTTTTTTATTACGTTTTATTACGACTGAATGGGTTCAATTTATAAAGATATCAATTACTAGTTAATTTTTACTTTGCTTGCTAATTAATTTCGGTTTGCGTAAATGAATTTTAAGCTTTATGTTTACTAACTCCTTTCTTAATTGGTTGCAATGGCTAGCTCAAGTTAATATAAAGAAACGATTTTTGTTATCATTGCCCAAAATTATGCTCATTTCGATTTATTTATTTATCTGGATTCCTATTGAGTTGACTTCTTTCTGCATTTATATATTCAGTAATTGTGTAAGCTTGTGATACTAATAATCTTTAACAATAAAAGTAAATCAAACGTTATACTCATTTAATTAAATTCCAAATCTGAACGAAAATGCATCAATATGTTGGTTACAAATATTTATAGAATCAAACCTATATCTATAATAATCTTAAAACTAACATATAACAAATAAAATCCTTATTAGAAGTAAACGATTGTTTTCGTTTAATTGTGACAGTCAAATGTAAAGTTTCGAGAAATCAAACAAAAAAGTTTTATTTATTAACAAACAAAAAAGGTTCTTGCTGGCGTTCCTTTGACCGATGATAAGGGGGCCTCAAATAGGTTAGAGCTCGCTCTTCCGATGAAGTCACCTACCGGCACCCTGAAACCGCTTCTATATTGATGTCCTTATCCTTCCTTATATCTTTGTGTTGTTGAATACGCTTCTAATTTTCTTTCCTCAATTAATGATTATAGTAAATAATTGTTCGATATATTTACACTATACAGTTTTTACCTAATCGTTCAGTTTTAACTACAAATAGCCTGCGCAACAAAATGCAAGCTATTTACAAGCCGCGAATGCTCCCTTTTTACACATCAATAAATTCGAGTCATTGTCCTTTATACTTGGATTTCCCAATTTGGGTCGACTACTGTCTATTATATTTATTGTTCACTATTTAAACATAATTGATTACGGTTCTGAGACATACAATACGCGTTATCTTCACCTGTTGTGCCACTTTATTATTTTAATAAGGAAGGTAACTTTCTACTTCTCCCCTATCACCGTTAATTAATTCCTATTAGTAATTTTAACATTTTACAGAGCAGCGTGATTATACAATGTCGCTTAGACTGCGAATTCTGATCGCTAATTTGTTGTGACCATTTCTGTTCGCTTACTTATCGCGACGGACTTAAAAACTCATGATTATAACGTCATTCCCTTCCAACACATTCACGCACTTGCAAATGCCGCGTATTTAAATATTTTCAAATTGAATGTATAGATAATTTATTAAAATAAACATTCAAATACAAATAAACAATAACCATTTCTTTATCCAGAAAAATAATATGTAAATATCTAATCTCGTATAATTTAGCGCGAAATTTTGATTTTTTTAAATCTCCCGTTTTATTTGCTACTATCTGCATGTTATCCCATTAGATGCGGTGGTCTTCGTTCCACACGTATTCGCAGATTCTTGATCTCTCTGTTTCGCCCTTGCGGACGTTGTTCTTACGTTCCTGAGTTCCCACTTTGAGTGGTCTAGAGTTCTCTCGTAGGTATGCTCTGCCGCATTTACATGGTAGGTTGTATACACAATTCTTGGAATTCTGGTCTTCATTGTGTGGTTTGGTTTTGGTTAGTATTCCCCTGAGCGTTCTGGTCGATTTGTAGGCAGTGCGTATCTTATATTTGCTGCCTATCATTCGTATTTTGTCTGAGGTACCTTTTATATATAGTATTATCGCTGTATATTTAGGTTCTTCTTTTCTCTAAATACGAACGATAGGCAGCAAATACAAGATACGCACTGCCTTCAAATCAGAACGCTCAGGGGAATACTAACCAAAACCAAACCTGACCTGGGCTTTAAATTCTGAAATGTGAGTGTATGTAAATTAATATTTATTTTATCTTTTAAGTGCGTAAAAAGCCGCAGGTTGGTCTACCCATTGGACCGTTGCCTTTATCTGAGTGTCTATATTTTACAATTATTATGTTGGGAATTTTAAACTTTAAAAATTCTATTAATCTTACTTTATGTAATTGTTTCCTCTATAATTATCATTTCCCACGAATTATGTCTCTTTTAGTCTTTCACTACACTTCGCTTTTTAAAACCCTCTAAATTTAGTTTTGTTTCAAATTTTAAACAGAACCATTTATTAGACAACTTCAGTTTCACTCTCCTTAATTCAAAGAACAAATTTAACATTTAATCAACTTTTTAAAACCCTCTAAATTTCGTTTTATTTCAAATTTTAAACAGAGCCACGTAATTAGACAACTTGAGTTTCACCCTCCTTAAATCAAAGAACAAATTTAACATTTAATCAACTTATGTTAAATGTAAAGTTGTGAAAAACTATAATTTAAAATTGATTAAAACATTCACAAATATACACTTGACACCAATTAAAGATCCAGTCAAATCTAACAAAGAAATAGTATTTAGTATTATGCTACTAATTTAACTGCATTAGCAGTGAAATTTTTGCGGCTAGGGAAAAAATATTATGTAAATATTAACTAAATGAATACTTATGTATCACCAACTTCCAGCAAACAAATTTTAAGATATTTTTGGTGTCAAACCGTGCCTGGACAAACTCGTAATTCAATTTATAAAAGTTAAGATTTTTCTTTTTGCAGAACCCTAAAAAGCATTGGTGGAAGTTAAATTTGTCTGCTTCGATTTACGTTTTATTGAAATTTCACTGTTTATTATAAATGCACTACATTAATTTTTACCGTAGCAATTTCTGTGTTCACCTTAAACAGCATATTATTTAATTGCTTTGTTTAAACATAATATATTTTATTTTATTTTGCCACCATAATGTTCTTTATACGCCTCCAATGCGGGCGTAATGTGGTCTTTATAGCACGGAAATGTCATTGATGCTAAGCAGCATGATTGACAGCAAACACATGACATGATATATAATAGTAATATCACAGTATCTTAGTAACAACAAATTAGCCTACTGTCTACTTTATTTCACTGCATTTGCATTTAAAAACTTGCCGAAAATACTGAATCTTTTTAATATTTTGTTCCAGTTTCATGGTGCAAAATAAAATAAAACATTGTATGTACCACGGGCATAATTGTAGATTATGCCCTTAATACATAAATATCTATAATTTTTACTGTAAAACTGTATACATATTCTCTACATTTTATTTTTTTAAAGGTAATGGTCGAAGTTAATACTTACACAACAGACATTTCAAATAAAGAGAATGATAATGGTGAAGAATTTTTACCAGCAATTTCGAAAATACAAGAAGTAACCAAATCTGAAGAAATAGTTGTGATAAAAGAATCACGTGGTGAATCCGATAGTAAATTAGCAATTATAAATGAGCCGGGAAAAACTAAAGAAATTATTCAACTTCCACCTCCTATAACAGCTACTGGTCGTCCTAAGTTTAACAATTTGTTTGTTTTCGTGAAACAAAGAATTCCAGACGTGAGTGATGAAAAGCTTCTTTCTGCTATAAAAAGGGTGAGAGGAAAAAAGGAAAAATTATCGGGGATGACAAAGGAAAGTATATTAGCAGCTGTAACAGAAGAATTACAAAATACACATGGATATTATAGGTAATAATGATAGCATTAAAGTAGAACTAACTAAACCATACAGGTTTATACTGTATAACTAGGTGAAGTTTAATGAAATATAATTTTTTTAGTAAAAATGTAGCATTTAACCCTTTTGACCCGACTTTTGGCTATTAATTTATTTTTTAGTTACAGTATAAATATATTATTGCATATAGTAGGAATATATTTATAAATTTTAGATAAAAAAATAAGAATTTTTTTTTCGAAAAACTTGCTTGGGTCAAATATGTTGTTATATGCCAAATACTGATTAGAGCATCAAGCCTGTAATCTTATAATCTTATAATGGGAACCATAATGTTCACCCAAAATAAAATCCTCCCCTCTATTAAAATTCTACTCCAAAAATATTTACGCAAAATTCACCTAAGCTTCAATAACATCCTAAGTTTCATATAAAAACCGCAAAATTGCGGAAATAAAACGAAAACTCATTAAATATTTCGATAAACTTAGCGCTAAAATCATTGGCTCACATGGCCAAAAGTAACTGATCAAAACGGTAATTAATTATTCAATTTCAAACGAAAATACGTCATAACAAAACTAAACGTGATCGAAAATTTATAAAGTCCTAAATTTACTAAACGTCGATATCGGAATGTAGCATCTAAATTCGGGAAAATACACAACTGCCATAACAAATTGGCTCACCTGTTTGGCACTACGCCGTCCACAATCGGTGTGTTGACTCCTATAAAAAATTACTTCAAAAAAAATTTGCGACTACTCGCAAAATTATCATTGGCATTCAAATAAGCTAGATGTTCGGTCAATGACCAATTTACTTTATCATTATGCTACGGTAAGTATGTCTATTAAAACTTATCTTCAACTTCAACTATATCAACCAGATCAGAATGACTAATTATCTCTCAAATTATTACGTTAAGAAAAAACGTCATCATAAAATTATGTAAACTTCGGTAAAACCAGTAAATCACTCAATAACTGAATGCAATCCAGAACATCTACTCTTTTGAATAAACGTAATAATACGAACGTTGTGTGAAAAGATTAAGGTTACAACACTGTGTACACTAAAAAAAATAACACTTACTTAATAAACACTATACATATATAGAAATTTAATAAAAATTAAAATAAACGATTGGTATTTTATCCGAAACACATAGAACATAATTTGTATCGTTAAAATTCCTCATAAAACTGATGTCGATTGAGTCTTGCAACCTCAGATAACCCAAATTTATCTACCTTAAATTTTCAAATAAATAACACCAAAAAATAAATCGTAACATTAATAGTAATTTCGTTGAATACATAAATTTGAAAATCGATATGTAATTTTAGCTAGCGATATCAAAATAAAATACGGATAAGCACCATGTGACATACGAATGAATACGCTTTATATATTGAATTGACATCTAAACGTTACTTAAATAATCTCAAACAAAAGGCATATTCATTCGTCTAAATGAGTACAAACATTTTATTAAAATCACCAACATATAAATTTCATAAAAATTACTATAAAATGAAAATAACATCAAATTTGAATGAAAAATAATATCAGCCAACATAAAAATTTTACCAACCTAAAATGTAGCTAAAAAAAGAGATTATCTAAAAATATTTTAAACTTTAATCAGGATTTGGAGCATAGTTTTTTTTCCGAAGTGATAACTTTTATATACTGTGAGCCAAAAGCAATGGTCAAATTCATTTAAATTTAAACAATGTTTATTTTTCAAAAATCCAATGCAGGTCAAAAAAACACACTATGTTCATATTCTTTTGTTTCTACCTTAAGCCATCTATATCGGCAGCAGCATGCAACTTTATTTTTAAATGCAAAGACCTTACTTGTTACACATCAAATGCAAAAAATGCAATTAATATGATTTTTTGTTTTAACATTTTTAAACTTTTTACTATACAAAACTCGATACAAATAAACAATCTCGCAAAGACAATACATAAATAAATTAACATCTTATAAACATAATTTTATCTGCACAAAGATGCAAAAAGACAATTTTAACAAAAAAGACCACTATAGACACTATTTGAACAACAAATTTCAGTTCACTAAACAATTTTTCAACGTAAGAACTGTTCGAATTGCCATCCATCAACTTCTTGCAATGGTCATAATACCTGTGGTTATTACCCGTGTTGTTTACACCCTGCCACAAAGAATAATATTGGTTTTAGAATTTCAAAATCAGTAAATAAAATTTTATATTGTTTGCTTGAGAGTTTTAAATGATTACCTTTTATTTAAGCTGTATGGGTTTGATTTATAAAGATATTAGGATGGCCTATAAAAAATGACGTTTTTTTTTTATGAAAAACTTTAATGATAAAATAACAAATGAAAACTTTTATTCACTAAAGTATAAACCATTGTAAAGTAATATCTTTCGCAATCTTTCTGCAAGATCTTCAATGCCACGGCGGTACCATGTAGCATCTTTGGAATTAAACAATTCTCGGCATGCAGCTTCAACTTCCTCAACACTTGTAAAATGCCGCCCACGAAGGAAGTGCGTCATCGATCGGAAGGCGCAAGGTCTGGGCTATAAGCTGGATGAGGAAGAAGCTCCAAATTCAATTCCCTAATTTTTTGTTGAGCTTCAGCTGCAGTATGTCTGGCGTTGTCTTGTTGCAGAATTGCCCGTCCTCTGTTCGCCAATCCAGGGTAACACCGACTTAGAGCATCATGCATCCTATCCAACTGTTGACTGTAAAGGTTAGCATCAATCGTCTGCCCATCAGGAACCAACTCAAAAGTGAATAACCCCTTCAAAATTCTACCATACACAAAGCACAAACATTCCTTTGGAACCTTTCTTGTTTGGGAACCGGCATCGCAGGTTGCCCAATAGTAATCCACGTTTCATCGCAAATAACGATCCGTTTAAAGAAACGTTCATCTCAAGGATTGGAAAGCAGTTGATCACAAACCTGAACTCGCCTTTCTGTCATTGCTGGCGTTAAGTCGTGAGGAACTGTACAGCGTCTATTGGCTTTTCCAAGTTGATGCAAATGGCGCCTTACGGTTTCTTTGGAATACCCAAGTTCTGCTGACAACTTACGGGTATTTGTCGATGTATTTGCTTCAACAACATCTCGAAATTCAGCGTTACTTAACGAGTTGGGCCGACCAGAACCTTGTTTCCTCTTAATACTTGTATCTCCGCCAGTAAATTTTCGAAACCAGCGCTGCGTCGTACGAATGAATGTTCTCTATTCCGTCCCTTCCACTTCGCATATTTTTTTAACTGCGGCGGTTGCAGAAACGTTTTGTTTCCAGCAATGACGCAACAGTATCAAAATTTCCTATTTTTCGTCATTCATTTTGACGTTTATTGCTAGTTAGAAACAAAAGAATATCAGAAGAAAATTAGACGGAGACATTCGCCTGCTTGATTAGCTTTTAATACTGCATAGCATTAACATATAAAATGTTTTCTAGATATGAGTAGATGGCCTACGACATTTTTTATGGGCCACCCTAATATCATCTACTAGTTTAATTTTAATTCGCTTGCTATTTAATCTCAATTTGATTAAATGAAGTTTAATATTTACGCTTGCAGATTCTTTTCTTATTTAGGTGCGCCAGTTAGCTCAAATGTTAAAAGAAATGGTCATTGTTAACAATTACCATAATTTATACTCAATTGGATTTTCTTATTTATTTGGATTTCTATTGAGTTTAGTTCCTTCCGCATTTATATATTCAATATTTATATAAGCTTGTAATATTGATAGTCTTTAATAATAAAAACAAATCAAACGTTATACTTATTTAATTACTGAAATTCGCAGTGCAGAAATGTTTTGTATACAACAACATATAACAATCAAACCTTTAATTATCAGTAATATTCTTAATACTAACATACAACAAAAAACCTTTTGTCAGCGTTGAATGGCATGTTTTCCGTTCAATTTTGATATTCAAATTCAGAGTAAATAAAATACAATTAGCAATCGTACTTATCTGTTGCTTCGTTGAAAGCTGCTGGCTAAGCCGATCGCGCAATTGGGCCGATGATGCAGACTTGGCGCCTTGCTTCTTTTGTACCCACGATATCTTATTGCACCTTTTTTGTGGATTAAGTCTTGCAATTTTCTTCCCAACACTTTTATGATTTTTGTAAATAATTGCTTGATATATTTATAATAGTCAATTATTACTTTAATTGTTCAATTTTAACTGCAAACAGCGTGCGCGACGAATTTCCAGCGAACTACCAACGGCCGTGCTTTTAATTGTCATTGTTTTCCAGTTACTTTTTTTATATATCGATCTATTACACTGGATCGATTGTCTTACATTTAATCGTTCAATATTTAAATACAATATTGTAACACTTTCGATGCGCACTAAACCCGACTTTAAATTATTGCGTAATCTTTTTATTATCATCAACTCGATAACATTTGCGTTTAAGTATTTACTTTAGCCTTTTAGTTTCTTAATAAGGAAGGTAATTTCACTTGTTCCCTATTATACACTAAATGTTATCTTACTTTATTTCTAAATTTAGGGTAACTTGACTATTACCCATTTGGGTTACTATCAACCAACTCTGACCGCTTACTTAAAGCGGCTATTTAAAAAGTGCACGTCATTATGACAGCGTCTCTCCCTTCCTTCCTGTCAATCCACCTCTCTGGAAAGCACTCCTTTAAATATTGTTGAACATTACCTGCCAAATGTGGCGCTGCCTCGTCCTGTTGAAACCAAACAGTGTTGTTTGATATATTCGGATTTCCATTGTTTGAAAAAAATAATAACAAGTTCAAGAATCAGGTCATTTTAATTCATTATTCCTGTCCACACATTTAATTTTCGAGGGTATTGTGGGTAAGCTTCAACTACCCAATGCAGATTTTTGGTACTCCAATACCTTCAATTCATAAAAACAAATTTTATTATTTTTACGTGTTTAATAGAAAATTATCTATATGATACTAAAGACAATTTAGCTTCCCTTCTGATCTGTTTATTAGGAGTTCCATTTAGACAAAATGTGACTTCATCAGTAAATAAAATATTTTTATGAAAATTAGGTATAGTTTGCCATAACTGCATTATTTTTTCGCAAAATTATAATCGGCGTATACAATGGTCAGGCTAAATTTCTTGCACTAATTCTCAGAACCCTAACTCCGTTCCTTCCGATCCGTAATGTATGTATCTGTGCTGGGAATCCATGATTGTGGCTGAAGGAGCTCGGAAAGCTCGAGCAGCCCGCCCTCCCCCTTGGGGAGGGAATGAAATACGTGGCCTTTCCTTGCACTAATTTAAGCTTAGAAGGATAATAGTTATTGTTCATCAAAATTCTAACTAATGCCCGCTGGCCAACTCCTTCGTTATCAGCCATTTTGCGAGTGGTATTATGCGGATTTTCTTCGACTTTCAATAGCATATCATTTTGTGCATTTCATTCAGTTTGGGATGACCGAATTTTGGAACATTTCTCACAAGTCTTGTTTCTCTAAAAAATATTTTCAATCCTACTTAGTCGAATGACATTAAATAAATCGCAAGCTTCTTGTTGCGTCCTTTGCGTGTCGCCGTATCCAATAAAAATAAGTATTTGTATGCGTTGAGTTTCAGTTAAAAGCAATATATTTAAAGTTATAAAATGGTGCATACTATAGCAACTATAGGCTAAAGCTGAAAGGTTTGTGTTAAATAAAATTTCTTTATCCTAAATAATAAAGAACTCTTTTAACTATACTTCTGCACAAACAAGACTTGTTTTAATCAGCAACAAACTCTTTAAGTTATAGAAATAATACTTTGCAATAAATATTATTATTATTGCCTTTTGGAAATTGTTTATTCTTACAAATAAATCGCATTTTTTTTATATTTGCTTTATAATATTTTTTTGTAATTTTTTTTATTAAAATTATTACTGTTTTTGCGGAAACAATTGTGTTTATTGAATATGTTAATTAATGTTTAATTAAAATTTAAAAATGTTAAATAAATGTTTTAATTTAAAAATATTATATAAATTGCTTTTTTTTACAGTTTGAGGTATAAAAACTTTTAGGATGAACGAATTTTTAATACATTAATTGGGTTGAATTTCAAATCCCTAGAGCTTCATTTGATGTGTAACAAGTAAGGTCTTTGCATTTAAAAATAAAAAGTTGCATACTTCAAAAACATTATGAACATAAAGTGTATATTTAAAATAAAAATCGACCTCTTCGAGGATTTTTGAATTATAAACTTCGTTTTAATTTAAATGAATTTGTCTGTTTCCTTTGGCTCACAGTGTATGTGCGCTTGGGACTTTTTGTATGGACTAAAAGTTTCAACTTGCCAGAGAAGAAGACGTATCAGATTTTAGTATGCACTCGAGCACACCACTGTATTACTTTTTCTTCTATAAACAAGAGTAATTAAATTTACTACTTAAATTTTGTTTAATCACTAAATTTATAAAAATCAATATAAACGTATTCTGTAGAATAATGTAAATTACTGTTATTTCATAATGTCTAGAAATCGAACATTAAACTAATATACAACATTAACTTGATAAAACTCAGCGTAACACTGTACTTCACAATTTAACACTAAAATTAAACAATAGCAACATCCCAAAAAGTCCACACCATAGTAAGTACTTTATCTGTTGTGCACCTGACAGCCATATGCCTTTCTAGTCTTGGTGTTCAGTAGGTCTACCAGAAAACTATACAAGCCCAACTTCATGTTCATTGTATGCTTTACTCTAATTATGTTATGTAGAATGTCGATTGGTACATCTATAAGTAATGTAACATCTCAAAATTATATTGTTTGAATGCATACTGTCATTGCCAGCAAAAACTAACCCTGCGTCATCAATTAGAATCATACAGTTTAATATTAAAAACTGAGCCAAATTAGTTCCATAATAATACCTTTTAATTCTCGTCTGCAAAATGGCGATAGGTTTTATTGTTTCCATAAATCAAAGCGGGTATTGGTTTATTTTATTTCTGTCAAATTGTCGTAAACTTTCTACACACACAAAATAAATGCTTATTTGATGAAAATCGAAGAAAATGATTTATTATAATTAAGATATTAAAGACAATGGTGAGTAATAAATGGTGATCCTACAGATATTGAATCTTAATTATTTTGACGGGTTATAATTTATAAGTATCTATGATGAACAAAAAACTACCAAACTGTAGCAGATTTATGGAAATTAGAGGAAAAATATGTGCAATATTTTTGTAAGGTGGTGGTAAACATATACATATAATCGATAACTAAAGATAATCGAACTTGTAGGTTTTATGATTGCATTAACTACCAAGCTGTGTTGGTTTCATTATGGTTATGTTTGCAGTTACATACTTTAACAAGAAATGTGAACTTCTGAATTTGCTTATAGATAAAAATTGAAATAAGATTTTGAATTAAAATAAAAAAAAGCATTTTTGGTATTCGCCAAAATAAACAGTACCTAACTATGAAGGGCCATGGAATGGCTTGGGCGATGTCTGTTTGTTATGTTTGACTTTTTTGTCTTTAACTATCATAATAATATTACACTCATGTTAAAATAGTTCTGACAACTGAGGAAAAGGTATTTATAGTAAAACATTATTTCCATTCATATGGAAGTGAATGGCCGAAATTTGACCCAAGTTTTTGAAAAATATCGGGAGCAATTTAATAAAGCTGCACCCAGTAAAAACGTAATGTTAGCAATTGTGGAGAAATATCGTCGCACTGGTAGTATGTTGTGTCAGTGCAAGGGTTCTCTAAGGCGTCGAAGAACAGTTTGTACCAACGACAATGAAGAATGGGTTCGTGACCAGGTTTTGCAGTCTCCATAAAGAAGACTTTGACAAACTGCGTATAAATAAAACATCAGTAAAACATACACACGTAGAATGTTCAATGGCATTGGTAGTTATCCATATCATATTCACACTGGACAACCACTAAACGCTGTGGACAAACGTTCCAGAAAAGTTTATTGTGGACTCGTGTTGAACATAGTATACGAAGACACCGATTCCTTGAAAAATGTATGATTTCCAGGCAAAAGTCATGTTCACCTAAATGGCTACATCAATAGACAAACAAATCGATTTCTTGCATTTGAATGCCTGACTTCATTGTAGAAAAACCACTTCACAGTGCTCGAGTTACGATTTGGCTGTATCGAGCACGGTATAATAGGTCCTTATTTTGTCGAGGACAGGAATCCATACACAGTTACTGTTATCAAGAACGTCACAGGCAGAATATTATACCTTTTGAGATTTAAGAAATTTTTGCCGCGCACGAAATTTACAGTTGAACAGGCAGTGAGTTCAAAAGGATGGCGCCACAAGCTATACAGCCAGACGTTCTTTAGAACATCTCCAAGAGGAAACAATAATTTCTCGTGGAGCAGACTTCGATTACCGTTGACTTTCATCTGACATTACGCCACCTGATGCATACATTAGGGGTTGGATGAAAGAGTCAGTATTCCGCTCTGATAATGCACCAATAGATGAGTGTTTTCAAGTTGATTTTTCAACAGACGCTTACCTTTAAGTTTACTCCCTCTTATTAGATAGTAGTTAAACAACCTATGTGCTAAATAAATAATTAAAATGGAATTTAATTGCTTGATATATTTAAATGGTGAGGTCGTTTTTCATCGATTATATAAGATTAGGACAGATATACTATGCGAGACCCAAACTTTTTGAATTTGCAAAAGGCATTTGTTATAATTTTGTGATCATTAACGAAATAAACATAAATATTACCTACTTCTTTCTCCTTTTCAAAATATTGCAGTAAATGTAACACAAAGTGCTGTGTTTGTATATACAAGATTATACCTTTTGCAGACATTACTGGTTGGTACTGGTAGGTACACAATTTCAAAAAATGAGGTTACACCACAAACCTGTGAGTTACAGGAAGTCAAAATGTTCTTGTTATCACTTTAAAATAAAACCTACCAATTTTGGCTAGGACCGGGCTTACGGCGATTTTATTAAATCGGTGCGTTTGAGCTCGTAAAAACGAATTGCGCTATTTACAAACCGACTAGTATTTTTTTTAAGAAGGACATTTATGGGAAAACAAGGCCTGAAAATATCGATATTGTAAATCCAAAACCTGAAAAATGGCGATTTTTTTGTGGGACGGTGCTTGTCGGCATTAAGTAATAACAATTCAGATAGAGAATGCCTTATTACTTTCATTAAAGTTTCTTTGGAATCAAACATTTCTCAAATTTTTGACATTTCAGAATTACCGGTTTAGTTTTAAATAAGTAAATATGGTTCTGTCTTTGGAAGATAAGATTTTGATTAAAGAATTAGTGGAAAGTAATATGGGTGCACAAAAAATATTAAAAAAAAAAAATTATTACCGTATCAAAATATTCTTCGTTAGAAAACGTAAACATAATTATGGAATTTGAAGATGCACAGACGATTTTCAAAACTGAAACTGTAAACTGACAGAAACTTGACAGACACTTCATTACGCGTTTGTTTTCATGGCATGATAAATGTTTCACATGATTCTTAATCAACGACTGTGATAAGTTGGTCCCCCTTACAATTTAGTGTACAGCGTATCGCATTATTTCGGCGTTATCTGCATTATTTTTGTGGAAGAACAATTTTTTATCTTTCATTTGGTATAAAACTTGCTATTTTGTCTGTATCACTCAAATGTTATGAGCACTTCCTGAAATTACGTTATTGTGCTAAAATTCCAAGGATTATTTTTTTCTCAGAAACTATAAAAGATAGGTTGGTAGGAGTCTTAATAAAAGTCATCACAAATATGTCATAGAATCCAAAAATGAAATAAAAAATAGGGCATTGCATTTAAAAAATTGAAGTGAGATAGCGCCACCTGGCGCTGATGGGCGTTGATTCAAATCTTTGTGCCAACAAATGTGCGCCCTTGGAAGATATTTACAAAAATATTTTCATAATTTAAAAATCTTCATCCGCTCTCGAGATATTGCTCTGTCCCATTCCTCGCTGAACACGCTGTATATATATGTATATATATATATATATATATATATATATATATATATATATATATATATATATATATATATATATATATATATATATATATATATATATATATATATATATATATTGTTGTCAAAAAAAAACCGGAATTTCGTTTTTTAATATTTTCGCGATTTGTTTAAACAACAAAATGGCAGACACATTCAAACTTTAAACTAGTTGGAACTTTTTCGAGTCGCACTGTATATGTTTGCAAGTTACTTTACGAAAGCTTGGATATTTGTGAATAGAACGAGAGGTCTAACATGGAAATCGGTCAAAAACTTTCTGACGTATGACACGACAAAGGCAAGTACGGTTTAAAAATATTGACTCCTGTTTTCTTTCGATATTCTTTAAACAAAGCAAACAAAATATTAGGTTAGTGATGTGTTTTCATCAATTCTCTTTCAAACAAAACTAAAATCAATGAAATAGAAATAAAAAAATATTGAAAAAGGAAATTCCCGTTTTTTTTGGACAACTTATATATATATATATATATATATATATATATATATATATATATATATATTATATATATGTCTTGTGTATGTGTATGTAAATGAAAGATTCCTAGTTTTAATCCGAAAGTAGTCGAGTGCTTGGGAAAAAGTCTGAGTAAGATGACTTAGACTCAAGTGTGAAAACAGCCCTTCTCAGTGCTAAGCCTGACGATAGAAGCAGAGTCCGCTTCCGAAACGTCGAGTTACACGAACAAAAACTGGGGAAATACGCTTATCAACTCAACTAATGTGAGACCACAGTTACAAAAAACTTATAGTACGGAATTGATGAAGTATTCTTATTAGTATAAATAACTCTCATATTTAATTTAATAAACTGATGACGCAGGGCGATTATTTCTTAGGGAGAATAGTAAATACATACAGTCCGTATGTTGCAAGTACTTTTTAGGTTGTGTAGCTCTGTATCAAAGTTTATTTATTTTTTATTTACATCTAAAAGAAGAATACTTACATCGTGTGGACTGTATGAACTATGTTAAAACAACCTATTTCAAATAAGTGTAATTTTATGTATTTCTAGCAATTTAAATCAACAACTTGATCAATGTGCAATATGTTTGTTTCCATATGAGCAAAGTACTAAAACATTATTAAAATGTGAACATAGTTTTCATGATGAGGTAAGTTTACTTTGTGAAATAAAATAAAGGCTAATTATTGTCTGATTTTTAGTGTATTAAAACCTGGTTTAAAACTAATAGTATCTGTCCAATCTGTCGTTTACATGCTGTTCCAGATGAAGATATGGAATGCAAGTGATTCCCATCGTTACAGTTTTGTTAGTTTAACTTATTTTATTCTTTATTAATATTTTTTGTATAATTAATTATGTGAAATTCTGTACTTAAGTTCTTTATGACATATCAGTAAATTGATTTTTATACTTTACTATTTAAATTACTGTTTCATATATTAATGAATTGTATTTATAGAACAAAGGATTTAAAATGTTTTAATTTCTGTCAAATATGGACTGTGGTAACATTCTTACCTAGAAAACAGATTATTTTATTTAAATTTTTTTAGACAATATATTAAATAAGAAATCAATGCATATTTTTAAAAACAAATAAATTGTTGTATAAACAGAACATTTCTTGCTTGACAATGTTTCCAAGGAGGCATAGGGTGCATAGCTGTTAATGAGACAAAACTAGAATAGACTGTACACTTCTGTAGGAGCTGAAGCCTCCTCTTTAGAGGCTCTACTGACTGGTTATGTGTGGGTGGTGTCTCACTACTCTACCCTATACTTCATTGCAAAACTTTTCTTCATAAGTTTTTGTGCCTTGTTGCATTGCTACAATGTTTCTCCACTCCTTTCTATCCTTCATTTTCTTCCTACATTCTATTATTCTGATTTGTTTTGTCTTCTATCACGTTCTTCCCAGCACGCTTTGGTTGTAACTGTGGTTTGCAATTCACGATCGTTTCTGCCACTGATTCCTCTCTCATTCTATTTACCTGGCCATGCCATCCTATTCTCCTTGGTTTTCTCACTCTTGACTATATTGACCTTTTCCAGTATTCCTTCCACTTCACTATTTGTTAGTCTTCTAAACTGTCCCTCATTTATCTTCTTTCCTCCAAATATTTTTCTTACTATTTTTCTCTCGTAAATTTTTTATTTCTCCTCATCTTTCTTTGTGATGCATATATTCTCTGCTGCATATGTCACTACAGTTCTTGCTACTCTTTTGTATAGTCTTAATTTCGTATTTTTACTTTCTTGCTAAACAAGAAAGTATTGTGGTTGAAAAAAAAAAAAAGTAAGTTGCGTTATTTTGATGTTTTATGACTCCCTGAACCCAAAAAAAAATTTTAGAAAATTTTTTAAAATGTCTGGTCACTCGCCAACCGAAAGTATACGGACGATTTTGATGAAATTTGGAATGAAGGCTTACGAGACAATTATGTCGACAAAACAAGCTTTTCAACGCAATAGGTATACAGGGGTTGAAAATAAGGGTGTTATTTTGGGGGCAAATTATAACATAGAAGATTGAAATTCAGGGCATCAATAACTCGCTTGAAATGTAATTTTTTGCACTTTTTTAAAACTTTCAAAATTGAATATGGCCGCAGTTATAGTCACATTTTTTTTTTTGTAGAAATATATATTTCCGATATCGTTCAAGATATAAAAGAATTGGAAATAGATATGCGCAGTTAAGTAAAGGTTCTTTAAAGAGATTTCTTTATGTAATAAATTGTGGAGTAAATTTGCTTACATTAAGGGGTCAAACTTAAGCAATTATTCGAAATTGATTTATTCAAAATTCTCTCCAAGAAATTTTTATGTTTTTTTATACTCTTATCAATGCAACTAACCTGCTTCTTCTAAAGCTACTAGTATAGGAGGTATGTATTTTAAAATATTTAATATTGATATTGTTATAAGTTTCTAACTATTTTGGTTACAAACATGGGATTTTGGAAATAAACTTTGTTCATTTGCGCTAATTACATGATATTATCCTGATGAAAACACTTCCGGTTTTTCCGGAAATTGAAAACATTCCTCATATTGCTGGTATAACATACACATATTCTTATTTTGTTTAAAAGGGAGCGAAATTTGCTTTAAAATGATATGAAACAGTCCATAGTTATCTTGAACGCTAAGCGAGAGCGAGATATTTATTTTTAAATTTCAATCTACATGTACATGTGTAGGTATAGAAGGTTATGTAATCGACTTTTTTTTCACTGTCGCTAAATCGACTTATTAGCTCATTTTACAACTTTTGGCCAAGTTTTATCAAGATCGGCCATGATGTCTGGATGTCTCGGAGAGGGGTATTAGGGTCAGTTTTTGGTTTTTATTAAATACTAACGTGGAGTTTCGCTTCGCGCTATAATAGTCACAACACACCTCAATATCCGTTTACGATATTTATTTAAAGGTAAAACTTTCCTATAAAAAAATATAAAACATAGCGGATACCCTTCTTAAAAAAATAAATTTTAAAAATTTCAAAATTCGGGGTAATCAAAATCATGGATGAATCGAATGTGTCTATTTTATTGGTCTAAAACCATCTTCGCATTATTACCTTTCTAATGAAACCTTTTTTGAGCACATCGGTTGGATGGTTTCAAAGTCTAATCGGACATAGGTAGAAACAATTTTTGTGTTTTATAAATATAGATTTCTAAAACAGTTGAATATTTCAAAGATATAAAAATATCCCATATATTTCTTAGTATTTTGCAAGAAAGGCCTGTAATGCACTAGCAGTCACCTAGTTTTATTCATTATGATTTTTTGCCCATAGTATGGTTTATATCCGATAGTCCGTCCCCGTGACGTACTCCCCTGTGTATTTATATTTCATCTGTCAATCATTCGTGTGTTAATACTGTTGCTTTTGATCCTTGCATTGTCATATTTATTATTATTAATTCAGAGATGCTCGTTTTCTTCGCGTCTCTTAAGATCGATTCTCTTCTAACTATATAGAAAGACTTTATAGTCTATGAAGACTATCTCCCACATAATATCTTGTTGATAACTTTTCTCCACTATCGGTTTCACTGTGTGGATCGCACCTATGGTTGATCTCCCTCTTCTGAATTGGTTCTGATAGTCCCCTATTTTTTTCCGTATATTCATTTAGCCTTTTTAGTATCAACGATGTTAAAATCTTATACGTTATATTGAGCAAAGTTATCCTTCTGTAGTTTTTGCAATCCATTTTCTTTCTGATAGGTACTATTATCCCGTTCTTCCATTCTTCGGTCATCGTCTCTTTTCTCGATATCTGCCTCATTAACTCATATATTCTTTTCTTAACTTCTCCTTCTTTCAACATTTCTCCGCAAATGCTGTTGGGCCCCGTTGCCTTTCTTGTTTTTAAGTTTTTAATTATTTCGCCTACCTCGCCTTGTGTTGGTTCCTCAACCTCTTCTTCGTGAAATTCTTCATTTTTGTTCTCCTCCTGGTCATCCCTTACTGTCTTTGTCTACTGGCGATGCTGCTTCTTTTCCTTTCTTGCTTCCTAATTTCCTGGTATAACTTCGTATTATTTTTATTGTCTTTCTATATCTTTCATCAATTGGTCGATCCATTCTTGTTTTTTCTTATTCGTTTGTATCTCTCATAATCGTCCTCTCTATCAGTTTGTAACCATTTTAACCTTCCTTTTTTTTTTCATTAATGCCTCGCATTGATCGTCAAACCAATCCTTTCTTTGTTGCTCTTTTTTTTGTCCTATTGATTTTTCCGCTGTTTCCACTATTCTTCTTTTCATGTTGCCCCATTCTACTTCTATGTTGTCCATTCTCTCTTCATTACTTAGTTGTTTCTATAGCTCTTCTACATTCCATTTTCTTTTTATCCTTGTCTCTTTATTCTCCACAACTCTCATTTTAATTTTCTCTATCACTAACTGATGATCAGTATCTACATTTGCCTCTCTATAAGATCTTACGTCTTGTATTATTATTTTATTTCGTATTTTTGATTAAGATGTGATCAATCAGGTTTCTCTCAGACTTTCCCGGTAATAACCATGTGATTTTATGTTCTTCCTTATGTTGGTACTTTGTGCTCGCTATGTTCATGTGTATGGCGAGGTTGCATAATCTCCTTCCATTATCTGTAGTTATTTCATGGATTGTGTTTCCTGCATCATTCCTTATATACTTTTCCTTCCCACCTTTCCATTAAAATCTGCTATTATTAGTGTATCATGTTTCGGTACTCTTTCACAAACCCCTTCTAGTTTTTCATAAAACTTGTCTTTTTCATTCATTTCATTTCATTTTCATGGTCACTTCTGTCGGTGCATATCCATTGAGTATGGTAATGTTCGCTAGACTATTTTTTAATCTGAGATAGGATATCCTACCATTGATTTTTTAATTCTATGATATTTTTCTTTATCTTACCATTTACCCTGAACGGCGTTCCGTTCTTTCCTTGTTTCTTCTCTCCTCCATACATCATCAAAAAACTTTCTTTTTCTATTATTCCTTTACCTTCCCACCTTACTTCTTGTAATGCTAGTATTGCTATTATATATTTCTCCATTTCTTTTTTGACTTCTTCCATTTTCCCTACTTTCAACAATGTTTTCACGTTCCATGTTCCAAATCTCACTACTGTCTTTTTTATTTTTCTTGCCTCTTTATTTGTTTGTTTTCTATTCTTATCTTTGTCATTTCCGCACACTCTTATTTTCCTATTTGTTTTTTCTCTTTGTCCTATTTCATCGCTAGTTCCTGTCCGTATTTCCGTCCGGCTTCCTTCTTTTATTAGTTATGTTACTTTCTTTGATAGGGATTTGGTGTTGTAATATGTTTTTGGTCCTATGTTAGTACTTCTTCATCTATTAACGACCTTTCATCTGTTATATTTTCTGATTTTCTTTCGTTCCTTTCTTCTTCTTTCCTGTATGGCGCTAACATGATCTATGTCCAATGTTTGTTTCTTTTTGGCTCTGCTCCTTTGTGTGATACTTCCTTAGGAGCATCAATGTTTTCCTCATCGATAAATGTTCCCCTCTTTTTGCCCCACTTGTTTGCCGTATTCTCCGTATCATCTTCTCTTTGATCCTGTTCTAATTCTTCTATCTTCCATTCTTCTCCGTTAATTATTAGCTTGTCCTTGATAATAATAATTGCCCTCTTACCTTTTCTCCTGGCTTCTATCATGTGTGGTATTAATTTCCTTCGTGCATCTCTTATCTCTTTATCCATGTCTTGTTTAATCCAGATATCAGTTCCTTTCAGGTTTTCTTTATTGCTGTTGTCAACCCAACTCTTATTTGTCTACTTTCTGTATCATTGCGTTTTCATATTCTGTTTATAAAGTCTATTTCGTGATGTAATATCTGTATCTCGACTTTTTTCAGCTATTTCTTTCCTAAATATTTTTTTACTTTAATTAGGTCTTCATTATCTTCTTCGGGTATTCCAAATATTATTAAATTCCTTTTCCTTACTTCGTTTTCTTACATCCTGCTGTTTAATTGTTTCTTCCAGCTTGATTATTTTATTTTTTTGTTGCTGGAGGCTTACTTTTGTATCATCCATTTTCTCATCCATTAATATTAATATTTCCATTGTATCCTTTAGCGTCACTACCTTCTCTTCTGTCATGTTGAATGTACTTGTTTTTTACTATTTGTAAGATCGAGTTTACATAAAGTTTTGAAAATTTTAAATACGGTTCTGCATAATGTTTATATTTTAAAATGTGTCCTTTTCTTATCTGTTTTTGCACTTACTATAACCTGACCTTACTATCGCTCGCTTATCATTTCACTTAGCCTTTTAAAGTATTTTGTTTCTTAAACCTGATCCTACCTTTTTGTGTGTGTTGTTATGAAACTCTCTTTACTTTATTCGCCTCCCAATTATAATGCTTTAATTATTTGGTCACTATTACATCTGTTTTTAATAAACTTTGGTTGACAGAATTTCACTTCACTTTACCTTCTTGTCATCCAGGTCCGGACTCCACAAAACACAATAAGCATTAGAATTTACTCAAGTTCGATAAACAAATATCTGGCGTGGAATAGAAGGAACGAATTTTTTTTTACTTATAGTATTCCTGAACAGGCTAAGATTTGCCTAGCGTGCTAAAGCACTCGGGATCACTGGGAGGGTTTAGTGATATTGTTAGGCTGCCGAGAAATGTTTATGAATGGCTACCTTATATTTACTCAAGTCAAAGTTTGGAGGAAAGCAAGAACTGGGTAGTGCATTCCACAATTTGGTTGCCATATGGAAAAATGTAGATTACGCTCTTTTTGTGTGACAAGATGGAATTTTGAGTTCCTAAGTATTGTGTGAATGGGCAAACCGAATGTTCCTAGCAAAGATGGTCTGCGAAGGTATTAAGGAGTGTATTTCAGAGGTACACTTGCCATGGTAATAGCAATAGAACAAGGAAAGAACCCAAACTATTCTTCATGTAGGTCAGAAGTCTTATAGCTGATTTTTTGATGCGGTTTACCATATCAAAGGCGTATTGGGAAGCACTGGCCCAGAGGAGGGAATTGTATTCCAGATGAGCTCGAATTTGAGCCTTATACAGTAACAGATGTTGTTGCGATGTGAAGTACGGTATAGATCTGTGTAGGAAGCGCAGTTTACGGGCAGCTGTTTTGCTGACTGACAAAAGGTGGTCAACCCATGAAAGGTTCAATGATACGGACATCCCTAACATAGCAATAGAGTTTGAAAACTTGAGATCTAAGCCATTCATATTTACAGCAGGAAATAATCGGTCTTTCTTGGCGGACAAGGCAAGCCTCAGCTAAAGTAGCAGTTAAACGCTTGACGTTGACCCCCCCCCCCCAACACCTCACTGTTCGTATAGCCAGCAAGAATGGTTAACCACTGCACACTCAGTCTTAAAGTCACTCAACGAGGACAATTTGCAAAGCATTTTTTTAAATACCATTGTTTCATTTCTTTTACATATTAAACCTAAAAGCTTATAGCCTGTTCTTCAGCAAGTAAAGCAAGTTATTACAAGAGTAATAAAGTGTGTTTATTTTAAGGACTATAAAGCAATTGTGATTCTTGAAGTTACATATCAGTTATAATAAATATTTGCTACATTACTGCATAATCATGTATGCTTTATATTTTCACAGTGATTTAACTGATACTAGATCTTAGTGCTATAACTTTACATAGAATTTTCTCTTCTGTTTCAGAAAACAACTCTTTATGAGTAATCTTGAAAACGAATTGTAGGAAGAACTACGGTACAGTAGTGATCAAATCTATAGAAAGTACCTGATGCGTTCTTTGATCGGAAAGTCGTCCCCTGAAAGCTGTTTATTTGTACTGAATATATTGCAACATATTGTTATTCCTGTGAGTGTTTTAACTGTGTGCTATAAATTCAAAGTGTACAAATGAAGTTATTAAGACATTATTTAATAGAAAAATTAACTTGGACAATACCATTAAAAGTTTTATGCAATTATGTACCCTATCTACTTCTAATGAAGTATATAGGGCCTTAGAATATATGAATTTACTTGGTGACATACCGTTTAAAAGATACCTTTACAACTTGTTATGGGGTGATTCATTATGTTAGCCTAGAAAATATTAATTCTGCTTGTAAAGACACTTTGTTTATTATAGCTGAATGTATGAGAAAGCAGCATATTATGCTAATTACAAGTGCCTCGATAGTTTGATTGAAATATTATTAGAACAAAACATCACAAAGAAGTTTCAAGTGTGGGAAAATGAGGAGCACCACAAAATTTACTACTGGATATTAGAAAACATCGATAAAAGCGAAACAAATTCAAATTCGTGCTTGGGATGGACATGTGGACCAGATTCGGGATTATGGCCATTCAGTAATTTAGAAATACTTCAGGTTCACTATACAAGATGGTGAAATTGTAGAAAAAAGAGAAAAGTTTATAATATTTAAAATAAAATACAATTATATTCTTTTAAGTGTTTTATTTCATCTAAAGGCTACTCTTTGATACAAACTATTCCTACGGCTATATAAGTTAAATGTTATAAAACAGTATCGTCTTTATTGATCCCTGATCGTTCATCCAATCCCCATGACTTTGCAAATAACATTATTCTTGGAGCGAAGCACCTTTTCCACCAGGTACACATCGGGATACTTTGTTTTCTGCAATTCATGGTCATAAAAGCTTCCCAGTACAGGTGTTTCTTTCATATCTTCCAACATGTAGGTGGTTGTAGACGTTTTGAAGATTGTTTACATGGCCTTGGCAGATTCTATGCCCATTTTCGTTTTTAATTCTTTGGTCCACAGTATTTCGAAAAACAATCGATAACCACTAATATATACTTATAGCCCTTATTTTGTTTGTCATATGTGTTAAATTCTACCAAATCTGCTTGTCAAGGGTTATCATATCCTTTAATTATTCTTCGCCTTCGTTTAAAATTTTTTCTTGCAGGTTTGTGCTATTCGTTGATGAGTTGTAATTTGGACATGGTACTAATTTATCCACAATTTCTTTAAGTTGATATAGTTTTTACTCCAACACTAGGTAAGCGTTAGAGTTTCCTTTAACAGCTTTCTGAACTGCTTGCAGACAAAAATCAAGGTATACTTTACTTATACCATCACTATCTTTCGGATCCGCCAACTGTGTCAAACGGTTTCCATCCAAATTGAACCTTGTTGATAAATAGTATGTCTTGTGATGACATCTTGAGGATCTATGGGATTGGCATCATTGCTGAGTCTCTTATTCTCAATATCAAATTGATTATCATCAATCAGTTTGAACTGAGGGGTTAATTTCTTGAATTGATACTGGGCATGTGAAGGTCCAAATTTGTCAAGGGGCATTTTAGTTATGATATGTTGACATCATTGCATTCTCATTTATATTGTTTAGCAAACGGTTGTTTGGTCTTTCAATGTATTCATCTTCATATAGTTCTTCCACAATTGATCGTTTACAACACCTGTGTTTCGAGTCAATTTTTCTGCCCACAATATTTCCAGATTACGAACTAGTTGATGTATATCATTCCGATATTTATATTCAATCAGTCTGTTTGTTAATTCCTTAAAAAACATAGCTCCACCTTCCTTGGTTGTGGGCGATGATGATAGCAAGGGTTTGATTATTTGTGTATACTGTTTGCTGCGGCTTCCTCGAATTTGTCCACTTACATCATAATCTCGCCTTGCAACATTCGTAGCTTCTAAAATACTTTTATAGTTTTCTCTATCTATGGAATTTACCAGATTTAAATTCATAATAAGCAGATCATATAAACCCATAGTCCCTTTATATGTGTACACCTTTAATAACCATATCGTTTCCTTTAACTGTGATGGGGGTATTACCAATTGTCCATTTGTCAGTTTTGGTTTCATAGTGGACTCCATAAGTACCTATGATCAATAGCACCTTCAGGATCCCTCATAATACGTTCAACGTATATACGAGGCAATTTATTGTACTGTTTGAGAAATTCTTCTGAAATGGGTTCATTATGGGTAGTAGAGTCATCTGCAATACTAAGAGGTTCTTCTTCCCCAGTATTAATCTCTCCCACGACATGTGTATCTAAGAAAGATGGTGTACGAAGACCTGGAGGAGGAGGAGGATTTATTTGAAAAAACGGAAGCTGAGCTAGTGGCACCCTTTCTCAAATCACCTAATCGTTGTGCAGTGAAGCCTGGTGTCCTTTGATCTTGAGCTAACGCAGTAGTGGGGGTAGTAGCGTGCTTTCTTGGAAATATGAATAGGGGTGGTTTTTTGGGTTTAACGTCAATGGGTAACCTTTTAGGTATTTTTTTCTTTGGTTCGATTTTATTTACTATTTCAGTTAGAGGTCCCATTAGGGGCTTATAGGTACTTTTGAATGTTCATTCACTCTGGGCAGTTTAAATGCTGTTATACTTCTGCTGTATTGTTTTACGACCATGAATAATTTTTTGCTTTAATATCATCTCATTACCCATTGTACCAAAAAAGGGGTTCACTCAACAGGTACCGGTTTACCCCAAACAGATAGCTGTTTACACTAAACAGATAGCTGTTAATACCGGTTTACCTCAAATAGATAGCTGTTAATACCTAAACGGATCAGTAACTACTGAAAGCAGTTTAAGATACTGTATATCATCAAACCTTTTCCTATAGCGACTATTATTAACTTCAGCGCCCTTATTTATGACCATGAAACCAAACGGATCTACCCAACACTTGGAACACCGAAACAATCATGCTTATGGCGGTACTTAATGATCCTCATACACATGTTTAAGGTTTAATTCATCTTGCTCAAATGATACAATTAGATTCACATTGTCACGAATTAATTGCTTTGGAATTTTACTGTAAGTTTGTCCCAAATAGAAACAGTCAATATCATTATGCCTATCCATAGTAAAATATGCCCTTATGTTATTTTGATTTTCACAAGCGATATCATCGAAGCTAAAAATATAGTTTGCTTTTGCACAATTAGGCTCATTCACATCTTGATTATCACTGATGGTGAAGTAACCTATATCCTTCATTGGAAATAAGACTTCCTGTAAAAGTTTGTACTTGTTTTGATTCATTGATTTAGCGTATACGTATACATGTTTAAACTTCAAACCAATTTTCTCAGTACTTAAGCAAACTAATCACCATGTTTTGAAGTAATCAACTTTTCATCAAAGTCATGATTTTGAATTGGAAGTTTTTGTTTCTGAGCAACTACTTTCATCGTTAATGGATGAAATAAAACTAAACGAATAATTACAACATTTTTTATTTATATACTAGACATACAGAGTGTATATTACAATAATTATAATTTTTTCACTTCTCCAGTGAGTGGGCTGTACTGCACAATAGCGTCATGGAGAATAAGACCAGAGACAACGATTCCGTTATCGAAAGGTGTTAGAGATTCTATTTCCGATTTGAGGTCTACCGTTCAGTTTTTTAAGGATTCATTTTGTTTAGAGCAGTCCATTACAAATACTGGACATGCACTGAAGTTCAAATCATATGGATAATACTCAGAATTCAGATGTATTCTGATGTTAAGGTGATCAAAATTTCCGGTCCTTACCGACTTTGTGTACCTTTTTCCTTGTTGGAATGCAACAATTATCCAACTTGGTTTTTCTAGTGGCGTCAACGTTTTTATTGGCCATATGTCTGCGGTTGCCTGTTTTAAAGCAGGTAATTCATATAACTCCCATTGACGAAATAGAACAGTAATAATAGAATTTGTATTAATTCCTTGAAACAAGTTAAGCTTCGCAGCATCACTAAGAGTTAAGTGTGGTACTTTCCATTGAATTTTATTTAAGGTTATTGCCGCATCCACGTCACCATAGTAACAGTTTGCATCGCTTCTAGATTGAATTAAAATCAACTCTTGACGCATATTCACGATTACTTGCCGATAATCCTCCATTATTTCAAATATGTGGTTCAATGGTATGCATACTGTAAAGGATTTTTTTCCATTTTGCTCATCGATTTCTACTCGTAATGGTTCCTCATGGTGACCACCCCAAATGACTTAGTGCTTTTCTCGCATGCCGTATAAGAAATATATCTTTTAAGTGTAGATGTTATATCCGGATTTCGGCAAACATCCACTCTGACCACCTAACTAATAACGAATTTCTTCGAAAAAAAAGTTTGGGAAATTATTGGTCAAGTTGCATGATTTTCTTTTATCTTCTTCTACTTTTTTGAGCTCAAGTTTACGTTCTATGTACAGAAAACTATCGTAAGTAAGTAGCCGTAATTAGATCTTGGCTTTGCATTAAGATGCGTATTTCTTCGGAAGGTCCATATTTAGATAATCTTTTAAACCAATTGATGTTAAAAAGTATTTATCTGCAGATGTTAACCGCAATGACTTACTGTAGGGATGAAGTCTTATACGAATTTTTGAAAGATAGAATTGCTCCATGAGTAATTTTCAGACCCATGTCCTTTTAGTTCTTAGCGTACTTTCACCAAAGTCTATTAATTCACCCTTTTTATTTGTCAAATTATTTGTTATATTACTAATTATGTCGGTGTTTACTTCTAAATATTGAGCATTGCTGGGAGTTTTATCTAGACGATAACCTGGTGGGACTGAAACGTCAATTTCATATAATACTTTTGCAGGTTTCTCGTTTCGATAAGATCCCTTTATAATGTTGCACTCTACGTGTAGATTAGTGTGTTTAAGTATTTGGGTGTCTAACGCAGACGTGTGTAAAATATTTGGTTTTAACATTTTAGACTCAAAACCTAGCATGCAACCAATGCTATTTTCTTTAGTAATATATACGTTCCCCATACTTCGTATTCATTACTGTCTCACTAATAACTATATTTTTTCGATATCTCCAGGTCACATACATTTTTATAGAATTTGCAATAGGTGCTTTGGTTTAACCCTGCTAATTCCATGTTTAACAGTTACAAGTTGCTAACTGACTGACTGATCTCGACACACTGTGATTTATATAAAAAATGTGTTCTTGACTTGAACAAGTTTTAACAAATACTCACCTTGACTCACGCATGTGCAGAGCCAGTTACAAGAGTCATTGATTAGGAATGCTTATTTTGCTATTTCCAAGAATTTGATTTTGAAGAGATTGACTGAATTTAAGTTAAATACACGAACCACTTGACCTTCACCTACTTTCACGAACTGATTCTATTTTCTGATTTCTAAGAATTGTAATACGATACCAACCAAAGTTGACCTTGAATAGTTTGACTCAATTTAGCCAATACGAGAACCACTTAACCTTGACCTACTTTTTAGCATACACAATAACCTTCATATTGCCACGAACTGATTCTGTTTAGATTTCTAATAATTACAATATGACACCCTTTGGATCAAATAAACTTTAACCTTGAACATGTATTTCTTAGAAATGTAATATGATACCCTTAAGAGCTGATTCTATGTTTAGATTTGTAATATGACAACGCTTCGGATCAATAAGATTTGACCTTGAAAATGGATTTCTAAGAAATGTAATATGATACCCCTTCAAGTCAATAATCTCTTTTGAACACTTTAGATTTCTATGAATTGGAAAAATTCTGTTTTTAGGCTTGACCTTGACGCGCTCCCGAAATAATTGACCTTCAATAGAAGATATTCGGGGGTCAGGATCATATGATACTACCCTCATTTAGTAAATACAACTTAACCTTGACTTACTTATTAGCATGGACACAAAACCACTCATCTTCAAATTTCTCTTTCTACATTTCACCATAACGATGTACAAATTTCCATTTTTAGTTTTGACCTTGATGCGATCCTGAAAAACAAAGGGGAGCGCGGCGGCGGATTGACCTTGACATACAAATATCCTATACTGTGGCGGGCCAGAACCGGCCATACGTACACGATGGCTTAACTAAGTTGGTCTTGGCATGCTAATTTACCAGAAACTGGCTATACGTACACGACGGATTAACTAGCTCTTGACATGCAAATTTGTGGCGGTTCTGACGACGGATTAATTGGCTGGACCTTGACTGAACCGGCAAAGACGACCTTGCTACAAAAATTTCCTGTGATTCCGGCCCACTTAACCAAAGGTCACTGAACTGAACCATCTAGCAACGTCGCATGACCTTGCAACACTGGAGTGCGCCAGAAGTTCAGAAGCTATACTACTGTCGGCGTTGGACGTGAGTAGATTATTCCTTCCCCATTCAAGGACACGTTCTTAGTCACTATTGATTGAGGCTGCCATTTTCACTTTAACATCCTGATTATACTTATTGTGGGAAAACAGAACTACAATGTAGAATGCTGTCGTCTGCAAAGCAATGGATTAGGTTACTTGTTGAGGAAATGAGGTCACTTATGTATAACAGGAGGTGTGGGGGCTATCACTGATCCTTGGGGTATGCCCGCATTAATGGTAGATTCTTCAGAAAAGAAGCCATCGACGACAACGCGTATACGTCTTTTGTCAAGAAAGCTGGAGATCCAATTGATGAGCGTATCGGATAAACCGAACGAAGTGAGCTTGGCAAGTAGGTACTGTGCCAAACCTGGTCAAAAGCCTTTGAAATATCTAAAGCTACTACGACTGTTTCACCGGACCTCTCTAATGTGTTATTCCAAAGTAGGGTGACACAAGAAAGAAGATCGGCCGTTGAACGACTCTGTCTGAATCCATACTGGTGGTCGTTTAGGAGTTTATTGGACTCGAGGAACGAAAGCAGTTGGTGTTTGATGGCTTTCTCCATGATTTGCGACGGAATGGAAGTGATAGCTATTGGTCAATAGTTTGAGGGATCGGTTTTGTCGCCCTTTTTAGGAATAGGGTGGACATTTGCCAACTTCCACGATGAGGGAAACTCTCCAGATGACATGCAGATCGAAAACAGTTTGGACAATACAGGCACTAGCTCGGGGTAGCATTTTTTAAGGAGGATAGCTGGAATACCGTCAGGGCCAGTCGCCTTGTTTGAGTCCAGTTTATTGATAATTGAATCTAGGAGCTTGTAACGAAAGTGGAATGGTTTAATAGCGTCTGGGGTAGAGTTGGGCGACGGCACAGTTTTACCAGAATCATTGAGACATGAATTTGATGCCAAGTAATCGACAAAGAGGTTGGCTTTTTCATTAAGATCAGCTACTACAGCTCCGTCGAGAGACGTCATGGGAGGAAAGGAAGATGTACTAAAGTTGTTACTGATGGCTTTAGCTAATGACCAAAATTTACGACCACCTAAAGGACATGAGACTAATTCTTTTCATTCACGTCCTTCAAACATCTTTTTGGCTTTGGTGATGACGTTTTTGTAACTATTCCTTGCGGCAATATAGTCTGCGTGATTTTCAATAGATTTATTTCATTTCCATTTGGTATATAGTTTATGCTTTTGCGAGAATGCAAGTAGTACACGAGCACCATCCGCCATTTTGTTTTTTGTGATGTCACCTTTCCCACCACTTTATATATGCCCACGTGGGGATCGTATTTTTTTTCACCTTAGAATAAAAAGATTTTATTTAATCCGTGTTTATTAATATTTATTAGGGGCCGTTTTGATTTTTATCAAAGAGGTTGCATAATTGTTATGAAAATTATTATTACATTTCTTTTAATTCCCATGTACAGATTGTGACCCTTTGCTTATACGAAAAAAAATGTATTTATACATTGGGTGTTGTATTCTAATGAGAGGTCCTAGTCTTGTAAGACGGGGATCTATTCGCGGGCTTCGCCCCTGTCACAAACATTGTATTCTAATAATGGGGAAGAATTAATAGATAAGACATGTAAAGATGATGATGATGACAAGTGTTTTCATAATAAAAAGATGTTATTTAATCTGTTTGTTATTATTAATATTTATTAGAGTTGTTTTGATTTTTATCAAGGATTTAAAAACCTAGCCCTTAAACGATTATGTTCTATGCAATCTTTAAGACTGCATTTAAGCGGTAGCTCAAATTTTTCAATATGTGAGGTTAGTATATTGTATTTATGACAATTAATTTCTATTTGAGGTTTAAATATCATTCTGATCTAGATAACTGTTTTACAATGTGTTTTCGTAATAGGATTTATTATAAAGGAGACTGCATAATTGTTATTAAAATTATTATTACATTTCTTTAAGACCTATTTTATTTTACAATATACTTATTTTGCCATGAGAAAGTCACCTTCAACATTGTACATATAATTAAAAATGAGTAATTCAGTTGTCATGCTTTAAACGATTTTTCACCTTGAGTACGTTAAAAGTATATGTACAAGGTTTAAACAGAAATAAAATGCATTAATACGATAAATGGTTACACATATTTATTATAGGCTGTTTTACGCTTCATTGTGTACTCCCTTTAAGAACCAATTTACAATTAAAAATAAAATATATAAGGTATAAATAGGTGATTAAAAATTAAATTTTGTTAAACTGTCTTAAAGATGACAAATTAGAACACTAACGGAGAAAGCTAACAATGAAAAATGTCAGCCAAAAACACATTTAACGAAATTTAATCAAGTTAAGATGTGATTGTAAAGTTGTGAAAAACTTTAATTTCAAAATGATAGAAGCATTCACAAATATAAACATGACATCAAATAAAATAATCCAGTTAAATCTAACAAAGAGATATCTTTGTCAATAGATTCAAGTGTTATTAACAATGAAAAGCATAATGCAGAACGTTTTTTGTAATTTTTTAATTTTAACCTTAATTTCAACTATTTATGTTAAATTATAGTACTGTGGTAATTTAACATATAATTGGTAAAGCATTTGCTTCAAGGTCTGGAAAAAACACAGCAAAAAACCTAGACTTACCAACAGTCAAAATTAAGACATATCATTGTCTTTTTTTAATTATAAGATGCCAAAACCTATTTAAACGGAGATTTCTTCTTGTCTATTAAAATTATTAGGGTGTTTATATATTTCAATAGCTTCAAGTTGTAAAGGAACATAATAATGAGTTTGTCTTGACAGTATTTCCATATTGACAAATTGAATGTCATGATTTCGATTATTCAAGGCATGGTCAGCCACCGCAGACTTCTCTCGCTGATCTAATCTACAAAGGTTATGTTTTGTGGTTCCAATGTATACTTTTCCACATGAACAAGATAACTTATACACTCCGGAAGATGATAATGGGTTTGACACACCTTTAGGTGATCTTAAATGTTAATTAATTTTTCAACTTTGAGAAAATTGTTTACATCTTTAACAATTTTACTACTGACGAAGATAACTGTTATCGAAACATTTAGATTGTATAATTTGAATAAACCATTAAAAAACCCAAAAAAGATAAGTATTTTATTACCTAATCATTTTTTTTCATTAAAATTTTAGCACCCAATAAAGCAATTGTCCGAGCAGGTATCTCAAATTTTCCCTGGAATACATTAAGACGTATAAAAGTAGTGAAAGTCAATTACTTTTTAATATAATATACAAAAAATGTGAGAAGTATTTATGTCAATTTTTAATATGTGCACTATTTATGTGAATTTCCGTGGCTACCATCAGAACTGTAGATTATTAGTACAACTCGCATAGAATATGTATCTATCAGTATTACTGTATATCTTTGTTTGGCAGATATTTAACCTCAAATTTTGAAATATATAGACGATACTAACATTCGATTAAATAAAATTATTTGAACGTGGGTACAAAATACTAATGCACTGGGATTGGTCACATTGGCAACACCTTCGTGTGTGTTTTGATCCATTTTTTTTAAATATGCTCACTTTACCTAACGAAGCACTATTAAATTAATAGAATTAGATACGAAGAAATAATAATGACACAAACTTTATACTTTACTAATTAATTCATGAAAACATTACAGAATATAAATATAGTGTAAAACAAACCTGCTTGCTATTCTTAAAATTAAAATTAAACCTCTGGTTACTATATTATTCTTTTACAACTTCATTACTTTCATTAATTGAGGTTTCAGTTGAAACTTTTTCTTGTAAAACTCCCTTTTCAGCTGATTCAATTTTTGCTGCAATTTCTGCATATTTTTGAGACCTATATTCTTTTTTTGCTTCATCTAATAAAACATTATGAATTAGATTTTTATTATTAAAGTTATCTGGTATAAGAGGTGGGTATGGATTATTTCTCAATTCTAAAACTGCCTTTTTATCCATTGGTCCAGGATAAGGCCTTGGTGCACGAAACATTCTAGTGTAAGACGTTTGACAATTTTGATATCTAGGCACTAATACTTTAAATAATTTGTGTATCAATTGTTTTTCTTCTATCCAAAAGTCTGCTGTCTCCATAGTGGATTTATGACAATCTCCATAACGAATAGCCTCCGATATAAGCTAAAAGGGATTCATTAAAAATGAAATTTAGTAGGTGTCACATTGTAGACATACTCGCTCAGCGTACATT